>OZ024910.1:20027036-20366089 GCA_964017125.1 Flabesymbios commensalis
GAACCACAGTACTTTGAGGTGAATATCATCACTTGAGGAGAATATAGACAGTCCGTACTTATATCGATGGAGAGATGGACAAAAAAGCATGTTTGCAAATATTGCTAATAACAAGGAAATTCATTAGAGATTTCCTTGCTAATAGTAAGCACCTTAATATTAAACATTCAAATATAAAAGTCGTCAGGGACTATAAAATAGACGATAGAGAAGTGACTAAGCCAATTTTTCACCAGAAATATTGATTCTTTCATCCCACTCGAGATAATGCACACAAGAGCACAATGATAATTGTCTGTGTCAAAATGCAGGACAAATGTGATCACGGTACATTTTAAAGCTTACCCGAAAAGTTACTAGCAACATGCATAAAAAATCGAGCAGAATAGAATACACGAACAACTCGCTATTAAAGTTATCATGCGCACAAGGTCGATGCCAATGATGACGCTCATGCCGTCGCCTACGGCTCCGGACTTCACCAACCATGTTTAGCACAATTTAAATCAAACCAGGTGTGCTAAAATATTGAAATGTGAATATTTAATATACACCAGTTGAAATTTATTTATGAGCCAATTTCACACGGGCTGGTAAACCCTTTAACTGCCAAATTATTTTATTGAATTTTCCACTCACTTGAAGTTGTGTCTCGCTAACGCGATCCACAACTTCAAGTGAGTAAAAATATTTCAGATTTGAGAAATGGAGGTTAACGTTGTTCAAATCTTGCTGATTTAAGTCACGTTTTATCTTTAATCTGTTTAAAATGTGGTACTGGCTAATCATGTTAACATTGGTTAAGGTGATAATAAAATATGACAAACCGAATGTAATCGAAAGAGGCGGTTAAAGGGTTAACCCTTAAGCCACTGGTGACGATTATATTCGTTTTTAACCATTTTTATTGCCACATTGTATATCAGCTTATAAACATGTTTCAAGTAAATGAAATGTGACACAAATCAGTTAATCTATCAAGATTTGAAAATCGTTTACCTTTATCGCGTCAACTTCAAGTTGGTGAAAATTCAAATTATTTTTTTGGTGATTAAAGGGTTAATACACAAAACATTATTGTTCACCTGAAACTAGACAGACTATACGTCTCCTTCATTCGAGGAATATGAAATATAAAATGTCTTACCTTTATTCTGCTGATCCTGTGTGGCTGTGATAGGATCTGGATCAGCACCAGGACCTGTGATTTCTGCCAGGTGACACACAGCCTCCGGGATCTGCTCCAGCTGTCCGGACACACCCTGGTACGTGTGGCTCCTCTTCAGCAGCAGGCGTCCTCCACCTTCAATAGGCTTATCCCTCCTGTACCGTGACCTCTCCGGGTTCGACCCCGCCGAGGAAGGCCTCAGTGGAGGCTTAGCGAAGTCATGCAGTGCTTTGGATTGGTGCAGAGACACCGGCTCTGAGGAGTTCGAGTCCACGCTCGGCCTGCGGTCCCCTTTGGGTACCGCGTAGATGGCCCCGCTGTTTCCTCGTATGAACGCATACCCTGAAGTGTCTACAGAAGCTTTGTGACTTTCTGCGGCCACTAAGTCATCTAGACTTCGTGACTGCCTGTTGTTCAGTTTCTCCTCTTTCTGTTGTTGACGTTGGTAATCTGGTTCAGCACTACCACCACGATGAGGTGTACGCACCCACCCTATGTTATAATTGTACCCTGGGTTCTCCATGTTACTGCTCACCAGGTTACCGTTCCACTGTTCTGTACCACCCTGTGTAGTGACACCTCTCTCTTGACCACCAGTGACCGGAGTGGACCTGCCGGACTGACACTGACCGCTGTAATAGCTAGGATGAGCCCCGATCACTTCAGGGGAAGGAAGTTCAACATGGATTTGTTTGTTCATCCTGGAGTCAGGAGGAGGTCGCCTCATCTGGACCACAGGGTACTGGTGTGTATCAGTAGGGTACTCACCATCTGGTACTGAGTACAATGGCTCACTGTTGACTGGCCTCTGGCCTGAGACATCACCGCCACATGTGGTCACTTCTACAGGTTCCGTTACACGCGGTATGCCACATGTGCGTCCATCTTGACCAGACTGGACACTGTTATATATTCTGGCGGGCCTAGGATTGCCTCCTCTGGTGGCCGTCTGGGCTGACTGGTTAACTCCAGGTCTCTCACGGCAGTGGGCAGCGCCAGAAGGTCGGCTTATTCTAGACACTCCACTCTCCTTAGTGTCTACTGTAGCCATCCCCGGCCTTCCCTGTCTCATATCTCCATTCTGATGACGTGTACTGTAGTTAGACATACCCATCCTACTGACCTCCCCGCCATAATTAACCACACCTTTTTTGTTGCCGTTGTTATCTACGTAGGTCTGAGGGCCGCCTTTCAGCTTCATCTCTACAGACCGCGATTTAATAAGCTTAGAACCACCCAATGGTTTGTTAACTGCTTCTTTCTCGTCAAGTTTGATCTCCATGGTTTTGGCGCGCTGGGACCTATCCCTCCTCTGTCCCGAGTATACAGATCCATTACTTAATGTAGGGATCCCGGCGGGTGGGGACTTTGGAGACTTCACTGTGTGTTTGTCCTCTTCCGTAGTTTTCTTATGGCGCTGTCTTAGTCGGTTTTTCATGGCCACCAGGCGTGATTTAGGTTTGGCGGTGGAGGGTCCGACGTCCCGGCCGTTCTGGATCACATTCTCTTTGTTCTCCATCATCCTGGCTGACAGGTGTGTCACCACGTTAACATGTCACAGTGTCACCATTTCAACACGTACATCAGTCTCACAGGCATGTACACCTCACCTGTAATCACACAAGAACAATCACTGTAAATAATAATTAGACGAGTGCATGGAACGCAAACCAGCAAACACGACACGTCTATTCAATGTTGATTTACTGTTGGGCTAGCGTCGCAGACGGTGGCCCAACAGTGAATCAACATTGGAACAAAATCTCGTGTTTGTTTAGAATGGATTGATTTTAAACGCTATAGACTGACTAGGATTTAATAAATTGTGGTGTTTTACACACTATGCATTGACCAAGATTTTTATTCATCTTCACAGTAAATTTTGTTAACCTGAATTTGTGAGGCGCAGCATAGCGACACAAGATTTCAACTCTCCAATTTGTGTGATACGAGTGTGACAACAATGGGAGATTGTGTTACTGGGATACTTGTCCAGATAAAATATGGCGAACAGATGGTAAAATCGCCCAGGGCGATAAAAGACTAATTAACGATGCCTCGGAGAAAACAGGAGATCCTGGTGTGTCCTGAACAACCGGGAATATTAGGCCCTTGTTTATTCTTGTGTATACTTTTTAGTTTTATGAAGGTTGATGTTCTCAACAATGAGTAGCTTATGCTATGCGGCAACTGTTGACTTTACTAATGTATTTGTTTTACCAACAACCTAGCGAATGATGCTACACAGCGTCAATTGAAGGATTTTATAATAAAAATGAACATCATAAAAACGTGCGCAATTGAAAAGTAAATTAGCGTAATATAAATTTTAAATATTTGAGATGTTTCATGTGGTGCAGCAACGTCAAGCAGAAAAATTCACAAACGCCTACGGCATCTTGTTAACATGGTTAAAGTGAGATAATTGGTGCTGTACCACATTACAATTCAATTGCAAACAGCAGAAACTGCTCATCTAAAAATAACCAGTTACTTCTGTTTGTTTTTTGTACTGCACCACAGGAAGCATGGCGCAACCTGTGGTAATCGGGCGTGGGCCGTGGAGTCAGACACCACCACATTTTTACCAAAGTTGAATGAATGCCGGGGCAGCGTCTGAGACGCTGGCCCGTCATTCATCCAACTGTGATACGACGTTGCGTATTTTCAGTGCTTGACTTGCAAGGTGAAATTTGTGTGGCCGCCCACCTATATGCGGTCAAGGATACTGGACCACTTTAAAACTCTCGAGCAGTTATCATTTTGGATGGGCTATGTTGAAGAGCCAACTACGTATTTAATGCACAACATGCTCAAGGTGGCATCTAATCAGCCTACTTAGTTATTGTATTCCTATAAACATGATAAAGACTATAATTATATAGGCTGTAGATAGATAGATAGATATTTATTGACGACGGTAAGTCTATGCGTCATTAAAATGAACATATGTACAAGACTATATTCAACAGGATTAGTTCGGTAAAATATGCATGCTAAGTTAACTTAAACATGTTAAAATCAAACGACATTATATTATACTAAAACAAGCACAAGTTAAATAAAATATGCATTAGAACTATTTAAAATAACCTACAGTTAAACAGCATTGGCATGATATTTTTAAGTTTCCCGCACCAAAACCAGAGATACAAGACTACATAAGTCCAGGAGCTCCCGCTCCGAATTATAATTTGATTTAAGCAATTTTGTGTAGGGTTATTGATGTAGTCCTAGGCTAGGTCAAAAATCAAGACGCTAGACAACTAGGTCTAAGAAGCCCAGTCTAAGAGTAAGATAAGAACTAGACAGTCTGTCAGAGATTGCAAACCTCTATTGAAATTAATGATCCTAATCAGTATCCCAGTAATGGTCTACCTATCTGGCACGGTTTACCCGATATCAGGCCAATCGAGGTAACTAATAGCTGATTTACGGTCATTTTGAATTCGATATAAATTAATTAAAAACTTAGGGTGCATCCTCCCCCGAAACCTCAAATTTTGTTTTATAGTAATGGACTAACATCTAACACAGTTTGCAAAATATTGGGCATGTGGAAGTAAATAATGGCCGATAGGGGGCCATTTTGAATTTGATCAAGTCAGAATTTTTCAAGATGTATCCTCAGCTGAAATCTCACATTTCGTTCTATAGTAATCGTCCAGCTATCTAGCACGGCTTACCAAATATCGGCCATGTGAAAGTGAATAATGGCCTAAAGGCGGCCATTTTGAATTTGATCAAGTCGAAATTTTCCAAGATGCATCCTCAGGTGAAATCTCACATTTCATTCTATAGTAATGGTCTAGCCATCTAGCACGGTTTACCAAATATCGCCCATGTGAAAGTGGATAATGGCCGATAGGAGGCCATTTTGAATTTGATCGAGTCAAAATTTTTCAAGATGCATCCTCTCCTGAAATTTCACATTTTGTTTTATAGTAATGGTCCAGCTATCTAACACGGTTTACCAAATATCAGCAATGTGAAAGTAAATAGTGGCCGATAGGCGGCCATTTTGAATTCGATTGAGTCGAACGTTTTTAAAAGGCATCCTCTCTCGAAACGTCACATTTTGTTTTATAGTAATGGTCCAGCTATCTAACACGGTTTACCAAATATCAGCAATGTGAAAGTAAATAGTGGCCGATAGGCGGCCATTTTGAATTCGATTGAGGTCTCACCACCCCAAATGCCAGTCCCATTGAAACACATGTAAACTGCCTCAATTCCGCAGGCCGATTTCACCATTTTTCACCCTATTAGATATTTAGTGTGACATATCAGGATAAAGCTTGAGATGTCCTTGTTCGAAAACAGGCCCGCTATGGGTATGGTTACCAGACAGATTTTGAGCTACGCCCCCTAGAGTGTAAAAAAGTCAATACTGTTAAAATTGGGCTATAATCCGTGCTCCCTTTCACATAACAGACACACATCATTTTAACCCACTGTATCCCTGCGAGGTTATCATGAAACAGTTATATCTGATATCCTTGACAAAGAAGATAACGTGGGCTTATTAAATATTCACAAAATTATTACTTCTTTGTATCTTATTTTGTTTCAATAGAGGTTGGAACAGCCGCATTCAAAATATTTTGTGTGATGATTCCATCATTAGTAGACACCTCCCTGGATTTCGGCTTATTTAGGGTGGTGAGACCATATGTAGAGATATAATTTTCTTTGATTATTTTATTTCGGCCTGGTATGATGCTTGAAGGTGTTCTGAACAATATAGTTTTTGAATTAGGCAAATATATTGAAAACTGTTGCCCTCGGAGCCCTTTGAATAATTATTGATATCATGAAAATCGGCCTGGTTTCCTTGAAAGTCGCATTGAATAAAACAGTTGAATGAAGTGGCTATTCCCGCCTCTATTTCGTCACACAAAGTCGTCATGGTTACCTTGTATTTCGAAAATTGTTGTTGAAATATGCCACACATATTAGAATGGACTGCTATTAGTAGCATCCATACTTAAATTCACTATTTTTTATTTTTATTTGGGCCCATATGACAATCAAACTACCAACCAGGCTTTCATCTATGACTTATATCACCAAAACACGGCCTCTTCTGGTCTTTTCTAGACATGGTTATCACATTTATTCACCAATTATATACTTTCTAATCAAAACTATTACACTTAGATTGTTACAGCGATAGTAAAACTCAATAAAATATAGATATCAAGCTGCAGATTTTTCATCAAGCAGCTGGAATATGTCAAGAAAGGACCAGAACATGCAAACCCCTTGTGTCTACTGATGGTCTCACCACCCCAAATGCCAGTCCCATTGAAACACATGTAAACTGCCTCAATTCCGCAGGCCGATTTCACCATTTTTCACCCTATTAGATATTTAGTGTGACATATCAGGATAAAGCTTGAGATGTCCTTGTTCGAAAACAGGCCCGCTATGGGTATGGTTACCAGACAGATTTTGAGCTACGCCCCCTAGAGTGTAAAAAAGTCAATACTGTTAAAATTGGGCTATAATCCGTGCTCCCTTTCACATAACAGACACACATCATTTTAACCCACTGTATCCCTGCGAGGTTATCATGAAACAGTTATATCTGATATCCTTGACAAAGAAGATAACGTGGGCTTATTAAATATTCACAAAATTATTACTTCTTTGTATCTTATTTTGTTTCAATAGAGGTTGGAACAGCCGCATTCAAAATATTTTGTGTGATGATTCCATCATTAGTAGACACCTCCCTGGATTTCGGCTTATTTAGGGTGGTGAGACCATGAGTCGAAAGTTTTTAAAAGGCATCCTCTCTCGAAACGTCACATTTTGTTTTATAGTAATGGTCTAGCTATCTAGCACGGTTTACCTGATATCAGGCCTATGGAGGTAAATAATGCTCATTGTCGGCCATTTTGAATTCGTAAGTTAAACATTTTCAGGGTGCATCCTCCCCCGAAAACTCACACTTTGTTTTATAGTAATCAGGTAATGGTCTAGCCATCTAGCACGGTTTACCAAATATCAGCCATGTGAAAATGAATAATGGCCGAAAAGGCGGCCATTTTAAATTTGATCAAGTCAAATTTTGTCAAGATGCATCCTCATCTGAAATCTCACATTTCGTTTTATAGTAATGGTCTAGCCATCTAGCACGGTTGACCAAATAACGGCCATGTGAAAGTGAATAATGGCCGATAAGCGGCCATTTTGAATTTTATCGAGTCAAATTTTTTCAAGATGCATCCTCTCCTGAAATCACACATTTTGTTTTATAGTCATGCTCTAGCCATCTAGCACGGTTTACCAAATAACGGCCATGTGAAAGTGAATAATGGCCGATTGGCGGCCATTTTGAACTTGGAAGAGTTGAATTTTTTCAAAATGCATCCTCTCTTGAAACCTTACAATTTGTTTTATAGTAATGGTGTAGATATCAGAGCGGTTTTCATGATATTCCACAATATCAGGCCTGTTGAAGTGAATAATGGCCGATAGGCGGCCATTTTGAATTTTATCAACTTGAAATTTTTCAAGATGCATCCTCTCCTGAAACCTTACAATTTATTTGATATTAATGGTGTAGCTATCTTGAGCGGTTTTCATGATATTCCGCAATATCAGGCCTGTCGAGGTGAATAATGGCCGATAGGCGGCCATTTTGAATTTTATCGACTTGAAATTTTTCAAGATGCATCCTCTCCTGAAACCTCACAATTTGTTTTATAGTAATGGTGTAGCTATCTTGAGCGGTTTTTCATGATATTCCGCAAAATCTTTCAGTCGGATTTACCGATGTTATAAATTAGGTCAAAGTGCTGGGTCAACTGCAAGGTCAAGGTTCAAAAACCTGAAAAGGCACAACTAGGGACCTTAGAGAACATGTATGTGCAATATGACTGTCATCGGCCCTGTACTTTTCGAGATCTGCTCCGGAAACGAAGTGCGCGTCAAAACGTCTAAATAGGTCATAGTTCTGAACCAGAAGTAGGTCAAAGTTCAAATACCCCAAAAGGCACAACTAGACCCCCTAGGGGTGTTGTGTGTAAAATTTGAAGACAATCGGACAAGTACTTTCAGAGATATGCTCCGGAAACGAATTGTTTACGGACGGCCCAACGGCCCAACGGCCCAACGGCCCAACGCCGTAACATCATCATTTTCTCCTCTGCGACCTTGCGTATTGAATTCAGATTAAAAATATTTTAACCTGTCCATTATCCACCTGGAAGTAACCCACATACCAAAATTTTTTATCCTAGCTTATTTTCTTACAAAGTTATAGGCAAAAGAAGAGGCCAAAAAAAACGGAGGTAGAATCCATAGCTCCCTTCGTCTCACCTACGGTGACGGCGGGAGCTAAAAATAGCTACGGCATATAGCAAAAAAACCCTCTGGAAAGCGTAGAAACGAAGTAATCACATAATGAGTGAGAGTATGTATAAAGAAGAAAATAATAATATTAGTTACATTGAACATGTTAAAAAACAATCTAAACTAGGGCCAAAGGCCTCATGTGTTTGAGGCTGAGGGATTGGCCTATGTAACTATTCAATGCAAAAACGAGGCGTTGAACCAATGTTGGTTCAATGACGGGCTAGTGTTGTACACAGTAGATCAATATTGAAATTAGCCGAATAGTAGGCCCTACTGTTAGGGTAGGGTTTACACCATAGGACTCATCCCGAATTACAAAACAGACACCCGAAACATAATGAAAATATAATATCACGAATTTGATTGGCTTTGGGGACAATACATGTGGCTTTATGTTACTTTACATTACTTTTCCTTCTGTGTAGCTGATCAACAAAGTGAGTGAGTTTATAAGCAGAGGAGAGTATTTTATGAACATTGTGTGCAGAAATTAGCTAATGAAATCGAATCATTACAATATGATTGTTATCTACAGTTGGATTATAAATGTTCATGGTTATATCCTTTGTGGTAAGATTTAGTTTTATTTTCATGATGTTTTGAGTGTTTAACAGTAGAGCATAATATTAGGCTATATTGAAATTACATTGGATCAACAGCCTCTTTCGCGACCGGTCGTTTTTTCGTAGGTTGCGCAGTGAGGTATAGTTTTATAAAACGTCGGCGACGCGAAGGTACCAGTCAAATGAATTTTTCGAGCCCCCCCAAGTCATTAAAATCAGGCATTCAACCAATCATGTTGGTTCAGCCAATGTTGGGTCAACGTTACAGACAATATATACACTATACCATCATGTGGATTCCGGCTATTTTTGGTATCTGGGTGATAATATGGGGTGATAAAGTGGGGTATAAAAAAGCAGGCCTAGTAGCCAAAGTTTAAGCCAGATAAAAAAACTTGCAGCTGAACTAAATGGAAAATAGCCGAAGAAATATTGGTCAAAAACGCAATTTTGATAGTAGGCCTACCTGCCGGACAACTGTAAGATTATCGGTATATATTGAATGACAAGAGAGAGAACGCATATTTTCTCAAAATGTTGACTATTATGACAATAATGTTTATAATGTCTCGAGAATTACTAAGGTCAATTACCAAGGCCATTGTTGATTGAATCTTATATTGGCGGATTTTTGTCGAAGCCATTTAAAGCGACTCAATCAGGCTAAAATCGTTAAAAATCGGTGATTTAGTTTTGGCTTCTTAATATGACCATAATTATATTGTAAACATGTCTATATACTAGAACTGCAAAAGTTTTAATTTTTGTGCTGTGCATTTACCAGTTAAGCGAGATATAGAGACGAAATTCCTGTATACTATTTCTTATTTTGGACATGCATGTCCGAAATAAGAAATCTGGAATTTTGTCCCTATATGTAGTTCTAGTCTATGGACATGTTTACATCATAATGGTCAGATTAGGAAGCCAAAATAAAATCAGCGATTTTTTAAATGATTTTATGGTCTGCTTCACGATTCTGCCAAATATATTAAGCCGGTAGGCCCCTAATGGGTTCAATAAAATCAATAACATTTTCGTGGTATCTTTGCTGTAAAACGAAGATGTGAGATACTGGCTGAAATGTCAGATTTAACTTATTGACAGATTAACCTAGCCTATACTAGTCCAACTATTTAAGCTAACACAACCACACAATGGAAAAAACCCCATAAACATGATCATTAGCTCATTTAATAGCGAGTGCGAACTACTAGGCATATTAAATAAGCTAGATAAAAATAAACAGCTGTCGATCCAATGTTGTGTTAATGTTTGGCCAGCGTAGCAGACGGTGGAGCAACAATAATATTAAGCAAACGTTGGGTCACCCTCATTGTGATAATTGTTTGTGGAATGCCGATTATGCAATTATGCAGGGCCTAATTATGCAACAATCATCTATTAAAAGTGATAACATGTCATTGAAAAAAGTTGTGGACCATTAAAATGCTTACAACGTTTACTAATGATCACTTAAAATTCCTGAGATACTTGTTTGTATTTCACCCTTATTAATTTGCCACCCTCCCCTATGGCAGAATATTATTTAATGCAAATGTTATATTCCAGTTCATCATCAGTTAGGCCTATATCAGATATTTTTGTTAGTATTGGTTGTAGTTCCACATTTTTAAAACAATTTTACTGCAAATTTTTAATTATTATCATTGATTTAGTCTCCGGTAAAAAAGAAACTGTTGAGTCCCAGCTCTATCTGATTTATTTCGTGTCAGTGGTTATACTGGAGGTCTATATATTGCACTGAGAAAATACGACGATTTTAAATAGGACTTAAAACAAATAAATTTTGGAAATTGATAAAACGACCCAGTTTTTTATCCATTTGTTCTCAAGACTGAGTCTCAGAGATGATATCTCTTGATAAATTAATTCGCCATCACCCAGGCGAATGATTCATGGTAATTGAGGAATAATCTTTATCCCGTGGTCCTTATTATTTTATAATGTGGCAAGGGTCTAGGCTACTATGGATAATAAGGGACCATTTCAAAAGTCCATACAGTAAGATGTGAAACACTGTGAAGTTGCTCTGTATTATATCAGGAATATTTGACGCGACCCCCGGAAAGGCCCAAATAATGAATGAAATGCTACTGTATGCTGGTTTTATGAATGGAGTGACGTCACTTTTTGTCCCAAATCTTTGTTCTGAACAAGACAATAAGGTGAGTGGAGCTCTCGCCCCACCCACAAAAATGCATTGACTGACGTCAGTTCAAAACACCAAGATGATTAGAGGAATCACCAGCCGCACCAGTCGCTGATACCACAGTGGTGTTCCCCGACAGCATGGATGATTTCATTAGTGGATGATTCGAAGAATCATCAGCCGCTGATACCACAGTGGTGATCCCCCGACAGCATGGATGATTTCATGAGTGGATGATTAGAGGAATCACCAGCCGCACCAGTCGCTGATACCACAGTGGTGATCCCCCGACAGCATGGATGATTTCATGAGTGGATGATTAGAAGAATCACCAGCCGCACCAGTCACCATACGCCCCAATCGTTTTATAAAGCGGAGGTACGCGACACGCTTAAAGTTTGAAAACAGCTATAGGTGTATTTTGCTAAGCATTTTACTAATGGTCGATGACATAATATATATAAATTTGTCGTCGTTTAAGAGTGAGTCAAATTCACTGTTGAGTAGTCTGCTTTCGGCAAGTAAACTAGTTCGCTGCGTAGCGAAGTAAGAGCAAGTTTTTAAAAAATGAATTTCGTCATCAATAGAGTTTGATGTACATCTTTGACATATGCGCTGTTCTAGTGGTAGTTTTTTGTGGCTTGACATGCCTTCCTCGTTCAATTTCTAGCATATGGGAGCTCATTCTTAATCTTGATAGTGCCTTCATCCACCTTCTGTCGGGGATGTAAAACATATATTCTTCTAGCGAGTGTTCGAATTTGAACTTCTTGTACGTTCGTAATTTTATGGAGTTTCGGGCTTTGATAGACCAATCAACTTTATATGTATTAATCAAACATAATTTAACTTCTTTGATGAGACGATTGGCATTTTCTACCCTATGATTTTCCAAAACGTCGCGATGGTTTGTTCGGAATAATAATGACCTGATGTGACAGCACCAATTGTTTCACCAATAAAGTCAAGAGACGCCAGTGAGTTGTACACGATTCTAAAATAACAGCTTCTAGGCAAGGAGATCCAAGCGAATCTAGTATTTCAAAGCTAGAAATTATTGTTTTAAAAAGAGAGGATACCTTCCTGTATCCCCATTAATAGTAACTGATGTGTTTTGTTGTTTGACTCCAAGCATATTTTTCAAGAATGATAAATGGACTGTCTCAAAGTCCAATATTTCTTTACCAATAAATAGTACCTCGCTACCATACATCAGTATTGGCTCTATTCGGGCTCTATTTGGGCTTGGAATATGTATTATGTGTGTTTAAGTAGCTAGATATCATCAGTCTAGTTTACAGTATACTTTTGCTGCCTCCATAGAAAAACGGAGTTTTGGGGAAAATATAATTTAAATGTTTTAAATTACTGAATCCTATTAGAAAAAAATACTTTCAACAAAATCCGCCACTGTCAGGTAGAATTAGCTTTACCATGAATCAAACCACAGATTATCTGCATTATGGAAGAACGGGACCACACTGATTTCGAGGCCATAATGATATCTTGAGATATCGCGTTCACAGGGAAAATCAATCAGGTCAAATAATCAGTATATAACCAATCAAGGTAAACGATCACTTCTCCAGTATTTATTTTAGTAAGCTTACAGAGACCCAAATTATGAATTCAAATTAATATATTTAACCCTTTACCCGCCAAATTATTCAATTTGAATTTTCACCAACTTGAAGTTGTGTATCGCTGACGCGATCCACAACTTCAAGTGAGTGAAAATTATTCAGATTTGACAAAATGGAAGTGAACTCTTTTCAAATCTTGTCATATTTTATCTTTAACATATTTAAAATGTGGTACTTATTGTGCTAATAAAAAATGAAAACCCGAATATATGCGGCACCGGCGGTTAAAGGGTTAATAATAACGCAGACTAGTGCTGTGGCTCATGTGCATATCAATAATTAACGGCAATTGCGAAAGTAATATACATTTTAAAGACGTCAAATTTGTGAAAACTATACAGTCGTCCGTTACATTTTTGCTTGCACGTAACGCATGTCTAAGGAATAAAAATCCGGATTTTTCTCCCATTAGCTCACTTATGCAATAAATGTCATTACCAGCATACACGACAAATTTGCAAGCAGCTTACAAATACAGAAGATTTGGGAGGTTATAACGTCTAAAAAAGAGAGAATTATTAACACCAAAAATTACGTAATAATGCGGCAATTGAGATTTTTTCGATATGTCTGACATATTGATATACGTGGAACATTGTTAACATGGTAAACAGGTTAACATAGCTAAGTTAGCATGCACACCTTCTTCAAAATAATAATACTAGTACGGTCGGAGTATGCTCTATAGTGAGAATATAGAAAGATTTTCTATATTACTCCTTGGATCAAGAGATGACGTGATCCAGAACATGCGACGGGACGCCCCCACACACTACACCTCCCACGATCAGTGTGGTCTGGTCACTTCCCAACCAAAACTAGCCATTCAACAAATGGAGACTTGGAATAGCGTTGTCGGCATTAGAAAATCATTGGATCAAGATATTAATAAATGTTTACTGGGTTTCTGCTGGAGCAGAGGGGTGGTCATTCCAGCTGCTACACTTGACACCATAGTGTTTACACTTGATAGTGACTTGTACAAACGACAAATCTATGGGTTGTGGTCAAACCGCCGGGAGATCGACCAGGTGTCGGGTTAATGCTGGGACGGCATCGTAGACGCCGGTCCAGCACTAACCCGTCACTAGGTTGATGTTCATAGTGTTCTGGGTTGTGGTCAATCAGCGCAGACACAGATACACTCGTCGCCGTGACCACCAGCCTCGTGTCACCAAGGCAATGAGGTACTCTCATCACTCCAAGTTGCTGACGGCTCTTGGTATCTTACCTCATAAGGAAAGTATTAAATCTATGTCCGTAAGCCTGATGAAAAGGATATTTTTAATGAATTCTTCAGTACGGAGTCTGTGCTCATTTATATGTATAAATATTTATTAACCGGAAAGTACAGAAAAAACACGCTTTTTGGTCGACTACTTGACATGGGTCTATCACCCCTTCTCTCTGCACTTAAATTATTTAACATTTAAATATACTCGAAAGTATTCTGCTAGAGACGGGGTGGTAGACTCATTGCAAGGCGTGTTGTATAGAGCTGACTTTCTGAATAGAAACACTACCGCACATATTTGAACTAAATTATTGACCCTCTTTTAATACATATACCAGTACTGTGATATTTCTTATCTGTGATACGTTTGTATGTATGTAATATACAATATAATATGTTGTCCTCACTTGTGAGGGTTTTAATGAATAAATAATAATAATAATACCAGATGGGTAAAAGTGTTACGTCAGGTGGTAACAGGTTAAAACACTGTGGCTTGATAGCTCGTATCTGAAGAGATATAACCCTTTCAGCGCGGGGATCGACTTTTGAACGTCAGAATCTGACGTCTGTAGACGTCAGATTCTGACGTCTAAAGTCGATGACCGCAGACCACAGCATAGATATTCAGATAAACTTAAAAGTGGAAAAAGCTAACTAAGATATTTTATGATGACTTCAAATTAAAAAAAAAAACCTTCAGTCCCCATGGTTTACACAAAAATATTTCTGCGTTGTAAGAGTTAAAACACAAGATGACGAATACAGCCCTATTAGAATAATTCACACGTCCATGTACACGTAAACACACATGGCACGTACAGATTACAGAACTTGATGACATAACACAAACAAACATCATTGGCCTCCCATCAACATGTGTTGAGCTGCATCTCTTTTCAACCTCCTTGCTGAAACTAACCCTACAGTATCATCGCGATGAGCCAATGTCGGGCCAACATCGCAGTTCGCCCCGGGGCATCTGTGTCCTCTGGAGGCATATCTTTTATATCTTGCCGTTGCGTCCAAATCTACTTGGTTGCATTTTGCCAAGTCAATACCAAACCCGTGCAGACCTCGGCATACAGCTTGATAGTTGAAGGTGACTTTAATGTCACAATTTGATTGTTGCTCAGATTGTCAAACCTTAAACTGTTAAAGCGCTACATTAGTAATTTAAATTTTCACCCACTTGAAGCTGTGTCTCGCTACCGCGATCCACAACTTCAAGTGGAAGAAAATTACTCATATTTGTTTAATTTGTGGCGAAACATTTGCCTATCATGATGTCTAAAGACTGATATAATTATCAATAACTGTGATATAACCTGCTAATATTTACATTAAAAACAACTATGTTGGTGCTGAGCGCTTTAAACAATCAAGGCCTTCTCATTTTAACTCAGCTGCCATAGTCACTTTATGTATGTTGTCATACAAAACTAACGCATACTGGCTTCATTTCATAGAGCAAAATGATTCCAATTAACAAATAAAAACATTTAGAAAAGAACAGTCGTATGTGTGCACAGAACAGCAGCATGGTTACTACACGTAGCTGACGTTTTTCTTCTTTGGGAATCGCGTCTGAAATTAAGTGTCAATTTAAGCGATGAATAAAAGTTTCAATGGTTTATAAACGTCTTAATAATCCACCACTGAAATATTTGAAAGCATTTATAGTTATAATTGTATCTATGCATGCAACATAGTAGATATAGGGCCTATATATGGTGATAAACCAATGCATAAATTTACCTGCGCAAATATGAACACAGAAACAATATTAATTTAATAGATGTAGGCCTAGGCCTATTTGAAAAAAATACCTTAAAGTATGAATACAGACAGACAACATTATAATCCAAATCACATCTGAAGAATTACGATAACGTACTCCAGTCGTATGCCTCCTGAGTCGACTATTTCTAACTGTGCACCTTGCCTCTCTGTCAGCTTGTCTTGAGCAGGTCGTATTGTGTACACTTTTATGTACGTTTGAGCAATTTGGCGTTATTATGAATCACACATGTGCGCACCGTATGCCTTCAGGTACATAACACCCCATAATACAAATCCAACCCGTTATGTTTAGCTGTGAAATTACCTGTTCCTGGGATTTCCCGGTTCATCCGCACGGACTGTTTCAGATTCTGATCCCACCGAACCTTGGTCGCCCGTGACTTTGTGGTCGGAATTAGCGTCTTTGTAAACCACCGCGATGGTGTCGTCGCAGATTCTGGTTCAAGGCTGGGACAACGTTGTAGACGTTGGCACTGCCTTCGAACAGAGTCTGGAGTGTGTGAAGACGCAGAGTGACCAACTGACCTCTCAGCTGATGTCAATTCTTGACAGAAAACAAACACACAGGCACATGGGGTCAGTTCTCAAACTGCCCTGACAAGCAAAAGCAAATACGCGGCGCCGCTCAAGGCATCTCCTGCCACGTATATTAAAGTTCGCGCCAAACTGTCAGTATTTTTACACCCCTTCCCGAGTCATATTATTAAGATTGATCAGGTTTACTGCAAATAGATCGACTCGTCTAAATTACGATTTGACTACATTGCTAGTCTACAATTGATCTCTCATTTTGTCGCTCAGCAAACACGGCATGGCAACCCAATGTTTGGTTGATGGTGGTCAAACGACTTCGACGCTGGTCCAACATTAAACCAATCTTGTGTCGGCAAGCGGTGCTTGATGAATGATGAAAAATACAATGTGTCTTTCATCTGTGATGACAGCCATAACTCTGTCACCACCAATTGAAAGTCTACTTTGTAAGCTATGGCGGATTATACAAATCGATCTTGGTTAAAGAAAGTTTGAGTCCAAACTTTGGTAGGCTAACACTTTCAGTATTGACTTCATCTAGGGTCAGAAGTCTTGACCTCTAGTGACGGCACGTCAGCAGACCAAGGCTACCACATCAGACCAAGGTTATTTGTAACAATTTCCTGTGCATTGTGTCCACTTGAAAATGTCTCTACTTCTGAATGAAAGGCTCAAGTTCAGATCCACAGAAACTGCAGAATATTATAGTATTATATAAGAGCACAATTTGAAACTAAACTGAATAATGTGCACCTACGACAGGTATTCATTTAATAATATGTGATATAAACTTTTTAAAATGCTCACATATACGTTTAACGTTTTGACTACAGATTAGTATATGGTTTGTGACGATGTAGGATCATAATATTGTGAAAATATAAAAGTTTTTTTGGGAAATTATAATAATAATAGGGGGCCTAATCGTCAGTTTACTCGATGCTAGTGTAATGTTGTATCGGTACTTATCTCTCTGTAATTCTTTCAGTGCAGATACAGACTTTAGACGTCAGAATCTGACGTCTGAAGTCTTCCCCCACCCTGAGAGAGTTAAAAATGTATAATCATGATAATCGCGTAGACCCATACCATGGGTATTCAAATGAAGGGGAAAGGCTAACTACGACATTTAATAATTATGATGATTTCAAATTGGAAAACCCTCTGATCTCCATGGTTTATACAAAATATTTCAGCCGTGTGAGGGTTAAGTATTAATTCAATCAAAATACAATTTTCTCGCATTCAATGCTATGGTAACAATGTGTTATCGTAAAAATGTAAACAAATTTTTAATCAGATACAGCGGCATCGTACTGTTTCTAGTTGTGGGAATACATAGGCTATAGGCCTACCTGCAAGACAGTTTTTTTACATTCAGTGAATGCATTTGCATCCCAGCAAAAAATGAGATGCCGATACTATGATGTTTAGATAAGATGTCAGACAGCGTCTGTGATGCTGGACCATCATTAACCCTTAAAGCGCTGGATATTTTTTTAAAAACCTTGGAGATCAAAGGGTTTATTTCAATTTGATATCATCATAAATGTCTTATTCAGCTCTTTCCGATTCATTTGAATACCTATGTTATAGGTCTACGGCCATTAGAAATATTTTTTACTCTTTTTACTCTTTACAGTGCGGGGATCGACTTTAGTCGTCAGAATCTGACGTCTGTGAATCTGACGTCTACAGACGTCAGATTCTGATGACTAAAGTTGATCCCCGCGCTGTAAGGGTTAAACATGTTAAACCAATGAGTTTCTTGAATAAACTAACGTTGTTGTACTCAACGTTTTCGTTTACTGGGTCCCGTACCATCCCCAGCAAACACGAGACACTGTACCAATTTTAGTTTAATGTTAGTACACCGTCTACGACGTTAATACACCATTAGACCAATACTGTCTCAACGTTTTCGTTTTCTGGATCCCTTACCATGTACGCGCTGTAGGAAGTGCTAGCAAATTACACTAGTTATCTGAACCCCGCGGCATCTGCCTGTTGTATCTTGGAGATAAAAATCACGAGCTTATTGGCTTCACCAGGCAATCAGACTATCAAATCAAGTCAATGTTATTATAGGAAAATTTTTAACGCTTACAGCGCGGGGACCGTCCTAATACGTCAGAATCTGACGTCCACACGTCTGACGTCTAAAGATGGTCCCACACTGAAAGAAATAAAATATGTCTAATGGTTGAAGACCCATAACATATATATTCAAATAAACATGATAAAGCGGGCAGAGCTAACTAAGACATTTATCATGTTTATGATGATTTCAAATTGAAGAAAAACTTTTTGACTCCACAGAAATATTTCAAATATTAATTTGAGGGTTAAGATAATTTTACGTAATTTAGAGCTCAGATATCTTCGCACATTCACCATAAATATATCTTACTTTGTGTTGTGTTGAGTGTATCCACATGGTCACTCCAGGCTTGTTCTTCGTGTTGTTGTAGGCGAGAGGGGGCTGCTTTAGTGTAATCAGTGGTCAGCGTTAGGACAGGGCAATACACAGAGTGACGGATGGTCAATCTGTCTATATCACCACCTGGTACAGCACTCCGCTAACTCAGGATCCCTGTGGGACGCTCATGATCCACGCTCCAGGTGTCCTGCCTCCTGTCTGAACACAAAACACAGTATGCTTAATACATATTGAAATATCAGTAGTGTGCAAGGAAATGTCTACGATATATAAAAATAAATTAGTTCATGTACACAAAAGCAGGCTAGTAATCTGGATCATTTTAGAATGTTATATCGCTAAGAATTGATTTCACTTTTGTCCTTTAATAAGATTTTTTTCTATATTTACAGTAGAGAAAACGGTGTGTGGTGTGTGTTTAAATAGTAGATACAAAGCAAGATATTATTCGATGATTAGATAAAAAAAACGTGTATTTTTATATAATTCTATCATGTATCTCTATGTGCCGGTAAATATATGTAGCAAACATCATTAATATAATTACAGAAAAAACTGCATCAGAATTGAACTTCGTGAGAGTTTTATAACTAATTTCTCTCTATATATATATCGTTAAAATGAAGTAGAAAACAAATCTAAGAAAAGCCCACAATTAATTATTTTCATTTCATACAAGGCGATAATTGCGGCAGCAATTATCGCCTTTGTACGAGATAAAAGTGATGTTACGTTTCTCTGACTTCCAAGAAAGATCCGCTGTATCTGGTGGTTTAGCCTGTGTATCCAGACCAGGTCCTAGTGGGAGGCCAGACCATATAATCCACAAGTAATGTTCATTCCATCAATCCATTAAGCCCCCATCGCTCACGTTTTCGCGGGGTACTGCAGAGCAAAGAATTCAGGAAATGCCCACACCTGAAACACAAGCTGTCTAGTGATTCTCTCTGAATGCTAAAAACATCCAAACTACACGGACACCACCAATGCATACTTTACACTAGTTATCTGAAACACGCGGCATCTGCCTGTTGTATCTTGGAGATAAAAATCAGGAATTTATTCACTTCACCAGAGAATCTGACTTTCAGATCAAGGCAATGTTATTCTAGGAAAATGTTCAACCATTTCAGCGCGGAGATTATACTGCAGATAACTCGTATGTCATCGGGTGATTAGGCTGCAGTTAAAAGCATTCGTTTAGTAGTTTACATGACCAATAACTATTAAGCTACAATAATCACCCTGATAATAGTTACGTTTGGAGGTGAAGTATTAATCCACATTATAGAGTACTAATGATGATGGCTGAGTTCTGCCAGATCATGAAACTGTTAAAATAACATATTTTACAAAAGTCCATTATTGTAATTACTTAACTTATAGTGATTTGTGTAATTTAGAAGTATTAAAATATATATTTTTAGATAAAACTATATTTGATATTGTTTCGCCACGTCGGACATCATCCAGTCAGTAAGACTATGAAACAACAGCGATTAACTTTCTAGTCAGTAAAGAAGACATTGGTGGGTGATAAGAATTGAGGTCGGGTCACTGTCAGATGAGGTCAGGTCATGTCGTAGGCATAATCCTTCACCATTGCTGGCATCTGCCTGCACACTTATTATCGCTCTCTGTCAGATCCTATCAGAGAGTGTGTCTAAGCGTCTGTTTGTAATACAGCAACATTTTCACACCTCTCTCTCCCGGTGCCACTACCATCATTTAGCAGGTTCCGGATTTTTGTTTTTTCCTTGAACTTGAGACCCAGCACCATGGGAGGTTCTAGTGATAACTACATGGCATCACCATGTTTACCCCTTACAACTCTGAGACTATTTTTTGTTTTCAATTTGAAATCATCATAAATTTTATCATAGTTAGCTCTTTCCGCTTCATTTAAATAACTGTTATGTGTCTGCGACAACTATACATTTTTAATTTTGTTAGTGAAATAATTAAAAACGTATAGATAATAGCAGTCGTAGACCAAATCGGGGTATTGACTTTAAACGTCAGAATCTGACGACGACAGATTCTGACGTTTCCCCGCACTGAAAGGGTTAACCTCAGACTGCTCAGTTGTAGAATCTGGTCGTACTATATTCTTCTTGATATATTATTGAGATTATCACGATTATATCTGATGTTTTGGCAACTATATTCTAAGCATTTCAGTCTGATTGATCACCTGAGCATATCACCCAGGTTTTTTGTGACGTTACCAGTGAGTGACTATACCTGAACACGTGGCAAACATGGCATATTTAAACATTACCTTTCCCTTACAACTTGCGAGACATCGGACATATTTTTTCAGCCAGTAAACTCGGGTTTAGAGGCAATATAAAACGATATTTAACCAATTTTATCTGCGTTATAATAACCTTCAAGAAAAAAAGATGATAAAATCTTTGATGCATTATGATTATGCCACGTGTCATAATATTGCCTTGGAAAGAACAGGGAGGTGTTAGACAAACAGCAGTCCGTATATTAAAACTCACCTTTCCGAATATAAGCCTAGTGATCCACGTGGTGTAGTAGACCTATGGAGATACGGCACATGGACAATCACATCTCGGACGAGGAGTGGTGTGTCGTGTGCTCCCGCGAGGGTTTATGTTGCGTGAATCACACGCACAGGGGTGCAAAGGTCGAATCTGCATATGTAACCAGCCTCTCTAGTTTATCCCTTTGTTACCTGAGTGATGTACTGCATCATGTTTGTGAGGCATACACAAACCATCCTGTTTACAAAACATCAGCCATAAACATGATAAACCGGGGGGTCATTGCATCCCGGTCTAATGACGTTGTTTTTGAATCCGTTGGACACAGCTTGGAGGAAGATAAAAGTACACTTCACATACCAGACGTTCTAGTGTGAGGGAAGACAAATCTCTCCTCAGGAATTAAACAGCTGCTGTGTCGTTAATGATAAATGGCAGGTGGCTCAGTATGTCTGGTTTTGGATGGAGTGTGGTGCAGGGGCAATGCGCGGGAGTGTACAGCGCAGGCCGAGGGTGTGTGTACCGCCAACATGTACACACATGTGCACGCGTTAAAACCTCACACCACGTGCACTCTGCAGCTGTATCAAAAAGTTCAGAATAGAGAAACTTTTTTCACCGAATGTGAATTAAACTTGACAGAAGTTTGTAACAAATCTTATTTTTTCTTCGGAGAAGCGTCAGATGTTTTGTACAAACTATACTAGTGAATAGTCTTATAATTCCTAGAAATAATTTTGCATCATCAAACTTTATGATTACATGAATCATAATTCAGCGATTTACAATTAATACATCACTATACTAGTATTTAAGAAGTCCAATAAGAGTGTTGTTCATATCCAAACCTAGTTTCATATCCATTGGTGTTTAAGCGTATCTTTAGCAATTGTTCGGACAGTCTGCATATAGCAGCAACATTTATTCGCCCATTTTAATCGAAGTGACTCATGGAAATTCTAAGGAATTATTTTGATCACCTTCCCTTGAACCCGGTACTAGATCGGTTCCCCAGTCTCGACGGCAGCCCCACCCAGTCCTGGTAGCTGGCTATTATATACAAGACGTTGACACATTCATGTTATAGTTTAAAGTTGGCCCGTCGTGTGCGACGCTGGCCTAACATTAAACTAACATTAATGTCAATGTCTCGTGGTGTGACTGGGTAAGACTCCTAGTTGTTAACACAGAACTGGTATAATGTTGGTCCACAGTCTACGACGCTGGCTCAACGTTTATTCACCATAAGCTCAGCCTCTCGTGCTTGTTGACCTTGTTGGGTCTTGAACAACTCCTGTTGACACATCCGTTTATGATTTATCCCTGCGGACAAATCAACACCTCTTCATACAATGTACGATCATACATGAGACGTTGGGTCAACGTTGTTTTACCGTTGGCCCACCATCTTCAAAATTTGACAACAACATTAAACCAACGTTGGGCCACCATCTCGTTTTTGCTGAGATACGGTCAGGGGCTGTATGCAGGTGAATAGCTCAATCAGGTGGTTCCTAGCAAACAAGAGACATTCACCCAATGATGTTTCAATGTTGGCACACCGTCTTCGACGCTGGCCCAACATTGAAACAGCATTCAGTGAATGCCCCGTGTTTGCTGGGTTACGCCCAGTGGTGGCTCGCCGTTCGCTTAGGATTTATTACATAGGGCCAACATTTGATAAATGGTTAGTCCTGACTTCATACCATCTTACATCCCACCTAACACGATACATCAACCGATGTTGTTTTAATGTTGGGCCATCGTCTACGACGCTGGCCCAACATTAAAACAACATCGGGTTGATGTATCGTGTTTACTGGGATGTCTCATTATTTTGTGCTGAACAATAAATGAAGAGAAGGTGGTTTTATCACAGGCCCAGCAAACTAAAGACGTTAGTCTAATATTAATATGATCCTGATGTTGTTCCAGCGCCGTTGCCGGGGGCCCTGAGGTGTTTCGTGATATTGGTTCGCCTTACTAAAAAAAACCTTCTTTACCAGTTAATGTAGCGGTCAAACGGTTTACTAGGCTTGTAAAAACTGTTATATTGTATTCACCTGAAGTGTGGGGAGACGAAAAATGTGACATCTTGAAAAATTACAACTTAGATTCTGTAAATATATTTCGGCTGTTAATAAGTCCACCTGTTCAAATACTGGTGTATGGATAATTATGAATCACATCTCTGGATATAGATATTAAAGTTAGAATTATTGTCTACTGGGCAAAGCTTGTCAGTGAAGATCAGAGTAAAATCTCGCACATGATCTACTCTTTATTGTATAAATTGGATGAATTTCATATTTTAAATCAAACTGGTTATCACCAATAAGATGTACTTTGAATGATTCTGGATTTCCGGGAATATGGTTAGATCAGTTTTGCCATGTTCCGTTAACTCATTTAGAAACATACTTTAGCTAAGATTGAAGAACCAGTTCTTACAAAAATGACACGAAAGCATATCGGAACGCAGAAAATGCATAA
Source organism: Flabesymbios commensalis (assembly GCA_964017125.1). Lineage (NCBI taxonomy): Eukaryota > Metazoa > Annelida > Polychaeta > Terebellida > Flabelligeridae > Flabesymbios > Flabesymbios commensalis. The sequence goes on from OZ024910.1 coordinate 20,050,969, forward strand.
ATTATCGTATTTATAAAAATCATTTTAAACTTGAAAAATATTTGATTGATTTGCGAGATAATCTTCGTAAAATTTTGAAAAAATTCAGATGTCGCAATCACTGTCTGCCGATTGAATGTGGATGCCACGAAAACATCCCGCTGTATATGCGTTTGTGCCATTACTGTCGTGAAGATGTAGGTGATGAATATCATTACTTACTTATCTGCAGCCACTTTAGAAACAAAAGAAAAAAATATGTCGAATTTAAATTTTGGAAAAGACCCTCCACTTTAATGTGAAAGTAACTTATAAATGATAGTAATTCTGATAACATTAAAAAAATATCTCTATTCATAAAATGCTTTTAACTAAATTTAAATAATTCATATTGTATATATTTTTCAATTGACGTATATAGCTCATGCAGCTCAGTGTATATTTTTTTAGCAATCTCTCTCCTAGCATGTCTGTCTTACCTTTATGAAAAGTCATCAGAAATAAATTACTTGTTACTTGGTGACCTCCCAGGAAGTAAGGTACGTGGCCGGAGGCCCTGGTGTAGTGGTTATAGCTACTTGCCTGGAAAGTCGGAGATCGCGAGCCCGTCCCCGCTCTGGCATTCTATTCAGCACTGTTCAGGTTTCATATGAACAAAATCATTGCTGAGGATACATTTTGACTATGCAACCTCGATTTTGAGCCCACATTTGCAAAAAAACATAGGTCTAATAGAAGGAGTGTAGAGAAGAGCAACAAAATACCTGCCGGGGATGAAAGATACAAATCACGAGGACAGACTGAGAATACGAGATCTACCAACATTAGCATAAATACAGACGTGATAGAACGGACATGATAGAAACATACAAGTTAACTCCTTAACCTCCGGTGTCGCATATATTCGGGTTTTAATTTTTTATCAGCACATCAAGTACCACCTTTTAAACATGTTAAAGATAAAATGTGACATCAACCAGCAAGATTTAAAAAGAGTTGACCTCCGTTTTGTCAAATCTGAATAATTTTAGATGCAAAGTCCATCACCACACGGCGATGTTGTGGTGTAAGAAATTGAGAAAGCTAGAAAGTATTTGTGCGTCAAACTATGTAAACAATGATTCAAAAATGTTGGGAAAATTTGGTATGCTATATTTTAATCTATCCAAAATCCAAAATATAAATTAGATATTCATGTGAACATGAAAAAACTACACACAGCAACTTGACGTTGCTTGCTGAATTGCACATTGCTTTATTGTGCATGAGAGTGGTGTGCGGTAACACATTTAACTTATATTCGAAACTTAATATCACATGATAGATAATATGCATCACAGTCATTAAAATCCTAATTCTTAACTTTTTCATTCATTAAGAAAGTTTTTTTCTGATCAAACGGTCGGTATTTTACTGTCATATATCACATAGATAGTCGTTGAAAGGTTCTCTGTATATATATACTAAAACTTTCATCACAAAGTAACTATCTTTTAACAGTGTACCGTGGATACATAGTATAATTTTTATTCATTAGAATATGCTTGATTTAGTAAAACAGTTTTCAATTGGGTCAAAACATTTTTGAAAATAATTTGCTGAACCCCCTGTTGTAAAAGTTCACGTGGATAAAACAAGATGATCTCGCACTGAAAAAAATCAATCACAGTAAGTTAGTAACGATACATTGGCACTTGTGAAAGAAAAAAGACAACATTTATTCTCGCGATTCTGATCAAGTAGGCAGAAAATTGAATAACTCCCAGTAAACAATAGACGTGACCACACCAGACCACCATTAGGCCAGCATTGTGAGCGAGCTGGACTGTCGTTCTTTTCTTGTCACGATAGTCTCCGCAGACTGGGAGTGACGATCTGCCCAGAGAGAGGCGGACAGAAAGCATCTCGCCTTACACCACAAAGTGACTGCTTAGAAAACGGATACATTTGTATGGATAAACGAGAATGACCAATGATCCCGGTCTGGCTCCCACATCCAGATAACGTCCGACAGGAATAATAAGCATGTCACACTATAACTGATGTGAATCTGACCGGTTCTGTGTGGGCATATAAATAAATGATACATCGTCGAATTTATGTGCGGATCGAATTATTTCATTTATAAAATGTATTTATGCTATGTTTTTAAAATCTTTTCAATGCAAACATAGTTATCATGATTATGTTGCCTATTGTTTAAATTTTAAATTATATTATTTTTTTAAATTCTATTGAAGAAATAAATCGGCTCTAATTATTATCATATTTTATTCTACAGATATATAACCATGGGCCCAAGTATTTGTATTTACACTAAAAATAGATAATACCTGGATGACGGGTGGCGATTAGCTTTATTTGATGTCGTGATATAGCATACCTTTAATTCAGACATATTTTTCTGCCACATAAATACATAAATACTATGATTGACATCCCAGCATAAAAGTAACTGACGAGGTTGCTGATAAAGAGTAGCAGAACATTCTATTAATCACTTTGGAAAATACGAGAACGCCAACAATCCATGATGGATGTTTTATATCTCTGTCGTATTGATACAGTGAGGTTTGATGTTTGTCATCCTCTGAGCAAGCCTTGCCTCACGGCTGTGGCGTGAGGCAAGGTTTGCTGGGGGATGATGATGTGGTTGTGTACAGAACCGCTGAGCTCTATTTAAAACATAGTGGTGCTGACCATGTTTATTGTAGTTGGCCTGATGATCTGTGACAGGTCGCGCCCTCTGGTTGTGACACATTTCCAGCCTGATACACCTGACATGCACCCTGCTACGTGGGGGAAAGTTAGGCCAACAGAAGGTATCTTGTTTCTTGTCGTTTGTAACCTTTATTATTGAAACTGGCATCAATCACCATAGCGAAATGGCAGCTGTCGATTCGCGATTCAACCACATGCGATGTGATGTACGTCTTCGGGTATGAACCGGCTCATTCACTAATAAAATTATTAGTATTCTGTGAAACGCAGTGACGTCATTCGGTGAAAACAAGGCTATAACATCCCCTCCCACATACTTCATTCTGTGAAACGCAGTGATCTCACTCGGTGAAAACAAGGTTTTATAAGAACCCTCTCCATACTTCATTGTATTAGCCAGCTCGGTGTAAACAAAGGAGGTCGAGGTCATTGAGTTTCACAGAATTGCAGTCAATAAAACAGTTCTAATAATTTTATTTTGTTTTGTTAATTGCAATACTTGTACTTCCAGACGTAAACCTATTTGAAGTACATCTTTAAAAACTGTTTATAATCAATTATACTACAAGAATGGAGCATGTATGTAAGTATGAATGCATGGCATGGTTATATAAAGCACCTGACCATTGATGGATCAACTTCATATTTTGCACAATCATGGTTCTTAATCGCAGGGTGGCTCTTTATACTAACTCATGCAATTTTCCTTGACCTGTAGTTCATGAGCCTGTTAAGCGTCATGATTGCTGCAAAATCAGTCTTCTCCAAGACCTGAAACTAAAGCATTAATTGCATTGTCGGATTCGTGAGGTCATCACCTTTCAAACAAGCTCATTGTTTGGACATGTGGCGAGGGAACCTGAACACGAGTCTCACAACATAATAACTCTACAAGCACCAGACTCTGAACCAATGTTGTTTTAATGCTGGACCAGCGTCGAAGACGCTGGGCCAGCAACAAAACAACATTGGGTCAAAATGTCGTGCCTTCTGGCGAATTCCCCAGCCTGATTCATGTGACGGCTAAGCGCCATAGAAAAATTCCCCGCAACCTTACTTGACACGTTGTGACACTGTTTCCTCACCAGGCATTTTATTTGCTGATTATTAAACCCCCGGCTTACCAGTAGTCCAAGAAGTATGATTTGACACAATCCCGGAAAATAGTACAAAGGTGAACTTTTTCAGAACGCTGGATTAGAAATCCCAATTCAATCTCCAGGGGGAGGGAGGGCTGCTGGAGTTTTTTTTTAATAAAAAATGTCGGGCCGACTCTGTGAAATAAATAATTTACGCCAATAACTGCACTATATAAACATGTAATCAAATTTTCAGCGCGCCGCCGAGTTGAAATAAAAAATTGGTCCGCGACAACCCCCCCCCCCCCCCCCTGTAGATTGAATAGTGAGCACCATAAAACCAATTCTCCGTTACAAATTGTCAAAATATGATATTAAAAATGACATAGGTTCAGACTGAAATTTAAAACAAGCAATATAGGACAACAAGAGGTTACATATTGAAATTGTATTATTGCGAAGCATTTAGCAAAAAAAAAAATACAGTGACAGTATGGAATAAATTTAAATGATATATTAGTCCTAATAATACTGTATCTTAGAAACTGAAAAAAAAATTGCAGCTGACCTTTTTAAAGCGACTTATCACTATCCGCTATCAGTAAAAAAAACCAAAGCCATAGTCTTCCGACGTTGTTCACTGACAGATGATCGGACCGATAATCTGTGCCAGAGGTGCTCGAGTGTCAAACCGCCAGGTCCCGAATTTTGAACCTTGTAATGGAGGGCAGTGTCATCAGATTAATCTCACCACCCTGTATGTACTGGCCCAATATGATCTAAAACCCATTTCATTCATTCATTCATTAAGCTCGAGTCCCGACCGGGACGAATATTTGTCATCATGTGTGTTGTGAAACTATAGTGCTCCAAACTCTTCAGATGCTTGGAGTGGGCAGTGCTGCATAGGCTATGACATTGTGTTGTACAACATGTATAAAAAAGCCCTGCAGTCACTCAATATAAAGATTAGAAGATAGTCAATTTGTGCCTCCTTCTGTCTCTCAGCGTCGAAAACAGTGGCCCAACATCAAAGCAGCATAGAAGCAATATGTTGTGATGGCTGGGATATGGCCTATAATATTCAATTAAACTACTTAATTTCTTTCTAGCATTGTTTCAGCGTTAACCTAACTACATTTACATGCACAATTCATCTTTACAGAGAGTTACGTGGCGCATTGATAGAGCATCACGTTTTTCTTGTAACTTTTTAGACCTGCCGCATGTCACACAAGCGACTGAGGTTCGACCCCCGCAGAGACTTGTCGCGCTTCTCCCCTCTCAATGCTGCGACATCTGTGCAAAATAGCTGGGCGTTGAGTATGCGATATATTATCCAGATTTCCTAACTGGCTATACACATTAAACTCTGCACAGGGAATGTCCATGATTTGTGCAGCTATTTATATCAGGCGTTTAGGGTTTCACGGATGTAAAATTTGCGGGATATCAAACAAAATAACAAAAGCCACAAAGAGCAGAAAATACAGAAGCGAACATTTTAAACTTGCAAATATGTGATGTAAAAGTATTAGGTATTCTATGAAGTCCTTCGAGGGTGAAGTAAGAAATTGGATGTAGACAATCAATCAATCAATCAATCGATCGATCGATCGACCGACCGACCGACCGACCGACCGACCGACCGACCGACCGACCGACCGACCGACCGACCGACCGATCGACCGACCGACCGACCGACCGACCGACCGACCGACCGACCGACCGACCGACCGACCGACCGACCGACCGACCGACCGACCAAGCGACCGATCGCCCGACCGACCGACCGACCGACCGACCGACTGACCGACTGACCGACCGACCGACCGACCGACCGACCGACCGACCGACCGACCGACCGACCGACCGACCGACCGACCGACTGACCGACCGACCGACCGACCGACCGACCGACCGACCGACAGACCGACCGACCGACCGACCGACCGACGGACCGACCGACCGACCGACCGACCGACCTACCAACCAACCAACCAACCAACCAACCAACCAACCAACCAACCAACCAACCAACCAACCAACCAACCAGCCAACCATCCAACCAATCAATCAATCAATCAATCAATCAATCAATCATCTATAGCGCCTAGATCTATATCGCCTTAGCGTGATCGTGTATCATAATCGATGCCAAATCAGGTTCATCAACAGGGAGGAGAAGCTTGGGTGGGAAAACCAGATCAAACAGGTAAGATTTAAGTAATTTCCTAATTGTTAAAATTGTTTCTGCATCAAGTACACCCTTAACAATATAGGTTCTTTAAAAGGAACCTTTCAGTACTATTATCATGCAACCCCTGGGGAACCCTTGCAGGGTTCTCCTGGGGCTGCATGGTATTAGTACTGAAGGGTTCTTTCTAAAGAACATTTATTGTTTAGAGTGTATGGGCGCAGGCAGGGCGCTCCATAAGGCTGGGACAGATATAGAGAAAGCTCTTGACCCAGTGTTTATACGCGGAACAACAAATCCACTTGAATTTGTGGAGCGTAGATATTTTGAGCATTTCCGACGAACAAGTAAGTCAACACGATTTGCAGCTTGGTGGTCTTTTAGATTTGACAGGAAGCCAATGTAATCGTCCTAGAAGAGGAGTGGAACGACTAAAATGTGGGGCACTGGTTACCATTCTTGCAAGGCAGTTTTGAACGCGTTGTAATCTAGCCATATCCTGTTCTGGCATCTTGTAAAAAAGCGAGTTAGAATAATCTAACTTGCTACTGACCATTGTCACTGCAATTTAAAGGGGTTTTTCTCGGTGACGTTTGGTCCCAATAAGATTTTAGAATAAATCCAGTCTTGCCAGGATTAATACATCCAGGCCGACACTCCCCTTAAACAATGTTGCAACTTAAACTGATAGAGACATGTAAACTTGAGTATCATCGGCATAAAGATGGTGGTTATGTCAAAACTGGAGATAATAAAAAAGAAATGAATGGGATTTTAGGCCACCTTTGTGCACATATAGGCTAAACTGGGCCGGGAGTACCTACTGAGGATGATGCGATGAATGAGATGACACTGCCCTCCAGACACATGATTCGAAATACGAGCCCTGGCGGTCTGAGGCCGAGCACGCTACCTCTCGGTTCCACAATATTGAATCTTTACGAGTGAGCGCAGAAGAAACATTTTGTTTCTGTGAAACTTGACGGCCAGAGTGGGGTTCGAACCCGTGATCTCCGACTTACGGATTGGTGCCTATTTTCAAATAAGAAGAAAACCGGATTTGAGCATGGCCAGATATTCCATACCAATCTGAAAGTCTAGCTGTTAATGTAGCATGGCCAAATGCAATGGTGTCGAAAGCGGCTGGCAAGTCAAGCAAGGTCAGAGCTAATAATATAAAACATAATAATTATACAACTAAATATATTTATGGTGTTAAATCAACTGATCTAAAAATGTATACCATGTCACTACCGATAATATGAGTAGATTTCTAATATGTTTCTACAGTAAGTGTTTCTGTTGTATATTTACTCCTTCAAGCAATATCTGAGGTAATATTACCTCATTGGGTGGAATCAACCGCAACGTGTAAATAAGAAGCCATCGATCCATGAAATATATATATGTAGCACATCATGCTATTAACAGGTATGTAAACAATGTTATTAAATTTAACTAAGTGAAACTAGAAAAGCAAATTAAGTCAGAGCATGAACAATTAATCGTAAAATTGCTATAAAATGCCACCATTCTGTTGTTCGAAGTCAAAAGGCTGTAACTGCCTTTTTTCAGCGCCACCTTTAGAAATCAAAATCTGACGTCTACAGACGGTCCCCGTACTGCAAGAATTATAATGCCCATAGACCCATAACACAGGTATTAAAATGAAGCGGAAAGAGCTAGCTGAGACATTGATGATGATTTCAAATTGAAAAGACCTTTTGGTCTCCATGGTCTCTATAAAACTATTTTGGCGTTATAAGGGGTAATAGACATATTCACTACTGTCCTACTCACCAATCTTAGAGAGAATCTTGAGCAGCGACCGCGGGTGGTTTCTGAGACTGAGTGGATCCCGGTGTACAGGTAGGCATTAAAGATACGGTTCTATTGTGCTACTTGATCCCAGCTTCACCAGGAAGGCCAGACCAGGTGAGTACTGACTGGTACTGACGAGCTGCGAACTCATACTGCACTGCAAAGCCAAAAGCCAGTAACTGCTTACTTGGAAAGTAAGCACTTACTAGCTTTTGGTTTCGCACGGCAGAATTGAGAACTGACTCTCAGACATTCTAGACCCAGAGGCCACATACACTGATAACATTCTACTGCCAAGTTGAACCCTTTAACCGCCGGTGCCGCATATATTCGGGTTTTCATTTTTATTAGCACATTAAGTACCACATTTTAAATATGTTAAAGATAAAATGTGACATCAACCAGCAAGATTTCAAAAGAGTTGACCTCCATTTTGTCAAATCTGAATAATTTTCACTCACTTGAAGTTGTGGATCGCGTCAGCGAGACACAACTTCAAGTGGGTGAAAATTCAGATTGAATAATTTGACGGTTAAATGTTTTCTGGAGAGCAACATCTTATCACTTATCTGTTTTGTCGTGAAATGGCAATCAGCAGTAACTGCTTCTTGAATAGTAAGCAGTTACTGCTGTTTGATGTTACACGACAGACTGGAATGTAATCTGAATAGTTAGCAAAATCTCACCCTCCACATGTTACGAGGGCGAGATCCTTCTAACTAGATCTGAAGGGCTTAATTTTTAATACAAACCGCCACTCCGTTTGACTTGTCGTAACATCTCATCGAAACTTTAAAGTGAATGAAAGAATGAATGAATATATAAATGAATGAATATATAAATGGATGAATAAATGAATGAATAAATGAATGAATGAATGAATGAATGAATGAATGAATGAATGAATGAATGAATGAATGAATGAACGAGCGAACGAACGAACGAACGAACGAACGAACGAACGAACGAACGAACGAACGAACGAACGAACGAACGAACGAACGAACGAATGAATGAATAAATGAATAAATAAATGAATGAATGAATGAATGAATGAATGAATGAATGAATGAATGAATGAATGAATGAATGAATAACACTTCAGCGCTGAGCTATTCAATTGAAATTTTAAGTCACTTGAAGTTGTGTTTCGAAAACGCGATCCACAACTTTAAATGACAGAAAATGACTTAGATTTGTAAACAATACGTCACAAAGCATATAACTTCCACAGATTTGAAGACATTTTTCAGCTCTAAAAACTGGTTACATAAAATTTTAAACTTTAAACTGGTTGGAATAAAATTACAGAAACGCTAGTACAGTAAGTCAAGTCGACATCGACATATGAAAGAATCCGTGAATCGATGAGTCAATCAAAGAATAAGACACTATTATGTAAGGTCTACATATAAAATCAGTAGACTCGAAAACGCGTAATGGTCAGGTATGTTAACCCTAAGCCACATAGTGTTCCGTGAAGCCGGATGCCTCTTAGAAGAAGTGGGTGCAGCAGGAAGTCCTGTCAACGTTGGTTCAACTGTGGCCAGCGTCTCAGATGCCGAGCCAGCGTTGAACCAACGTTTGTGTTTGGAAGTGATCCTTTCAGGTTTGATTGAGGATAGCGCCTGGGTCTGAGATATCAGGGTTGATTAAACCCAACAGACCCGCTAAACACTGTAAACTGATGTTAGTTAGGGTGAAACAATAAGCTGGCTCTATGTTGACCCAATGTTGGGCCAGCGTCGTAGACGCTGGACCACCATTGGGTCAACATAGGGCCAACGTATTGTGCCTGCTGGTAAACTGTTGTTAGTTTGGGTGAGCACATACGTACACTCCACAGCTTGTGGGACGTGTTCACTACTTCCCAGCAAACACAACACATTGAACCAATGTTGGCTCAATGTAGGGCCGACGTCGAAGACGGCAGATCATCATTGAGGCAGCAATTGGTTCAACATGCCGTGTTTGCTGGGCCGTACTAGCCTGCCAAATATGTTCAGGTGATGGATTTTTTTAAAACTAAATGGGAGAAAGTGCCAGATTTAAACGTTCCAAATAATTATGACGTTTCAAATCATTCAAAAGTTCATTCTTTAATGTAAATGTAAATATTTTCATAAAAGTAAATATTCTAGCTTTAGTATATCGAGGAGATTCGAGAATAACTTTCGGACATGGAAATATAAATTGGCGTCAAACCCTTTCAGGCCTGAGTTTACCATTGTCATCTTCATCCACCACAAGCCGCGAATTGCTGTCGCAATTCCCGACTTGTAGTGGATGAAGAAAACTTGAAGTGGATGAAAAATTAAAGTAAATTAGTATGTATTGGTAAACCGGTTTCATGGAAATTTTTGTTCTAAAATCCTTGGTTGTAGGAAAATTAAGTCTGTTTTCAGGGATGTAAAATGATGGTTTAATGCATCGTGAGGGTTTAAAGGGCTAATAGTTAAAGGGTCCAGCCCGTTCTTACTTTAAATTTTATAGTAATTTGTAAACTATACACTGTACAACAATTTCGTATGCATGGGGTTTGAGTTATATATAATGTCTAATGTCTAAAGACAGGTGATCGGGGAAATATAGGTGAAAACAAAACAAGTAATTACACGTTTGAAAACAGTAGTCTACGCCTAAGCCTATTTATTTTCTTGTGTATATCTTTTTCAGGGGTTTTGAACCACTTATACAAATCGAGAAATATAACCCCAAACTTGTAACTTTGTTATTTTCAGATCCAGTAAAATACATGTACATCAAATAGACAATGTGCAATGCACACAATAATAGGTCTAGTTTTACATGCCAAGGAGTATCATGTAAACAGTTATTGTACCGATTGAAGTGCATGGTTAAACCTCTCCATTCAGAAAAGGGTGTTTATTTTTCCTCTCCATTCAGAAAAGGGTGTTTATTTTTAATTATCTACGTATTGTAAATAAATGAGGAAGTTACCATATGTCTTTCATAACGCATGTTTTTGGTTGTCTGGATTACAAGTATAGTGAACGCGCATGCCTATTTCAATTATTTATTTATTATACTACACGTAATTACTGTAGGTTTTGGGGCCCAGCACAGACAAAAGTTGTCTGTTTTGTTGCAAATTGGAGAACTATATGATTAATTCATAAATTTATTTTGTTATAATACCGATAGTATTGTTATTGGTAAAGAAAATGTATTTTTAATTTAGCTATTTTTCATAAAATTTAATAGCCGTCATGTTTCCGCTTCCGACGAAAATCATTTAAATCAGAAAAGTGTTTTTAAAAGTGACTTTATTTAGTAGGAGGGACGTTATATTGTACTTTTGACAAAGTGTTTACTTCGCGGCAGTAGTTAGTAGCCTACATATATACTTACATACAAAGTAGTAATGTATCACTTCTAGTAGAGTTCATGTAGGCCTACGTGGTTCATTCGCAAGAGATACTTGAAATATATTTCCAAGCAATTTAGGAAAGTGCATTTTGCGAGCCGCGAGTAGTAGAGTAGGGTAGCTAAAAATATTACTCTCTTCAACTTAATCTACGTGGCCGCTACACGTATTATGTTACGTGCACTAAAACAAAACAAAACTAAACAAAATCCACCAGGACAGATATCTAATCAGCAAAAACGAGACTTTGAATCGATGTCGGTTTAATGTTGGGCCAGCGTCGTTGACGGTGGACCAACAATAAACCAACATTGGGTTAATGTTTCGTGTTTGCTGTGTTTCTGCAGGCAAGAAATTCTGTACAGGTCACGTGATAAAATGACGGCCAGTGACGTAATCCCTATTGATAATATTACTAGTTTTCAACCAGTTTTACGTAGCCACGTGAATAATTTCGTCAATACCAGTTTTAATATATTTATTTCCTCACTGTTGGGTTGAAACTTCTTTCATGCTACATGTATATTTGAAGCCGGTATTGTGGAATACATTATTTTGGTAATAACAATCGTATATAAATGGCCATGAAAGGTAAAGGGTTACCTGATTAACCCTCGATTTATCTGGATATTTCATCATTTTTATTCACTTAAATTCACGTGAATTTCTGCTACAGTTCTATTAAATATTCAAGTTCAATATATTTAAATAAAGCTCAAATGTTTCCATTTTGATGGTTCATAGTATTGTCCTACATTTATTTAATAATGAGACATGGATGCTTAAATAATTCAATTATAGGGGCTTGTGAACTTTTCTTGCAACCGACAAGTGATCTACATAGTCCAGTAGTGCAGTTGATCACAGTTGACAAAAAATAATTCAACTTTGAATTTTGTTTGTGTTTACGTGTTGGAATTCAGTTTATATTTTCGTTATCACATTCTAAATCTTCACAAATTTTAGAAAAATAAATATAAACTGCGTTTAGGTATACCACCTGTTTATTTTAAAGAAGATAGTATAGGTCTTCACTATACCACACAGAAAAAAACATCAAACATTCCACATGTATTTAGAAACTTTCTTCGCTATACCATACATTAAACTTCAAATGTTTTACACATGTGTAACTTGTTTTTATTGTACCACGCAGGAAGAACTAAATAACTTTCTTCATTATACCACACATAAAGATACCCGTCTAAACCGGTCTACTCACATCGCGTGCCTTGCGATGTCATCAGGGTAACATAAACAACCTCAAAATGTTACCTGTTTATTAAGTTTTACTGAGTGCAGTACATGCTCTTCATCTCCCAGCGCATATAACGTGTGAGAAATTGAATTAAGTTGGCACTGGAATTCCTGACACTGATGTATTAGCATGAAGGAAAAACTGTGGCTTAAAACCACCCCCTCCTCCCACCCCTACCACTGTCGGGGTAGTGGGATTGTGGACTGATATTTATGTATATCCAGGGGTCGCTTTTTATAGATTACTGTAGTATATAGCCCTCACTTTATATAATTTGGTCAATATTAATGACAACTGGAAAATCATAATTGTGTAGTTTTTTAGAACAAAACTATATTCAAGGGTATGCTAGGATAAAATTGTGTATTCGTGAGCAAGGTGTGTTCACATAAGAAGTTGGTCCAACACTGAACCAATGTTGGTATATTCACCTCAAATAAACACACCGGGTCCGGACTTCAATGTGATCATAATAATAATCTGTGAATACAGCTAGGGATCAAACCACAAAATCCGTAGCCAATACAGTGTGTGCTGTGTTATAAAATGTGTATACATGTAGGCCCCTATATCCCAAGCTACATGATAAGCTGACCCACAGTTGTTTTGATGTTGATCCACAATCGACGACATTCGCAGGTCATACGCTGGCAATAAGCTATATAAAAAAAATTTAATACGGTTAAAGTAGCCTACACGCATAGTTTTCTATTTTGCAGGTTTTTTGTGCATCTTGTACGTTTTTCTCGTGCGTTATACTTATAACCAAACTCTCGGTACATATTCATAATCAGTTTTTAACATACGCAATTATTGTATGCATATATTTTTCAGTTGATATAATTTTACAGTCTCATGTAACTCTCATTGAGTGACCGGTCACTACTATATTAGTCTGACATATATGTATGATTTGTATAATGTAAACTGGGTGAGACCTAAATAAAGATTTACTAGCTACTACTATTTAAATACACCTTCAGAAATTGGTGAAGGTCGTGTAGTTCAACCACTCCCCTAGCGCTGATCGGCCTGCGCTCGCCCAGAGACGTTGTTTACTCGGCTACCACTCCCCGTAATTTACAACTTACCGAAATCCTATGGAATGTAACGTAATTCTGACTGTTCATAATTAAATGAGAGAAAGATGTAGAGGGCTGCATGTGAATGGAGATCTTTCTTATTGATCCTACAATATGTATGCATTTTTATTTGTACAGCAGAACTTTGGTTTTTCAATTACTACATCACCTGAAGGTAAAAAATAACGAGGGTAGACATTCCCTAATCTGGCAATAAGGGAGAAATCCAAGATGGCCGCCAAGATGGTCGCGGCTATCAATATTGTACTAGGCTATACCTTTAATTCTATTGCACATATTAAAGCCGATATTTATGTCAACACATACTTGCTGGGTTCATAAAATCACATGTGATGTTTTCTTAAATACAATATAATCAGATAAATAATGTAGCATAGCCTAAAAAGCGATAAATCCAAAATGGCCGCCCCCCCCCCAAAAAAAAAATATCAAGATTAGCTGTATTATCAGTCCTACTGGACAGGTTTTTAGAGTCAAGAAACTCATTTGTATCGTTTTATTAAAAAAATATATAAAAGATGTAATAAGATAAGTGATTTATCACAGTTAAATCCAAGATGGCCGTCAATATGGTCAAACTTATCGTGATTTTGTTATGTCTTCAATGTCACTGTACATAGAAAGCTGGTTTTTATGTCAACATCTACGTTTTTAGGGCAAACAAACTGATCTGTTATGTTTTTGTACAAACATATATTCGGGTGAGTAATATGGTATAGCTTAATGAGTGATAAATCCAAGATGGCCGTCAAACTATCCGATACTATCAAGGTTTGGCTGTATCGACAATCCTACTATACATAAAGAGGTGATTTTGGTGTCTGAGCATATAGATCAAAATGGGCGATGTAATCAATATTTGGCTTCAGTCCGACTAGTACTGTGATTTACTGGCAATAAGGTAGTGGTTAGCACCGCTGCCTTTCACGTCAGAGTTCGGGGTTCGGTTCTCGGCGGTTTGAAAGAAACAAAAAATGTTTCTTCCCCATCCACGTGTGAAAGTCAGTATTGTGGGGAGCCTCCGTGACCGAGAGGTAGCGTGCTCGGCCTCAGACTGTCAGGGCTCGAATTTCGAATCCTGTGTCTGGAGGACAGTGTCATCTCAATCATCTCACCATCCTCAGGAGGTTCTCCTGGCCCAGTTTAGCCTATATGTGCACAAAGGTGGTCTAAAAACCGATTCATTTTGCACTACTTCAAGACACTACATTAGAATACTCTACTGTTAGACTTAATCCCCTAGGTCACTAACCAGGGGAGTGAAATAAAAAAATAAAACACCATTCTTCATGGATTAATCTTTTGAATAAAATAAACAAAACAGTTATGCAGCTTTAATCAAAATTAGGTCGCAGATAATTTTGTCAGGATAGCTAGTAATGAAATGAAATGAATGGTGTTTTAGGTCACCTTTGTGCACATCTGGGCTAAACTGTGCGGGGAGATGACACTGCCCTCCAGACACAGGATTCAAAATTCGAGCCTTGGCGGTCTGAGCTCCCGGTCACGGAGGCTCCCCACAATATTGTATCTCTACGAGTTATAGTTTGCAAGATGGAGAAGCGAGCTCGAGTGGGGGTATCACGAAAACCCCCTCGACCCCCTCAACCCCCTCGCCCCACGACTTAATTTTTAAAAAGTTTTTGTTTCTTTATATAATTATTACTGTTGTATAATAACAACATTCGGGAAACTTATATAGGCCTACTGTGATGCTAACCTGGCTATCAAGTGATGTTGGCTGATTGTCTGCTACGCTGGTCCAGCATTCACCCGACGTTGGTTTAATGCTTCTTGTTTAATGGGTGGCGATAATACACAATAAAACTATAGTTTTATGAATACACGGCCTACAGCTGGACAAACACATTTTAATGTTGGGTCACTGTTTACGACGCTTGTCTAACTTTAGCTGTTATTTATATTAATAATTAACCCAAGCATGGGATTGAATGTCTCTTGTTTTATTTGGTGCGTAAAACAACACTTGCCAGTCATCTCACCCGGCATATCACTCGCTAGTTTCATACAGTCACACGCATTGGCACCGGCATCGCAAGCGGTGGGCCAGCATTACAGACGTTGGGCCAGCAATAATCCAACATTAGTTCAATGCTTCGTGCTTAGCTATCATTGGACTGGAACATTGTTGGGCTAGCGATAATGTAAGACGGTGGTGGGACTCGAATGGCTGTCTATATAGGGGAAGGGCGGGCAAAGGGGGCCACTTAACGTTTTAATGGTATTTAAGGAGAATATTCAAAATATTGTAAAGCCAATGACTGTTCTATGTTAGGTACATGCAATGTGGATACATATAACAGACACACTTAGTGTTTGAAGGATACTTTATTTTAATTATAAGCCAAATAGATTTGCAATAGCTTGGGCAAAGGGGGCCAGCGCATTGGGCAAAGGGGCCCACCCCCACCTTGGTACTTTTTATAATTTTGATACACAAGTGTGTACATTGAAGTGAGCCTAATAAAACAGATATGAAAAAACCCTTTCATTTGATGTATATGGGGACATGCTTTGTTGGACATAATACTAAGTAATATACTAAATACTTTTGTTCACTGGGATTAGTGTGTGAAATATGTACCCATGGTAAGTTAGCGGGCAAAGGGGGCCATGCTGTATGGTCTTTGTATTGAAATGGCCTGGCCCCCTTAGCCCTGGCTCCCTTTGCCCAAGGGGTAGAGGTGGGAAATTTAGCCTATTATCTCTCCCCAAAGTGATCTCCTGACTAAAGTAATGACTAGAAAACAAAGACAATATAATGTACCACACAAAACAAAAGATTTCCAGAAGAAATCACATAAATTCATCAAAAGATTCATACAAATATATAAGCTTATATTCATAAGATTGTTGTCAAAAACTCCCTTTCGTCTATTATTTCTATCTAAGATATGTATGAGATGTCTATTTATGTTTATTGTATACATATGCTCATAATTCATAAGTATGACGTCATTAATATTTCATACAACATGTCACAATTAAAATATCATTGATGGCCCCCTTTGACCACTGGCCCCCTTTGCCCGCCTCTCCCCTACGCCTAATCAAGTGTAGTGCCCGCAGATAATATATTGTGTATCTTGGCTCTCCCCTTTCAGCAATGTTAGGCCAGCGTCGCAGACGGTGAGCCAACATTGACTTGATATTGTTTCCCGAATTTTATGAATAGACTATCTAAAAAAAACAATAAACAAATTAAAGTCGAGGGTCGTGGGTCAAGGGGGTTTTCGAGATATCCCTCGAGTGGTGGTGAGCTAAGTCACGTAGGCTACTGTACCAAGACGTGAAAATAAATATAGGCCATACATGTAACATTAAATGTACACGTACTTATACATCCATTTTACTTGAAAATGAACAACTTCAAATCAACCTTTTCTTTTGAAAAATCGCAAATTTCATCATGTGACGTAAACAAAGGCATGCAGGGATGAATACTTTGAAACTCAATGACCTCGACCTCCTTTGTTTTAACCGAGCTGGCTAATACAATGAAGTATGAGGGAGGGTTTTTATATAACCTTGTTTTCACCGAGTGACGTCACTGCGTTTTACAGAATGAAGTATTAGGTAGGGGGTGTTATATAACCTTGTTTTCACCGAGTGAGGTCACTGCGTTTCACAGAATTGTCTGAGTTAGTGAGCAGAAAATATTACAAATAATACGAGTCACCACACAGAAAGTCACTCGTGAAGTCATACAAAACAAACAAAATAGATAATAAATATTTTATTAATGAGTATATATATGTTATATATCACGTTTTTATTTAACAATATAATAAATCAACAATACAATAAATCAGCTGTATTTCTGTCAACAAGTTAGGTCTACACCCAAATCTCCAGCTAGGATGTATGTGCGTGACTTATATGCTCTATGCTGACTCAGCAATCAGCACCAGAGATGTTTGTAATGGGGGCCTAATAAAGTTTTATATCATTTTCTGTCGTCAAGGATTTCAAAATGTTGATGGTGTGATATTGGGTCAGCGTCGTGGACGGTGGCCAACATCACCCTAGCTTCAGGTGAACTCTTCAACATCATATCGATATATGCTGTAGGAAAATAAATCCGTATAATTATCATGTAAATTGGACAAGCGTTTACGAGCTGCTTTTTCACAACCGAGCTGCAATTTATGAAATGTGCAGGTGCTCAATGTTAAAGCACCAAGTGTATTTTTTTTAAGTTTTTCAAACGTTTAATTATGTTTTATTAACCAGAATCTGGCAATTGCGTGTGTAAACAAAATAATAAAAAATGTCAAGCACTTGAAGTGTTAAATGGAGTTTTTCATTTTTATCCACTTCTAGTTGATGATCACAGCTTAAAAAGATGAAAATGCATGCACTGTCCAAAAACTTCACGGAGCCATTATCTAGTAAATGGTGTGAATACCGGTACTGGATTTACAATTATTGCACACGAATTAACGTACCACCTCTCCGATAAATATATTTCACTGGGCTAGGTGTCTCTGAAAGGTATGTATTGTATTAGAAAGTACACAAATATAGTTAGCACTTGAATATTGCATAGTACAATGTTTCGTATCACATGGCTTTGTGGTGGTAAACATTGGCATTATAATGTACAATCGATAAAGTTATTGGTAAAAGGTATAATTAACAAGTATACATATTGCACATGCTTATGAGCATGATGAGTACTACATCTTGATTTTGTGGTTGTACATATTGTATTAGTATTCCTACATCGTATGATATTATTAAACCTTGTCATGCTGAATTGTCAGCTAGTATATTTAATTCATTTGAAGCTGGGTAAGCAAATGTCCATCTTAAAATATATCTCTCCATGCAAAGTAGACATCTCTTCAATTAAATTTATGGTCCAACGGAGCATTTGGCACTGCTTATTTTTTAAACTTATTTTATTGCGTTCAAAATTTGCTTGGAAATTTATATGTGGCCTAGCAGCACAAGGGTTAATAAGTGATAGATATTGCACTTGTAGAATTGTCACGATACATATTGCACTATTATAATTCGGTGATAAACATTGGACATAAATATGCCATATACCAAATTCAGGATACGTGATAAATATTGCACATGACTATGCTACCATTGTCTGGGTACGTATTGCACTGTTATATTGCACTTTTCTAATGACTTGATATGGAATGTGAGTGAGCACTGTGGGTAATCATTGTTTTCACGCAGTCCGGCTTTCTAGCTCGGTGACGTCTGCAGTGTCTGAGTAGAGGGGGTTGCTGATGGTGAGGGGGGTGGTCTCCCCAATATTGCGGTATGATCGCCGTCTGTAGATGACCAATAGGATTAGAATAAAGATAACAACCGCTATAGCGGCCCCGAAACTAAAGCCTATAATCTCCGCCGAATTCAACCCTGATGATGCTGAAATGAAACATAACACATTTCTATATTGTCAGCATTTTAACTTTATAGTATTAAATCATTTTAATTTCTAATATGAACAAAATAAAGGAGAGCTATTTGAATACTTGATGTCACGCATGTTTGGTTCATGCTAGTTTTCAAGTTAAGCTAATAGAAAAATCTGACTAAAAAAAGTAAAAAAAAAAGAGGCCTACAAACACTGTAAAACGTTGTTATGTGAAAAAAAGTATTCACGGAAACTAAACAGTTAAAATAGTATCAGAATATTTTGTATGTGGACGTACATCAATAGTAGGCTATATTGAAATGCAAAAGTAAAACACTTCTTAAAATCAAGTTTTAACAATTAGTCAATGACATGTCACAATTAGGATCATCCACTTCCCAATCAACAGCCACAAACCCTTAGAGCACTGAGCTATTCAAATGAATTTTTCAGTCATTTGAAGTTGTGTCTCGCTACCGCGAGTGATTTGTGCAATTTAGAAATATTTAACTATTTTAGTTTGGAGATTGGCTTTAGCTGGGTTTATGTTATGTTTTACTATTGATATTAATAATACTAACATTACCCTTACAGCGCGGGGATAGACATTAGTCGTCAGAATCTGACGTCTGTAGACGTCAGATTCTGACAACTAAAGTCTACTCCCGCACTGTAAGAGTAGAAATATTTATATTGGCCGTAGACCCATAACATAGGTATTCAAATGAATCAGAAATATCTAACTAAGGCATTTATAATGATTTCAAATTGAAAAACCCTTTGGCTGCGATGTCTTTTTTACAAATTAATTCAGCGCTTTAATGGTTAAAACTAAATGATAAACAGATAATTACCAGTGTCCGCTTGACCTACGCTCTCTGTTGTTGAGGATGTGGAACCTGAAGCAAGAAACATAGACAGTGTATACACCAGTAAATATAAATATCACGAGCATGAACATTGTGCAGTGTGATCAGCCCTCATCCTGCTAAGCACGCCTATAGTCATTTTTAATCAGTTTTATCATCCGCTGAAATCATGTTGTTGGGAACAAAATGTGTGTTTAAACATTAAGACTTGCATATGTTTGGTCTCATTTAAACAAGTATCAATACTTTTCACCCACTTGATGTTTTGGATCGCAGTAGCGAAATACAACTTCAAGTGGGTGAAAATTTAATTTTTAATGTAGCGATACAACAAATTAATCCTTTACATTTAATCCTTTCACCGCCAAATTCTGGGCACCACCACTACTCATATGAATGAATGCATGTGGTTTTAAGCCACTTTTGTGCAACTATAGGCTAAACTGGGCCAGGACAACTTCCTGAGTATGGTGAGATGAATGAGATGACACTGCCCTCCAAAAACAGGATTCAAACCCTGGTGGTCTGAGACTGAGCACACCACCTCTCAGTCATGGAGGCTCCCCACAATAATCTTCATGAGTGAGAGGGGGAGAAACATTTGTTTCTTTGACACCTGAATCCCAGAACGTCGGATGAACCCATGCTCTCCAACTTCAAAGCAGGTAGCTTTATCCACTGCACCGGGGTCTCCACCCATATCTACCCATAACCACCATATTTCCGGTTAGGGGGGGGGGGGTTGAACACATTTCATTATGCTTTTTACCAGCAAGATCGCAGACCAGTGGCAAATAATAACATTTGGAGAAGTTATCCTTTACCAGATAGTGCCACAAGGTCACGAAAAGGTCATCTCATCAGGGTTATTTCAAAGTCAATCTAGCAATAGGCTGGTGACGAGTATCTTCAGGACCGGTTGTATAGGGTAAAACCAAACCCAGCCTTTAAAACCCTTTCACTGCTGAATTATAACGTCATAAAATGTCTGAGCGCTGAAAAAATTAATTAATTAAAAACAGTAATTACTGATGTCGCATGTCTGCCAGGCAGTCGCCTTTCTGCGCCATGTGCCACCCGCGGTGAAAGGGTTAGGAGCAGGCACAGCCTTGTCTTAACCCTTTCAAGCTTTAATCTTTATTCACTACAAACTGCGTATTGTAGTGAATGAAGATAATTTGCAAATGAAAAAAAATATATCATTATTATTAAAACATTTCTATGAAAATTATGTTCTAAAGCCCCCAGGTATAGGAAATTAAATCATTATGATTTTGCATTTTAAGTAGGACTCTGTAAGACTGTAAATAACCTAGCTGATACTAATAAAAATCAGTGCAATCAATAGGAATACATTTTCTGAGGACTAATTACATGTAATGAATGACATGTGATTTCAGAACACATTAAAAAATCATGATGGTAGTCAAGAAAAACTGCTAGAGTTGACATGTCGATAGGACCATTCCATGGGACTGACAACAAGAGCGCTGAGGCTAACAATACCCCCCAACATTAATAAAGTAAATAATGGCCTCAAAGTCAAAAATTTTAAAAAAGGTCAAAGGACACAAGCCCCCAAAAGGCACATTTACACCCCCTGGAAAATGTGTGTGGCAAAAATCCAGCAGACGCTTCCCGAGCTATTGTCCGGAAAATGAACTTATCGTCTGCCATCAATCAAGGTCAACAACTGCCTCAAAATCAAAGGTAAAAAATTAAGTCAAAGGTCACAACCCCCAAAAGGCACATCTACACCCCCTGAGGGATGTGTGTGTGCAGTATGAAAGTAATCCAGCAAACGCTTTGCCAGATATCAGTCGGGAACTTATCATCCGCAATAAATTAAAGTAAATAATCGCCTCAAAATCAAAAGTCAAAAATTAGGTTGAAGGTCATAAGCCCCAAAAGGCACATCTACACCACCTAAGGGATGTGTGTATGCAATATGAAAGCAATCCGGCTAACGGTTTCAGACATATTGTCCGGAAACGAAACATGGACGCACAGACCACAGACACACAGTTCGGCCAGACATGGTGATGACAATAAAAAGCACAAGTACTCCTATTGAATCAGTCCGGTGTATACTGTATAACCGGAATTTATGTTTTGCATGGAAAATATGAAAGTCTCCATCTATCTTGGATATGCAGAATTTTTTTCAAAGATATGATGAATATT
The DNA here is from genome assembly GCA_964017125.1 of Flabesymbios commensalis. Taxonomy (NCBI): domain Eukaryota; kingdom Metazoa; phylum Annelida; class Polychaeta; order Terebellida; family Flabelligeridae; genus Flabesymbios; species Flabesymbios commensalis. The sequence continues at coordinate 20,072,969 of OZ024910.1, forward strand.
GGGGAGTGTTAATGTTGTCAAATTGTTGAAGAAAAATATTAATAGATGGCACTGAAACAATAAGTTTCCATAACATAGTGGGTGTAGACGTAATAATGATATATCACCTGCACTTGTAGTGGTAGTAGTTGATCCCTGAGGTATGGAACCTGAAATTGGAAGAAAGTTTTCTAGTTTTATGATGTGTATGGTTAAATAAATCAGCTATCATACAATGAAAATAAATTTAGGTTACATTAATTCAAGTTCATTTTAAATACAATTTTCATACTATACACAATTTCAGGTGGATAACCCAGCAAACAGAAGAGGTAGTCCGTAAATTAATATATGGATAAATGTCTATGCTGATGACCAACAATACAATAACCCAGTAAACACAAAGCATTTATATAACATTTATAAACGTCTTTGACATTGGTCCAACATTGTATAAATGTTATATTAATGTTTTGTGTCTACTGGGAAGTGAGGGACAAAGTGTCTTGCTTACCAAGTATAAATGCATATTAAAATGCCAGACAAGTTAATTGCAGAAAAAAATGTTTAAAATTTGCCACTATTGCACAACCACTCGCAGAATGCAGTTTCTGCATGCAGTTACCATAGGCCTAAAAAGGACATCAATTCTCTCATAATATCTATATTATATCACAATGCCCGTAACACAGTCATCTAGATCGAATAGCGATTTTTCAAAATTTACGAGACATATCATTTCACAAATTCTCATATATGTAATCATAAAAAGTAAAACAAACTTACTACTCATTGTTGTTAATGGTTGGGTCACTGGTGTCACCGGGAATCCTGAAGCAAGGAAATATAAAATGATGACATTCCATAATAGACTTTGACTCGCCAAACATTGATCCCTGGCTAACACTGCATGGAGAAATGTTTGGCGTGTCTATGTTAGGATCACTAGGTCACACGCATGCTACACAAAAACATAATGATAAAATTATTTCAATAAATAATGCACTAACTCCTTAGAGTGATATTTCTGACAAGTTTATATATTAAGTTCTATTTTACATTGATCAACATGTACCGTTATTAAACTATACATTGTGTACATCTGCGACCAACCGTCAGGACATTGTTAGTGATTTTGAAATGGGAATTATGGAGACAGTTCACACGTCATTGTGATTGTTTAACCCTTAAAGCTAGACATTAATTGGTTGGACCTTTTTGGGGTACTTGCCCTCCCAATTTATCACTTGCCCGACTTGCCACTGACATGTGTTGTCTTTTGTGACAGTCGTTGACATTTAAAATGCTGCAAATTGAAGCTATCGCCCAGGGCCATTGTCTGTAATTTTTTACTTGCCCCCACCTAAAATCGTTGCCCCGGGCAATCGGGCAACAGTCAGTGTCAAGCCCTGCTTAAAGTATTTAACCCTTACACACTGAAATGTTTTTGTGTAAACCATGGAAGCCAAAAGGTTTATTCAAATTAAAATCATCATAAATGTCTTAGTTAGCTCTTTCCACCTCATTTAAATACCTATGTTATGGCACTACGACATCTAAAGACTGAAAGGGTCATGTGTTTTTAATACCTGTGGTTGATGTAAACTCCCAGATTCCTTTGACAGAATCCTTTGTTGCAAGGGCTACAGCATTGATGTCATAAGGAGTGTCGTGGTTCCACTGCAGCAGCATCTCGCTGCCCACTGAATCACCTTTGCCAAACTCAATACTACCACTGATCCAGCTGACCCAGAAATGACGAGTCTCATCACAATGCAGCAATGTCTCGCTGTGTTCGGCTTGCACGCTACCCCCGGCTTTGTGGCGCAACTCATTCCCACTCCCTCCGTTAATACCCAGGGCTACTTCATAAGAGTTCAGATGAGGATTGTGTTCTATTTCTGTGAGAGTGAGGTAGGCTTCAGAGCACGCCTTCAGTCGGAACAGGAGGCTGTCCTTGCCAGACACGGGTACTGACCCCAGGTGGTATTCATGTTCACCAGATCCGTCTGTATGCATTGTAGTCTCCTCCACTGAAAGTAATGACAACAATAAGTTACCAATTATACTACGTCAACCTTTGTGTGGGAACTAATTTCTGAAAAATATTATCAGGAATTATTATCAGTGCTAGACATTTAAAACTTACTTCAAATTTTAATCCTTAAACCGCCAGTATCAATTATATTCGTTTTTTTTACATTTTTTATCACCACATTGCATATCAACTTTTAAACATGGTGAAAATAAAACGTGACATGAATCAGTTAGATTTGAAAATATTTGACCTGTATTTTGTCAAATCTGCATAATTTTCACTCACTTGAAGTTGTGGATCGCATCAGCGAGACACAACTTCAAGTGGGTAACAATTCAATTTGAATAATTAGGCGGATCAAGGGTTAAAACTAGCTACATAAATTTCAACAAAAAATTAACAGAGATAGTCAATCGGTCAGCTAACAAAACTATCTCAGAAAACACAAGACGTTGAACCACTATTGGCTTAGTGTTGAGCCATCATCTGCGACACTGGCCCAACATTAAACTAACATTGGTTCCATGGCTGGGCTAGTTCTTTTTACAGGTGTATACCATATTGATCTTGGTACTCCCATTCTCCTCTATGACCCCATCCAGTAGATAAGCCTACACCAGCAAACGGAGGCTGCGGGTCCTCACTACGTATTTGATGATCCATCAATATATCATTACTGACTTTATCACCGCTGCCGACACGAATGTGATTATCACTCCACTGCATCCAGAACACTCTGATATTAAAACAATGTAGTACGCCGACAGACGACAGTTCAATCAGGTGTTCCCCAGAAAACGCCAAGCGTATGGCTGACTGCGTGTTCTCCCAGCCACCAAGAATAATCTCATATCCGTTAGAGTTGCCGTATTCCGTTGACAGTGCCAGATGTACGTCACTGCAGGCCGCCACACGGAAGACCAAGAACTCATCTGTGGTCTTCATCCAGGCAAAAGTGTACCCATACGTGCTGGTTGTGAAAACACTGTACATTGGTCCTATAATCCAAAATGAAATCCTAAACATTATTATTTTTCTGAAAACCCTTTAAGCCCTCATGATGCATTAAAGCATCATTTTACAGCCCTGAAAACCGATTTAATTTTCCTACAACCAAGGGTTTCAGAAGAAAAAATTCCATTAGACTGGTTTACCAATACATGGTAATTTTCTTAAATTTTTTAACCACTGCAAAACATCTTCATCCACTACAAGTTGAGAATTGCGACAGCAATTCACAGCTTGTAGAAGGTGAAGATGACAATGATAAAGTCCGGCTTGAAAGGGTTAGAAACAACCTCTACCAGCTCTTATGGGTCTAATATTCCCAGGTTATCTATTGGTTATTAAAGGGTTCCTAACCATTGATTTCATTCAACATGATAGAGTAACACATTAAAAAATTCTATCGGGATATCAGTATCCTGTTTCCTCCGGATACTAAATTGAGAATGTCTCCATTAAACATATGCTCATTGAAAAAATACGGTAAGAATATCTTAGTATGCTGTTTTATTAATAATTAAACCATTTATTGATATTAGGTCAAGCCAGCTGCCATAAGAGTAGATATAAGGTCTCAAATGTCCAAAATATCTTGTTATTTAATATACTGACATCTCCTTCTTTTCATTCATTTGAAATTGGAAATTTAGTCAGAAATTCCAGTTTCCATCAATTTGAAACTAAGGTTTATGTTTCAGATGTATGGAAAAGATTAAAACAACAATTTACCAGTCAAAGGGTTAAAAGAGGTGTTTACCGTCAAGTCTAGACACCGAGAACACACCCTCTGTGCCTGAGAGTGTCTCCATCATGGCACCCTGGACATCATGTGGTGTAGGCACGTCATAGCGGAGCAGCTCGTCCTCCCAGACAAACGAACCTTGACCCACGTAGAGTGTGCCATACTTCCATGCCAGCCAGAACGGCTTGTATTGGTTGCAATCCAGCACATTTGGAGTGTCAGCAGATTCCTGGTGGGAGCTTTCTGGATCGGGGATAATAATAGTTTTCTGGTTGTTCTCTGCTCCTATCCGAACCTCGTAGGTGCTGCCGTCTACGAGGCCAAATCGCTTAGATAATTTGATAGTTGCGTCCTGACATGCTTTCACCTTGAACACCATGCTGGTTCTGCCGCCAACATCTGCCCAGTACTCCTGAGCATTCGGTGTGTGCACATTCATCATGTTTTCTACAAGAAAAACATAGAAATTTGAGCTAAAACTGTGTCAAAGATATTCTGTTTTTAATAAACTACACATTTTCATTTTAATCAAAGCAGATTACTAATGAGTTAATTTTTAATTATGCTGCATTATAGTCAGCTCCTTTAGGCTATATCATCTGAGCTTTTACTCTAGTAATAACACAGAGAGCGAGCTGTAATATAACTTTAAGCCTTTAAATGTTAACACTCACAATGCTAAAATATTTTGTATATAAACAAAATTTAAAATCATCATAAATGTTTTAGTTATCTCTTTCTGCTTTAATTGAATACCTATGTTATAGATCTACGGCTATTATAATGTTTTAATTCTTTTAAGTTAAGTTAGGGGGATCGACTTCAGTTGTTAGAATCCGCTGTAGATCTCCGCGCTGAAAGAGGTATTACATAATGTATACTTCCTAGAGAGTACCATTAGACTAAAAATACTTAGGAAGTATTAGACTAAAACAGTAACTTTTAAATGTGTAGATATAAAAACTTGTAAAAATTAATGAAACTTTATTCTATATCGCTATTTTTATAACAGACCTAGAGCACAATGTTTATAAGCTCCCTTTATGTGGAAACTGATGCATGTCAAAAATGAAAGAACAGGCATATAATTATGCACATTGTTTGTTTTACACTTCCACTACAATTGCTGAGGTAGCTGATAAGGTGGTTATATTTGAATCACATCGTACCGTCTTTCTGTCTGAACCACCATGTTCCTGTGTATCCCGTTGAGGTGAATGGAGCAACACTGTGGATATTATAAGGCGAGGGGTCGTCGTAGGACATGAAATGTTCCGCGCCCAGTCTACCTTTGCCCACCCTGATATGACCATCTTCCCACAGAAGCCATAAATTCACTGTGGCATTGCAGTTCAATATGTCCGGTGTGGAGACATCGGCTACGGGATCGCCTTGTACTGATCTCCGTATAACAGACCTGACAAGAAATCACAATACATAGAATCCTCAACCCTTGTGATGCTAGGACCACACAATAATAATATGCTTCCAAGGAGATTTTAAACCAAAAATATTAATAAAGTTGATCAAACGTTTGTGGTTGAAGCTCAGTTGATCAAATCATTCAGTATCCTGCTTATTAAGTTGTGAATCGCGGTATTTTCACCCATTTGAAGTTGTGGATCGCGGTAGCGAGACACAACTTCAGATGGTTGGCTCAGTTGAATCAATCAAACAATTAATTAACCCTTATCCTGCAAAGTTAATTTAATTTTTTTTTAAAATATTTGAAGTTGTGTCTCAATAACGCGATCCACAGCTTTAAATGAGTAAAAATTACACATTTTTCAAAATTTGAGATACAACATTAGCAAATCCTGATGTTTAAACACACATTAACTCCCAATATCACTGATTTAATTGACTACAGAATAAAAACAACAATACACGGGTACATCGGATTTAAACCTTTAACCCCTAGAGCTCTCAGCTAAAAAAATTCACCCTCACAAAGTTGTGTCACGCTACCGCTATCCACAACTTGAAGTAACTACAAAATTATTTTGATTTTCAAAATTAGGTTACGAAAAATACCTGTACCACAGACTCTTACCGGGAGTTAGACCAGCCTCCAATAACGATTTCGTAATTGTTTGATCCAGATTCTTGCAATCCAAAGTCATCAGATAGGGATATGTGGATGTCACTACAGGCCAGCACTTCAAATTCCAAATGGTGGCCCTTTGTAGCGAGCCAGATGCGGTTATAGTCATACCCTTCAGGTGTGTACACTGAGTACATTGGTTCTGCAGACAGACAAGTGAATAAGGTGATTATTAGTTATTTAAGCAAAATGCAATTGAGTGATTAATTAATGAATTATTTATTAACACATATTAGTCATACCAACCGCCCCATTAGGATACAATTGTAATTTCAAGTGAAAAACACTTGATTAAGTTTAATCATAAACATTGTAAGATTCACCCAAACATGAGAGACAGTGACACTATGCTGGGGCAATGTTGATTCATTTGCCCCTTGATTGCCACAGCATAGTGTCAACGCCTCGTTTTTGCCAGGACCTATTCTACAACTCACCAGTGGTGCGTTTGAGCTCCCACGTGCCGTGCTGACTGCCCATAGTGGAGAAGGCCGCAGTGCGCACATCATAATAAGGCGTGTTCATTTGCCAGAAGAGAACGCGATTGTTTCCCGGGGTGTTTCCCGTACCCACCTCCAGCACCTTATCCTCCCATCTGATCCAGAAATCCCTAAGGCTAGATCCACTCAGGATCCCTGGTGTGTTGGCACTCACCAGGCGCGTACCTCCGGGGGTGTCATACACTTCAGTCACGCTGTTGTCCAGACCGATCACCACCTCGTATGTGTTGTAATGAGTCACTCCAGGATATTCCATCAGTGTGATGTAGGCGTCCTTACTCATTTGAGCTTTAAATGTGACTGCGTTGTCACCGAGTACAGTTGCGTATATTTCCCCGTACTTGTTAACGGCAGGATCAGTTGTTATAAACACACCGGCAGCTGTAAAAAAGCAGCAGATTTATATCTTAATAAATTTATTTGTGGTCAGATTTGGATTAATAATTCAGTGCCATGCTAAACAAAACTTAACAAGTTCAATCAAATCGTGATTTGATTTCTAATGTAACATCCATTCAGGGCGAATGACACAATGATAGGTATTATACTGCAAGGGCTGTTATACTGTTAGCCTGTGAAAGGGCTAACATCCCCTAATCCCAAAACATCAACTTTACCCTTTAACTGCCAAATTATTCAATCTGAATTTTCACCCACTTGAAGTTGTGTCTCTGAATTATTCAGATTTGACAAAATAGAGGTCAACTGTTTTTAAATATTGCTGATTGATGTCACATTTTATCTTCAACATGTTTAAATGGTGGTACTTAATGGGCTAATAAAAAATGAAAACCCGAATATATGCGACAGCGGCAGTTAAAGGGTTAAACCTTTCAGTGAGGGGACCGACTTTTGCATTGAAATACATGTAGGTAAAACACAAAACACTGTTCTACCTTCTTAAAGTTTGGTGTCCCATTCGACTTTTGCATTGAAATACATGTAGTTAAAACACAAAACACTGTTCTACCTTCTGAAAGTTTGGTGTCCCATTCGCCGGTTGTGGTGTCGGTGCTGTGTTTGATAGACACGATGCGTTCATCTGTGGACGCCATCTGGTAAGACACGAGCAATCCATGGCCGGTGGCACCCCTGCCACACTTCAGCAATCCATTATGCCAGCTTATCCAGAACGGGTGCGTTTCATAACAGCTCAGAAGGCCTGTAACGCTCAATGAGCTCAACACCTGCAAAATACTTGTGATTAACCCTTATCCTGCTAAATTAAAGAATTTGAATTTTAACCCTTTAAGCCTCCACGATGCATTAAAGCATCATTTTACATCCCTGAAAACATACTTAATTTTCCTACAAATAAGGGTTTTAGAACGAAAATTTCCATGAAACTGGTTTACCAATACGTGGCAATTTTCTTTAATTTTTAAACTACATGATGTCATCTTCATCCACTACAAGTCGAGAATTGTGGCAGCAATTCGCGGCTTGTAGTGGATGAAGATGACTATGGTAAATTCAGGCCTGAAAGGATTACCACACTTGGAGTTGTGGGTCGTGGTGGCGAGACACAACTTCAAATTAAAAATGGCCTAAAATTACTAATATTTATATAATTTGACACCAAACATTTGAAAATCTTGATGTTCAAGAATTTATTTCATTCCCAACCAATTTAATCGGCTAATAAAACTGATTAAAAATGACAATTGTCATGAACAGCAGGAAAAGGGTTAAGATTATTTCTGGAGAGTCTTTTTATTTAGTTTGCTGCATAGGGCTATAAGGTTTTCAACACAATACCCCGGTATATTGAATTTACAAAGCTGCTCCAATCTTAATCCTTAATTTTTTTATAAAAACCTTGAAGACTAAAGGGTTATTTTTGATTTAAAATCATCATAAATGTCTTAGTTGGCTCTTTCTCATTCATTTGAATACCTATGATATGAGTCTACGGACATTAGAAATATTTTTACTCTTACAGTGCGGGGATAGACTTTAGTCGTCAGAATCTGACGTCTACAGACGTCAGATTCTGACGACTAAAGTTGATCACTGCCCTGCAAGGGTTAACCCTTGCCCTGCTGAATTGTTTGTTTCTATTTTTCGTTCAAGCAATTTTCAGCTATAATTGATGAGAAAAATACTTCTATTCAATTGAAATAGGCATCTTCAAAATTACATTTTTTGATCGACCCCTTCAGTGTGGGGACCGACTTCAGACATCACATTCTGACATACAAAGTAGATCCTCGCACTGAAAGAATGAAATATTCATAATGGCTGTAGACAAATAACATAGGTATTCTAATGAAGCGGAAATAACTAACTAACATATCCATGATGACCTAATAAAAATCTTTGGTCTCTTGGCTTATTCAAAGAAATATTTCATCAGTTTAACACTTTAACCGCCGAATTATTTAATTGGAATTTTTACCCACTTGAAGTTGTGTCTCGCTGATGCGATCCACTACTCCAAGTCGAATTTTTAAATCTTTGTTGATTCATGATTCGTTTTATCTTTAAATGTGGTAGTTAATGTGCTAATAAAAAATGAAAAACTGAATATAATCAGGACCGGTGGTTAAAGGGTTAAGGATCAACAGGGCATCTACCATCAGCTATTGCAGCAATTTCTTTTGAATTCATTTTCTGAAACCAGCCAGAAAACTTATATATAGGGCCTATGGACTTAGCAGCACAAGGGTTAAACGCACACTCGATACTCACCTCGCCATTTGCATCTTTTATGTAAACCTTCTCATTATTCTCGTCGCCCAGAACAATTTCATAGTCCATTTCATTCCTGCGTGAGTCTGCAGAGAGTGTGAGATGTGCTTTTTGACACGCCCGTACATCAAACTTGTACATGGAGATATCTGGACGTGGTTGTATGGTGGTCATCTCTCTCTGATGTGTGCTGGGTGAATTTATTGTCAGTACACCGTCTGTGTGGCAAAAACATACATTCAAAGCATTTATTATTTATTTCAAGTTGGGGAATAGGATTTCGAACATGAACATAATACACAGTCATAGAGATATGTGCAAAACGTTGCAAAGCTATAGTTTCGATCAGTATTAGCCCCTACAGCGCGGGGACCGACTTATGTCTAAAGACGTCAGATTTTTACGTCTAAAGTTGATCCCCAAACTGTAAGAATTAAAATATTTGTAATGGCACAATCATAGAGATATGTGCAAAACGTTGTAAAGCTATAGTTTCGACCAGTATTTAAGTCTAAGTCTAAAGACTTAAGTCTAAAGACGTCAGATTTTGACGTCTAAAGTCGATCCCCAAACTGTAAGAAATAAAATATTTGTAATGGCTGTGGACCTATAACATAAGTATTCAAATGAATTGGACAGAGACAATGAAGACATTCATAATGATTTCAAATTGAAAAACCCATTTAGTGTTCATGTTTTATACAAAAATAATTCAGCGCTTTAAGGGTTAATAAAATGATTTGAGCCAAGCATTCTGCTAAATGGAACATTGCACAGATTACGTGAATTGATAGCTGTGTAATCACTTTTGTTCTACATACTACAAGTGGCTTAAATTACCGCTCTTGAATTGTTAGTTTCTACTTTTCAGTCATTTGGCAAAAATAAATCCAATTAAAACAAGACTACATAAGTCCAGGAGCTCCCGCTCCGAATTAGAATTTGATTTAAGCAATTTTGCATAGGGTTATTAATGTAGTCCTAGTCTAGGTCAAAAATCAAGACGCAAGACAACTAGGTCTTAAGAAGCCCAGTCTAAGAGTAAGATAAGAACTATACAGTCTGTCAGAGATTGCAAACCTCCATTGAAATTAATGATCCTAATCAGTATCCCAGTAATGGTCTACCTATCTGGCATGGTTTACCCGATATCAGGCCAATCGAGTTAACTAATAGCTGATTTACGGTCATTTTGAATTCGATATAAATTAGTTAAAAACTTAGGGTGCATCCTCCCCCGAAACCTCAAATTTTGTTTTATAGTAATGGACTAACATCTAACACAGTTTGCAAAATATTGGGCATGTGAAAGTAAATAATGGCCGATAGGGGGCCATTTTGAATTTGAACGAGTCAGAATTTTTCAAGATGCATCCTCAGCTGAAATCTCACATTTCATTCTATAGTAATCGTCTAGCTATCTAGCACGGCTTACCAAATATCGGCCATGTGAAAGTGAATAATGGCCTAAAGGCGGCCATTTTGAATTTGATCAAGTCAAAATTTTCCAAGATGCATCCTCAGCTGAAATCTCACATTTCATTCTATAGTAATGGTCTAGCCATCTAGCACAGTTTACCAAATATCGCCCATGTTAAAGTGAATAATGGCCGATAGGAGGCCATTTTGAATTTGATCAAGTCAAAATTTTTCAAGATGCATCCTCTCCTGAAATCTCACATTTTGTTTTATAGTAATGGTCTAGCCATCTAGTATGGTTACTAAAAAGCAGCTATGTGAAAGTGAATAATGGCCGATAGGCGGCCATTTTGAATTTGATCGAGTCAATTTTTTTCAAGATGCATCCTCTCTTGTAATCTCACATTTTGTTTTATAGTAATGGTCCAGCTATCTAACACGGTTTACCAAATATCAGCAATGTGCAAGTAAATAGTGGCCGATAGGCGGCCATTTTGAATTCGATTGAGTCGAAAGTTTTTAAAAGGCATCCTCTCTCGAAACGTCACATTTTGTTTTATAGTAATGGTCTAGCTATCTAGCACGGTTTACCTGATATCAGGCCTATCGAGGTAAATAATGCTGATTGTCGGCCATTTTGAATTCGTAAGTTAAAAATTTTCAGGGTGCATCCTCCCCCGAAAACTCACACTTTGTTTTATAGTAATCAGGTAATGGTCTAGCCATCTAGCACGGTTTACCAAATATCAGCCATGTGAAAATGAATAATGGCCGAAAAGGCGGCCATTTTAAATTTGATCAAGTCAATTTTTTTCAAGATGCATCCTCATCTGAAATCTCACATTTCGTTTTACAGTAATGGACTAGCCATCTAGCACGGTTCACCAAATAACGGCCATGTGAAAGTGAATAATGGCCGATAAGCGGCCATTTTGAATTTTATCGAGTCAAATTTTTCAAAGATGCATCCTCTCCTGAAATCACACATTTTGTTTTATAGTAATGGTCTAGCCATCTAGCACGGTTTACCAAATAACGGCCATGTGAAAGTGAATAATGGCTGATTGGCCGCCATTTTGAACTTTGACAAAATGATTTTTTTCAAAATACATCCTCTCCTGAAGCCTTACAATTTGTTTTATAGTAATGGTGTAGATATCTTGAGCGGTTTTCATGATATTCCACAATATCAGGCCTGTCGAGGTGAATAATGGCTGATAGGCGGCCATTTTGAATTTTATCAACTTCAATTTTTTCAGGATGCATCCTCTCCTGAAACCTTACAATTTATTTGATATTAATGGTGTAGCTATCTTGAGCGGTTTTCATGATATTCCGCAATATCAGGCCTGTCGAGGTGAATAATGGCCGATAGGCGGCCATTTTTAACTTTATCAACTTGAAATTTTTCAAGATGCATCCTCTCCTGAAACCTCACAATTTGTTTTATAGTAATGGTGTAGCTATCTTGAGCGGTTTTCATGATATTCCGCAAAATCTTTCAGTCGGATTTACCGATGTTATAATTTAGGTCAGAGTGCTGGGTCAACTTCAAGGTCAAGGTCCAAAAACCTGAAAAGGCACAACTAGGGACCTTAGAGAACATGTATGTGCAATATGACTGTCATCGGCCCAGTACTTTTCGAGATCTGCTCCGGAAACGAAGTGCGCGTCAAAACGTCTAAATAGGTCATAGTTCTGAACCAGAAGTAGGTCAAAGTTCAAATACCCCAAAAGGCACAACTAGACCCCCTAGGGGTGTTGTGTGTAAAATTTGACGACAATCGGACAAGTACTTTCAGAGATATGCTCCGGAAACGAATTGTTTACAGACGGCCCGACGGCCCAACGCCGTCACATCATCATTTTCTCCTCTGCAACCTTGCGTATTGAATTCAGATTAAAAATATTTTAACCTGTCCATTAGCCACCTGGAAGTAACCCACATACCAAAAATTGTTATCCTAGCTTATTTTCTCACAAAGATATAGGCAAAAAAAGAGGCCAAAAAAAAACGGAGGTAGAATCCATAGCTCCCTTCGCTCACCTACGGTGACGGCGGGAGCTAAAAACTTCTTGGATAAGCTAATCATCTACAACAAAAAATTTGAGGGACATTTTAATTCATTTGAAACTTGCTTGAAAATGTATCTTTACGTGTACTAGTACTACAAGGGTCAACACTTGTGATACCATTGTCCTGCTGATCACGACTATTATCGTTATTAATCTTTTTTATTAGTCGACAAAATTGCTGTTATTGGGAATGAAATGTGTGTCTAAACATCAAGATTTGCAAATATTTCTGCTCAAATTAAGCAAATATTAGTAATTTTCAATCACTTGAGGTTGTGTATCGCGGTAGTGAGACACAACCTCAAGTGGTTGAAAATTTAAATAAATTAACTTAGCAGGATAAGGGTCAACCCTTGAAGTGCTATAATCATGTCCACAGCCATTTTCAACCTTTTCTTATTTGAAAAAGAAATAAACAATAAATTTACTAGATTAGCATAATGTTTGGATTCAAATTCCACTTGTTATTTAGACACAACTTCAAGTGGTTAAATATAATAATTGTATAATATAGCAGAGGGATAACCGTTGGTGTTCATTGAACCATGATGCTCTGCCTGATGTTGTTGCAGTACCTACCAGTGTAAGAGTCCACTTCCCAATGTCCGCTATGTCCCCAGCCGGAGCTGAATGTCACGTGGTGTACGGTTCGCGGCTCAGGATCCTGCCAGCTCATAAATCTATCCCGTCCAAATACCCAGCCGTATCCCACCTGGATGAACCCGTTCTTCCAAGACACCCAGAAATTTCGAAGTTCTCCACCGCTGAGGATATTTTCTGTTTCCACGACATCTTTATATTCACCCATACGTTGTCGTCGAATTGAAGATCTACATAAGCAAAACGATTTATTGTACTGGTTTTTATATTTAGTACTTGTACATATTTATGTTATTAGAATAAATAACCTTAGCACTTGTTTTATCAGTTTGACCCTTACAGCGCGGGGATAAATTTGAGTTGTCAGAATCTGATGTTTGTAGACGTCAGATTCTGATGACTAAAGTCGATCCCCGCACTGTAAAAATCAAAATATTTCTAATATGGTCATAGACCCATAACATATGTAATCAAATGAATCAGAAAGAGCTAACTAAGACATTTATGATGATTTCAAATTGAAAAAAACCCTCTGGTTGCGATGTTTTTTACAAATTAATTCAGCGCTTTAAGATTTAAGTCTCCCTTGTCACATAAATTCACCACATGTTATATTTTCAGTAGCATTTACTGGATGTTCTGCGCTCTAATTAACCCTTTGATCCCTCTTGATGCAATAAAGCATCATTTCGAATTACTGAAAAATGACCTAATTTCCTGAAACCTAGTGGTTTTAGAACGAAAATTTTCATCGAAATGTTTTAAAAATAACAGTCATTTTTTTCATTTGTCACCCACTTCATATCATTTTCATACACTACAAGTCGAGAATTGCGACAGCAATTCACTGTTTTTAGTGGATGAAGATGACCATGGCAGGCCGTCAAGTGAGGACAGGTCCCCAAAAAATAGGAAAATAGGATATGGGCCTTTGAAAAAATAGGACTAAAAAAATTGGACAAAATAGCTTATAATAGGACTAAAATAGGAGTTTATTGTTCTAAAGATGGCCTCGCAACACCCCTCACAGCCATCCCGCTCCACCACTTTAGTTGAAAAACATTGCAGTGACTGGTGAATGAGTTTGGTTCATATTAAAGACAGCTGCCTATAATAAATGTAACAAGACTACATAAGTCCAGACGCTCCCTATTGAAGCAATTTTGTGTAGTGTTATTAAAGTAGTCCTAGGCTGTGCCAAAAATTAAGATGAAAAACAATTATACGTAGGTCTTAGAAGCTTTTCTAAGATAGCCGAGTAAACAACGGTTCTGGGCGAGCGCAGTGAGCAACAGGCCGGTCAGCACAAAATCTAAGAGTAAGATCAAGAACTAGACAGTCACTCAGATATGGCAAACCTCCATCGAAATCTTAATTTGAATCTTGATCGTAATCTGGATCATCCCCACAATTTAATGAATTTGTCCTTGGCCGGAGACACACCAAAGATAAAAGTTTCATGCAAGATCCGAATTCAATCCAGATCATCCCCAGAAAACTAACCGGCTGTTCCTTGGTTTGACACACATTTCAGGTATTTTTTTTACTTTTTAAGTAATCACTACTATCTGTTTTAGAGTAATGGTCTAGAAAACCACCATGGTTTGTCAGATATTATGCATATTAGTACCTATAATGGCAGTAAGTCAGCCATTTTGAATTCGATCAGGATTTGTTAAAGTAAATAATGGCCGAAAATAAGCCATATTGAATTTTATCAAGTTGAACTTTTCCAGGGTGCATCCTCCCCTGAAGTTTCACATTTCGTTTTATAGTAATGGTTCTGATATCTAGCACGGTCTACTAAATATAAAGCATTTTAAGGTAAAGAAATTGCTGATTTTGAACAAGGTAAATTGTTTAGGGTATATTCTCGCCTGAAACCACACATTTTGTTATAAAATAATATTCTAGACATCTAGCACGGTTTACCAAATATTGGGCATAAGAAACTTCAAATAAATAATGGCAGACAGACGGCCATACCGAATTTGATCAAGTTGATTCATCTTCCCCTGAAACCTCACATTTTGTTTCATAGTAATGGTCTAGCTATCAAGCACGCTTTATCCGATATCAGGCCTATTGAGGTAAATAATGGCCGACTGTTGGATATCTTAAATTCGATCAAATTAAAAATTTCCAGGGTGCATCTTCTTCTGAAACCTCACATTTTGTTACATAGTAATAGTCTAGCCATCTAGCACGATTTACCAAATATCAGGCATGCAAAAGTAAATATTGGCCGATAGGCGGCCATTTTTAATTTGATCAAGTAAAACTTTTTCAGGGTGCATCTTCTCCTGAAACCTCACATTTTGTTTATAGTAATGGTGTAGCTATCTTGCGCGGTTTTCATGATATTCCGCAGAATATTTCAAACGGATATACGGAGACTGATTCCATATATCACTCTGTTGCACCTTCGGTGACAGCGGGAGCTAATAATAGTTTCATACAAAGTGTAAAATTATGTCAAAAGAAAGAACAAAAATTTGATGAAAAATATGCATAACTCACGACCAAAAAATGTGTGCGGTGAAAAAGATTTACGATCCAAAAAGTGCATGCAGGGAAATTCAGGACCCAAAAAGTGTGCGCGGGGAAATTATAACTCAGAAAAATAGGACAAATAAGATGTTAGGCTAAAAAATAGGACAAAATAGGATTAGATAAAAAAATAGGATAAAATAGGATTAATAGGACTACTTGACGGCCTGCAATGGTAATTTCTGGCTTCAAAGAGTTAAGGATATTATACTGGAAACACATGGAATCAGGTCATTTCCATTAACCTTTAGTATCGAATTCGCGGCAACAATTTATATTTCAAGTTGAATACAAATCAGAGGGAAAACTGGGTTCTTGGAGGGTTAACATGATGGGACACGTCAAGTAAAGCTCTTTATCTGTAGCCATTTTCAATCAAAGGGCAACAAGAAAACTGTGGTACAAAAACAAAATAGTTCAACATACATCAAATTCCTTTAAACCATTCAGCACTTTTCCTTAATTGTGTAGCACTTGGCATATTTTGAATTCAAATTCATTGAAGAAACATTAGTTTGACAATCAACAAAGGATGTTCGGATATTTTATTTACTATATTAAAGGCCTACTCCCTTTAACGGCAAAATAATTTAATTGGAATTTTCACCCACTTAAGGGGTGTCTCGCTAACGTGATCAACAACTTCATTTGAGTGAAAATTATTGAGATTTGAAATAAAAAGGGAGGTTGACCACTTACTGATTGATGTCATGTTTTGTATTTAACATGTTTGAAAGGTGGACTTAATGTGCTGATAAAACTGAAAACCTAAATATAATCGGGTTAAGACGAGGGCTTGATAAAATCAAGACATTCTCACATTTCAGGGTGAGGTAATATCCTGCTATGAGGAGGGATAAATACGATATCAATATCATTTGTTTTGTCTGATGAGTAATTTTTACCAACTTGAAGTTGTGGGTCGCGGTAGCGAGATACAACTTCAAGTGGATAAACATTTAAAATAGATAACTTAGCAGGTGAAGGTTTAACCCTTACAGCACAGGGATCGACTTTAGTCGTCATAATCTGACGTCTGAGGACGTCAGATGGAGAGTAATAATATAGGTAGTGGTTGTAGACCCATACCATAGGTATTCAAATGAATTGGAAAGAGCTAACTAAAACATTTATAAAGATTTCAAATCGAAAAAACGTCTTTGGCCTCCATGGTTCAGCGCCTTAACCCTTTCAAGCCTCAATTTACCATTGTCATCTTCATCCACTACAAGCCGCGAATTGCTGTCGCAATTCTCGACTTGTAATGGATGAAGATGATTTGAAGTGGGGGAAAAATTCAAGAAAATTGCCATGTATTGTAAACCAGTTTCATGGAAATTTTCATTCCAAAACCCCTAGTTGTTGGAAAATAAAGCCTGTTTTCAGGGATGTAAAATAATGCTTTAATGCATCATGAGGGTTGAAAGGGTTAAGGGTGAAGGTGCTAATCACTGCCATGGCCATCTTCTTCTTATTCCTTCTTCAAACAAAAAACTTTTAACAACTGAGCATTAAATTTGCCAGACTAGTATATATATTGGTTCAATTTTCACATAAATAATAAATTTTTACCAACTTGAAGTTTTGGATTCAAGTGAGTAATTTTTGTTACATGTAATTCTATAACTCTATGCTTCCAAGGTTAATTATTGGGTTCACTTTATTGCTATAAAGATTTTAAGAAAAATATTTTTGGAGCGGCCCATTTTTATTATAGTGCGAGTGCTGTGTGAGTGCAGTCTGTATATGTGGGTTGACAGGTCTGTACTTCCTGTCACTGGGTCCGGATGTTATCAGCCTGGCCTCAATCCGCCTGACCACAGGATCTATGTCCCTGAATTACCTGGGCCCGGCCATCACAAGCTAATCATCCCCAAATGGGTCAAAGCCCCGAGACGCAATACGCCCCCCCCCCCCCAATGTCGCATTCTTTTTAGTGAGTGAATCTCGGTCAGTGGCTTGACCTACCCATTGTGTCCGTGTCAAATTGACCCTGAGTTTAAAACAACAGCAAAATAAAGAATCAAAGAATCAGCATCACCTGGTATTAGTGTAGGCACCAATATTAACTTCATACGCCTCTTTTTCCGTGACACCAAAATATTCAGCCAGGAATATGTGAGCATCACTGTCAGCTTTGACTCGGAAGCTGAGGTGAGACTGGCGTTCGACAGGCACCCACAACGGGTGGAAATCATAGCTGTCAATACTGTCCACGTGCACCGTCCGAACTGGTAATAATAAAATAATAGGGGAATTAGGTCAAATCAGTAAGCGGTGTCCACTTCTTTGTAATTATTGATTCAATACAATTATTTCATAAAGTTTCTCATTTCTGTGGGAAAATTGTGAAAATATATATTATGTTACAAATAAACATCTATAACTTTTTACTAATTAGCTCAACTTAACCCTTTCAGCACAGGGACCGACTTTAGAATCTGAGGTCTAGAGACATCAGATTCTGATGTCTAAAGGCTGTCCCCACACTGAAAAAATTGAAAAATGATATTGGCCGTATATCCATAAAATAGATATTCAAATCAAGTAGAAAGAGGTAAGTAAAAGACATATATGATGATTTCAAATTAAGAAAAACCCTTTGGTCTCTATGGTTTATACAAATATATTTTTTAAAGCAGGTCAGCAATGTCATTGATTAATTGTCATGTTCAAAAAAATGACATCCCAGACATTTTGTTTATCAGAAGCACATAGATTTACTTTTATAAACTTTAAATATGATAGGCAAAACATGTTAATTTATCAAGATACAACAATATTTGCACAAACCTTCTTTCTTGAAGAAAACCCATCGGCCGTAGACATCGTTTCCAGTTGTTAGAGCTATGGCCGAGATATTAAGCCATGAATAGGACACAGACAGTAGTTCGTCATCATATTCTTTCCCTCGACCGACTCGCAGTATACCTCCATCCCAGCTGATCCAAAATTCACGAAGTGTGTCACAGTCTAGTATATTAGGTGTCTCAGCAATTTGATAATCTCCTTGATTCGACCTATCTGGGAAAATCCTTGTCTCCTTATTGTTGTTTGCACCGAGGATGATTTCTGAAGCCTGATCAACTTTGTAGAACGGAATCGTGGCAATAACAAGGCTGGCATCCCTGCACGCCCCCACAAAGAACCTGAATGTCTCTTTGCTCGTAAACAGCCACCTCTTGTCCATGCTGTATGTAGGTTCACTGTTGATGGTGTATGTTGATGCTGTACCAGCTGTAAAAAAATATATTCTAACTCACCATGCTAATGTGACATGCAGCATGGATAGCCCTATATGTCTACCCACATATGTACAGTGGTTAATGAGTGGTCAATCTGTGGATTCTATTTATTTTGGTTCCTCATTTGATTCAATCAAATATACTAATATACCAATATAGCCCAGTACCCACATTTACATATATTCTTAATCCCATTCAGATGGAACAAGCATGCGGTATGTTATCCGCTGTTAATCATATGATCACCAGTAGGCCTATCAGATGTGTTTATTGTGACACCGAGTTGCTGTAGCTTTTTAAATAAAAAAACTTTTTAATCCTTAGCTCCAAACCCCTGATGATCCTATGCAGTCTTTGAAGGTGAAACACTTTATTATTTGGCAAGAATAAAAAAGTTTAGGTCCTCAAAATAAATTATTAAGAAATACAAATAATGTTTACCAACTTGGGGAGTTAGTCATGGTAGGCCTGGTAGCAAAACACAACCTAACCCTTTCAAGCCTGAGCTTACCATTGTCATCTTCATCCACTACAAGCCGCGAATTGCTGTTGCAATTCTCAACTTGAAGTGGATGAAGATGACCAGAAGTGGGTGAAAAATTACAGAAAATTGCCATGTACTGGGAAACCAGTTTCATGGAAATTTTCATTCTAAAACCCCTAGTTGTAGGAAAATTAAGTGTGTTTTAGGGATGTAAAATGATGCTTTAATGCATCATGAGGACTTAAAGGGTTAAAGTATTAGATATCTCTGTGGTTAAAGAGTCAACCCTTAAGTCCCAGTCATAATTATTTTTATTTTAATCCTTTTTATTAGCAGATTAAGCATGACATTTTAATGTGATAATGTGTTAGGTGAGCTAGATTAAATAAATGTTTCTATTGACAAATCAAAATAATTTTCACTGATTTGAAGTTGGTGAATAATACATGTAAAACAAAAACTTTTAAGCTGTCCATAATTGAAATATGTTACTATCAAATAACTTTTTAAATTGAATACCATTTACATTGTAATAAACCTAAAGTGAAGAAAAGAAGAGTAAAGAAGAATAAATGCATGAGCAGCTAACCCTTACAGTGCGGGGATCGTCTGAAACAATAAAATATTTATAATGGTCGTAGACCCATGACATAGGTATTTAAATAAAGCTAACTAAGCCATATGATGATTTATTTCAAATTGAAAAAAAAACTTTGTTAATTTTTCCATGGTTTAAACAAAATAATTCAGTGCTGTAAGGGTTAAATATAATTTTACTAAACACTTAGTGGTTTGAAATCTAGCCTAAGCAGCCAGAGTGTGATATGCGCTACTCAATTGAGTGACACATATGACACTCTAGCTAACAAACAAAATGTTCCTCACCAGATCCAGTCAATATGTCCCAGGTTCCGTTATACTTGGCGGCATTTGTAAAGGACAGGCCGTTCACATCGATCACTCTACCAACGCCGTCCCACTTCATAAACTCGTTGTTTCCCACGACGGATCCCTCGCCCACCCGGATCTGATAGAGAGACCAAGTGATCCAGAAGAAGCGGGACTCAGTGCAGCTCAATATGTTGGGTGTTGAGACCACCTTGCCGTTGTTCACTTGCTGAGCTTCACGTATGGCGGATTGTGTGTTGTCCCAGCCACCGATCACCACCTCATTCATGTCAATGTCACTGATACCGAACCAGTGAGCCAAACCCACGTGTACGTCACTGCACGCTTTTACCTTGAACACTATACCGTCTATTTCGGATGCTGTCAGCCACAGCTGTCCATAGTCATATTCCGGGTGGGAGTAAAACAAAGTCGTCAATGCTGAAAAACAACATTATTTTAATTAAAGGAGGACATAAATATAATGTTCAATGATAAATATTTAGTTCTAAAATTATGAATTGCCATTTTTCAAACCTAGCATTGGATATACAAGTAATTTCTGTGTGATGTTATTACTTATTTTTATATTACCCATTGGAATTAAAGAGACATGAAGTGGTAGATTGTCACAAAGGGACATAATAATACCTTATTCTATACACACCTGAGAATTTACTGAATTCCCAGCTGGCTTTGTCGCTTAGCCTACTGGTTCCCATAGACAGTCCGTAGATGACGGCGGAGTCGTGGTCACTGTACTGCAGTATTTGAGACTCATACAAATTGCTGCCCCTGCCAAATTTAATGTCCCGTACACCGTCATTCTCCTGAAAGGTTATCCAAAACGATCTCATGATCTCACAGTCCACTATATTTTCGGTCTCTGCGTTGGCCACCTGCGTGTAATGTCCGTCAGTCACCTTGTACAAGTATGTGTTTGTGTTCTCATTGGCACCAATTTCTAGAGAGTAAACCATGGAATTGTGATCTTGCGAATTTTCGAGGAAGTACACATAGGCATCCTCGCAAACCCTCAGCTTGAACTTGAAATTTTTCCTTGCCATTCTCAGGTCGTTATTGTGCATGGTTCCATTGTTGAGGGTTCGAAGCCTGTATGCAGCACCTGTCAGGTACAAAACAGAATATATTATAGGTAAATTAATCCTGACAGAGCAGGGATCGTCTTTGGACGTCAGAAACTAACATCAATAGACATGATATCTAAACTCACGTTCTCACACTGGAAGAATTAAAAAAATTATAATGACCGTAGATCCATAACATAGGTATCCAAAATATTTTTTTTTGAAAAAAAAACCTTTATTTGGTCTCCATAGTTTATACAAAAATATCGGAGCATTGTAACGGTTAACGTTCAATTCGCCATAAAAAGGCCCCCTTTTAAAGTACATGTACCAAATACCACTCAGTCTTTTAAATACCTAGCTGCTGATATATGGTTTCAAATACCAAATGTTTGACTCTTAACTTATGAAAGATTAATTTGTCCAAAAACGATAACCATTTGAAGCTGTCACCATTTTTTAAGATCTAATGATTTAATTAACCCTTGTGCTGCTAAGACCATATAATTTATATACATTTGCAAGCTATCATAATTTAGGATAAAATTAAATACCACTAAAATGTGTAAAATATCTTGTGGTAGATGCTCAGTTAATCATATAACTCAATTTGGGAGATGTCTGTTTTTCATAAATAATATTATTTTTCATTTATGTGAAGATGGAAATTGCGATAGCATGGGCGCGAAAGGGTTAGGCAAACAGTGTCTCTAGCTAACAACTCCCAAAATGACATCGTAATTCACAAGTGTCCCAAATAATTTGCACAGCACTGTATTCTATCAATTTCAGTAACATTTTATTTAGTTTGAAATTTGCTTGAAAACATATCGTCCACTTGGATATCAAAGGGTGTATCTGCCACTTTGTAAAGTAGCAGATACACCGTTTTATATCCAAGGGGACAAATTATATATATATAGTCCCAGCACACAAGGTTGAAGGGTTAAGTATAATACTTGCCGTCATATTCCTTGACTTGCCATTGTCCTCTCTCATTTTCTCCGGTGGAGAAAGACATGGCTTTCACCTGGATGGCCGTGTTGTGATCTTGCCACTGGAGCAGCGTGTGTGCTCCGACGTCTTGCCCTGTGCCCGCTTCAATCAAACCATTATCAAATCGTACCCACAGTGCCGTTTTTTGACTGCCAAGTATGCCCTGCGTTTCCACGCTGTACACTCGGTCGTTACTGTTCAGGTACCGAATGTAGGACACTGTATTGCCGTCTGCTCCAAACACCACCTCGTACCCCTCCTGAGTGTTCTCCACGCCGGGCGTCAAAGCGACATAAGCGTCACTGTTGGCAATGACGTGGAACACTTGATAATTGGCCTGAGACTGACTGATCCAGATAGTGTCCAAACCGTATATACCGTCCGTCGTCACAAACATACCTTCAGCTGAAAATTAATAAAATATTTAACACAAATTCCTCAAAGTGTAAGAAAAGTTAATTAACGTTAAAAAGGTAATTTATTTAAATTTTCACCCACCTGAAGTCGTGTCTTGCTACCGCGACCCACAACTTCAAGTGGCTGAAAACTACTCATATTTGTTTAATTTGAAACTAAAAATGTGTAAATCTTGATGTTTTAGACACACATTTCATTCCCATATGTTTTGGTCACTAATAAAACAGATTAAAAATGACAATAGTCGTGATCAACGGCATAAGTGTTAATCATATTATCAATAGCTGTTTTCATCGATTTCACTTGTTCCTTAAACCAAATTAATTTGAAGTAGGAATGAACATTAAATTGACACATTGGCACATATTTTGATTCAAACTGTACACATGTAAGTAATTTTCCTGCACCTGAAGTTGCGAGTCGCTACAGCGACACAGCTTCAAGTGGATAAAAAAATAAATTGTTTAGTGTAGTGTTTTAACGGTTATCTAGTCCTACATTTATAAGGAGCGTGATGGCGCCAGCGCTCCTTAGCCAAGTGCAAGGAGAGCAATTGACAGCACTCCTGGCAAAGTTATTCAGGCCCAAAAAAACCGTACTCAGCATGTTTCACACACACGCATTGAGCTCTCCTAGATATTCTCAGAAGAGTATTTTATACCTCCTATTTACTTATGTGGAGGACTGGTTATATTAAACCTTTAACCACCAAATTATTCAATCTGAATTTTCACCCACTTGAATTTGTGTCTCGCTGATGCGATCCACAACTTCAAGTGAGTGAAAATTATTCAGATTTGACAATATGGAGGTCAACTGTTTTCAAATATTGCTGATTGATGTCACATTTTATCTTTAACATGTTTAAAAGGTGGTACTTAATGTGCTAATAAAAAATGAAAACCCGAATATATACCGCATCACATATTTATTAGCTCATTACATATCAGCTTTTGAACATGTTAAAGACAAAACGTGATACCAATCAGCAAGTTTTGAAAACAGCTCACCTCCATTTTGTCAAATAAGAATAATTTCACTCACTTGAAGTTGTGGATCGCGTCAGCGAGACACAACTTCAAGTGAGTGAGATAAGCACTGGACAGTCAGTCAGAGATTGCAAACCTCCATTCAAATTAATGATCCTAATCAGTATCCTAGTAATGGTCTATTGAAGTAAATAATGCTGATTGTTGGCCATTTTGAATTTGATAGAGTTCAAATGTATTTCTGAGAAGAGGAGCCATGCTCTTCAATGGTTTATATCTCAAGTAGAGGACAACCAAATAATATAATATAATAATTAGTAAACATTAATTATTTTTGTTTTGACCTGTTAAATTAGTTAAAACCCAATTTCAGATTTTTAACCCTGTCTTCGCAGAGAACCATTTTAGATGTCATAATTTGACGTCTGTACATGTTATGTACATATATATAGTCGATCCCCGCACTAAAAGAATTAAAAAAGTATAATGGGCGTAAACCCATAACATATTGTACCGGTATTAAAATGATGATTTCAAGATGATTTCATGATGATTACAAGACTACATAAGGCCAGGAGCTCCTGCTCCGAATTAGAATTTGATTGGAGCGATTTTGTGTAGTGTTATTATTGTAGTCCTAGGCTAGGTTAAAAATCAAGACACAAGACAACTAGGTCTAAAGAGGTTCAGTCTAAGAGTAAGATAAGAACTAGACAGTCAGTAAGAGATTGCAAAATTTTTCAGAATGCATCCTCTCCTGAAATGTCACATTTTGTTTTATAGTAATGGTCTAGTTATCTAGCACGGTTTACCTGATATCAGGCCTATCGGGGTAAATGATGACATTTTAAATTTGATAAGAGTTAAAAATTTCCAGGGTGCATCCTCCCCAGAAAATTCACATTTTGTTTTTTAGTAATGGTCTAGCCATCTAGCACGGTTTACCAAAGTCTGTAAATCTGCTAATTTTCGCATTTTTAAATTTTCAAGAATTTGTGATTTTGGGACTTTTCGTGAAATCTTGAATTCGCAAATTATCAATTTCAATGATAGTAGCGCTATTCGCGAAAATTAAAACCTCGCGAATATCACCAGATCTACAGTATCGGTCATGTGAAAATAAATAATGGCCGATAGGCCACCATTTTGAATTTGATCGAGTCGATATTTTTCAGGATGCATAATCTCCTGAAATCTCACATTTTATTAGATAGTAATGGTCTAGCTATATAGCACAGTTTGACCGATATCAGGCCTTTCGAGGTAAATAATGGCCGATTGAAAGCCATTTTTGATGCGATAGAGTTAAAAATTCCAGGCTGCATCCTCCTCTAAAACCTCACATTTTGTTTTATAGTAATGATCTAGACATCTAGCACAGTTTACAAATATCGGCCATGTGAAAGTAAATAATGGCCTATAGGCGGACATTTTGAATTTGATCAAGTCGAAATTTTTCAAGTTGCATCCTCTCCTGAAACATCACATTTTGTTTTTATAGTAATGGTCTAACTATCAAGCACGGATTATCTGATATCAGGCCTATCGAGGTAAATAATGCTGATTGTCTGCCATTTTTATTCGATAGAGTTAAAATTTCCAGGGTGCATCTCCCCCCGAAAACTCACATTTTGTTTTATGGTAATGGTCTGGCCATCTAGCACGTTTTATCAAATATCGGCCATGTGAAAGTGAATAATGGCCAATAGGCGGCTATTTTGAATTAGATCGAGTCCAAATTTTTCATACTGCATCCTCTCTTAAAATCTCACATTTTGTTTTATAGTAATGGTCTAGCAATCTAGTACGATTTACCAAATAACGGCCATGTGGAAGTGAATAATGGCCGATACAGATAGGCGGCCATTTTGAATTTGATTGAGCCGAAATTTTTCAAGATGCATCCTGATCTGAAATCTCACATTTCGTTTTATAGTAATGGTCTAGCCATCTAGCTAGCACGGTTTACCAAATATTGGCCATGTGAAAGTAAATAATAGCTGATAGGCGGCCATTTTGAATTTGATCGAGTCAAAATTTTTCAAGATGCATCTTTTCTCGAAACGTCACATTTTGTTTTATAGTAATGGCTTAGCTATCTAGCACGGTCTACCCAATATCAGGCCTGTCCAGACAAATAATGGCAGAAAGGCGGCAATTTTTTATTGATCGAGTTGAAATTTTTAAAGATGCATCCTCTCCTGAAACCTTACAATTTGTTTTAAATTTTGTGCTGTTTTCATGATATTCCGTAAGATATTTCAGACAGATTTACCGATGTTATAAATAAGGTCCAAGTGGGTCAACTTCAAGGTCAAGGTCCAAAAACCTGAAAAGGCACAACTAGAAACCTGAGATCATGTATGTGCAATATGACTGTAATCGGCCCAGTTGTTTTCAAGATCTGCTCCGGAAACGAAGTGTGTCACATCGTGTAAGTAGGTCATAGTACTGAAACCAAAGTAGGTCAAAGCTCATATACCCTAAAAGGCACAACTAAACCCCCTACAGGTGTTGTGTGTAAAATTTGAAGACAATCGGACAAGTGCATTCTGAGATATGCTTTGGGAACGAAATGTTCACAGAATCCATAGCTCCCTCCGTCTCACCTACGGTGACGGCGGGAGCTGAAAAAACATCTGGTCCCCAATGTTGTAGGGGTAATGTATAAAGAATTAAGACTTACTATTGCTTCGTAAAAACTGGAATTTCCCACTGATACTGGGATCTGTGGAGAAGTGTACAGCGGTAACTTTGTGATAATCATCACCATCATCATGATTGAGTAGCTCGTTCAGGCCAAAAGTACTACCCTCACCCACTCTGATATTGGGTTTCTGCCAGGAAACCCAGTAGTCTCTGCAACAACAACAAATATCCGACTTGAGTGTGGGGAGTACCCATTCACATGAGAGTTCGAAAACTAGTAGCCCGAACAAGGCAGATTTTTTGACAAAACCCAGCAAAAACAAGATGTTGAGTCAATCTTGGTTTAAGATTCGATGTTGGCCGAACATTGTACAATGGCCCAAGGAATTAAGATATGAATATAAACTAATAAACCCAAAATATTGAACATGGTCGAACATTGTACAATGGCCGAACAATGTACAATATTTTGGCCAAATATTGTACAAAATATTGTACATGGCCGAACATTGTACAATGGCCGAACAATGTACATTATTTTGGCCGAACATTGTACAATATTTTGTGTTTATTAGGTTATATGTATATCTTTATTACTTCCTAAGGTTTAAATTTATCTGTGTCACCAAAATTGAACTAAGTTCATCAAGTTAAGCAATGCACAGCTTTGTTTTAAAATTAAATTTTAAAATACTTTTCTTACCTTGCTAAACATTAACTTATCAGTTCTATTTACTAATGAAGAAATTTTACTTTGAAACGTTAAAACCTTTCAGTGCGGGGACCGGCTCTAAATGTCAGATTCTGACAAATAACGTTGAAAAAAATTATAACAGTAGTATTCAAATGAAGCGGAAAGAGCTAACTGAGCCATTTATGATGATTTCGAATTGAAACTAGATTGCCTGAGGGGCAAAGCTTGCGGCTCCACCTGCCCCACATAGATTAATTATAGAGAAATAGATTAACTAGAGAGAAATACAGTACTGTCACCAATTTTTTATGTAAACCACGTAAAAATGTGATGTCAGAATCACACCAAAATCTAATCAACATATGGTCAGGGTAATTTGCTTCCTTGGAACAAATCAGTAAAGCAGTTCGAGCTTGAGAGAGTAACATGTGATTTGTAGGCCATCTTGAATTTTGTTGAAAAACTGAAAAAAAAAATCTCCTGACACCTTTTTCAGGGTCAGTGGGCATACCCAAAAAATAAAATTTGAGCTGATAGAGATTGACATATTTTTTTCGCGGCCATTTTGGATTTTGGTGAAAAAACTGGAAAACGCAAATTCACCAGCGCCAATATGCATACTGCAAATATTTGGAGTGAGAGCAGAAACAAAAAGCGGCGTCTTTATGGCTTATACAAAAATGTTTCAGTGTTGTAAGGGTTTAAGAATAACCCCTTAACCACCAAATTATTCAATTTGAATTTTTACCGTGAAAATTATTCAGATTCGACAAAGTGGAGGTCCATTATTTTCAAATTTTGCTGATTGATGTCACGTTTTATTTTCAAAGCATATCAGCTGTTTAAAAGCTGATATGCAATGTGCTAATAAAAAATGTAAAAAACGAAGATAATCGGTACCGGCGGTTAAAGGGTTAAATTATTGTACATTATAATGAGTTTGAATGTGAACAAGAATCTCAAGGGTCACATGAGCCACTCACTTGTACTGCGAGCAGTCCAGCAGATCATCAGGGCTGTCATAGCTCGCCACGGTCTCTCCAGCACTACGCACCTCTATTCTTCTGTTGCTGTTAGAGCCGATGACAACTTCATACATATTAGAGACGATTGTTCTTGGGAACCAAGCCAGTCCTAGTTTTGCCTCACTGCAAGCCATGATGCTGATGACGATGTACTTCTGAGAAATGGTAGTAAATCCAGTGCCGTAATCCATGTTCACCTTCGTAGCAAGCAGATACGTGTCATCTATAAAAATAAATGTTAACTGTTAAGTACTGCGCTACAGCTACTCCATGCAACATATTTTCCGTCATTTTAAGCTGGCATAACTGACACAATTGCCAGAATGAGATCAATGTAAAATGCTCCTAGTTTTAATCACAGTTAGTGAAAAACAAAGATTAAAGGAATCAGCTTTAAAATAGTTACATTTAAGTGGGGTACAACCCTTTATATCATACCAACGTTTGTACTGTATATAATAATAAATCATTTTATCAGATAAAAGACTTTTTTATCAGGCTGGAGAAAGTACATTAATTTTCAGGGATGAGAAAAATCACATCAGTGAATGATTATGTAGAATCGTAAAAAAATTCACAAAAATTTTATCCTCATTTATTTAATATAGTTGTTTTCATCCTTTTAGAAGAGTCTATCTAGAGTTGGTTGGCTAATTTCAAGTGCACTATACCTTTCCTTTCATATCCGCATGACTTGAATCAAAACTAAACTCTCCTTTTAATGTAAATATGCTGACTTATATGCAAGATATTTTTATACAAGGATATAGATATTTTAAGTTTATTTACCTGATTTAAAAGCTGTAATGTGTACATTTTTTGCTATTAGGCAGTGAGGAAAAAAGAGCCAAAATGTTTACACTTTTTAGCATAACAATTCATACAAATCACTAATATGTCATTGGAAAGGTCAACGCACATGCATAATTTCGTCTGGCATTGATTTCATGGAAAAATTCTTATTCAAACTTCGGAAATCTACTACCGGTACTACATTAAATTTGAATGTGATCTAAGTCAACGGTTCATAAGATAACTCGAACACAAGGTTTTGGGTGGCCATTTTTTTTAATTTCCTCAGTCAGCGATATTCTTGTTAGTGGATTCTTCCCAAAAGTTAATCAGATCATCAGAAATACCTGGAGAACCACCACTTTGTAACTGAATGCGATAAAATTAACGGTTCAAAATATATCGTGCCCACAAGCTTCGCAGGTTGCTAATTTTTCAAAATATTCACCGATAACCACCTTGATTTTAATGAATTCTTCCCAAAATTTAATCAGATCATCAGAACTACCCGGAGAATAACCTTATAAAATTTGGATGCGATTCATCCCACTGTTGAAAAAATGGTCGTTTAAGTGTCAGTCCGAACCCCCCCCCCCAAAAAGAAAAACATGGGGAATTGCTCAGACACATGAAATAAGCAAAATTCACCAGTTTACTTCTTCGTGAGAGCTAAATTGCTGATACGTTTGCGGCAGGGGTGTAGACAAAACAATAATAAGCACTATAAGCATACCGATAGAATCGGGATGCTTAAAAACTAATGCTTTCAGACCATGCTTAAATATGCAAGGGGTTGGATAAATTTATACGCCACCATAGTTTGTGTGTATTTATTCACCTATGTGATTTTTGAAAACTCCTGAAAATTAATGACCTAGCCTGTTCACCTGACAGATACTGCTCTGGTGTTTTATTGGATCTTGATAGAATGCTGGTATAATGTCTTAGATGTTAGACCAAATATAAACCAGCATTATCGTTTTGCCTACCAGGGTACCGGCTGTCCAGAAGTACAAAACGTTGGCCCGAGGTTGGTTTTATGTGGGTCCAGTGTCCCAGACATTATTAAGCCAACCTTAAAGTGCCATCAAAGCTTGGTTGGCCCCACATTGCATCAACATTTGATCAATGTCTGGTGTCTACATACCCACATCATTTATAACCACATTTATAATGACATTAATCACACCGACTATAAGTGGCAACACCCCCTCCCGCTCTTCTCCTCCACCACGCTAGATGTCGTAATGCAGGTGTGACGATTTAGTATTGCATTAGATCACAAGTCATGCATTGGGAGACAATCATTTAGTCCTTGAACTTGAAAAGGCGATTAGACCATTTCCACTCATTTTAATAGACTATAATTTGATTGGAATGAAATTAGGCTGGGTTATAGGCCCACATGTACAGTCAATCACTTTTCAAAAATCGCAATACTTCTCCAGTCTATGTCAGTATAAGATAAAAAAAATAGCATGGTTAAAGTCGCATCTTCCCTTACATCAGCCCTCCCTAGTTGTATTTTTCCTTGGGTCTGCTTCCCCGGTACAATACAGGCCATGACCCTCTGAGAATACAACTAGGTTGGGCTGTTAAGTGGGACAACTTAAGTCATTTTAAATTATATCACCTAGACAACAATGTATAATTGTTTTATTCTTAAAACCTACCGTCAAATTCCCCTGGAGGAGCACCAGTCCCTCCTAATGAAAATATAACACCATTATTCATTAATAAAAAAAAGTTCAGATGATTAACCAATCACACATTTAGTTAGAAAAATAATACTTGACAAATTAAGATAGCAATTTAAGTGGTAATGATATAATCAATTATGTCTATAATCAATAATGATGTACATAATTTAACTAAATTGTTAGCTTTATGAATGACTTTGATCATCAATCAATCAAAATACATGCACCTACTTTAAAAAAAGATAAAAGTTTTATAAATTCAATAATGATAAGTACACATATTTATTTTACTTGATTCTGTCATAGCATAGTGGGATAAACATTATTTAGAATAGGTAAATGTTAATCCCCTTGAAATTGTAATGATAATTTAGATTCAAATTTATATATCTATATTGTAAAATACTGCTGTGGAAAGCTGAAGGGCAGTATTTTGCAAAGTCGTATGAATGTCTCTGTATCAAGGATATCATAACCCTTGTGCTGCAGAATTGTTTGTGAGTATTTTGTATTCATATAAAGCTAGAATTGCTAACGCAATTTCCAGCTTCAAATGAATACAAAAAAATGGTATTTATGAAAAATAGACATCTCCCAAATTGAATTACTTGATTCACTGAGTATCTACCAAAAAGTATTTAATCAAATTTAGTGATATTTCTATTGATCTGAAATATGCTTGAAACCGTATCCAGTATATACGGCTCCAGCAGCACAAGGGTTAAATCCAGTGTAAATCTTACCTGTTGGTGGAATAGTGACTGGCGTGACAGGGTAACCTGCAGAAAACAGCACAAAAATATTATATTTTAACCCTTAAAGCTCAATTGTCACAATTATGTACCACATTGGCACCACATAGCATATTTTGAACAAAATTTATCCAATTAAAAATGAAATAATCATTCAAAATAGGGGTGTTTTTATGATAAAAATTACTCGGGTAACAATGACGGTTAAACAATGTGTGTAAAATTTAAAACAAAATTATTATCTCCAGATCTGTAAAAGGTTACTTTGGTATTAACCCTTTAACCGCCCGTGCCGCATATATTCGGGTTTTCATATTTTATTAGCTCATTAGGTAACATCAACCAGCAAAATTTGAAAAGAATAATTTTCACTCACTTGAAGTTGTGGGTCACGTCAGCGAGACACAACTACAAGTGGGTGAAAATTCAAATTGAATAATTTGGCGATTACAGGGTTAAAGCGACTGCGTTATATCTACAAAGTGGCAGATAATACCCTTTTATACCTGGTACCAGAATGAGGACATAGAGATGACATTACTCTCAAGTGCTAAATAAGTACAGTACGTTTAATTTTTTAGTGTGGATATTCTCCCGGTACGGGATTATTACAAACAGTACGTTTTTTTATTTTTTTATTCAGATGCCAATTGATGTGACCCGACTTTTATTGAATGTGGAAGATCTTTCTGATAGATATTTTTAGTCCCGTAGGTATGTTTATTCGGCACCTGAGAGTAGTTTGTGTGCATGTGTGTCTTTGGGTAGGATGGGGGGGGGAACGAGATTATTTTAATGTCAAATTACACATGCAGCTATTCCATGGTACATCTTTGAGGAATAATATTAAAATTAGACACAAGACATTGACCTAATGATGATTTGATATTGATCTTCCAATTATGACGCTGGACGAGCATCTTTGTTTTCCTTGTTTGCGGTAAAGCTCTTATCACAGATTAAATCTTACCTACTGCAGCGTCAAATACCCAGGTTCCTTCGATGTTGTTGCGCGTTGTGATTGCCACAGCATTTGTGTCATGTGGTGTGTCATGGAAGTAAGTTAGAAGTCGATCAGAACCAACGGTGCGGCCCCTGCCAAATTCAAAGTTACCACCTGCCCAGCTGACCCAGAAATCCTTTTGTGTGTTACAGTCCAGTAATTGTCCATTGTATGTATCTCCCGGGGAGGTGCTATCTACACCATGTCTGAGCTCATTCACTTCGCCTCCATTTATACCGAGAGCTATTTCATAACTTGTCATGTATGGGTTGCCTTGCACTTCTGAGAGCGTGAAATAAGCGTCTGAGCAAGCTTGTACACTGAATACTAGACTTGTTGATCCAGAGACTGGTATCCAGGCTGATTCATACTTGGTATCTCCATGGGTGTACATCGTGCTGGAATCAACTAGTAAAAAAATAATTATTCTTAAAATATATACCATATTTTTGATATTTTTTATCAAGATATCATGACATCCATATACACTTTTTGAACCAACTTATTAGTGATTGAACTGAAGTGTTTCTATCAATAAACTGAAATAAAATTTTTAAAAACAATCCATATAACATATAGTATAAATTACCATATTTATCTTGATACTCCCATTCTCCTTCATAAGAATAACCAGTAGAAAGAGAAACTCCAACAAAAGGTGGTTGCGGATCCTCTTCTCGTATGTGATGTTCCATAAATATATCTTGCTTCAATTTATCTCCAGAACCAACACGGATATGTCTGTTATCCCACTGCATCCAGAACGACCTGAGACGTCTACAGTGCAGTATATTAGGGGTTGAATGTTCGGTAAGATGGCTGCTGTAATGAAGACGAATGGCAGATTGAGTATTGGTCCAGCCACCGAGAATTATTTCATATGCAGTGCTATTAGTGGCTGTGTTAGAGAGAGCGACGTGAACATCACTACATGCAGCAACACGGAAAACAAAATACTCATCACTTGGATCCATCCAGACATAATTGTAACCATAATCAATTGGTGTGTAAATGGTGTACATATTTCCTGGAACAAAACATTAATTACGTAAATATTCACTTGAGTCTATAATCACAAGGATACTCTAAGCAGTCAAAGTGGCACATAGTTTTTCATCCATAATGCTCCTAATTAACGACGTAAAATAATTCAGTAAAATCTATAAATGATTTTGGGGTTTGCATTTTCCACACATGTCATTTTCAGTTAAATGCATTACACTATCTTCAAAAATTAGTAATTTTTAACAAATTTTGTAATGTAGCATGTGCAAAATCTGATGTCAAAGCCCAATAGCCTGTCACAATCAAATATGAGGATGAAATATTCAAGGGCTCTTTGATTTTCAGAGGTGGTAGTCCAGCTGCATGCCTACAGCACTGAAAAATTAAAATCGAACCCTGTTATGGAATTAAAATTGCTGGAATTCTTGATGTCTCAATCTTATCTTTATTTGCTAAGGGCACACATTCAATGTCACTTTAAATGTGAGTGATAACGTGAGATTTCCTTCGTGGAAATTTCATTGTAAATAAACAATTTCCAGCTGAAAATTGATCTCAAATAAAATTATTTGGTTAACCCTTTCAAGCCTGAATTTACCATTGTCATCTTTATCCACTTTGTTATGTAGAGTGTCAACTAGAATCGAATTTCTGAAGCATATCAATTTCAATCAATCTAAGATTCTTACCATCCAGTTTATTGACAGAGAAGACACCTTCTTGTCCCGAGCTGAATTCCATCAGAGCGGCGTTAATTGTATGAGGTGTTGAGTCTTGATAACGCAGTAGCTCATCCTCCCAGGCATAAGCTCCTCGTCCCACATAAAGAGTATCGTATTTCCAGGAGATCCAAAATGATGTGTATTGATTACAGTCGAGTACATTAGGAGTATCAGCAGATACTTGATGAGAATCATTGGGGTCGGGAATGATCACTGTTTTCTGGTTGCTCTCAGTTCCTATCCTGACTTCATAAGTGTCTGATTTAATCTGGCGGGCTCTTTTACACAATTTAATATGAGCATCCTGACAAGCTTTCACTTTGAACACATAATAACTTCTTCCTTCAACGTCAATCCAGAAATCACGAGAAGTACGGTAGTTTACATTCATCATATGGTCTACAAAGAACAGACAAATCATTATTCAGCCTTTACATTCACATGATTCAATAAGCCTTATTCAATACAATTGTAAATCTGTACTCACCATAATGTTGTGGAAACCACCAGGTCCCTTCAAATCCTGTGGCTGTAAAAGGAGATATAGAGTTAATAGTGTATGGGTTTTCATCCTTGTACTCCATGAAGGCTATGGCGTTATGTGAGTGTATTCCTCTTCCAACTCGGATCAGACCATCAAACCAACTCATCCAGAAAGATGCAGAAGCGTTACAGTTGAGAATGTTATGAGTTGTCACATCCACAACTGGATCTCCTTGTATTGAGCGGCGAATAACTGATCTGTAATGAGTAAAAATAAGTTAAATAATAGATAAACTGATAGTTGCAAAGTCACAAACATATTCTATATATTATGGTCTGTAAGTCATCAGATTGATGTGATAAGATACTAAAAAAAGATAAGGAGAAAAATAGATAGGGGCCTATAATAATTTTGTTTGTCATAAATGTATATGATTGCAATTGTCATATATGTCTCATAACTATTTTTTTTATCAAGACCACATACGAAAATAGCCACTACAATTATTGAATTTGTCTGAGAACTGGATATTAGCATGCAGAACAAACTTGAGCAAGATACATGAAAAATATTTTGAAGTTATCGTGTCAACAAGGTAAAATTGATGACGTAAAATGTGAAAAATCGGCCAGCTATATTTTTTTCCAGGCGTTATTGAACTTGTCAGAGAAATGGTTATTAGTAACATCCAAAACACATGTGGGGAGGATACTGTACATGAAAAAAAACTTATGATGCATCACCCGACAAGATGAAATTAGCGAAAGAAAAACGAAAAATCACAATAGAGCAGCCATTATTGAACTTGTTGAGCAGGATACAGTACAAATGGTAACCTCCCAAATTTCAACTGTAACAGCCCACCTTTTAAAAGTAAAAGTAGCCTCTAATTTAGCAAACTGGAATATTTTCACTCAAATAAATAATCACAATAAATCAGCAATTATTGAACTTGTTGAGCGGGATGCATATAAAAAATATTGTCAAATTATTGTGCCCAGAAGTAAATGGGAACGCCCCAAACTTTAACTGTAACAACCCACCTTTTAAAATTAAAAGTAGCCTCCAATTTGAAAAACTGGAATATTTTTACTTACTGTAGCTTATGCGATCCACAATGTCAAGCGGGTAGAAAGTTGTACTAAAAACTTTAAGATCAATGGTTTAAAGGGATACAAATTAGAAAAATAAGACCACATCTTTAATGTGTCATTTACTCAAGTATACCTGGTGTTTCCCCATCCGCCAATGACGATCTCGTAGTCAGTAAATGATTCAGCCGTGGTAAATGTGTCAGACAGGGCAATATGAACGTCACTGCAGGCCAAAATATCAAATTCCAGGATTTCATTTTTAGGAGCCACAACTATGTTGTCATAATCATTATTAGTGGCTGTTGTGTAGACAGAATACATAGGCTCTGTAAAAAAAATAAAAAAGTAGCGCCTTCTATAAATTTCTAGTCTTCACATGACAGGTATTGGTCAGGCAATTCCTGATCGTTCATAAAACAACTCAACAGTACATATTACTACAATATAACTGCAACATTGAAAATTACAATATAGAAGTTGATTATGATTTTAACAGTACAATTATTGGCTATAAAATCCTTTATAAAAAGCATGCTCATTGGAATAATGTATAAAATATATCTGTAGACATCATGACTTCTATTAATCATAAGGCCACAGCAAATTAATTTTATGGCGGACGGATTCACCGGTTTTTTTCCCCAGCCTGAAAATTTCGTATACGTTAAGTTTTTTATTTGAAAAATAACCTCGCTTCTTCGCTCGCCTCATTTCAGCAGGAAATCAGTTTTTTTTTAAATTGTCGCTTCTTCGCTCGCTCCATTTTTTGGGAAAATCAAAATAATGTGTTGTTTTAGCAATTTGCACCAGGCACTACATGTTCATGCTCATGGTATAAACATAATTGTGATGGA
The DNA here is from genome assembly GCA_964017125.1 of Flabesymbios commensalis. NCBI lineage: Eukaryota > Metazoa > Annelida > Polychaeta > Terebellida > Flabelligeridae > Flabesymbios > Flabesymbios commensalis. Next base: position 20,109,554 of record OZ024910.1, read on the forward strand.
TAAAAATAATTTAGGCACAAATACACTGAAGCCATCCCCGAAATCAGCCTCTTCCACTGGGTATTGCACCCCTTTCTCACCGCCCCTCCGAAAAAAAAAAAATAGCTCCCTCCTTGAAAAAAAGCTTAAACCCCCCTACAAAAAAAATAAACTGCAAGTGCAAGTTGTTTTTCACCTTGTCCCCTCCTCCTTTGCAAAGCAATAAATTCAAACAAATATCTTGAAGGCCATTTCAGTCCCAAATCAATCAATCAATCAATCAATCAATCAATCAATCAATCAATCAATCAATCAATCAATCAATCAATCAATCAATCAATCAATCAATCAATCAATTAATCAATCAATCAATCAATCAATCAATCAATCAATCAATCACAAAGCTACATAATATAAACAAATCAGTTAAGTTTCCAGTCAAAGCTAAATCAATTCTAGGTGACTGACAGGAAAATACTATAAAATATTCTGATATCAGGTATGTCTAAAAATATTAAATCTGTCTGGCATGAGCAGAAGCAAATTGTGTGATTCAAAGTTTTTTGTCTATATAATTCACAAAATTTGTCAAAAAATGAATAGACATTGATAGTACCATTAGTGTTTTTAAATTCCCATGTGCCTTTATGGGTTCCTCCCGTTGAAAATGCTGCAGCTCGAATGCTATAGAATGTAGAGCTCATGTCCCACTGTAAAAATCTACTGACACCTGGTGATGGTCCACTTCCAATTTCTAATAATTTATCTTCCCAACTGATCCAGAACTGTCTGTACGAGTTACAGCTGAGTATATCTTTAGTGTTTGCATACGCCAGTCTAGCTCCACCAGGTGTGTTTAGTACTTCAGTCATATCATTGTTAAGTCCAATGATGACTTCGTAGCTGTTATAATGATTTATTCCTGGATACTCCTGCAAAGTGACGATCGCATCTTGACAAACCTTAACAGTGAACACTAGGACTGATTCTGAACCCACCGTCAAGTAGACGTCTCCGTATTTATTTTCTTCTGGTGTAGTTGTGGCCCTAAATGTGCCAACTGTGGAATAAAAATATACTGAATTAAAATGAAATGAACATAGTCGTTTTACTGATAGCTGTTTAAGGTTTCATTTGTGTTTACAATGCTGAAATCTTCTGATAAATAGTGTGAATTCCTAACGGTTCTACACTTTTTGATATACTAATTAGTTTTTTCACTTTATTAGACTGCCTAATTTAATCTTTTTAACCCTTGAGTGTGGTGATCAAAATTGATGTTGGATTTTGACATAAGAAGTCAATCTAACACTGAAAGGGTTAACTGAAAGATTACAAAATGCATCTATACAGTAAAACCTGTCCATACCGGAATGCCTTGGGGACAAACTTTTATTCCGGTTTGGACAGGTTCCGGTTTGGAGAGGGTTTTTGATTTCGGAAAGAACAAATAAGGATAACTTGTACAATTGGCATGAGGGTTATAATTCAGGATGTGTCGTCGGTATGTTTACAAATGATAGGTGGATGTATGCAAAAAAATTGATATAATAAAAGACACATTTAAAAAAAAAACTATATTAAAATTAATTGTGTCTCACATATTTCACCCACGGAGCGCATTTGTAATGTTATACACGTTGATTTTTTAGCGCCTAATCTAAAATAACATTACATTCTTGTAATCGTCGGTCACACTTTTAATGCGAAGCATATTTGTTAACAACAACATCAGCCCGTTTAAATATCAAAGCGGTAGTAGGAGAAGTTGTGCTTTCCCTACGGAGTTAATCATATTGCAGCAGTTTTATTTTTTAAACTGTTTCATGACGACAACACTCGTTTGTTTGGTAACTTTTATATATTTTCTGGAATGTATGACGCTGGACTAAATGCTCTGATACTGTATAATTATGTCATTTAATACAATGAATGCCTTGACTAAGATTTAAAAAATAATATAGGAATAATCGAGCGATAAAAGAATAAATCAAATGTTTCTATATTTCACCTACTGTTAGTTATTTATTTATTGGGCCATTAAATATCACAAACAGAATAAATTTATACCAAAACACAGTCCAATGATTGTGATAATTATTGTTTATTGCACTGATAGGTTTATGAATTGATATGACCTTTTAATATTTTATTAGTCAAAGATTTTGTTACAATATTTTACTAACCAATTATTGTATTAATCTATTACCGGTATGTTGTTAAAAATATCTTACCAATCTCAAAGTAAAGGCGCTATAATTGTTCCTCTAACGCGAAGAAGGTGTTACAAACACTAACTTCGCACCTTCCTCATTGCATAACCAGATAACAAGCGGGATGAACATTACGTCACCCTGTCGCCCAATTTAACACTTAGGGCACCGCATGCGATTTAAAAAAATCCAAAAAAAAATTGATTCCGGTTTGGACAGGTGAAATACAATACAGTTTATGCATTTGGGGAAAATAATGAGTCCGGTATTCGGAGTAGACAGGTTCCGGTTTGGAGAGGGTTAATTAGTATAGTTTTGAGTGTAATTAATTTGTGACCAAATAATTATTACGGTATAGACAGGATTCCGGTTTGTACAGGGTCCGGTATGTACAGGTTGCACTGTATATAAAAAAAAAAAATTGGATATAGTCTAATTTGTTTTCATATGTAACAAAGTAATTTCAAACCTTCTCTGAGTGGGACATCCCATTCTCCGTTTGTGTTGTCGGTAGAGTGACCAATTGCCGATATATGTGCAAGTTCTGGAGAGCCGTGATAATCAATGAACACCTGATGGCCTGTCCTTCCCTCTCCCACGTGCAGGGATCCATCTTTCCAACTCATCCAGAATGGACGGTTCTCATAACAGCTCAGTAAACCTGGGGTGGCCACTTCAAAAAGTGTCTGCATAAACACATTAATGTTGCATAGTCATTTTAGTGTTAAAAATTAATGCTGTTGCTGCTACCAGTAAAAAAAATAGAAACAAACATCTACAATACAGTAGAACCTGCTATGAGCAGCCACTCTTATGAACAGCCAACCTCCTGGGAGGCCACTTGGTCATTCCCCAAAATGACATTTTCTATGAGCAGCCATCTGTCTTGAAAGGCCACTTTTTTTGTGTCACAAGGGTGGCTGCTCATAGCAGGTTCTACTGTAGTCCCTTCAGTAAATCTGATGCTCAATCCATTCAATCAGTCAGTTTATCAGTCATCAAGCCACATGTATTCAGTAAGACAGCCAACCATTCATGTGGTTGGACAGTTCACCAAACAGCTATATACATGTACTATATAGCCACATGTTCATTAGGCCATTTAGTCCGCCAGCCGACAAGCCTTATTCTTTCATCGATCATAAGGATCTACCATCGAAAATGTGAACGAATATGTTATTGTTTGAAAGTACCAAACATAAATTTATTCATGAAAACAAATATATTCACTTAGACAAATGTATGTTATCCAGTAGCGAAGAATATGGTCAAAAAGGTTAATTGGGTATTTTTGTCAATTACAATGATAGTATGTACACATACATGTCCCTCTTTGTCGCGGACAACCGATCGTTCATTGTGGTCATTTCCGAGAATTATCTCAAAGTCGTCCTTCAGCTCTCCTTCTGTGGACAGGAGGAGGTGAGATGTGTGACAGGCACGCAGGCTAAACCGATAAAAGTGCATTTGCGGTAACGGCTGTGTCCACGCTCTCTCTCTGTCGTGCCTAGAAGGCGTGTTCAATGTGAGCACATCACCTAGAAAAGACATGTATAACAACTATATCTATATAACTAGGAAGATGTTTCCTACCCACAGCATTTCTGATAAATATTGTAATTAGGTTGCCCAATAAGGTTACATGCAGTGCATGGGACTTTATTTGATCACATCCGTAAAATCTTAAAGCGTCAAATTCTCCAACTCTATTTTTCATCATCTTAAAAGTTGTTTCTTGCTATTCTGAATCACAACTTCAAGCGGGTGAAAAATAGTTAGATTTGTTACAATTTCTACAATTTTTTATTTTATTTTGCTGATTGAAAGCAATCACATTTCACAAATAACATGAAAAATGTTCTCAATCCATAAAGCACTAAAATAGGCCTAAGTCGCTTAAATTTGTACCCACTTGAATTTGTGTCTTGCTACTGTGACCTATAACTTGAAGTGGGTGAAAATTACTAGTATTTGTTTAATTTGAGACCTAAAATCAGCAAATCTTGATGTTCAAGCGCTCATTTAATTCCTAATAGCAGAGATTTATTTGGTTATTAAAACAAAATAAAAAGGTTATTGTTCACAGTTGCTGTCGCACTCACCCTCGTAAGAGTCCACCTCCCAATGCCCTTCATAACCCCAACCTGAAGCAAAAGTCACCGCATGTATTGAGCGGGGATGTGGATCCTGCCAGTGCATAAAGCGGTCACGTGCCAAGACAGATCCATATCCAACCTGGATCAGTCCGTGTTCCCAGGAAATCCAGAAGCTCCTCAGCTCATCACCATTCAGAATGTTTTCTGTGTGAAGGTCAACTTCCTCATCTGCTTGGTGCTCTCTGCGTAGCGTAGACCTAAGGCAGAACGATTAAAATAAAAGATTGTTTTAACATAATACACATAGGGTATTGATAAATCCTCATTAAAATTAGGATTTATCAAAAGTAAATCTTTTCTAACCCTCAGTATACAGACACTATACCAAGGTGTTCCTATTATTAGCACTGATATTTTAATCAGGCGGCAAGTATTTGGTCTAGGCTGCAAACATAAGGTAATTAAATAAATTCTTGATATTATCAATGATAACCCCTAGCTTCTCGACACACTATCCTCAAGAGTTATAGCACACAAATCAATCAAATAGACCTATCAGCCATGTCAAAACTAGACCATTGCCTAACTTAGAAACTCATGTGATTATCTTCATAGCGAAAAAACAAGGAATATAGGCCTATAGGTCTATATTCTAAATTCAATTTACAAATGTTTAAACCAGTATAAACTAGGTCTAGTCTACTTTCTGGTCCTTTGAGCTGACCTGATTTCTGTGTTTCAGCATTCAAAGGCCAACTGACAACAATTTCAGATGACATTTATAACCAATACCCTTGGATTAACTTAAGGCTAAGGGGGGCATGGAAGGGTGAATGAAGAACAAAAACATATTAACTGTACACAAGACAAATCATGATGCTATAAGCTTTGAAAAGTGAATAAGGTAGTGAAACTAAATGGTTTAAAGTTTATTTAAGTATAAATAAAATATTTAAGTTTATTTAAGTATAAATAAAATATTTAAAAATGTGTGCAATATTGTACATATAAAAATAATACTTCACCTGTTATTTGTCCATGAGCCAATACTGATCTGGTAGGCATCTACTTCCCAAATTCCGTAATGTTCCGCCAAGTAGATGTGAGCATCACTATTTGCACGGATACGAAACATGATATGTCTGGCTCTGCCTGTCGACACCCACAGGGAATGGAACAGTTGTTCATCTGGACTGTCCACATGCACTGTTCTCACTGACAAGATGATAAATAACGTGTGAAAAATACATAGTTAACCCCTAGAACAATACATAGTTAACCCCTAGAACAATACATAGTTAACCCCTAGAACAATACATAGTCAACCCCTAGAACAATACATAGTTAACCCCTAGAACAATACATAGTTAACCCCTGGAACAATACATAGTTAACCCCTAGAACAATACATAGTTGACCCCTAGAACAATACATAGTTAACCCCTAGAACAATACATAGTTAACCACTAGAACAATACATAGTTACCCCTAGAACAATACATAGTTAACCCCTAGAACAATACATAGTTAACCACTAGAACAATACATAGTTACCCCTAGAACAATACATAGTTAACCCCTAGAACAATACATAGTTGACCCCTAGAACAATACATAGTTAACCCCTAGAACAATACATAGTTAACCCCTAGAACAATACATAGTTACCCCTAGAACAATACATAGTTAACCCCTAGAACAATACATAGTTAACCCCTAGAACAATACATAGTTGACCCCTAGAACAATACATAGTTGACCCCTAGAACAATACATAGTTAACCCCTAGAACAATACATAGTTGACCCCTAGAACAATACATAGTTAACCCCTAGAACAATACATAGTTAACCCCTAGAACAATACATAGTTGACCCCTAGAACAATACATAGTTGACCCCTGGAACAATACATAGTTAACCCCTAGAACAATACATAGTTGACCCCTAGAACAATACATAGTTAACCCCTAGAACAATACATAGTTGACCCATAGAACAATACATAGTTAACCCCTAGAACAATACATAGTTAACCCCTAGAACAATACATAGTTAACCCCTAGAACAATACATAGTTAACCCCTAGAACAATACATAGTTAACCACTAGAACAATACATAGTTAACCCCTAGAACAATACATAGTTAACCCCTAGAACAATACATAGTTAACCCCTAGAACAATACATAGTTAACCCCTAGAACAATACATAGTTAACCCCTAGAACAATACATAGTTAACCCCTAGAACAATACATAGTTAACCCCTAGAACAATACATAGTTAACCCCTAGAACACTGCTGTGGACCACAGTAGACATTTTGTGTTTTTTATGAGGACCTGTATAACCCCTGCTCACCAGATGGTAAAGTAAAATATGCCTTCAATCTTGAAACACTGAACTTCATAAATCACAGAAATTTTCAGTCACTTGGAGTTGTGTTTCACAGTAGTGAAAAAAAGCTTTAAGTGATTGAAAGTTTAAATTGAATATCTTAGTGCTCTAGGGGTTAACCCTCAGGCATATTTCCAGTAAAAGTAATTTCATAAAAAATCATTCAATTCGAGGTTGTTCTAAGCTGTCATTTTGATATATCTCACCTACAATTTTTACAAAATTAGAAAAAGTTTATCCAATGTGAGGTAAGAAATGTGCTAGCAATTTTCAACTCATATTGAATAAAAGCAGCGTTCGAAATAAGGGTTAAAAATTAGGTTGTCCATCGGACAATCAGGTCAGATTTTCAAGTTGTCCGCTGAAATTTCAGATTGTCAGCAAGTAATATATAGCTACAACCCAGCCTGTTCCCACAACATTCTGAAAACATTAGTTAACCAACAAGTAGAAGCTCACCACTGTAATCAAAATTTTCAGCCCTGACAGTCACTTGACTTATAAATGCCTTTGAATAATAATGTAATGTGAAAATATCCTTCACAAAGGTGGTTGTCCGAGCGGACAACCTCATGGTAACTATTGATTGTCCGCCACAAATTTTGGTTGTCTTGGACAACCGGAAGGGCCTTATTTCTAACGCTAAAAAATATGATGATTTGCTCTGCTAGGTAAAGGGTTAATGTTTAATTAAAACATATGCCTAATTTGTATCTTCATAATTATCTTGATATTGGTGAAATAACACAGTGCATTCTGCAATGTTTATGTTATGAGGAGGTCTTCAAAGAAAAACATTGAAAGATAATTTTTTTGACTCTGACATTATCAGAGGCCAGTCCAATGCGGGGGACGTCATAATTTCAACTTTGCAATTTGTGAACAATACGGCAGAGAGCTCCAATTACATGTTTGTTAGTATTTTTCATTTAAAATAAATAATTGGCTTTATGCAAGAATCTGTTTACTTGCTGAATTAAAAGTTTTGGATTGATTTTTAAACATGCATAGGCTTATCAAATGCTATGCATGAAATGTCAGTCATAAAATCATTAAATTCATCAAATCGATGATAACATAATGTTCAATAATGACTTCAAATGTAGCTAACCTTCTCTTCTGTTGAACATCCATGTGCCAGTTTGACCACTGGCTGTTGTAAGAGATACAGCCGATACATTGACTAAGTTATAAGCCATAGATACTAGTTCATCTTCATAGACCTGTCCACGACCAGCTCTCAGCATGCCTCCGTCCCAACTGATCCAAAACTCACGCGATGAATCACAATCTAGAATGTTAGGAGTGGACACCACCTGAAAGTCATTACTATTTTGTCTGTCTGCAATAATTTTGGTTTCTCTATTATTATTTGTTCCAAAGATGATCTCGGCCGCGTCTGTATCCTTATAGAATGGGACTGTGGCCACCACAAGATGAGCATCCTGACAGGCGGCAACTTTAAATGCAAGAGTCTCCTTGCTTGTGAAAATCCAGCGCTTGTCAAAACTAAATTGAGGATCATTTTGAATGGTGTAGTGGTCAGCTGCACCTTCTGTAAAACATGTCAAGACAAAAGAATATTAAATATTATCAAACGTTTGCATCTCCACAAAGTCTAGTGTGTGTTTTTTTTATCTCCCTAGATTACATATATCTGCTTTAAATAATAACAAATAATAAAAAATATACATCAGCTGACAATTCCTCTTTACTGGATAAAATGACTTACAAAATTAAGGTAAAGCTAGCTTCGTATATCTGACTTGAATTCTTGAACAAATAAACATTTTTATACATGTACCACTAACTCCTTGGGTACTCACCATGCAAACACAAAACATTTGTATAACATTTGAACAACGCCAGCCCAATGTCAACTTCTTCAACGTTGGTCCAACATTGCACAAATGTTATACAAGTGTTTTGTGTTTACCGGGTAGGCTCAGGAGAATATTCCATGCTTTATTTCTCTAAAATAAGATATCCATACCGCTACCAAGGGCTATGTGCCAAGTTCCAGACCAGCCAGCTGCGTTGGTGAAGGACAGTGCCCGAGCTCTAACCATACCAGGTCCGTCCCACGTGAGAAACTGATCATCCCCTACAATGGATCCTTTACCAACTCGTATCATGCCATAATACCAGCTGATCCAAAAGTAGCGAGTTTCAGTACAGCTTAGTATGTCAATCGTTTCTAATGTTGCCGAATCATCGTCATTTTGAGGAGATTTTCGAATAACAGATTTTGTGTTGTTCCACCCTCCTATGACGACTTCATTCATGTCAACGTCATTAATGCCTGCAAAGCGTGCCAGGCCCACGTGTACATCACTACAGGCTTTGGCGCTGAAGACAACACTGTATCGACGATGGGTGGTCAGCCAGAGTTGGTTGTAGTCGTACTCCTCGTGGGTGTGGAAGATAGACGTCACAGCTAAAAGAAATACATGATTACACTGACAAGAGACATGGATCTTTAAAAAAACCCTTGTGCTGCTAGGACCATATATTAAGTACGGCTTAAAGATTTTAAAGCCTAATTAAAGTCCACTAAAATTTTAAAGAAAATGGAAAAATACAATTTTTAGGATGTTATTTTTATCATACATGTAGATGAAAATTAAACAACATGGCTGACAATCGGCCATTTCTGATTATAATATATTTCCAAATTGTTGTCTTTGCGTATTTTCCTTGTGTAACACTGGGCATTTCATTTTATATTACCCCTTTAGCTATCATTCAAGCTTTCCAAGGTAATAATATTAATAAAAAAATGGCCGCCATTCATTCTGCAAAATTTGTTATGGGTTATCCTTGTGTGAGACCTTACATTTTATTATATATTCATTGTCTAGCTTTTTAGTTAATCACTCAAAATCAAAATGGCCGCATGGCAGACATGTTTGCTCCCAGAAGCTTGTCAGGCCATCGGCTGACATAGCTGAGCATATTTGCTAAATCAATAGATCTGAAGGAAATTTTTTCCTGAAACGCGCTAATGAACATTTTTTTGTTAGTGGCCATAGTAATTAAAGGCTTGATGATGTAGGGATCAATATGGCACAAAAAAATTCCCCAGTGGTATGTTTTGGCTATGTGAAGTATGAGGAAGCAGAAATTGATAGATTAGCTATGATGCAAGATTTTCCGAGATGATGAAATAAAACGATTAAAAATGCCCCAGTCAGCCATTTTGGATTTTATTTCTGTGAAATTTGTCATGGGTTATCCTTGCGTTAGACCTTACACTTTGTTTTATATTCATGGTTCACTTATTTTGCATTGTTTTTGAGTTACGTGAATATAACAAAATACTTAAATTTGAAATGAATGCTAAAAGGCCACTTAGAAGTTGTTTGCTCCAAAAATTAATCAGTTTATTGGCGGACATAGCTGAGCATATTTGCCAAATTAAACCAATGTCAACTTCAAATGGATGAAATATATTAAAGAGGAATACTAAAATAGTTGAGCAAACAACATTTGAAAATATTTCAATAAGGTCTACTTACCTGAGTATCTGTCGAATTCCCAATATGCATGTTCTGTGCCCATATTGGTGCCCATTGTAAGGCCGGTGATAGACGCAGGGTCGTGATCCTGATGGTGCAGTAATGTAGACTGTTCCAGATCCCATCCCTCACCAAACATCATATGACGAACCCCATCCCTTTTGTCAAATGTTACCCAGAATTGTCTCATCACGTCACAGTGAAGAATGTCAGGTGTGTGTGAGTCGGCCACTTGTGTTTTCTCGCCATTAGTGACTCTGTACAGTTTCGTTCTGCTGTTGCTCTCCTCTCCTATGTGAAGGGCATACGTTGTGGACTCTTTGTCCTGGGCATTGCCGAGGAAGTCCACGTATGAATCTTGACATCCTTTCAATCTGAATCGGAAATAACTTCTCCTCATGTTGAGGTTGTTGGTGTGAAATCGCTCCCTTGGTGTCCTAATCTTGTAAGAATCAGCTGCAAAAACAAAGATCACTTAACATTAACTCCAAAGAGCTAGTAAAATTGACATGTAAAATAACAAGAAAGATAACACATACAGTAGAATCCCCTTATAGCGCGAATCGTTACACCGCGATATTGGTTATAACGCAGTACGCGCGTGGACCCCGTTTTTTTCAGGGTAAAATTTGACTCGTAACTAATAGTGCGTATTTTTTATTCTTGATCACGCCAGTCTGGTTTAAATAGCGCCCATTTACGTTCACGTGATGGTGTGCTGTCGGATTAACCTTCTGACTGCTACTGTTCAAAATAAAATAGTATGTAACAATTCTGTAACCATGCTATATATGTTATACCGCGGTATATGGTGATCCAGCTACCGAGGTATGAAAGAGGTGAATAAATGATTCTGAGTTCTGATGATACTGTTAGGCCTATACCGCTGTACATGGTGATCCAGTTACTGCGGTATAAAAGAGGCGAATAAATGATTCTGAGTTCTGATGATAATGTTAGTGTTATGGACCATCGTGAAATAGTAATTATCGTCTGGTATATGTTCATTTAAACAAAGGGGACTATTTAGCGCCAATGGCCTAATTTAGGAGTGACAAGTAAATCTTTTGAGGATTGTTCCTGTCCAACAACTCACTTGTGCGATGCTATGCTCGTGCAAGATCACAGCAGGGAGGACAGTAACAATTTGTTGTGTGTATACATGTAACACATTTAATAAGTACACCTTTCTCTCATTAATTACCACTGGCACATTAACTGTCTGGCCGTCTCTGTACATTAACAGTACTGGAGCTTAACAGGTCTCCCATTGTGACGGCATGTTACGTAACATCTACAGCCCATTCTTTACTCTGTATATAAAAGGCAGGTGAATACGGCACAATGCCGGGCCAACATCTCAAATAAAATAAAATAAACTTTCTCCGAGAAGGTATACAATTTAGCGCTAGAGCGGTTGTTGGGAAATGTTGATTCAGCATTGAAACAGCTTGTGCTATAGTCACGCGAGGACGCTATCCCAGCAAACACAAAACATTTGTATAAGATTTGTACAACGTCGACCCAACGTCTTCGACGTTGGCACAACTTTGTATGAAAGTTATACAAATGTTTATGTGTTTGCTGGAATACTATACATCTATTGTGACCTCAAGAATCATGTACAATATATGGGAAACAATATAATTCTAGCAAATCTCGTTGAATCTCAAGACTTCTTGAATATTCGATACAACCCCCACCCTTTCATAATACCTGTCTATCAAACTGTTTGAAAGCGTTAATTGGTGGGAGGAGAGCTCAGGCTCGTGATGCCGGTGAGATATTGCGAGGTTTCGTCCTTACACATGGGAATGATCAGTGATATAGTCCACATTCATACATGATAAACAGTTTTCTAATTGTTGCGTCAACGCTGGCATAACATTTTCAATTTGGGCCAGTGCTGGCTTAATGCTGGCTTAGTTTAAAGAATTATGTATACCTCATTTTTTGCATGAAACAGAAGAGTGTATTTGTTATATAAACGTCTAGCCTAATCACGCTTTGTGTGATCCCATAGCATTCACAGGGTCGGTGTAGATCCCTTACACCTTTCATTCACGCCTAAAGTCACACTTCAATCTGCTAACTACAAATGGAGTGATTTCACGGAGTGCAAGATGTCATCATATCTGGCCAGTAGCCAAAAGGTTCTAATTGCGTTCAACTAGATATACATGAGACTAAATAACTTGTATTGTATATTCCCAATTGATTATTTATTCCGATCAGTTGTAATAAATACAGTGTTATATCTAGCACATAGCATCTACCACTGCTGCATATAGCGTGTCCATATAGACCCAATGTATTGACCACCCCTAGCGGTAGAAAAGTCGTCCCGCTATAGCGTGATCTACTTATAACGCGGTCCTGTTTTTTGGACCCCTACCACCGCGTTATAACGGGATTCTACTGTATAACACATATTGGGGAGCATATGCATTTGAATCAACTAACATTTCTTAATGTGTATACCACAATCAAGGAACAAGAAAAATTTGCCCAAATGATGGGACGATGCTGGAACACTCTTCATTTTCATTGTATAATCATTTAAAATACGCCAATGAATACATACAAGGAAAAAATAAAAAATGTATCTTAAATTCACCTCTAAATTCGTCCACCTGCCAGTAGCCCTTGTTGGACGCGTCAGTTGAGTAAGCAATGGCTCTCACTTCAGTTGGGGTTCCTGTATCTGTCCAACTAAGTAGAGTGTAAGCACCTACATCATTACCAGTACCCAACTCAATCACATCGTTATCAAAACGTATCCAGAAGGTCGCCAATGAAGAGGATGCCAAAATGCCTTGAGTCTCAGTGGAGGCCAGTCTCTCTTCCTCATTTATGTATTTGATGTAAGTCACTGTGTCGTTGTCTCCACCAATCACTACTTCATAACCAGTCTGTGCATCCTCCAAACCTGGCGTCAGTGCCAGACGAGCGTCACTGTTGGCTTGAACGTGGAATATATGGAATTTAGTAGTGGTTTCTGAAAGCCACATAGTGTCCCATGCTAGTTTCTCCTCTGTCCAGAAAACTATCCCTTCGGCTGCAATAAGGAGCGTACACCATCAAATACCAATATTATTTTATCAAACATTGATTAAAAACATACATTGATATAAACATCATAATTGTAGATTTTAATTCTGTATATATAGAAAAGGGTAGAAATGCTGTATGAATCATTTATTAAATCATTATATAAACAGGTTATACTTTTTAAAAAGTGAACATTTGTTTCATTTGAAGTTGGAAATTGTGATAGTTATTCAAGTTTTAAAAAGAAGTAAAATGTAAAATAACATTTATGCATACATTGTATGTACCAGATAAAGTGGTAATGCCAAAATATGCTACTTTAATTTGACTTATAAATTCTCCTACAGGTATATCCTAGTAGTTGCATTTATAACACAAAACATTACTTACTGTAACTTTTCAGGAATTCAAATTTAGCCGCATGGGGATCTGAAGAAAAGTGAATAGAGTTGACTGTGTGATAGTCTGCCTCATCTTCATATTGTACCAGTTGTGATTCACCTACAACGTTGCCTTTTCCTACTCTGATATCAGGTTTTGTCCAAGACACCCAGTATTCCCTGTATATGACAGAATGCATAATACTATAAAAACATTATTTGTTACGCAATGAAATTATAAATACATAAAGTACATCTAGCAAAGATGATTGAACAGCATCATAGATGGTGATCCAACATGAAACAGTGTTTGGCAATTTTCATGTAATATAAGTATGTTTAAACCTTAAAGTGCTTAAATATTTTAATATATAAATCGAGAGACCTTAAGAATGGGGTATAATAGCCTGGTAAGCACCACTATAATCATATTCAGCCTTTTTATAATAAAACTAGAAGGGAAATTTGACGCATATGCGTCAATTGTATGCCTCAGCAATCACATGAGGCCCATGTAGGGCTACCCTATCTCCTCTCCTCCTGACCTATACCGACACCGAAGACCTATATATACCAAGTTTCAAAGCACTACTCTGAATCGTGAAAAAAATAAAATTTAAGTTGAAAAAAAACATTTAGTCGCCAGCTGGCAGCCATTTTGATTATCGGTGGAAAGCTGAAAATCTAATCAGGTCATCTCCCTATTCATGAGTAACTTCACATAAAAAATATCTTTTGAATGTGAAATATGTGTTCATTTAAAGCTGTGAATCGTGTAAGTGAGACACAGCTATATTGTCTTTACAAATATGCTTACTCAGTATGTTCCCCAAAAAGATAAAATAACTACTATTATTTTCTCTTGACATGTGAATAAAACATTAAAATTTCATAAAATAAGTTGTAATTTAATGCAAATCCTGGATTATCTATTACTGCTGTGTAAAATACTAATCCGACAGCATGAACATTGGGCCTAATGGCACGTCTGAAATATTTATCCTATTACTGTATACTACATGCATGCATATTTGTCTAGCATTGCGAATTCAATAATCCCTTAAAAAAATTGTTGTTAATATCGCTTTGCAAATGTGGCCACATTTGTCACAATGTAGAAAGCACAGAGCAAACAGATTTTAAAAGTTTGCTCACGTATATTGAGAGCAGTCCAGTAGGATGTCACTGTCCACATGGGAAGCAAGAACGTCACCATTACGACCTCGACGAATCTCTATTGCTTTCTTGTCTTGGGCTCCAATGACAACCTCGTAGACAAAATCGTTGGTGTTGTCAGGATAATGAGTTAGCGCCATCTTGGCTTGTTCACAGCCAGTTATACTCGCAACAAACCAGTCTTGAGATATGTAAATGAAGCCACTTCTATAATTGAGGTGCTCCTTTGTCAAAAGCATATACGTATCATCTGTAACAGACAAAAATTAATGAATGTATTAATTAAATAAAAAAACAATTGTGATTACCGGCACTTATGCATATCTTATTGATTTATTCAGTGAGTTTTAAAGATAAAAGTTTAATTTTAATTGTGACTCTATACTAGGACCATTCATTTCAAATTACAGTCATGTTAGATAGGTGATGAGTCAAATGTTTATTTCACATTCGAAGTAAATGGAAATATGCTATCATTGTGTGAGAATTTACATCTTGTTTTATTATGTTTCTAAATTAATAATATTTTACAACTGTTTCCTTACTCTCATTGCCGGACCTTGTTGAAAATATGTATCAAAGTAAATTAAGAACAGATGAGGTCTTATTCTTATTAATAATCGCCATAATACTAAAAAAGTTGAATATATGAGGATCAAAATATCATCAAACTAACTCTCCATTGCTAACTGACGACTGATGTCAATATGAAGTATAAATAAGCAGAAGCTCAAATATTTGTTAAAAAATTATTAAATTCACCTCAACTGAATTTTTATCTTATAACTGCCACTTTAAATATATTGTTTGTTAACCCTTGAAAATAATTTAAATTTTCACGCACTTGAAGCTGGGTCTCGCTACCGCAGCCCATAACTTAAAATGTGTAAAAATTACTTATGTATGTAAAATTTGAATCAAAACACATGCCGATCTGGCCATTTTGTCTTCATATTCTACTTGTTTGAAGGATGCATAAAAAGGATGCATAGAAAGGCTGAAAATACTGATTAGCATTCAGGCTTAACTCTTACAGCGCGGGGATAGACTTTAGTCGTCAAAATCTGACGTCTACAGACGTCAGATTCTCACGACTAAGTTGATCCCACGCTGTAAAAGTAAAAATATTTATAATAGCCGTGGACCCATAACGTAGGTATTCAAATGAATCTGAAAGAGCTAACTGATACATTTATAATGATTTCAAATTGAAAAAGAACTTTTTGGTTGGGATGTTTTTTTTACAAATTAATTCAGCGTAATAAGGGTTAGGACTCAATTAAATTTGAAGGGGGTACATGTATTAACTTACCTTTACTACCTCCAGCTGATGGCGGCACTGATGTCACATGTGATACTGGTCAACAAAAAAAGGCTATTATCAATAAAATTGTGATTACATGTATACTTGCCGTCATATTAAACCAGGATCACATGTTTTTCTCTGATTTTTCTGTCAGTTCTGAACTGATTTCCTTAAAATTTTGCAAAGGCTATTTTCTATCTAAATCCTAACAGCGGTAAAAAATTCACAAAATTAGATTGAATATTTCAAAAGTTAGACCATTTGACATGTAATAAAATTCTAGAATTAGTTTAATGGGCTTATAGAGGGACGTTGTAATTTCAATTTATTACATGTCAAATGGCCCAACTTTTGAAATATGATATATAATTTTACAAAATTTTCAGGGATATTAGGATTCTATTGAAATATGATAGCTACAAAATTTCACAAAAATCGGCTGACAATTGACCGAGAAATCGGCGAAAAATATGCGATCCTGGTTGATCACTTTTAATGTGACTTTGGGTATAGTGCATTCTAATAATCGCCCAACCATCGAGCAGAAAATGGCTGTTTTTATTGGCATAACAGTTATTGCAGGGTTACAGGCACAGTATGTGTTTAGTCATAAATAGAATGGTTTCCGTCTTAACCCGTGCACTGCTGGAACCTTATTTATTTGGTGTCACACAAGATTCGAACCAAATAAAATGACATTGAAATTGATAAAATAGTTTGTGGAAGACGCTCAGATAATCAAATCATTCATAATTTTAAAAACGTCTAATTTTAAAAACTATAAATATTTTCCATCATTCCCAGAAATATAAATAAAAAATTCAAAATTAAATCAAAATAATTTGTAATCACATAACTGTTGGGTTGCGGCAGCGACACTCAATATCAAGTGTGAAAAATTGCATTGACTAAATTGTGTGTGTATTTTTAGCTTGTATAAAGCACGATTTTAATTCAATATTCAAGAAAAAATTTAACAATTTTAATAATTAAACATTCAAGAAAAAATGAACACTTTCAACCCTTTAACCTCCAAATTATTAAATTGGAATTTTTACCCACTTGAAGTTGTGTCTCTCTGACGCGATTCACAGCTTCAAGTGAGTGAAAATTATTCAGATTTGACAAATTAAAGCTTAACTAGTTTCAATTATTTCTGAATGATGTTAAGTTTTATCTTTAACATTAAAAAAATGTGGTAATTGATGTGCTAATAGAAAAATGAAAAATCGAATATAAATTGCGGGTAAAGGGTTATTGAATGATAATTTTGTAACTACAGGGCCTACCTGTTGGGGTCACAGTGCTAGGAGTGATAGGGTAACCTGCAACAAAACTGAAGTGTAAATCTAGAGGGTATAACTCACATTATTGTGTACATTCAAATTTTCATTCATTGATTTCAGGACTTAAAAGCAATATGATGATCTCTGTACAAAATGTACAGATTCATCATGGGGGCTATCATCATCCACCCATCCTAACCCTTTCTTCACACGTCAGAATCTGATGTCTTTCAAAGATGTAAGATTTTGATGTCTAAAGACGATCCCCATACTGAAAGAAATTAAAAAATTATACTGGTTATAGACACGTAACACATGAATTCAAATAAGTGGAAAAAGCTGACTAAGACATTTATTGAACAAATCCTGTGGTCTTCATGTTTATACAAAAAAATTTCAAGAGTTGTAGGGGGTTGAAGCATCCCATCTGCCACTCAGTTCAGTAGAAGCAGCAATATAGGACAATAGATGGCCTTCACAAATTAAATTAGCATTAAAGATATATAATTTAATGTTCCCTCAGCTAAATTTGTTGTCTTGTAACGCAAAAGCTTTCATAACCCCGCAAACACAAGACATTGACCTAATGATGATTTAATATTGATCTTCCAATTATGATGCTGGCCGAGCATCTTTGTAATCTCTTGTTTGTGGTAAAGCTCTTATCACAGATTAAATCTTACCTACTGCAGCGTCAAATACCCAGGTTCCTTTGACGTTGTTGCTCGTTGTGATTGCAACAGCATTTGTGTCATGTGGTGTGTCATGGAAGTAAGTTAGAACTCGATCAATACCAAAGCTGTGGCCCCTGCCAAATTCAAAGTTACCACCGACCCAGCTGACCCAGAAATCCTTTTGTGTGTTACAGTCCAGTAACTGGCCATTGTATGTATCTCCCGGGGAGGTGCTACCTACACCATGTCTGAGCTCATTCACTTCTCCTCCATTTATACCCAGAGCTATTTCATAACTTGTCATGTATGGGTTGCCTTGTACTTCTGACAGCGTGAAAAAAGCGTCTGAACAAGCTTGTACACTGAATACTAGATTTGTTGATCCAGAAACTGGTATCCAGGCTGATTCATACGTGGTGTTCCCGTAGGTGTACATCGTGCTGGAATCAACTGGTAAAACAAACAGACACATATAGCTTTAAACTCATTAAGAATTAACCATTTGACCGCTAAATTATTCAAGTATAATTTTCAACCACTTGAAGTTGTGTCTCGCTGACGCGATCCACAACTTCAAGTGAGTGAAAATTATTCAGATTTGACAAAATGGTAAACTGTTTTCAAATCTTGCTGATTGATGTCACGTTTTATCCTTAACATGTTTAAAAGCTGATATGCAATGTGCCACTCAAACAAGTAAAAAACGATTATAATCTAGACCGGCGGTTAAAGGGGTAATCAGATAAATTTTGCTTTTACAGCATACTTGATGATTTCGATGGTCTAAAACAATAGTGGGTCAAGTCGACTTGACAGCAAAATTCTGTTTTTCATTTTGCTTAGAATTACAGTCTGCTAAATCCACTTATCAGCGTGTAGACTTGGACTTACACTTATGAAACACACAACGATTGGAATTTAACAGTAGATCAAGTGAAGTCATCAGAATGTTTTTTATCTTCCAAAACGATTTACAGAAGCAAAATTAGGATCAACAAGACACCAAGTTGACTTATTGCATTGTTACTCCAGGAAAACAGAATATGCAGAGATTGTTCCTAGATCAACAATGAACTAAGTCCAGGCATTTCCCCTGTGTTGTCTCCACAAGTCTCAGAATAAGAATGTGTTAAGTGCACTTGCACGTTTTTGTCCCAGAAAAAGAGCCCATAAAAATGTAATACCAGAACAGCAATATGTCAAGTCGACTTGGTCCTGTGTTGGACAGATAATATGCTGATATGTGCTTCTCTTCACGAGAATAACAATGTGCTAAGTCGACTTGATCTGTTTTTTAATCTGAATCTGGCATACTTTCAAACTTTATACGTATTATAGGTGACTTAGCTGGTTGTTATTTTAAAGGCCAAAAATGTCACTTAGCACACTATTGTTTTAACCAATCGATTTACAGTTATTTTAATGTGTTTTACCCCTTTACGAGCTAATCACGACTATAGTTGTTTTTATTTTATTTTATTAGCAGGTTAAGTCACAGCTAATAAAATGTGTGGTTAAACATCAAAATTTGCCAATGTTTGGTCTCAAATTCACCACATTTGATTAATTTTAAGCTACTTGAAGTTGTGGATCATGGCAGTGGGACACAACTTCAACTGGAGGGGGGATTTAAATAATTTAACTTCATACTTGAAGAGTTAACGACAAATAGACATATAGATTGAAGAAGGCCACACCTAGATAATTATATTGCAGATAATTTTTTTTTTTTTTTTTTTTTCATTATAAATTACCATATTTATCTTGATACTCCCATTCTCCTTCATAAGAATAACCAGTTGAGAGAGAAACTCCAACAAAAGGTGGTTGCGGATCCTCTTCACGTATGTGATGTTCCATAAATATATCTTGCTTCACTTTATCTCCAGAACCAACACGGATATGTCTGTTATCCCACTGCATCCAGAACGATCTGAGACGTCTACAGTGCAGTATATTAGGGGTTGAATGTTCGGTAAGATGGCTGCTGTAATGAAGACGAATGGCAGATTGAGTATTGGTCCAGCCACCGAGAATTATTTCATATGCAGTGCTATTAGTGGCTGTGTTAGAGAGAGCGACGTGAACATCACTACATGCAGCAACACGGAAAACAAAATACTCATCACTGGGATCCATCCACAGATAATTGTAACCATAAGTATCAGGCGTGTAAATGGTGTACATATTACCTGTAACAAATAATAAAAGTCTTAACTTTTTGTGAGTAAACATCGAAATATCATGGACCAACTGCATATTGGGACAAAAAAACTTTCTAAAACTCTATAAAACTCTATAAAAATACACAATAACCTGATCCTTGGTGGAAGTAACACTTGTCCCTGCCACTAACATTTACATCTTTGCCTGACCCATTAAAACTTTTTATAAATATATATGAGAGTATTACTGAGTGGGTCCCTTAAAAAAGATATCCACATGACCATTTATCAATACAGCTTTAATCAGAAAGCATATTACTAACATGTAATTGCATATATTGGCCAAAATGAACTAAAATTTGGATTTTTCAAAACATTTTGTTATTGTCAATTTTTAAACCTGGTCATGTCTGGTGTGCATGCCACATTATTTTATACATTTAGCGTGGTAAAGGTGCACACATAGAAACTAGAATCTTGTAATCACACATTTTCTAACAGCTAGTGAAGCTGAGACTAGTGGTGACGATTTAACGATTTAACAATCTAATAATCTAGCCACACTGGATAGTATAGATCCAGCTAGCAAACATAATTACTAAAACATCAATATACGTTAAATAAAAATCAATGATAACATTAGGGACTGTCTCTAAAATTTGTATTGGATTTGATCACCCCCTCCCCCCTAATACGAAAAGGACGGGACATCAGACATTTGGTAGCAAACCCATTCTGTTTCTGATGCAGAACTGGAAACCTATACACATATCTCTAACTGATGTTTTCAAAAAAAACAAAAATGAAAAAAATGACATTTAAAAAAAAGCAAGATCAAAGGTGCAGTCAACCACCCACCTACCGATATTAGCCGTGTTCGTATCTTGGAACATTGCGAAATTTTGCGACTGCCCAAGGTCCAAGGTGGCAAAAATCTACTCTTTTCAATTCAGGCATATAGGTATTTTAAATCGGATGCCCTCAGAACATTCACATCATTTTTTATTTGGGTTTGTTTTGCAGGACAACATACCATCCAGTTTGCTGACAGAGAAGACTCCATCCTGCCCTGAGCCGATTTCCATCAGAGCGGCGTTAATTGTATGAGGTGTCGAGTCTTGATAACGCAGTAGTTCATCCTCCCAGACGTGAGCTCCTTTTCCCACATACAGAGTATCATATTTCCACATGATCCAGAATGATGTATATTGATTCCAGTCAAGTATGTTAGGAGTATCAGCAGATACTTGGTGAGAATCATTGGGGTCGGGAATGATCACTGTTTTTTGGTTGCTCTCGGTTCCTATCCTGACTTCATAAGTATCTGATTTAGTCTGATGAGCTCTTTTACACAGTTTAATATACACATCTTGACTAGCTTTCACTTTGAACACATAGTAACTTCTTCCTTCAACGTCAATCCAGAAATCACGGGAAGTACGGTAGTTTACATTCATCATATGGTCTACAAAGTACAGAAAAATTGTAAGAGTATGGTTTACAAAAAAACAAAAAAATAATCTGTCAATGTTCAAATCTGTATAATTCAGTTTAGTACAGCACCAATGTAAATTTTCTCACCATAATGTTGTGGAAACCACCAGGTCCCTTCAAATCCTGTGGCTGTAAAAGGAGATATAGAGTTAATAGTGTATGGGTTTTCATCCTTATACTCCATGAAGGCTATGGCGTTATGTGAGTGTATTCCTCTTCCAACTCGGATCAGACCATCAAACCAACTCATCCAGAAAGATGCAGAAGCGTTACAGTTGAGAATGTTAGGGGTGCTTTTATCTACCACTGCATCTCCTTGTATTGACCGGCGAATCACAGATCTGTAAAAACGTAGGAATAATAAGGGCAGCATGTCTAGATCAAACTTTTTTTTTTAAATATATCTTGCATTATTTTTGTTCATTTTAGAGTCATTGATGTGATGCAACACATGTGATGATTTTTAAAAAATGCAATTATTTCCAGCTGATTTCAATATGCCTTGGGTTTCATGCATCAAGCATCAAACAGCATGTATGCCGACATAATTCAAATCTATGAAATATATTGTGCTGTGAATTGCTGTCACATTCCCTGCGAGCATCACAAGGTGAATTCAAATGACCTGATTTCATAAATACATCAAGTGTAGCATTCCAAATTAAAGATCACAACGCCCTTATCCTGATGTTTTATACAATAATAATTCAATGAATTTTATTCAAAATAAATATGGCATGCATTATTGAATATTATGATACTGTGATATTTTTCCATAAACCATGGAGACTGAAGGGTTTTTTCCATTTAAAATCAGCATAGATGTCAAAAGTTAGTTCTTTCCACTTGATTTGAATACCTATGTCATTGGTCTACTGCCAATATAAATCTGACGTCATATTTTGACGTCTAAGGTCCAAACTGTGATAAACGTCCTTGACTCAAAAATAAACGCCTGACCACATACAATAACGTCTCCACAGCCAGGTTTATATTAGTTAATGGTCTAGAATACCTGGTGTTTCCCCATCCGCCAATAACAATCTCGTAGTCAGTAAATGATTCAGCCGTAGTTAATGTGTCAGACAGAGCGATGTGAACGTCACTGCAGGCCAAAATATCAAACTCCAGGATTTTATTTTTAGGAGCCACAACTATGTTGTCATAATCAGTATTAGTGGCTGTTGTGTAGACAGAATACATAGGCTCTGGAAAGCAAAGGATATTATGTGATTTCATTATAGTGCTGATTTAAATAAAATATTGTTATGTAGACAAAACGCCAGCACACACAAGATATTGAGCCAAAGATGGTTTAATGTTGGGCCAGAGTCGCATACAGTGGTCCAACAATAAACCAACATTGACTCAATGTTTTGTGTCTGCTGAGTAGGTATTTAATAAATGTAAATAAATGATTATCATTATATGACAGCTGAAACGATATTGTCCTTTTGGAGTTAGAAGGTGCATAAACTGCCACTTTACAAAGTGGCAGTTCAGCACCTTGTAAGGGGATATTTGTATAATAAGTACCAGTGGTGCTTTTGAATTCCCACAGTCCTTTATGAGTTCCGATAGTGGAAAATGCGGCAGCTCTGATACTGTAGTAGGTAGATGTCATGTCCCACTGTAGAAATCTACTGACACCAGGAGAAGGTCCACTTCCAATTTCTAATAATTTATCTTCCCAACTGATCCAGAACTGTCTGGGGCTGCTACAGCTGAGTATATCTTTAGTGTTTGCATATGCCAGTGTATTTCCACCAGCTGTGTTTAATACTTCAGTCCTTTCATTGTTAAGTCCGAAGATGACTTCGTAGCTGTTATAATGATTTATTCCTGGATACTCCTGCAACGTGACGATTGCATCTTGACAAACCATAACAGTGAACACTAGGACTGATTCTGAACCCACCGACAAGTAGACGTCTCCGTAATCGTTCTCATCTGGCACAGTTGTTGCTTCAAATTTAGTTACTGGAAAATTAAAATCGTATAAGTCCATAAAACTCACAATATAACACAATATAAGCGGAAAACAGGATATAATTGGGATTTTTCAAAGATACAATTTTTAGCCACAGAAAATTAGCTGCTGAAGATTCGGAAGTGCTTCCCCTGTTTCAATAATTTTCTACATTTCGTGAGCTTGAATTCCAATTAAAAAAGAGGTTACTATTTTATATTATTATATATTTTTACTAATGTACAGCAATTGACACTTATCTATATTGTTGATATTCTCTGTTAGAGATATACCTTCTCTGAGTGGAACATCCCATTCTCCCCCAGCGCCATCTGTAGTGTGACCGATTGCTGAGATTTGTCCCAGTTCCGGAGTACCATGGTAGTCAATGAACACACTGTGGCCTGTTCTTCCCTCTCCCACGTGTAAAGATCCATTTTTCCAGCTCATCCAGAATGGAAGGTGTTCGTCACATCTCAGAATCCCGGGAGTAGACACTTCATGAAGCACCTGTGGAGAAAGATCTGATGCTCATGTAAATCCATCAAACACGAAAAGCTGATACATCATAAATGTCCCCAATTACAAGATATAATACATGTATACAATCTCAGAATTCACAATTAAATTTTTTCAGTCAGCACAATATGAAAATTTTCAATTTCAGCAGACAAAAATTTTTTTGAAAACACATTCAGTGTATTAAAATATGAAATTATGAAGTTGAGACACAGCAGACTTACTGTTCCAGTTCTGTCACGAACCACAGATTTCTCGTTGTTGTCATATCCGAGAATGATTTCATAGTCCTCTTTCCATTCACTGTCTGTGGATAGGAGAATGTAAGAATTGTGACAAGCCCGTAAATCAAATCGGTAGTAAAAGGCACCCGGCAAGGGTTGTGTCCACGCTCTATCGCTGCGATGTTGCGAGGGTGTGTTGACTGTTAAAATGTGTCCTGTAATCAACAAAAATACAAGCAGCTTTACTTCAAAATCAAATTAGAAAGATCAAAGATTTTGTAAACAAAAACTGAAGACGTCTGCCCCTCCAGTGCAGCAACTACTAATATTCAGACGCCAACAGAAGTAAAACAACATGTCTCCACATAGGTACGGGGAGACACAATCACTATAAACAGTATAAAATTGAAGAGTTTTGTGAATGACAATAGCGTTTATTATCCGATACATACATCCACACAAGCCAAATATGCCTATAATATGCCTATAATATGTCTATAATACAGCCTCAAATTGGCCTCCTTGACGAGCCTTCAAAATATAAGAGGCATGGCATTATTTGTTCATTAATCAGCACCACAGCATGGAACACGGGAAGCTGACCTGAGAATGGGTTATTATTAGAGCAACATTGCAGACAGTGATACCAGCTTTAAACTAGAAGTATCTCAGAAAACACCAGATTTTGGCCACTTGTAACTGTTGCATCAATTCTTTTCCAGCGTAAGGCTAAAGTGGATGGTCCAGCATAAAGCCAAAGCGACGTCAAGGGCAGCGTGCATACACAATGTCCTTACACTAGCAAACACAAATCATTGATGCAATGCTTATTCACTCTTTGCGATGTTGCCCAACTGTAAATCAACATTGGCTTAAGGGGACAACACAATTGACCACCATTTGGTGTATATCTGGCACATAGGAAAAAATCTGTATGTTGCGCTATTTAAGAATGTGAAATAATAATAATAATAACCTCTGCAACAGTAAGTGCTTGTTGGGTGGAACATTTTATCATACAATATGGGCATTCTAGGCCTACACTTTTGGAATTTGCAATATTTATTTATTCAGTTATTTAAAAAATATTCTGTAGACACATTTCTATCATTCAAATGCATTTTAATACAATGACCATTTTCAGAATCCGTCGTGCCCAATAAGAACATTCTCAGATGAAATGTGAATTGACTCATTAGCACGAGGGTTAATTTAATTGCAGATGAAAGACTGTAATATGTGCCAGTGCACAGTGTAATGTACAGTGCATTCCCAACAAGTCACGTGACCAAGCGACCCGCAGTCCAGTAGTCCATAAAATACAATTTCACATTTCCTATAACAATAAATTAAAACAGCAAATCTTATAATCTATTTTCCCAATGTTTTCCATGTTTATATTTGATTGTCTACATTATATAGCGTCAAAACCTCCCGTCAAACTGTTTTCCATGTTCATTGTTGTTATATAGGCCTACTAAATCTACAACTAGAGCAGTGGTATTTATTGACAATGGGTGTGACATTTGTTGATGGTTGAGCTCTCAGAAAATGATACAAAATTTTACACCTGCATATATTGGAGTTGTATTTCTGGTACATTGTGCTCACTTAGATTACTGATATGTAAATGTAGACATACTACCTATCAAACACAATGCATTTAATCTATGTTGGTTTAATGTTGGGCTGATGTGCGTGACGCTGGCCCAACATTGAACCAGTACAGATTTACAGGTTATAAAGTGTGACTTACCAGAATAAGAGTCCACCTCCCAATGTGCTTCGTAACCCCAACCTGAAGCAAAAGTCACTGCATGTACTGAGCGGGGATGGGGATCTTGCCAGTGCATGAAGCGGTCACGTGCCAAGACAGATCCATATCCAACCTGGATCAGTCCGTGTTCCCAGGAAATCCAGAAACTCAGCAGCTCATCACCATTCAAAATGTTTTCTGTGTGAATGCTAACTTCCTCATCTGCTTGGTGCTCTCTGCGTAGCGTGGATCTGAAAACAAATGCTTCCCTAGATAATATATTACGGTATTGCTTTTTATTCTCATTGGCTGCAGTGGGGTTCCTATTCACAATAGTGATAAGGCTGAGTGGGCAATACTTCCCAGCAAACACAAGACTTTGGACCAATGTTGAAATAATGTTGGGCCAGCGTCGTAGGTAATGGGCCAACATTAATCCAACATTGGTTCAAAATTTTGCTTATTACAATACCTGTTATTCGTCCAAGATCCTATACTGATCTGGTAGGCGTCTACTTCCCATATCCCGTAATATTCAGCCAAATAGATGTGAGCGTCACTCTTCGCACGGACTCTGAAGCTGATGTAATTGGACCTGTCCGCAGCCACCCAAAGAGCATGGAACAGCTGTTCATTAGGACTGTCCACATGAACGGTTCTCACTCAAAACACAATAAAAAAATATAGTTTACCGATACAAACATATTTATTAAAATTTCTTAGCCCTTTAACAAACTTTCCCATCACACAAGGCACATTGTCAATATAGTCCGCTAAAGATAAATGTCATCAGTCAAGGTGAAAATGTTTTGAGCTTGAACATGAAGGGTTAACCCCTTGAAGCCTGAATATACTATTGTCATCTTCATCCACTACAAGCAGCGAATTGCTGTCGCAATTCTCGACTTGTAGTTGATGAAGATGATTTAAAGTGGGTGAAAATTAAAGAAAATTACTATGTATTGGTAAAACAATTTCATTGACATTTTCATTCAAAAACCCCTAGTTGTAGGAAAATTAGGTCTGTTTTCAGAGATGTAGAATGATGCTTAAACCCTTTCACCGCGTATGTCGCCAAAAGGCGACCCTCTGGCAGACCGCTGATGTCGCCTTTTGGCAACATCATTAATTACTGTTTTTAGTTAAAAAATTAATTATTTCAGCGCTCAGGCAATTTATGACTCCAAAATTCCGCGGTGAAAGGGATAATGCATCGTGAGGGCTTAAAGGGGTAATTTTCATTATGTTCATCCAACAACTTAATCATTATTTGTCATCAGCTAGATAATAATATTATTATATTTTAAGTTGTGAGCCTACATATAAGTAATATTATAACGCAAGCGGTAGTTCCTATAAAAAGTCACCTTCTCGTCTGTGTAAGGTCCAGATACCAGCTTTCCCATTGGCTGTAGTCAAAGAGACGGCAGATACATTGACCAAGTTATAAGCCATAGATACCAGCTCATCGGAATACACAGGTCCCCGACCAGCTCTCAGCATGCCTCCGTCCCAACTGATCCAAAACTCACGCGATGAATCACAATCTAGAATGTTAGGAGTGGACACCACCTGAAAGTCATTACTATTTTGTCTGTCTGCAATAATTTTGGTTTCTCTATTATTATTTGTTCCAAAGATGATCTCGGCAGCGTCTGTATCCTTATAGAATGGGACTGTGGCCACCACAAGATGAGCATCTTGACAGGCGGTGACTTTGAAGGCAAGAGTCTCTTTGCTTGTGAAAATCCAGCGCTTGTCCAAACTAAATGCAGGTTCATTATGAATTGTGTAGTGATCAGCAACTCCTTCTGTGAACAATAACAAAAATTTGTGACCAATTATTTTTGTCACAGATAAGAAGCAGAAATCCTTTTTTTTAACAAAATGCAAGCTCTTTTATACTGTAGATCTGGTAATATTTGCGAGGTTTTAATTTTCGTGAATTTCACAAGGGAGACAAATTCGCGAATTCAAAAATCTCTCGACAATTATTATTATAATATAGCGCTACTGAAATAGATTGAAAAATCGCAAATTCTAAATTTCGTGAAAAATTCCAAAATCAGAAATTCGTGAAAATTGAAACACACAAAAATGACCAGATCTACAGTATATTATAATCTTTAAAACATGCAAATCTTTAATAACCCAGGAAACATGAGACATTGGCCCAATGTTGGGTTAATGTTGGCCCATCGTCTTTAAAGCTTGCCAAGCATTAACCCAACATTGGGCCAACGTCGTGTTTGAGAACTCCATAATTGTATTCATATGGACCTTGATTACTCACCGTAACCAAGGGCTATGTGCCAAGTTCCAGACCAGCCAGCTGCGTTGGTGAAGGACAGTGCCCGAGCTCTAACCATACCAGGTCCGTCCCACGTGAGAAACTGATCATCTCCTACAACAGATCCTCTACCGATGCGTACCATGCGATCCCAACTGATCCAAAAGTAGCGAGCTTCAGTACAGCTGAGTATGTCAATAGTGTCCAGAGTAGCAGAGTCATCATCATTTTGTTGAGATTTGCGTATTACAGACTTTGTGTTGTTCCACCCTCCTATAACGACTTCATTCATTTCAACGTCCTGAATGCCTGCATATCGTGCTAGCCCCACATGTACATCACTACAGGCTTTGGCACTAAAGACAACGCTGTGTCGACGATGCATAGTCAGCCAAATCTGATTGTAATCATACTCTTCATGGGTGTGGAAGATGGACGTTGTAGCTAAAACAAATCAAAAGATTTAAATTGGTGAGATTTTGAATATACACAAACATGCAATTCCTCATGCTAGCTGTAGTCATTGATTAGTAGAGCAATGCATACATACAAATTTTGAGAATACTGGTGTAAAATGTTTCTAGGTAGGCGCATACATTTTATTGGGATACATTTTATTATTCATGGTCAATGAGTCGATTAAAAGGTTTATAGTACATAGTACCATAGATAGCACTCCAAATTTCATACCTCTAAACAAGTTGGGAGCAAGCCTGGCAGATATTCAATCCATGACAGAGCACTTTCCAATGCCTAATGATGTCACCATGGATTCTCAGGCATATTTAGTAAAAATGTACCTTATCAATGACCTAACTGCACGTAGATTAACCCTTAAAGCGCTGACTTAATTTGCAAAAAACATCGCAACCGAAGGTTTTTTTATCAATTTGTAATCATTATAAATGTCTTAGTTAGCTCTTTCCGATTCATTTGAATACCTATGGTATAGGTCTACGGTCATTATAAATATTTTTAGTCTTACAGTGCGGGGATCGACTTTAGACGTCAGATTCTGACGACTAAAGTCGATCCCCACACTGGAAGGGTTAATACCCACCAGCATATCTGTCATATTCCCAGTAGGCGTGGTTGCTTGGCATATTAGTTCCCAAACTGAGGCCGTTAACAGACACCGGATTCGTATGCTGGTAATCAAGCAACGTATTTTGATCCAGTTCCCATCCGGTGCCAAACTTAATGTAGCGAATATCATTACTCTTATCGAATGTCACCCAAAATTGCCTCATGATATCACAGTGAAGCACATCTTCAGTGTTCACACTGGTGAGTTGTGTTTTCACACTATCCGTAACGCTGTACAGCACAGTCTTGCTGTTGCTCTCTTCTCCTATTTGTAGGGCGTAAGCTGCAGAGGCTTTGTCCTGTGCATTGGTGAGTAAATCCACGTAGGAATCTTCACAGCCTTTCAATCTAAATCTGAAGTACGCCTTTCTCACATTTAAGTTGTTGGTGTGGAATCTCTCCCTTGGTGTTCTTATCCTGTATGACTCGGCTGTAAAAATAAAATAGGACATCGATGCATGTAAAGTTTATCTATTACCTCTTAGAACACTGACTACAGTAGAATTTCTGCGCTTTTGTTGGCACCTGTATAACCAGTTGTTAACAATGAAATATGCTTTCAATCATGAAACACTGATATATGTTGGGACTTAAATTTCACAAATAACACACATTTTTAGTCACTTGAAGTTGTGGAGCGCGTTAGAGGAACACAACTTCAAGTGGCTGAAAATCTAAATTTCTTAGCTCTAAGGGTTAAAAATAATATGTATGCTGCCTGCAAATGCAAACAAATAAGCAGATACTGTTGTTTGCTTTTGCATGTCTGTTTCTATGTTTCGATGTCCTCACTTTCCCAGATCATCATGATAATGTATAATTACATCGAAACCAGGAAAAGATGAGTATAAATACAAAATGCATAGCTTTCTTGATTATGATGACAACACAACCTTATCAAGTTCTACTTATCAAATTACATCTTGCTTTGATGGCTGATGTTAGATTTGTAGCGTGTGTCCGAAAGCTATAATTAGATGTACGTACCTCTAAACTCATCCACTGACCAATGCCCCCTGGTGGATGCATCAGTTGAGTAAGCGATGGCTTTGACTGTGGTTGGTGTTCTAGTATCCGTCCAGCTTAATACAGTGTAAGCACCTACGTCATCACCAGTACCAACTTCAATCACACCATTATCAAAACGGATCCAGAATGTTGACAGTGCAGAAGATATCAGAATGCCTTGAGTCTCAGCAGAGGCCTGTCTCTCTTCCTCATTTATGTATTTGATGTAAGTCAATGTGTCGTTGTCTCCGCCAATTACTACTTCATAGCCGCTCTGTGTATCCTCCAAACCTGGCGTCAGTGCCAGACGGGCGTTACTGTGGGCTCGAACGTGGAATATGTGGAAGTTAGTGGTGGTTTCAGAAAGCCACATTGTGTCATAGGCATGTTTTTCTTCTGTCCAGAAAACTATCCCTTCAGCTGCAAGACATAATGTACATGTATACACAACAAGTCTAATCTCTAAGGTCAGCAAATAATTTTGTTCATCTACTACAGTGACATAGACAGGGAAGTACTTGATGAGCACCACCTCGGTTTAAAAATATTTGTAGAGGCATACTATCAGACCCACTATAAAAGGACAGAATGCCAATATTAATTTTCTGGCTATGCAACTGTACTATTAACCATTTGATTGGCAAACATACATAATTTAATACAATCTTACCCACAACTGCAAATGAGTAAAAAATTATAATTTCACCAAACCTTTGCAATACTTTGCTGATTAAACACAAATTTCATGCCCAAAAATGTTATTAGCTATGGAAATAAAATTGATTGAATAACAATTATAGTCTTGATTTGCTCGAAGGGTATAGAACACAAAACAACACTTACTGTAGGATTTCAAGAATTCAAATGATGCTGCATGAGGGTCCGAAGAAAAATGAATAGCATTGACAGTGTGATAGTTCACCTCATCTTCATATTGTACCAGTTGAGATTCTCCTACTGTGCTGCCCTGTCCAACTTTGATATTAGGTTTATCCCAAGAGATCCAATAATCTCTGCAAACATGAAAAATATTGAAGTTGGATTATAATATCTAGATGTTGATCCATCACATAGCATGTTAGTGTGTTTATTGCGTTTATAGCCTATTCCCCCAAATAAAAATAAACCTCTTACTGTAGGTGACCCTTTAACCCTTACAGAGCGGGAATAGACTGTAGTCGTCAAAATCTGACGTCTGTCGACGTCAGATTCTGACGACTAAAGTTTATCTCCGCACTGTAAGAATTAAAATATTTATAATGGCCGTAGACCCATAACATAGGTATTCAAATGAATCGAAAAGAGCTAACTAAGACATTTATTATGATTTCGAATTGAAAAAAACCCTTTGCTCTCCAAGGATTTCATAAAAAAATTCAGCGCTTTAAGGGTTAAGATTTTCATATGAAAAATATTTACTAAATTTTAGTAAATATGTTTATTTCATGCATTTTAGTCTCAATGCATGAAATAAACATAATTAAATATAAAATATCCACCAATTCTAAATTACAGCTAATCGTAGAGATATTTCTCTTCACTGCAATTGCTTCAGCAAACCCAGTTTTAAATGAAAGGAAGCTGTCAATGCAATATCCGAACAAAAGCTGAGAGTGTCCTCACATCCATGGGCCTAATCATTGTTTGCTATTATAATATGCCCGGTGACGGGCACTAAACCAGCCAACACGACACATTGGAACAATGATGATATAATGTTGGCTTAGCATCGCAGACATTGGGCTAATTTTGAAACATCATTGCTTTAATGTGTAATCTTTGCTAGTGTCAACCCCTAGAGCTCTCAGCTATTTAGTTTAAATTTTCCGTCACTTGAAGCTGTGTCTCGCTGACGTAAGCCACAGCTTCAAGTGACGGGAAGTTATGCTGATTTGTAAAATTAAGTCATATTGTATGTCAGTTTCACAGATATACAAAATTTAAAAAAGTTTTAGTGACTGGTTACCCTTTTTAAGCCTGAATTTACCATTGTCATCTTCATCCACTACAAGCCACGGATTGTTGTTGCAATTCTCTACTTGTAGTGGATGAAAATGAGTTGATGTAGTTTAAAAATTAAAGAAAACTACCATATATCGGTAAACCAGTTTTATGGAAATTTTCCTTCTAAAACAGTCAGTTGTAATAAAATTGAGTCTGTTTTCAGGGATGTGAAACGATGCTTTAATGCATCGTGAAGGTTCAAAGGGTTGATGAAACAAGAGTGAATAAATTCAAAAATAGCAGAAGAGTGGACATCAGTGCTCTAAGGGTTATCTGATAAAATTTTCACCCACTTGAAATTGTGTCTCGCTAGCACAATCAACAACTTCAAATGGGTGAAAATGACTCTTTTAGGCCAGACTTTTTTATTATATGTTTTACTGGTGGAAATTGCCAGGCTGCAATGTCAAGAATGGAATAAAAATATAATTCAAATTTATCTTAAAAATGCATCTTAAAAATGTGAAATGTGTTGGAAGGCATAACCCGTTGGAGTTGCCGGATCAGACAAATGTAACAGGTTGAAATCAAAGAGTTTTCACAAGAAACATGGTGAAATCATAAAGCTTTCACAAAACAAAAAAAATATATGTGGAATAACATGTTCGTGTGGGCCACTATTGAAAAAAAACTGAAAAAAAGAAAATTTAAAGAAAAAACGGAATTTTTTTTAAAAAATACCTATCTTATTTTAATTTTAGTTAAATCAATGTTGGCAGGTCCGTAAAACATAATAAAAAAGGCTGGCCTTAAATTATTTGACATATTAACCCTTAAAGCACTGAATTTTTTTCTAAAAACCTTGGAGACCAAAGGGTTTGTTTTAATTTGACATCATCATAAATTTCTCATTCAACTCTTTCCGATTCATTTGTAAGGGTTAAATTGTCATTTTTACTGAATAACCAAACATTCTTAATCACTATGTGAATTGATGTCGGTTTAATGATGTACATGTCGGGCAAAGCCTTATTCATTGTACAATCACTTTTTGATCAGCCAATAGGGGCCTTTTGTAATAGGCAACTCCTTTCCAACACCCTTCAAGCTCTATTTACATTTAATAACTAAAATACACTTATTCAGTTTTGTTTCAATTCCGGGCCAGCATCACAAACAGTGGCCCAGCATTGAACCAGTAATGTCTGTTTGCTATGGACAAGATAAATCTTTTAAATGCTACATTTGACAATTAAAATAACAATTGCAATTCCACTCATACATGAAACACTGACTCAATATTGATTTTACATTGGCTCAGCGTCGCAGACAATGATACAGCATTAAGTCATTAGAAAGACAAGTCAATGTGTTTACTGAGCCCTCTGAATATCTTCCATTTGACAAACAAATATATATCTATTTAAAAGTAAAAAAGCTGAAATCCAAAAGCTGAAATATAAATTCTTAAGTCTAAAATTCCAAATCAAAATGGCTGCCCAAAACTTATAAGCAAAATTCCAATCAATCTGTCATAATAAAAAAAACCAACAAAATTCAAAATGGCTGCAGAAAATCTCATAAAACAAAGTGCAAACATTATAGCTACTTGAAAAGTCACAATTCCCCTCTAGTTGTTATTATTTGATGTTCCAATAAAATGGATTTAAAGCGATCAAAGTCTTGACTGCCAGGGTGAAATTTATTCTTACTTGTATTGGGAGCAGTCCAGCAGATCCTCGCTGCCTACATGCTCAGCCAGGATAGTGCCGCCACGACCATCACGAATCTCTATAGCCTTCTTAGACTGAGCTCCGATCACAACCTCATAAACTGATTCGTCAATTTTTTCAGGATGATGAGCAAGTGCCATCTTGGCTTGTTCGCAGCCGGTTATACTCACGACAAACCAGCTTTGGGACATGTAAATGAAGCCAGTTTTATAGTTGAGGTGTTCCTTTCCAAGTAACCGATAGGTGTCATCTGGAAAATTGATTAATAAACCTCCATATAAAGCTAACATTTTTTCACATGACACATGACACCTGATATATTTATTAATCAACGTTTAAAGCAAAACAATGGTTATTGGTGTTAATTTTGCAAAATAAAATGCAGTATGAGAAATATTTATCACTAGTTTGTTATCTGCCATGGTCCATAGTCTTCAGTCTCAAATGCTGTTATATTATCATATATGGTGATATGTAATAGTTTAGCAACACAATTTCAAACTTTGGATACTGACCTTCAGGAGGTGAACTGTCAGGGGGCGGTTCTGAAAATACAATATACAGTAATATGATATAAACACATTCTACTAGATACATGATATTTCTATAATATAGAGCCGGCCTAACATCTAATTAATATCAGCTCAATGTTGAAAAAATGTCATACACAGATTATTTCATTACAATGTGTGACGATGAGTACATTGCCAATAATTATTAAATTTCTTGTAAAACCAATCACTATTCAGCCTCTTTCTCAACTGCCCCCTTCATTAAAGTTCATGGAGTTTACTATTGCATTTATATTTATTAACAAAAAAGTTTTTAGTGAAAATGTTTCATTACGCTAAGTAATTGATTAAAAGAATATATAAAAGCAAAAGCAAAAAGCAAACATTAGATGTTCACACGATGTTGGTTTATTGTTTGCCCACAGTCAGTGCCATTGGACCAGCATTGAGCCAGCATCAAGTAAACATTTGTTTGCTGAGATAGTATAGGATTCCCACCAGTGTCTGTTTCTCCATCTGTGTAAACTTTCCATTCGCCGTAGGCATTGCCACTGGTCGTCACTGCCACAGAGCTGACCAGGATGGCAGAGGTCATGGAGTAGGTCAGTAGTTGTTTCTCGCCCACCGTCTCTCCCTCACCCACTGTGTACGTGCTGCCTTCCCATTGTACCCAGAACCATCGTAGCTCCGTGGTAGACAGGACGTCATGGCTGTCCACACCATGCAGCTCAGTGCCGTTCACACCGTCCCTGATTACAGTGCGACTATTACCACTCGCCCCGATCACTATCTCAGTCGTGCTGACTTCAAAATTTGCCGGTAGCTGTGATAAGCCTACGCTGGCATCTTCTCTACCTCTCACTTGGAAGACAAAGGTCTTTGTGTCCATCGTGGAGACGTAAAGCTTTTTGTATGAGCTGTCCTTAGTAAAAACGTAAATACTTTCATCTGCAAAATATTTGCATAAAATAACATATTTTATTGGGCTTTTTTTATAAATAAAATACAGAAAGTGTTTTTTCCTACATCAGATATTGTGTTATAATTATCACATCTATAGTGCTATATGATAAAGAAGCACATGTTACAAATTTGATTTCATTAAATAGTTAAATACTATACTGAGGAATTCGTTGTCCTTTTTTGTTAAGCATTGATTGGTCAAGCAGGTAATCTGAACCAATCAGAGGGCTAAATATCTCGGTGAAGCAGTTGTACTTTTCTGAACAAGCGAATGTCAATATTATTGTGCTGTACTCTTTTTTTCTGACGAATTTACATTAGTATGTTATTTACCCACTGAAAGGCATAGCATCAGCAGCTCTTTTTTGATATTTGATAGTTTTGGCTACGACTTAGCCAGAGCTGAGCTGAACAGATGTCAACCATTAACTCTTTAACCGCCGGTGCCGCATATATTTAGGTTTTCATTTTTCATTAGCACATTAAGTGAATATGTTAAAGATAGAATGTGACATCAACCAGCAAAATTTGAAACGAGTTGACCTCCATTTTGTCAAATCTGAATAATTTTCACTTACTTGAAGTTGTGGATCGCGTTAGCAAGACACAACTTAAAGTGAGTGAAAATTCAAATTGAATAATTTGGCGGTTAAAGGGTTAAAGCGCTGAATTAATTTGTAAAAAACATCCCAACCAAAGGGTTTTTTCACCTTGAAATCATCATAAATGTCTTAGTTAGCTCTTTCCGATTCATTTGAATACCTATGTCAGTGGTCTACGGCCATGAGAAATATTTTTAATCTTACAGCGCGGGGATGGACTATAGACATCATATTCTGACGTCTAAAGTCGATCCCCACGCTGTAAGGGTTAAGATTAACTACTGCGCAGTATAAGCAAATCATACCTTTGCTGGGTAGGGTAGGTAATCAACTAAAGGGTGGTAACTAGCACTTTGCAATGCGGCAGATACAACTATTGAGTACAAAGGTGACGTTGTGGTACTTACAATGATCCTGTAAGACTTCCCACTCGAGGGAAGCGGAGGTCCAGGTGCTGAGAGAGGCGTACTTGTAGAACACGGGATCGGTGGACTGGTACTGCATGAAGGTGTGCGAGTGAACGAATCCTGTGCCGACGTTGATCATTCCAGCTTCATCCCATGACACCCAGAACAAGCCCATCTGGTCGCAGTTCATGATATTGGGCGTTGATTTCTGAACCACTACTTCACCATATCTGCCCTTACGTATATCTGACAGCGTATTGGCGTTAGAGCCGATGACGATTTCATACACGTTTGAGGATGTTTCTCGTAGGGTGTTGGACAATATGATGTGGGCATCGTTGCAGCCTTTCACGTTGAACTGGATCTGTTTGTGGTGGGGGTCGGTGTGGGTAAGCAGCACGGGTTCTAACCAGGCGTGGTCATAATGATACTCGTATTCTGTGAAAAC
Source organism: Flabesymbios commensalis (assembly GCA_964017125.1). NCBI lineage: Eukaryota > Metazoa > Annelida > Polychaeta > Terebellida > Flabelligeridae > Flabesymbios > Flabesymbios commensalis. The sequence goes on from OZ024910.1 coordinate 20,146,750, forward strand.
TGTGTAGATATCACCTGAGAATACAAAGATAATACATGTAATCACAACCGGTGCATTTTATTATTGCCAGCTTGTTTATTCAACCAAATATAAATAATTTCACTCAAAATTAATTGCAGTGGACTCAGAAATGAGGATCATAATGTTTTTGCTGTGGACATTTCTTGGGATAAACTGTTTTTTAAATTATTTTAAATCTGTTTTTTTTTTGAAAATTTTCCATCAAATTAATTCCTAATTATCACCTGATTTTGGTCATGTTGACAGGACACACAAATTAGTGATTGATAATTGAGACATGTCAAATCTCAGCCGCAGTATTTAAATCTTGCTGATGTGAGAACATCTTCAAAATATGCTATTTAATTTACTAATAAGAAAGACTAAAATTGATTATAGTCATGAATAACACATAAAAGTAACGGCTAGCCCTTAAAGAGCCGAATTATAGCATTTAAATTTTTACCCACTTGAAGCTTCACTCCCTACAACGATCCACAACTTCAAGGGGGTAAAAAAACACATGTAGGCCTAATTATGAACCTATGTACAATTGGAAACAAAACATATGCTAATTTAGGAAATTTAATGCTAATTTCTCCTTCAAAAACTGCTATAGACAGGGTTAGCACTTAACCCTAAAGCGCTGAACTATTTTTGTAAAATCATGGAGACCACAGTTTTTTTTTCAATTTAAAATCATCATAACTGTCTTAGTTAGCTCTTTCCGATTCATTTGAATATCTATGTTATTGGTCTATCGCCATTAGAAATATTTTTACTCTTACAGTGCGGGGATTGACTTTAGTCGTCAGAATCTGACATCTGTCGACGTCAGATTCTGACGACTAAAGTCGATCCCGGCGCCGTAAGAGTTAATAATGCAGCTCACCAGTGATGTAGCTGAATTGCCAGTCTCCGGTAGCTCCCCAGCCTGTAGACAGTGAAAGACCAGTAACGGAATGAGGATCAGATATATCATCCCAAGACATAAACTTGCTGACTCCAATGTTGGAACCCTCTCCCACTTCCAGATTGTTGTTGGCCCACCGAATCCAGAATGTGCGGTATTCATTGGCGCTGAGGATATCCTTGGTCTCTGCCAGAACCTCATTGTTTGCTTGAGGACTTCTGCGAATGAAACTCTGGGTGTTGTTGTTCCCTCCGATGACCACTTCATACACCCTGCTGTCTGTGTTACCCACGGAAGCCGCCAGTCCAATGTGAGCATCATTGCCGGCTTTCACTTGGAATACCATTCTCGTGCGTCCAGCCACGGTGACCCAGAATTGATTGTAGCTGTAGTCATCTGGTGTGTGGGACGTCAAGGAGTTCACTGGAACGACGAAACCGGCAGGTGGTGAATGGATAAATATTATTGATAAAATACTATAAAAACCTTTGTCCTGCTAGACCCATATTTTAAACATGTTTCAAACCAAATAAAATAATTTCATGGAAAGCATTAAAATTGTTTGTGAACGATGCTCAGGTCATCAAATAATTGTATTTGTTATATGTTCATTTTCATAAATAAACATACTTTTCATCATTTCAAGCTAAAAATTTAGTTAATAATTCCAGTTTTAAATGAATGAGAAATAGAAACACACACTGTAGCAGCCGAAGGGTTAATTAGCCTTTGAGGCTGACAGGACTGTATAATTATATAAAGCAAGCTTCAAGGAAAATAAAATTTGATGATCAAAAAATCATCTCTTGATTTCATGATCAGTAGGCCTAGGTTAATATTTAGTGAATTTGATAAATAGCCTGTGGAAATAAAACACAAATAAATAATTCAGCAACACAAAAGTTACATTCATTAAAATATATGGCACTTAATATGTATTTTATCGGAATCTTCTGGTTCATTGAATAATTAATTCCCTTCATTACTTACTCCCAGACACTGGAAAAACCCAGTTTCCATTTGCTCCCCATCCTGTAGAAATAGATATATCATGTGGTGTGAAAGGCTCGGGAAAGTTATATGTAGCCAAGCTGAAAAAATGAAAATATTGTCAACTGTAAGGCAAAACTACAATAATTTAGAACACTATATATTGATTTTCAACCACTGAAAATTGTATCTAGCGGTTACCGTCCAGACATTCAAATGGGTGAAAATTTGTACCCAATGTACTAATGTTATAATACTTAAACAATTCCTATTGAAAAGCATCATTAGCAGTGAACTAGTTCAACTATGTGCCTGATGTTTAAAGGTCAAATAATAAGGATGTATTCATAAAAATTCATTGTTTTATCATTAAAAAACTATATTTTACTGTTGACCTAACAAATAATGGGGATGTGATTTGTTGCTTAGTGTGTAAGAACTAAGAACTAATAGCCCTATAATGGAGGAACGACACTACAAAAAAATTGCACATGCAAACTAGAGATGTGTTTTTGCTATACATGTATAAACAAATGCATCCCCTCTATCCATTATTTATATTATTTACATAATTATATATCATATCACATCAAATTTGCATTAAATTCACCAAACTGTGCAAATTATGTGGAAAATATACATAGCTCATTGCCTATTCTTTGGCCACCTTGCTGGTGGTTGAAAAATGTAAACATAAACATAAACGTCCCAATATTCTGCCAGATAATTTATAAGAATTTTCTTTTTGAGTAAATATGCTTAGGAGTCTTCCTTTTTTTACAATGACATATGTGACCCATCTGTACATAACGAGTCTTATGTCGTAAAAATAAAATATGGAGGTAATACTACCATTGGATAGCACAGAACTGGAGCTTCAATATGACGCCAAGAACATGAAATTATGTTGATCTGGAGCTGAGTTATGATCATTTTAGTGACTCGAATGGGTCAATATTTTAAAAATTGAAAATAGAGAAAATTGGCTTTAAAGTTATGACACAAATTTGATTGTAGGCTCTTTATAGTATAAAAAATAGTTTCTCATGTCCAAACAGGATTTTTTGGCCAAACCTGGAAATGTTGTATCTATAGTTTTTAATGATTGATTTTTATAGCCCAGGATGTCTACTTTCAGAATCTGATGGGTTAACTTTGGTTACCTTCGCGCGTTTTTTTTTAAATGTGTAAAATCCAAGATGGCCGCCAGCGGTTATTTTGAAAACAAATTAACAAAAAATCACTCTCATGTTATATTTCATTTCTGATTAATATTGGGACATAGAACCAATCTCTGGCTTTAAAATGATAATTCTAGGCTTTAAAACATCAAAATTTGACAAAAAACAAAATTCGCTATTATTAGCCCATATCATGCATATTGACCATTTTCTCAACTTGTATGGAGCCGACATGCGACTCATTTCGTGCAGATGGGTCACATATGATCAATCAAGATAAGTATCTCGCCTGATCACGTGCCTAAGATCTGGGACTGCTGTGTTAAGAATACTGGTTCAGTTGATTACTTACACCAAGGCGTATGGCTCTCCCTCTCCTAGCTGAAGCTTGTCATTATCCCAGCTAATCCAGAAGGATCGGAACTCGTCACAGCTCAGAAGATTTGATGTTTGGAGATCAACAACACGTGAACCCTAAATGTATATAATAAATAAATGAGTTATAAAGTTTTTATTGACACTTTTATTTATTATAAGTACATCATTACTATGGCTTGCTAGTGTATGGATAATAAGGGTTCTTGACATGCACATGGAGATGAAAATATCAGGATTTTGGAATGGATATACATTTAACTTGATATAATTATACATGTTAGCTGCCGGGCAATTGATATATACATCTCATTTTAACTGTTCCTCTAATTGACCCAGAAAATGAGATGTTATAAGGCCAATGCAATTTAAAAAAATAGCTGGTATATTCTCAGCTAATATTCTTTTATTTATAAATAGAAATATTTTCCATCATTTAGGCTAGATTTTGCATTCACCATCAAAGTACTAAATTATATAATTTAAATTTTCACCCACATGAACTTGTGTCTCACTAGAGTGACACACAACTTCATATTAGTTTAATTTCATTCCTAATAACTCGGTTAATAAAACAAATTAAAATTCACTATAGTCACTCTCTTAGCGCTTTAAGTGTTAACAATTCCAGCCTGAAATAAATTTAATATACAAAATGACAATTCAGCAAGCTCGGGATCACAATGAGACAAAAGTAACATGAAAAGGCTTCAATCATTTTTTATGACTTAACTAAACTATATTATCTTGTAAAAATAATATGAGTGAATTTAACGTTAGTATTATCATTAGAATATTGATGAAATGCAAGCACAAAATGTATCTTGATAAATACTGTATCATTTTGTCATGAGAAGGATATCATTCAAAATATTGTTCATTAATGAGTAAGGGTGCTTAACTCTTACAGCACTGAAATATTTTTGTATAAACCATGGAGACCAAAGGCTTTTTTTCAATTTGAAATCATCATAAATATCTTAGTTAGCTCTTTCCAATTGATTTGAATACCTATGTTGTGGGTCTACGGCCATCAGAAAAATTTTAATTCTTTCAGTGCGGGGTCTGTCCTCATACACCATAATCTGACGTCTACAGACTGTCTTTATACATCATAATCTGACATATAAAAACGGTCCCCGCACTGAAAGGGTAAAATGGTCGAAAAATACACCACCTTGTATCCGTATCGGAAATAGGTCTCCGTGTTTGAGTTTCCACCAATCACAATCTCGTAAGCGTGGGATGCGTGGTAGTCTCCAGGCAGTGACGTCAGGAAGAGGTGCGCATCGTGGCAGGCTCGGACAAGGAAAGTCAGAGTCTGCAGGGTGGGGGTGAACCAGGTACTGCCGTACACATAGTCTGTGCCTCCGTCAACCGTCTCTACACCGTATACGTTATCTACAATACATGGGTGGATAGATCCTTTATTCCCGCTGCAAAGCAGTATCTGATTGCTCAGAAAGTAAGCAGAAATTACATTTCAGCTTTGCACGGCAGTAATGATATGATCGATTATCAAGAACAGTTTCTCTCAGTTTTTTTCTGTAATAATCATTAGTTTTAGTGGATAGATTGTTAGCCCACTGGGGACCAATCCCGGATATTTTTAGGATTTTCAACTGCTCGGGATTGATTACATGAGATAACTATGCCGTCATAACATCATAATCTGATCTCAGAGTACAGCAGCAATTTACTCTGGTAGTCCATGGGTTAAAATCGCATATGTTTGCCTTCATTTCAAACAATAATACCATTAAAAAAAGTTGTGTCATATATGCTAGAAATTGTACTGAACATAATTGTGTTTATAACGTATGTTTTTTTATTGTAATTAACCTCAAGGTAATATTTCCTTTTTAAAACAACCTTGTCCTGAGAAGAACCTCCAGTCACCAATCTGTCCTTCTGCGGTGGCTACAGTGAGAGAATTCACTGTGTAAGGATTGGGGTCCGTGTAGGAGAGGATACGGGTCTGTCCAACTATTCCTCCAGTTCCAAACTGAATCACACCATCCTCCCATGATAACCAGAAATTACGAGCACTGTTACAGTCGAGAATGTTGGGTGTGCTGGCCTCCACCTCAATAGTTCCCTGTCTAGCACGCCGAATTACAGACTTGCTGTTCTGCCAGCCGCCAATGACAATCTCGTACATGGTCAGAGAAGAAAGTCCCACCACTTCTGCCAGACCCACGTGGCCGTCATGGCATGCTTTCAAGGAAAAGATATTGGATGTTCTTCCAATCACTGTTAGATGGTAGCGGTAGTAGTCGTAGGTGCCGTCTGACTTCACTTGATGAACAGTGCCTAAAATTAAAGTTTAAAATTTTAATAAGGTAGGCCTAACCATTTCCTCCAGAATAAACAGATATGCTGCGTGAATTTGACAAAGGTGTTCAGGAGTTTAAATCCATGTAAGGGGTGCTTCTCCTAAGAATTTATTCTATTATATTTTAGACAACTTTCCTTCTTTATCCTTCTTTATTTTATTCCATCCTTGGCAATGTATTTTGACAAGTTTTTTTCACAACAAAAATACTGCTCCTATTTCAACATACTGCAGATCAGGTAATTTTCGCTTGTTAAGATTTCTGTGAATTTTTCACGAATTATCAATCTCTATGATAATAGCGCCATCATAATAGATAGATTCTTAAATTTGAGATTCTTTAATTTGCGAATTTGTCCTCCTCGCGAAAATTAAAACCTCGTGATTATTACCAGATCTACAGTAATTAAATTATGCAGGTCACAATAGCAATACAACACCAAAAAAGATCAATAATTTTTATTGTACATCTAGTTTTTACCTGAATTGATGGGATAAACCCACTCAGCACCGTCGCTGCCAGGGCCGGAGCTGAGGGCCATGGAATGCACCTCCATGGGTTCACTGTCCACCCAGCTGAGCAAACGTCTGCCGGACACGTCTCCGACTCCCACGTCTATCTGCCCGTTGTCCCAGCTGATCCAGAATGTCCGTGATTCCAGACAGCTCAGCACATCTGGCGTGCTCTCGTAGAGGACCGCTTCCGGGCTCTCCACACCGCGATACAGTGAGGTACCCAGATTCCCGTCAGCGCCGATAATGATCTCGTAGGCTCGTGATTCACTGGGGAATGAGTGCAGCTGGAGCCGCGCCTCGGCACAAGATTGAATATCCACCGTGAAGGATTTCTGGTTCATTCCGTACAGCATCCAGACGTCCTGCTCAGTCCTGCTGCTGGAGTCATCGTGGGTCCTGACAATCATGCTGTCTCCTGTACAGTCAATATACAACTCATGTTATCACAGAAAAACATTAATTTAGAATGTGGAACAAGAAAAATAATTTGCTGTATAGTAAGAATAAACCTAACGCTGCTGATTTTTTTTCATTCATTTAAAGCTGGAATTGCTAATGCAATTTCCAGCTTTAAATGATGAAAAAATATTACCACTCAGGTCTATAGAAGATAGACACCTCTCAAATTGAAAATAATGAATAAAGCACCTCCCACTACTATTTTATCAATATCAGTGGTATTTTTATTCTGAGTGAAACTTGTTTGAAACCGTATATATATGGTCCAAGCAGGACAATTTATGTTACAAGTAACCTATATATCATGTAATGCTATGTGTGTAGAGCCCCTCTCTTGCTTATGCTAGGTTTACACTAGGTTCACGGCGGCCACGTTTCAGGCCACCGTGGAAAAAACGGGATGGATGTGGGGCAACGCAGGGCGGCGGGATGGGCAAACTTGGGAGGCCGTGATTGCCGTGACTGCCGTGCCAGATTTTAAAACTGTCAAAAAATTTGCCACGGCAGTCACGGTACGGATAAAAAAACCTAGCAGGCCATAGTAAAACGGGTGAACCCAACAAAACGTGACAAAACGTGACAGTGCGTAATAAGCCGTAACGGAACTTTTAGGCGGTCCGTAGTGGGACTGGAAGCATGTTTCTGGATTTTTTGGTGATTTTGTTAGCGGCCATTTTGAAAATCGGTCTTTGGTCATTTATTCTCTATCAATTAAATGTTAACAGCCTGATTCTGACTCGTGATAAGTCCCTGAACAACATGATACCACTCAATGCGAGTCCTGGGGATATTTTAAATCACAAATCATAACTTCAAAAGTGCATAGAGTTAAAATATGTAATGCTTGTCATTTTTTTGAACGCCATCTTGAATTACACAAAAAAATATTGTAATTTAGCAATTCAAAATAGAGTCCTTGACCTCTTAAATGTAGGATTATACACCAAAATTGATCTTTTAAATTGATTAAGAGGCAAGATATGTTCAAACGCACTCCAAAGCTGTCGTGTGTCCACGTTTCATTTGCAGAGAATCTTGAGAGAACGTGAAAGACGTCTCAGTCCTTGATTAGAACGTGAGAAACGCAAGGAACCCCATCAGACCGTGACGGCCCGGGAGGCAACGTACTGGCATCCGTAATAAATCGGGGGCCGAACGGTCCGAACCGTACCGCGCCTTTGAGCCTCCGGGAGTCGACCACCTGCGACCCGTCACGGCGCGTCCCGCATACCGTGAGAGGCCGTGACAGACCGTTAGAAAACGTAGCAAGACTTGAAAAAAATTGAAAGAGGGCTAAAATCCTACGATGCACTTTGTTCCGAGCAAACGTGGCCGCCGTAGCCGCCGGGAACATAGTTTAAACCTAGCATTACATACAGCATTAACCTATAGAGCTCTGGTCTATCCAGTTTACATTTTCAGTCACTTGAACTTGTGTCTCTCTACAGCTACAGCTTCAAGTGACCGACAAACCACCTGGATTTGTATAATTAGGTCACATCATTTACAAATTCCACAACATATTTCACATGTGAAAACTAGTTATACAATTGCGAATAAAACCACAGAAATATCACCATAGTCGACATCAGAGCTCTGGGGGTTTAACCTTAACCCTTAGAACACTGATGTCGACTGCAGTAAACATTCTGTGTTTTTATTTGCACCTGTATAACCAATTTTTAAAAAGTGCTTTCAATTTTGAAACACTCATATATATTGGGATTCAAATTTCACAAATAACACAAATGTTCAGTCACCTGATGTTGTGGATCACGGCAGCGAGACACAACTTCAAGTGACTGAAAATCTAAATTGAATAGGTCAGTGTTCCAAGGGTTGACCCTCACACCGCTATATTAAATCATTAAAATTTTCACCCACTTGAAGTTGTGTCTCGCTACCGTGACCAACAACTTCAAGTGATGAAAATTACTCTTATTTGTTGAATTTGAGACCAAACATTTTCAAATCTTGATGTTCAAACACTCGTTCTCAATTATTGTCATTTAAACAGCTGATAAAAAAGATTAAAAACCAAAAATTTTCAAATCTTGATGTTCAAACACTTGTTCTCAATTACTGTCATTTAAACAGCTTATAAAAAAGATTAAAAACCAAACATTTTCAAATCTTGATGTCCAAACACTTGTTCTCAATTACTGTCATTTAAACAGCTGATAAAAAAGATTAAAAACCAAACATTTTCAAATCTTGATGTTCAAACACTCGTTCTCAATTACTGTCATTTAAACGACTGATAAAAAAGATTAAAAACCAAACATTTTCAAATCTTGATGTTCAAACACTCGTTCTCAATTACTGTCATTTAAACAGCTGATAAAAAAGATTAAAAACCAAACATTTTCAAATCTTGATGTCCAAACACTTGTTCTCAATTACTGTCATTTAAACGGCTGATAAAAAAGATTAAAAACCAAACATTTTCAAATCGTGATGTTCAAACACTCGTTCTCAATTACTGTCATTTAAACAGCTGATAAAAAAGATTAAAAACCAAACATTTTCAAATCTTGATGTTCAAACACTTGTTCTCAATTACTGTCATTTAAACCGCTGATGAGAAAGATTAAAAACCAAACATTTTCAAATCTTGATGTTCAAACACTCGTTCTCAATTACTGTCATTTAAACCGCTGATGAGAAAGATTAAAAACGAAGTAGTCGTGATCAGTGGTGCAAAGGTTAATTAACCTTTTTCTGTGAAGAATGTATTCAAATATTCTTATTGGCATTGATCTAATTAAACTCCATTGAAAGTGAAGCTACAACTGAGTGTTAGAGATAACTTACTAGGATAGTTTGTGAATTGCCAGAATCCCTCTGCCGTGTTCCAGGTAGTGATGGCGACATGCGCCACAGTTATCGGTTCCGGATCCTGCCAGCTGGTGATCCTGTCCACCGCGTACACATCACCCTCTCCCACTTCTATCAGACCTTCATACCACGAAATCCAGAAAGGCCTCATGATGTCGCAGCTGAGAATCTCTGGTGTTTCAACAGTGACTTCATCCGTCTGTCGATTGCGGCGAATGGCTGTGCGGGTGTTTTCACTGCCCCCGATCACCACCTCATAGGCCAGAGTGTCTCCCACCCGCTCCATTAGCCCTATGTGGGCATCGCTACAGGCCTGGACGAGGAAGGTGGCGAAGTTGGTGGTGCGGGTCATCACTCTGTAGTTGTTGTAACTGTAACTTTTAGGAGTGTGGAACTGCATTACTGCGACTGAAAAAAACACACAAGCAGGTAGCAGTTATTATCCTCAAACAGATTTGACAGAGTAGACCATTCAGAATAAGCCCCTGGTTAAAATATTTGTAACAGAGGGTGTACATATTTTCTGAACAACTAAGACAAGATTTTACTCCCAATTTTCACTACCAAATATAGTTTACATCCCATTAAAATGAGGTTTGTGATGTAAAAATATTACAAAAATATTGCAAAAATTAAAGGTTCAATGTGGAGGAGGATTCATTATAGTTGACCATACATAATGGCCTGAATGCTCTCAACAATTGTGTATGTCCTCGTTGGTCCAAATAGCGATTTTTTAAATATCTCCACTAATTAATTGTAGTCTCACAAATCACTGTGGAAAAAACACATGCATCACAGAGCCGGCGTCAAGTCCACGTGCTTTTCAGTGGAGCCAGAGTACAGCCAGGGGAGACTTGAGCAAAATGTAAACTTAGCGCTGGATTTATCGATGTCGGTATATAGTGTGTCGATTTGTCGCACAAAAAATGGCCATGTTGATAGGTCGAATTAAGGGGTCTGGTCCCCTATAATTAGCATGACATCAATGACCTAAATCAATGGCTCAGGTGTCCTCCATTGATTATGGAATGAATTTGTAAGTTGTTTCTGATATATCCACAAAAAAGCATTGGATGTATACATGTACTATGACAAAAATAATTATCATTTAGGATAATAAAGATGATATATAGACTTTGATAGGTTCAGTGAGTACATCTATACTAAGAATGGCTCAATGAGAGATAAAGTCGCAGAAAGGGGTCAAATAATAGACAAGCATTAATTAATTGCTCATGTTTGCTGGATAATAACCTTTACTGTAGCTGAATTGCCACTCTCCTGCTGTTCCATCCCCGGTAGTCAGCGATATGGAATGAATGTTATCTTGGTTACTGTCCGTATACTCCATAATCTGACCTTGATCCAGCTGCCCTTGTCCAACACGAACACCCTTGTTCCAAGCCCAGCGTATCCAGAAATCAATCAGACGATCACATTGCAGCATGTTAGGTGTACTAGCGGTTGTCAATGGGCTTGAATTAGCCGACAGTCCTTTATAGATATGTGACCTTAAGAAAGAGGAGGGAGAATATTGATAACAATATAATAATTGTTTCATACAAATATTTTTCGACCCGAAGAATTTTAAATTTTTAACCCTAACAAAATAAATAATTTTTTTAGAAAAAGTGTGTATTAAATATATATTAGGGGAGCTTAAAAAATAATTATATATTGTATATGTTTTGTGGTAGTACTAGGAGTCCTTAAAAAATGTTTACAAAGACACTGCCCTCAAATAACCCGTGATATATACAAAACCAACACCACTACATTGCATATATATGTTTAAATTTATTTTCTTGTCAAGTCTTACTTCTCTTCACAGATTGACTTTGTAGGACATGTGAATGATGCAGAGCTTTAAATGGGTGAAAATAGAATTTATGTTAATGAGTATATTGCAAGACGGCAAATTTACCATAGATAAATAAAATGGCCCATCACCACCTTCGGAATCAAAGGAAAGTGTCTGCTGGGACAAATACGTTCCTTAACAATTACAACGCTGAACTTTTTTCATACAAACCATGGAGACCAAAGGGCTTGTCAATTTAAAATCATCATGAATGTCCTTCCTAGCTCTTTCCCCTTCATTTGAAGACCTATGTTATGGGTCTACTTCCATTGTAATTATTTGTATTCTTTCCGTGCGGGGACTGTCCTCACAGGATTCCCGCACTGAAAGGGTTAAATCTCAAAGGTTACAGTAAATATTCTCACTCTGTGTTACTGGAGGCGCCCAGGTGTATCTCGTATAAGATGGAAGCTTCCGTGGTGTCCTGAGGGTTGAGTGTGAGAGCTATGTAGGCGTCCTTGCAGGCTCTCACCTGGAACATGAAGTACTTGTTTGACGAGGTCAGCCAGCTGTAGTCATGGCCATATGTCGCCGGAGTGTTCACCGTCACTGTGTCATCTGGTGTAGCAAGAACAATTATATGAGAAAAGATAGATGACTTTTAAATACATGTATGAACAGGCTGAATTAAGTGTTATATAAAAGTATGAGTATAGTTTAAACCTCTTTCAAATGATGAAAACAATTATATTGTTATTTAATCTTATAAGTAAAAACTCCTGGTATACAATACTTTGAATATGCAGCTGGATCTTTTTATCAATCTGATTCTATAATTGTATTGGTTCAAGGGATAAACAATTCATATCTTTTTACAATAAATGTGTTATAGATATAAACTGTCAGTCCATTTTTTATCTACCATTGAATATTTGTATAATAGCAGATGATTTAAAAAAATTGTGCTGAATCCTTTTTTTAATCCATATACAGATAAAAGGTTTTGAAATATTGGTAAGCAAGTGACAATATAAATAAAGATCAAAATGTAAATACTGACCAGGAATAACTGTAAACTCCCAGACACCTTTATTGTTCATGGCAGTGGTGATGCCGACACCTTCCACCCAGCCCACGTTAGCCTCCTTCCAGCTGATCACTACGTCTTCTTCCACGATAGTTCCTTTTCCAAAATGAAGTTCTCCACCGGTCCAGCTGATCCAGAACCAGCGAGGCTCAGAGCAGCTCAAGATGTCATTAGTACTCGCTGTTTTCTCATCTGGTCCTGACACAGAGGACCTGACGGCACTCAACTTATTATTATAACCACCAATAACCACTTCATATGCTGAGACACTAGTGATACCCAGATATTGTGACAAAGCCACATGTGTCTCTGCACAGGCTTCTACCTTGAAAACCACAGATGTGTGACTAGGAGCAGAATACCATGCGTGCTCATATTTATAATCTCCTGGTGTGTTAAACACTGCACTTCTCACTGAAATAAAAATAACATGTTGTTCACGCAACATACTGAATGCCTGAAAAGTACTGTCATTTCATTATGTAAATTAGTTTTTAAAAATGGGTGTCAAAAATTAAAAAGGAGAATAATAGATAATCTGTATATTGTAAAGATATAATATATGAACATATGATAATTTGGATGGTATCTAGGACAATAAATCCTGTGTCCCAAGACATTGGGTGCTTGAATGCCGTTTATATAGTATGTATTACTTTTACCAAGGAAATACAAGACATTGAGACAATAGTGGCTTAAGTTCACCATTTTGCGTTTGTGGGTGCATGTAATTGAGTTGGATATGCCCCTAACCTTGATCATCAGCGATCTGCCATTCTGCAGGTGTTTGCTCGTTGTCACTCATAGACAAGCTCGCAGTGAATATATCCAAAGGACTCTGGTCATGATAATATAGGATCTGATTCTCTTGAACCTTCTCACCCGTACCGAACCGGATCTCTCCATCCAGCCAGCTCACCCAGAACCAGTGCAGATGTTCACAGTGAAGTAATCCTTCTGCGTCTTCCGAGTGCACCTCCTGTCTGTTACGATGCAGCGTAACTTTGGTGTTGCTGGATGCGCCAATCTTGAATTCGTAGTTATCACTGTTGTAGTCGCGCAACTTGGTACCGATCAGTAAATTTGTATGGGCACATGCTCTCACCTGAAACACCATGCTGGTTGACTGCATGTAGAACCATGCGTGGTCGTACAAGTTGGAGCTTGGTGTAAACACTGTGTAGCTGTCCCCTGAAAAACAGAATTTACAAGCATGATAATGTCATGAATTCACGGACAATAGGCACTTAAAGAACAACAGTAGCTTTATGACCAATAATCACAGCCAGACTTTAAAAATCACATTTTTGACGATTGGGTCTTAATTGAAATACTGTGATGTTCCTTGTCCTGTTTTAACTCTTTCAGTGCGGGGACCGTCTTAGACGTCAGAATCTGACGTCTGTGGTAGACATCAGATTCTGACGTCTAAAAACGGTCGAGCACTAAATTAACAAATTATAGAGGCTGTATACATAGGTATTCGAATAAAGCAGAAGGAGCTAACTAAGAGGTCTTGTCAAGTTTAAAAAAATCCAAGAAAAACTCAGATTGGTCAAAATTTCCGATAAAAATTAAAATAAGAGTTTGGGCTTGACCCACCCATCCTCTCTGATTTTTTAATTTTTTTTGACTCGACAAAATCTTTAAGACATTTATGATCATTTCAAATTGTGCAAAAGCTACGTCCTTATGATATCTTACCTTGCACTCCACCTAAGTGCCATTCACCAAGTGAACTCCAGCCAGATGTGACACTCATTGCTTTGATATTTGGAGGGTTTTCTTTGCTGTGTTCCATGAAAATCTTTTCCCCTAACACTGCACCTTCACCAACCTAGATAACAGACAATAACACTCATGTATAAATCATCCCCTTGGAAATCAAAGGGTGTATCCCAATATTCAAATTACATTTTTAAACATCTCATTCATGTTAAGGAAAAGAGAATTGGACCAAATAATGATTTTTTTAATCCACAAGCCTTAGGAATATTAGTCACAATCAAAAAACAGTCTATTTACCTTTTGCATGGTAATGAATTAATAATTCTAATTAAAGCGAAGCATGCCAGCCAACACAAGACATTCTTGGCTTAATATTGGTCTACCATCTACAAAAATGGAGGCCCAACATTAAGCCAACATTGGTTTAAAGCTTAGTATCTGCTGGGATGCTCGGCGAAGTATGCAGTATGGCCGCTGTATTATTACTAAAGCTCAAAGGCATACTAACCTGGAGAATCTGGTTCTCCCAGCGACACCAGAAGAAGCGCACCTCGTCTTCACTGAGGATCCCTGGAGTTGACACCCACACCACATTGGAGCCATATTTACTGTTTCTAATCACTGACTCCGAGTTGGTATTTATTCCTAGCACAACTTCGTAGACATTAGCGTGCGCGTCCAGCATGGTGTCACTCAGCAGGATGTGAGCGTTAGCGGGGGCTTTAACTCTCACGATCAGATACTCTCTGTCTGGGGCGTACACCCACACCTGGTCGTAGTCATCACGGTCCTCTTTGGTGGTCATGTTTAGTATTCTGACTGGAATACAAAAAGATAACAGTAGTTAACCAGTAACCCTTTCAGTGCAAGGACCATCTTATACGTTAGAATCTGAATGAATTAAAATAATTATAATGGCCATAGACCTATACCATAGGTTTTCAAATAAACCGGAAAGAATCAATTAGGACATATATGACAATTTCAAATTGAAAAATCCCTTTAGTCCCATGGTTTAAACAAAAATAATCAATGTTGTAGAGGTGAAGTTAGAGACACAAATTCACGTGAGCAAAAATTACTCAAATATCTATTATTTAAAGCAAAACATTTGCCAATCTAGGAACTTCAATGCTCACTTCTCCTACTAAATGTTTTTTCTTCAGAACAAACAAAAATACCAAAAAAACGGTCATAGGCATGATTACCATATTTAAGGTTAAGACAGTATTATTATTTACAGTAAACTGATGTTATCAGCTAAAGATATCACAGATCATTCCTCAGAACAATTAAACATTTCTGTAACGTTGATGTCTGAGGTGCTATTACAGGTATGCCAGCATAGTTCACACTCTTACGGTAAGTCATTGTACGTAAAGAGTATAAACGAAGAACCCTTCATTATTTCACTATGTGACCTATAAAGAGCCTTTACAAATACATGTACTTATATCATGGTAAGTTACTTAAGGGCTTTTAAGAAACAACAAATTTTTAGCAGATGTAAGACATTGTACATAGAAAGTGGCATCTTAACAACACCAGAAACAACAGTGGTGAAGTCAACTGTCAGATATATCATTGTGTGTACTGTGTAGTGAGTATAGCTTACGTAGTTTAGAACCCCGATGATACATAACATCTCAGCTATACTAGATAAGATGATCAGTGTCTGTACAGAATGAAGGCATGCATCACACCTGTCTATACACATAACAAGCCAAACATACACTATAAAGCGTGACTATTGCCTTTCAGTTCCTGTGCAATGATAAACAATACTCACTGGAATCTTCATCAAATTCCCAGTGTGCATTTTCTGTGTGCTTTGATGCCAGCGATATGGAGTTTATCTCATAAGCAGACATATCTCGCCAGGCAAACAGTATCGCGCTGCCTACATCGTCACCTGTACCAAGCTCAATGGATCCAGAGACCCATCGAATCCAGAATGGACGCATCTCACTGCAAGACAGGATGTCCTGCGTGCTAAAACTTTTAGTTTCTGACTGCGGTGACTGCTTGTGTATTTCTGTCATGCTGTTGCTCTGTGCCCCCATGACAATGTGATAAGAGTTGTCCTCTGTGATCCCGGGAACTGTTGTCAGGATGACGTAGGCGTCCTCACAGGCCTTCAGGCTGAAGATAAAGTACTCCCTGTCCGTGGCCAGTGTGAACTGATACATCGGCAAGTCATGCTTTGTGGACACCGCATAGTAATTTTCTAAACAGAACAACAACAGTAGTACATGAGCAAAAAAGTATAAAATTGCATCCATGCAAACAAGTGACATTGGTCAAGAGCTGTTTTAATACTGGACCAATGTCTCAGGCATTGTGCCAGTTCATGAGCAGCGTTGCAAAGGTATTAAATTACAAACGACACAGCAGGTTGACCCAAAGCTATCACAATTTTGTCACAGTAGCATAGATGCTGGCCAGGCATTTAACTTTTGAAGCACTGATTTTTTTTACGAAAACCTTGAAGGCCAAAGGGTTTTTTTCAATTTAAAATCATCATAATTGTCTTAGTTAGCTTTTTCTGATTTATTTGAATACCTATGTTATGGCCATTACAAATATGAGTCACTTATACAGTGCATGGATCGACACTAGTAATCAGAATCTGACGTCTACAGACGTCAGATTCTGACGACTAAAGTTGATCCGCGTGATGAGGGCATTTAACCCTATCAGTGCAAGGACCAACTTTATATGTCAGAATTTGATGTCTACAGACATCAGATTCTGACATATAAATTTGATCCCCGCACTGAAAGAATAAAAATATTTATAATAACCATAGACCCATAACATAGGTATTTGAGCTATTTATGCTGACTTCAAATTGAAAAAAACATGTTGATCTCCATGGTTTATACAACACTATTTCAGTATTGTGAGGGTTAAGCACTGTTTCAGGTGTCATTAGCATATTACATAAGCGTGTAATATACAAGATGGTTATTATTCTCACCTGAGTGATCTTCAGATGGATCTGTGCCTGGTTCTGCAAATATTAAATAAATGCTTCATAAATCAAATCAAACTTTTATGCTTCTTTGCTAAAATTTGAGAGAAAATTAATTCACATAGAATTTGGTTGATTTAACTTTAAGCTTGACTGATTCAACAAATTTGCAGTCAAAGTATATAATATACACAGGCCTATCATTCTTGGGCATTAAGCTTTTATCACCTACAGATTTTTTGCAGTAATCAATTAAAGACATTAGAGTAAAAAAATGTGCTAAAAGGAGAGGCCATTTCGTTAAAGGTAAAAAGATACACTCCTTGCAGCTGGCATAACAACAAAACAGGAGGTCTTTTTATGATACAGTAAAAACAAGACATTTATAAAAGGCTGATTTAGTGCTGGCCCAACACATGCGACAACATCTGCAAAAGTATCTGCCCAACATTGACAGAGCCTTGGGCAAATCTGGTTACTGGGGACCTTTCTCACACCATTACCTAATTATTAGTCTGAAAATCAGAGTGTGGTGTATACCTGGCAATACAAACATTTACACAAAGTTAGTTCAATGTTTGCCCAGTGGCTGCAATGTCGGCCCAAAAGCTTGTGTTTGCTGGTACTAAATTATCAGTCTGATAATTGGTGGATATATATATAAATACAGACAGAACATAGAGGCTGTACCCAGCAAACACAAGACGTTCACCCAATGTTGGTACAATGTTGGGCCAGTGTCATAGACGATGGGCCAACATTGTACCAACAGTGGGTGAACGTCTCGTGTTTTCCTGGTGTGACACACATACCACCATCTGAGCTGGCGTAAGGAATGTGCCAGTCTGCCCTGTACGATCCACTGGTTGTGATGGCCAGCGTACTGATCACCAGACTCTCTGCCACGGGGTGAGTCAGCACAGCGTCCTGACCCGGGATGTCTCCTTTCCCCACGCTGATCTCAGAGCCCGACCACGTAACCCAAAACGGCATGAAATCAGCTCCCGACAGTATGTGCTCGCTGGCGACAGAAGCCACTTCAGTGCCGTTAATCTCTTTCCTGATCACCGTCCGCGTGTTGTCGTCGGCGCCTATCACGACCTCTGCCGTTTGTATGTCCAGATTGGCTGGCAGGAATGACAGCGCTATAGAAGCGTCATGCGCAGCTCTCACGTTAAACACCAAACTGGTACGGTCCATTGTGGACAGGTACATCTTTCTGTAATTGCTGTGACTCGTGAACACGTACATATTATCATCTATAAACAGAAAAGAATATTGCATATGAAATTATTCATCAAAATGTTGGCATATGCATCATAAGACACATATTAGCTAAATATTTGTGAACAAGAGGTTTTACTGGCCTATATTCTAATTTGCTAATCAATAATAAATTTGATCAACAGTAATAGTAGACAGGATATGGATAATTAATTGAAGCAGGTATTAAACTGATGTGTATTACCATGATAACTTACCATTATATAAAAATATGTAACTAGTATGCTTTGAACTTACACAAGTGTTCTACAATTCGATACTCCAATGCTGCGGTGATGTAGGTACTAAATGAAGCGTAGCGATACAATGTTGGTTCCGGCATGGTGTACTGCATCATTTGATGTGTGTGGACGAGACCAGTTCCAAATGTTATACTTCCTTCTTCATCCCAGCTGAGCCAGAACATTGTGAACTGGTCGCACTTCATAATTTGAGGCGTTGATACTTGTAAAACAATACCATCGTGCCCGTGACGAATGTCTGTGAGTGTGTTAGAATAGCCACCGATGACTATTTCATATATGTTCTCACTGGTTGAGTCGTAAAGGTTGTTAGAAAGAAGAATATGAGCGTCGTTGCATCCTTTCACCCCAAACTGAATCTCATTGTGCTGAGGTCGAGCTGAGCTAGAGGGGTTGGTTTTTGGTTCCACCCACGCATGTTCATAGTGATATTCATAATCCATGAACAGGGTATATGTCTCTCCTGAAACATGCAACAATACAAATAGGAAAAATTGTAATATTGCAACATTTGAAATTAATGCATATTTTGAAAGCTTGTGATCACAAAAACAATTTACAATAGCGATTGATTTATCTTAGAAAAAAGAGTTAACCCTCAAATACTAATCGCGTCTATAGTCGTATTCATACTTTGTTTTTGTCAAAAAAAAGGAAAGTTAAAGGAGAAATGAACTATAACCCTTACAAAGCAATTGTTTTGTATAAACCATGGAGATCAAAGGGTTTTTTTCAATTTGAAATCATCATAAATGTCTTAGTTAAAGTCTGTCCAACGGTGGGGAATTGTCCAAAATGAAATTTAGCTTTTTTCCCCTTATTTACTCAATATCGCATTATAAATTACAAAAATGGTATTGGTGTATTAAAAATCCCATTTGGCATTTATTTTTATAAAAAAAACGCCAATATTCGCGCACTAAATTTATTAATCAGCCGTTTTAATCTTGCCTCTGTAACGCCATAAGAGCCGGTGGTTAACTACGCATATTATCGCTCACCATTTGGACGAGCTCACTTCAGAAAACCAGCGGGGATGTTCAGTGTAGTTGCAACTAGCCCCAATGGTCGGTTGTTTTGCGTATTTTCGTCCATATAATTTATAGCGCTATATCGGTCTTGGCGCTCATAAAGAACGTTATAGATGCCTAGCTTGTACTGCAAGACTCAAGCGCGCAAGAGTCATGTCAGCAAGTGCTTGATGAATTAAAAGCACCCCTCCAAAAAATTTAGAATAATCCGTTCAGGATCGTTGCCATAGTGACCTTCCATGGTTCAAGGTATCACATTTAAAATGGCAGCCGTGACAGTTGAAAGCTGTCGGCAAAAAGTTAAAAAGGAGGATTAAAGCAGCAATATGTTGGATAACATTAATTTTATGAATAATTTAATACCAAATGGAACATAGAACAGGTAAATATAATTTTTGATGGGTTTCATGCGGTATTTTTGAACTGGATACCAAAAAGCTGACTTTCATTTTGGACCATTCTCCACCGTCGGACAGACTTTAGCTCTTTCTGATTCATTTGATTAACTACGGTATGTTATGGGTCTACAGTCATTATAAATATTTTTACACTTACAGCGCGGGGATTAGTCGATGCCTGCGCTGTGAGTGTAAGAGAGTTATTAAGGAGTGCAGGAGTGCTGACTTTATGTTCGTTTAATAGTAGACCCTGTCTCCGAGACACTGGTCCAGTATCAAACTTCTATAAGGTTGATGTTCTATTTTATTGGGTACCTACCACTGATGTAGCTGAACTGCCAGTCACCTGTAGATTCCCATCCAGTACTGAGAGTCAAGGCTGAGATGCCGTGGGGATCTGTCGTGTCAGCCCAGTTGATGAATCGTCTCTGATTAATAACTGAACCTTCTCCAACCTCAACATGATTGTTCTCCCATTGAATCCAGAATGACCTGAACTCATTACAACTCAAAATGTCTGGTGTTTCTGCCAAGGCTTCATCATCAGTTGATTGAGCGGTTCGTCTGATATAGCTCTGCGTGTTTCCTTGTCCCCCAATTACAACTTCATACAGGCGGTTTTCTGAGTTGCCTACTATTGCAGCTAAGCCTATGTGAGCGTCGTTGCAAGCCTTCACACGGAAAACAATAAACCATCGACCAGCAACGGTTAACCAGAATTGGTTATAATTGTAGTTGTCCGGTGTGTGGGAGGTTAAAGAAGTAACTACAATATCAAACACAACTATAAAAGATGAATTTTTAGTCACGCAATTTCCAGTTTCAAATGATAAAAAAATATTCTATTTATGGAAAATAATATCAAAATTGAATGATTTGATTCACTGGGCATCTACCTAAAACTATTAGGTTAATTCCAGTGGCATTTTACAAATTGGTTTTAAACTTTCAGAAAACCGTATACATACAGGCCTAGCAGCACAAGGATTAAGTGACTGAAAATTACTAGGACTTGTGAAATTTAATCCACAATGTATTTCACAGACATAAAAATATATTTAATGTTTGTTAACTGATCAAACAAACTTACAGTTCTTAAGAATACAGAAAGCCAAAATTTTACATATCGTGACTATAGTTGACATGAGTGCTGTAGGGGGAACTTGATAAATAAATAAATTTGTTGATATATTACCAGAAATTCCGGTGCCACTAGGAAGTGACAAAATGACAGGAGAATCGAGTGACTTACGATGATCGAGGACGAATCCCCAGGTTCCTGTACTTCCCCAGCCCGTGGCGATGGATATGGTGTGAGGCTTGAAGGGCTCTGGCAGGTCATAGGTGGCGAGTCTGCAAGTCAAACAATTATTGTCAAATGAAGCTTAATTTTAGTTGTAAGTGATAAAGTGCTCCGCTAAGAAATTTAAATTTTAACCCACTTGAAGTAGTGCGTCGCTGGGGCGATCCACAACTTTCAAGTGTGTAAAAATTACTTACAGGCGTGCAATATGAATCAAAATATATGTCTACCGTATATCCCCGCGTATAGTGCGACGCCATGTATAATACGAGTTAAGATTTGAGGCCTCGGATGACCTGAAAAACGGCCAACCCTCTGTATAATACGACCTTAAATTTTGGTTGTCGGCAGCGTCCCGGTCGGTAGCGTTCCGGGCCATCTAAATGTGAGGCATGGATATTATCTTATTCTACTAAATAGGGCCGTGACACCTGCATAGACGATGCTCAATGCTCAACGGGAACAGCGGCAGCAGTACAGCTATGCAAAACCAAAGGGCAGTATCTGCTTACTTGTAAAGTGAGCAGATACTGTATTTTAATTTTCCACGGCAGAGTGGATGTCATCGGGACTGTCTCGATGGGCAGGTATTCTGAGGCCTGCATAGGCTACATACACACAGATTTTAAAATACCCGTATTTATATTTCGCCAACAAATTTATATTATTTTCATTTATCTATTACAAAGACCATATTTTAATATCGTCATGCTCAAATAAGAACATTCCAAGATGAAAATGAAAGATGAAAATGAAGATGATTGTTAAACATTTGCAGACCAGCCGCATTGTCTAGACACAAGAGGTGTACATGGTTGTATAAGGTGTCAGGGTGCAATAACACAGCAGCGCTCCATGAACTACAGCTAACAGATACCACCATTTGCTCAATACCGTATCAGCCGCGGCAACAGCGGTAGGCGTTAATGGTATCCCAGCAATATGGACATTCTGAGGCCTACATGTATAGAATTTGCAATAGGAGATATAATCAGTGATATCTTGTTATATTTCGTCAACGCATTCTCTCATTCCAATAGGAAAATATCATTTTCAGATTTGTCGTACACAATAGAACACTCCCATATGAAAGGCGATCTTAGATTAAATCATTATTAATATAAATGAACAGGTCAGGAGTGTGAATTGGTTGCAGACTAACGGCGTTATTGATCTGCCCGTGGTTGTCTAAGGTGCCACGCGCGTCGGCGAAAATGTGAGACTGGGGCTCCCAGCAAACACGACACATTCACCCAATGCTGGTACAATGTTGTGTCAGAGTCGCAGACGGTGGCCCAACAATGTACCAGCATTGGGTGAGCGTCTTTTGTTTGCTACTAGTTGGAAAGGCACAGTATCGTGTGTATAGGCCTGCTTACCAAACATGCTGACTAGCCTACGTTTAAAGATACATTCCACCGCTAGAGAACTTTACCGCTGAACTTACCGCTAGAGAGCTAGAAAATTGTAATAAATTCTACATCTATGTATAAAACGAGGTGCCTTTTTGTGACATGAATAGCTAAGAAAAAACATCGCATTATACACGGGGATATACGGTATATAGCAAAATTATTGCTCATTTCTCCTTGAATGTTTTCTTGGTTGAAGGACAAATAAAAGGTTGGAAACGGCTCTATACTGGCTTGTCACTAACAATAAACAGGTCAATATTTTCTAATATTTTGTTTGGGCGCTGGCAATAGATAAATACAGGTACTGATGATGAAGCGCCATTAGGTGGCCCATATTATTATATTTCCTTTCACTTACTTCAGCATATAGGGCTCTCCTTCTCCTAATTGTAGCTTATCATCCTCCCAGCTGATCCAGAGAAGCAGAAATCTATCACAATTTAGCAGATCTGGTGTAGATATGTCCACCACCCGACTTCCCTGTTTCAGAAAAATCAACAATATTAATTAAATTTAACGCCTGCTATAACATTTATGTACTTGACACAATGAGAGGACTGAATTAAAAATTTCCGCTAAAGCGCTAAATTTACCATTTTACATTCTTTTCAAGCTAAAGTAATAAAAAAAACATTTCTGTTTCGAGCGATTTACCTTAACACCTAAATTATTTAACTTAACACTTGTGCTGCTATAATCATATACGCTTTCAAGCAGCTTTCAAAGCGAATAAAATGTCATTGAAATTGACAGAACAGTTTGTGACATAATTATGTTCAGTTTGTCAACTAATTCAATTTGTTATATTTCATATTTGTGATTTCATGGTATTTTTCATCTTTTGAAGCTGGATATTGCATTAGCAATTCCAGGTTTAAAGATCACTGTGGTGGTGTTTTTGCATGCACAAATGCACACACCCAGTTAGCATGTGCTCTAAATCATGTGACACCTTTATCTCCATTGTCTGCCCGGTGTCACAAGTCACCTTAGGTCTTCATTTCTTTACCAGTGTTAATAGTAGCTGTCACTCCTACTAGTTACACTACTGGTTTAACCCTTTCAGCCCTCACGATGCATTAAAGCATCATTTTACATCACTGTATACAGACTTAATTTTCCTACAGCTAGGGTTTTTATGATGAAAATATCCTTGAAACTGTTTTACCAATACATGGCAATTTTCTTCAATTTTTCACCGACTTCAAGTCATCTTCATCCACTACAAGTCGAGAATTGCGGCAGCAATTCACGGCTTGTAGTGGATGAGATGACAATGGTAAATTCAGGCTTGAAAGGGTTAACTTGATGGAGTCATCATAAACGAGGTTTGACACATCTGAATGCATCTTGATACTGACATTATGACCAGTAGCGCTACTCGGTTGGTAGATATTGAAAAGCACATGACCCCTTAATCTCAAGATTGGTCTATATAACATTAACTTGCTCCTAATTCCATACTATAAATTTATAGCAATTTCGTCATGATCTGTCACTAACTGAGTTAAAGGTTTAGAGATGAGTATTTTGCGAAGCTCGTCTTTTGAGGATATAATACAATGTTTTCTTTATTTTGAATAGCATGAACAATGTGTTTATGCTAACCGAAAAATAAGCAACTTTAGCATTAGATTGATGCCACAATCATTAACTCATTAAAGAGTGTCAACAGTGAAAATGTGATTGGGAAATTGGCTTTGTGACCGCTAATTACGGTTGGCTGGGCATAGTGGTGACCGCTGGAGTTTCACTGTACCATGTGTACTGCAATATTCAATTCCATTCATTCTAAATATCATCTACAGCTTCAAAACTGATGAAAAATACCCATTAAAAACATTGGAAAACTAGACCTGTCATAATATTTGTTTGTTGTTTATTTCAGAAATAAACAACACATTTCACATTCTGCAAATCAATAATTGTGTTGGAAATATGCAGTTAGAATATGAAAGAGTTTCCCACTAGCATGAATTGACAATTTTTTTTTTTGATAAATGTACCTTGTATCCACGTCGAATGTAGGTCTCTTTATTTGAATTAGCTCCAAAAACAATTTCATATGCATCGTCGGCCGTGTAGTCTCCTGGTACAGCCGTCAGCATCACATGTGCATCAGAGCAGGCCTTCACAGAAAACTGTAATACTTCTCTCTCTGTTGACAACCATGTCCTTCCAAAACCATATTCCTGTCCATCATCCGGAGTCTCAACCGCATAGCCATTCCCTTGAAACACATTATATTAACACTTATTCTGCTGATCACAACTGTTGTCGTTTTCAATCTGTTTTATTTGTCGACCAAATCACTGTTATTCGGAATGAAATGTGTGTCTAAACATCAAGATTTGCAAATATTTGTGCTGAAACAAATATGAGTAATTTTCAGCCACTTGAAGTTGTGGGTCGCGGTAGCGAGACACAACTTCAAGTGGCTGAAATTTTCTATAAATAAGCATAAGTTTAACACTTATGCTGTGGTGATCATATATGTACAGTTTCGAGCATGTTTCAAACCCAAATAAAATGCCATTAAAGGCAGATGCTCATAGGAGGTACATTTGTATACAAAATGCCATTTCTGGGTGATAGCCAAGTGGCCTCCCATAGGAGGTTGGCTGCTCATAACAGTGGCTGCTCATAGCGGGTTCTACTCTATATATATACTGTGAAATTTGGTGAGATTTGGTGGAATTCGCAATGCTAGCTTCAAATGAATGAATAATAGAGACAAACAATTTAGCAGTACAAGGGTTGCTAGTGAGCATCTTCACAACATTAAAAGTAATATATAGCTAGCATATAGGGCTACAGAAAATACAAATTACAAAAGCCAGGAGCAAGATATAGTCAAAGGGGGATTTCTAAGAAGTAACATTACAGTTAAACATCGTACATGGTGCATTGGTAGCGATATTGGTAGTACATGTATTACGGTAGTGTTAGTAATAGTACTAGAAATGTATCAATTAGCCTACATACAATTGTAGGCCTACCAAAAAAGCATTCCCTCTGCCATTAGATATTGAACAAGACATATCAATCAAAATAAAAAACAGTTATTGCAATGATTAACAGAACAGTTATTGCAATGACTAACATAAAAAAAAAAAATTGACCCCATGTCCACCCAACCCTTGAAAAAACTAGACCAAAACAATTTCCTGTTATCTGAAATGCACTGAATGTAATCATTGTAAATACTGAACCAGAACTTCAATATGATCCAGAAATAAAAGCATTCACCAAACTACTCAAACTGTATCATCCTACAATTGAATTTGGGCAGCAAAGGCCTGAGTTCAAACTTTTTTTCATCATAACATTAATCTCCAAGCATATAAAGTAAATCTAAGAAAAATCAAACAATTGGTACAGCTGCTCAGGCTCGTGTAGTATAATAGTAGCAGGCCTAGTCGTAGAAATGTAGACGGTGATGACAGCAACAATAGTGGTACTAGTAGTAGTAGAAGAAGCATCAGCTAAAGCATCAGAAGGTGTTATCACTCACCTGCCGTACCACCATATGCATAATATCCTGTAACACCATATGTAGCCACTGTGATAGAGTTGACTGTGTAAGGTTCTGGGTCTTTGTAGTAAAGTATTCGCGATTGACCAATTACTGCTCCGATTCCAACTTCTATTGCACCATCGTCCCATGTTACCCAAAAGTATTTCATACTGTTGCAATTCAGAATATCTGGGGTACTGGTCTCCACTTCAATGGCACCTTGTCTGCCTCGGCGAATGACAGATTTTGTATTACTCCAGCCGCCAATGACTATTTCATACATGTTAAGAGAAGAGAGACCCGGTATCTCCGACAAACCAATATGTGCATCACTACATGACTGTATTCCAACTCCAAAACTTGTCTGTCCGGTTACAATTTTGTGGTAGCGATAGTAGTCATAAGAATCATCAGTCACAACTCCATGGCCGATAGCTGTGGACAAAAAAAATAGCTTCAGATGTTGAGGAATACATGGCGAATATGTTGAATTAATATATTAACAGTGCAAGAACTATCCATTATAAATTGAATACATATACCATGACCAGTAAACACGTGAGAGGGAGCCAATGGTAAAACGTGTTTGCTGGGTATATTTGTATCTTATGTGACATACAACAACAGTTCCTGATCACAAGGTTGCTGTTGTGGTGAAATTTGAATATCGTATTTATTCTATAAACACCCATATTCCAATTACCACCTGGATCCGGCCCTACTGTCACAGTCATGACA
Source organism: Flabesymbios commensalis (assembly GCA_964017125.1). NCBI lineage: Eukaryota > Metazoa > Annelida > Polychaeta > Terebellida > Flabelligeridae > Flabesymbios > Flabesymbios commensalis. Next base: position 20,173,878 of record OZ024910.1, read on the forward strand.
TTGTCTTTAGGTGAGCTTGTATATCAGTGTCACAGATTTAAGAAATAGTTAACTTCTCAAAAATAGTTACATACATGCAAAGAGAAACACAGGAAAACTACCATACTTTACTTTACTTCAGTGGTATAGGATTACCTCTTACAATGCTGAATTATTTTCGTTTAAACCATGGAGGCTAAAGAGCTTTTTTCAATTTGAAATCATCATAAATGTCTTGGTTATTTTTTTTCGGTTTATTTGAATACCTGTGTTACGGGTCTACGAGCTTTATAAATATTATAATTCTTTCAGTACGGGGATTAACTTTATACGCCAGAATGACGTCTGCAAACATCAGAAAAACGGTCCCCGTGCTGTATTAGGGTTAAGGAAGTGTCATTGCTATGGTCTAATCACTGAATATAAATGGTTTCAGGAAAATGAGTGTGTGACATTCAAAACTGCTGTTGAACAGTTTTGTCCCATACGTTCCTCCTGGTTAAAAATGAATGGTAACTCTGTCTTGCAAAGCTAAAAGTAAGCAGATACTACCATATGGCTTTGCAGAGCAGACAAGTTAAATAACTGTCAGCCCGATGTACATTTCATAAGTATCGGGATATTCAGCTTACTGTCTATTGCCACGAAGTACATTAATAAATATGTACACAAAGTTAAATTCACTGGCTCACTCACTCACTCCGCTTACCTAAGCTGACGGGATACACCCATTCGGCTCCATCGCTCCCGGGACCAGAGCTGAGTCCTGCTGCGTGCACATCTTTGGGGTCATCGTCTGACCAGCTGAGAAGTCTTCTTCCCGACACAGAATTCCTGCCTACATCTATTTGTCCGTTGTCCCAGCTAATCCAGAATGTACGCGTCTCCAGGCAACTCAACACCTCAGGAGTACTCTCCGATTTCACCTCGGTGTTTGCTTCACGATAAAGCACAGTTTTCATGTTGCTGTCTGCTCCGATCACTACTTCGTAAACCTGTGGCTCCGTCACGTAGCTGTGTAGGTGTATATGAGCTTCGGCACATGATGTAATGTCCACCGTCACAGACTTCTGATACTGATTGAATACCATCCATACATCTGTCTGACTGTTAGTAGATGAATCCTCAAGTGTGGTCACAATCATGGTGTCGCCTGTTGAAAACATTATCATGCATGAGTAAAAAGATTAGCCCTTATCCTGCTAAGTTAGGTTTTAAAATTTTTAACTACTTGAGGTTGTGTCCACCTCGAGTGGGTGAAAAGTACTCATATTTGTTTCCTTTGAGACAAAAAATTACAAATGCATAAACACACATTTCATCCCCAATACCAGTGGTTTGATCGCAAATAAAACTGATTAAAAATGACTATTGTCATGATTAGCAGGCAAAGGGTGAATATGCAGCTTCACAGAATAAATGGTTAGGAAGTATGCATTGGCTAAGCCAGCAAACACGAGACATTGAACAAATGACAGTTTAAAGTTGGGCCAGAGTCATAGACAAGAGCTAAGCCATCTTTGGTTGTTAATTTGCATACATGTCGACCAAAGGATATGAAAGGGTGTATCTGCCACTTTGTAAAGTGGCAGATACACCCTTTTATTTCCAAGGGGCCAATGTAAGAACGCTTTGGGTCATTGACCCATGTGTTCAGGCAATGTTTCGAAATAATACTCACTGGGATAGTTTGAGAACTGCCAGTAGCCTTCAGCTGTTTGCCAAGTAGAGATGGCTGCGTGACTGACGGTTAACGGCTCTGGATCCTGCCAGGAAACAATCACATCATCTCCATAAACGGCTCCGTTACCTACTTCAATATATCCATCCAGCCATGTCACCCAGAATGGTTTCATCACATCACAGTCCAATATACCTGGCGTTTCAACAGTAGCTTCATCAGTTTGCCGATTGCGTCTTATAGCTGTGCGTGTGTTTTCATCGCCGCCGATCACCACCTCGTAAGCCAGGTCATCTCCAAGGCGCTCCATCAATCCAAAATGGGCGTCATTGCATGTCTTGACCATGAAGGTGGTGGAGGTCCTAGATGAACCGGTGATCCTGTAGTTGTTATAGCTGTATGATGATGGTGTGACATACTCCTTGACACGAGCTGAACAGAACAGTAACGATTATCAGATTATGTCAGTACGCTAGAAAAAATGAGGCATTCACACAATGCTGGTTTGATGTTGGGCCAGTGTCTTAGACAGTGGACCAACATTTAAACAACATTGGGTAAAATAATTGTGTTAGCTGAATATGCAAATGTATGCAAATAACCAGGTGTATATTATTTTTTTAAATTGAAAATGACACTGTTGGGTATAGACTGAAAACATATTATTTTATATACATTCTAAAGTGTAAAGCTTAAAAAAATGAAAAACAACCCAGAAAAAAACACACAAAGCTAATTATTTATGCTTGAAATATATACATGTGATGTCATCCAGTACAAATATTATCACTGGCAAATGGTTCCAGAAAATGTTTTTTCAAATAAAATTATCTAATTAATGCCATTCTAACCGGCATTGCTGTTGAGATGCCACTCTCCTGTTGTCCCGTCGCCCGTGGAGAAGGACACAGTATGGATGTTCTGTGCAGTCCCATCTTTCCACTCCATGAACTGTCCCTGATCTAGCAGTCCCTGTCCCACACGGATGCTCTGATCCCAGCCCCACCTGATCCAGAACGGGAGCAGCTGATCACATTGCAGTATGTTAGATGTGTCCGCGGTGTGAACAGGCTCAGAGCTAGTGGACATGCCTTTGTAGATATGAGACCTGTAAAATCAACCAAACTGAGAGTTATGTTATTACTACTTACTACAATCATTTAACTGGTAAATTGTTCAGACCAGGCATTGTCAAATGTTCTTGACGACTTATCACCCATTTGCTTAACATTCAACAGCATATTGTAAATAAAAACTCATATATACAGCCATTGCAGCTCAAGAATTGTTTGGAAATTGTATCTCCCTACCACAACTAACAACAGGATAAAAAGTATGTAAGTGCGACTTGACTTTTTGGTTATAGCTAGTCTGACACATATAGGATATAGGCTTTCTATATCGATGGCGAAAGTGCAAAATTTCCTAGCCAAAATTGTTGCAGCGGGAAAGTACAATGGGAGTGCACATAATATTATATTGTAGTGCTAGCAGCTAGTATCAGAAGAAGAAAAGAAATTTATTTGACAAAAACATAATTAATTACAAATAGAGTGAAAAGTACAAATAACAGTCGGGAGACCATAGTTAAGACAAAAAATGCCCCTACCACTATGGCCACCTTTCACACAAGAAAAAATAATTTCAAGATATTCAAGTTGCAAAAGGGTCAATGATTATAAAGTCACGTGACCATAAAGTGGTTGTAGATGACAATCAATATATATATCTCATCGCTCTTGTCAAGCTTATGGGAACAGTAAATACAGCTTAAATTAATTCTTTTCAGATATCTTATTTAAATTATGTTTCAAAAGTTCAACATATTTTCCATTCTCCTAATAAGCAATTACATGGTCTATCCCAACTCTAACCGATTGGAAAAAATGGGCTGCTTAGACTACGATCAGATCATCAGAAATACCCAGAGAACCACAATGTCAAATTTGAATGCAATCCAACCAATCGTGGCCATCTTAGAAAATGTGTATGCTACAATACTTACTTGGTATTACTGGAAGCTCCCAAGACAATCTCATAAGCATCATTGTGTATGTCATGTGGTAGCAATGTAAGTGCAATGTACGCATCCTTACAAGCCTTCAGGTCAAACATTAGGTATTTATTGGGGACAGTAAGCCAAGCATACTCATGTTTGTATGTAGAAGGAGTGTTTATCACCAGTGTTTCAGCTGCAAGTACATAAATTAGCGTTCATTCAACCCTCAAAGCACTACATTGTAAAATTTCAATTTTCACCCACTTGAAGTTGCGATCCACAACTTCAAGTGGGTAAAAATTACACATATTAGTTCAATTTGAGAACAGAAATGTGAGAATTTTGATGTTTGAAAACCTGATTTCATTCTGAATAACCGTGATTTGATTAAAAGAGACCGTGGTTGTGCTTAGCGCTCCGAGTGTTAAGTGTATGTGGCGATATTCCTTAATGCGCTGCATTTTTTTATGAAAACCTTGGAGACCACAGGGTTATTTTCAATTTGTAATCATTTATGTCTTAGTTAGCTCTTTCTGATTTATTTGAATACCTATGTCTATGGTCTTTAGATACTAAGCATTTTTGATCTGTTTGATTAGCAGGCTAAATAAGTTATTGGTAGTGAAATGAGTGTTTTTACATCACAATTGCTTAGTCTCAAATTAAAAACATATGAGCAATTTTCTCGCACCTGAAGTTGTGGGTTGCAGGAGCAAGACGCAACTTCAAGAGGGAGAAAATCTAAATAAAATAACTTATATAATGGGGTATAAAATTAATCTTCGATACAATTAATGAATTACATTAATATATTATCGACTTGGCTGTACCTGGAATCGATGCGAAGTCCCAAATTCCTTTGTTGTTTCGCGCTGTGGTGATACCGACACCTTCCACCCAGCCTATATTAGCCTCCTTCCAGCTGATCACTACGTCTTCTTCCACGATAGTTCCTTTTCCAAAATGAAGTTCTCCACCGGTCCAGCTGATCCAGAACCAGCGAGGCTCAGAGCAGCTCAAGATGTCGTCAGTACTTGCTGTTTTCTCATCTGCTCCTGACACTGAGGACCTGACGGCACTCAGCTTGTTATTATAACCACCAATAACCACTTCATACGCTGATATACTGGTGATGCCGACATACTTAGACAAAGCCACATGAGCTTCAGCACAGGCTTCTACCTTGAATACCACAGATGTGCGAGTGGAAGATGAATACCAGGCGTGCTCATATTTATAATCTCCTGGGGTGGTAAACACTGCACTTCTCACTGAAATAAAAAAATACTTAGTTAAATCTAGTGCATATGTGCGGTGATAAATGTATGTATACTGATGATACATGTATTATACTGCACCTGTTATGAATAGTAATTATGAATAATAAAATAGAGTGTGGTAAAATTGTGGTTTATGATATTCATGGCCCGGTAAGTAAGATAGCACATGTACTGAAAACATGCTTCTGTACAATAAGGCTTCACCCTATTAGGAGCCAGTTTACCAACCGGCACCTGAAGAAAAGTCTTAACCCTTGTCGTGCTGAATTGTTTCACATATATTTTTCGTCATTTGAAGCTGGAATTGCTAACGCGATTTTCCAGCTTCAAAATATGACTAATTATTAAAAATAAACATGCGTGAAAATTAACATTTCGATTAACTGAGCATCTATCACAAACTATGTTATGGATTTCAGTGTCATTTTATTTCCTCTAAAACTTACTCGAAACCCGATATATACGGCTTCAGCACCACAACGGGTTATCCCACTGATTGGTTGAGACTTGGTCTCGTGTTGATAGTTAAAATTAAATTTCACCTTAAGTCGGTTGGTGAAGCAGGAGTCTGATCACACATTTAATCCCTGTTTAAGGGTACAGTATTATTAGATCTAATACAACTTTATCATTTATGTTCTTTGTACATAATGTACATATGTATATTGAGATATGTGCTTAATAAAACTTCACTGATAAAGTTGGTACATTTAACATTTTCACAACCCAAACCTTTCATAGTAGCTTATACCAGAAATGCATAACATTTATGCATTTCTGCTTATACCTATCTAGTCAAAATATACAATTGCGATGACTAATTCGGGAATTAACAATAAATTAGGGTAAGAATGAAGATAGCACCATAACTAATTTTAAAATACACATTTTAGAACTTGAAACATTAGCTCTCTGCCATGAACCAAAACCTAGTGGTGAAAATTAGACAGATTTATTGTAGCAGAGATTGAATTGTTTTTAAATCTCAGTCAGTTGAGTCATATCTCCCAAAACAATCATGCTTAATACCAAAAAAATGTTTTAACACAGAAGTAATGTTTGACATTTCATGAGTAAGGACAAAGTATTGTTCTCCTACCTTGATCTTCTGATAGTTGCCATTCGGCGGGATCTGGTTCATTGTTTGACAGGCTGACGGCAAGTATACTGAGAGGCTCGGTGTCGGTCCATGACAAGATAGTCTCGTCAAAATTCTGCCCTTTTCCAAATTCAATCACTCCGTTCTGCCACCTTGCCCACAGCCAGCGCATATTATAACAGCTGAGCAGCTCTGTGTAGTCTGCCGCATGTACATTCTGTCCATTGCGATATAGACTGACTTCTGTGTTACTGGGAGACCCCATCATAAACTCGTATCTATCTCCATCTACTGATCTAAATTTGCTGGATAACAGTAAGTTAGTGTTCTGACATGATCGCACTTGGAATACTAGGCTGGAGGTCTGAGTGTAGTACCATGCATGGTCATATCTGTCAGTGTTTGGAATGAAGGCTGTGTACTGCTCTCCTAAAAACAAAAATTCAAAAAATAAAGGTTAAAATCACAGTAAATAAATGGGCTGTTACATAATGGAAAATGTTAACCTTAACCCAAACCGTCGATACCGATTATATTTGTTTTTTACATTTTTTATTAGCATATTGCATATCAGCTTCTAAACATATTGAAGATAAAACCTGAAATCAATCAGCAAGAATTTAAAAAAAGTTACGTCCATTTTGTCAAATCTCACTTGAGGTTGTGGATTGCGTCAGCGAGACACAACTTCAAGTGGGTGAAAATTCCAATTGGCGGGTAAACCCTCAAGAGTAAATTTGTAAAAAAAACATTGCAACCAAATGGGTTTTTTCAATTTGAAATCATCACAAATGTCTTAGTTAGCTCTTTCTGATTCATTTGAATACCTATGTTATGAGTCCAGGGCCATTATTATTATGTTTACTCTTACAGAGCAGGGATCAACTTTAGTCGTCAGAATCTGACATCTACAGACGTCAGATTCTGACGACTAAAGTCGATCCCCACACTGTAAGGGCTAAAGCACTAAATCATACAATTTAAATTTTTCACCGATTGAAGTGAGTTGTGTCTCGGTAACACTACCCACAACTTAACGTGGATAAAACTACTTATTTGTGTATAATATGACTCAAAACATGCACTAGTCTGGCAAATTTAATGCCCATTTTATCCTTTAATTCTTGAAGGACAAATAAAAAGGTTCAAACCAGTTATAGATATGATTAGCACAGTTAACCCTTAGAGCACTGATGTCAACTACAGTAGATATTCTGTGTTTTTACTAGCATCTGTATAACCAATTGTTAAAAATAAAATATGTTTTAATATTGAAACACAGACATATGTTGGAACTTAAATTTCACAAATAACACTTGAAGTTGTGTACCGCGATAGTGTGACACATCTTCAAGTGACTGAAAATTTAACTTGAATAGCTCAGTGCTCTAAGGTTAATATCTAGTGTTTCACCATCAAATAGTTGTATCCAAAACATTTTTTTCCATGAAGTGGGAGGTAAACATAGAATTAAGTAAAGCATAACACTAGATTTTTTCTTGAAGGTTATTTAGAGTAAAGTATGATAGGGATAGGTTCCACTTATGTGGAATATTTATCTATCATACTACATGAAGCATGGTATGCAGCATTGAAAATAGAAAAATGTTATTTTTGTATTGGAAACTTTCTCGGCTATACCACACAGCAAAGATATTCTCTCAATAAAACTATATATCAAAACCATCAATTAAATTGGATTTGAATTTGCTGTCATGTCGGTAGGTATCAACAATTTTCTCTTATCATATGATACAGCACAAAACCTTCAAAAACTCTCTTTCAAAAAAGTCATTTCTGGATCTTCACATTGGCTTGAAGGATACCTCAAAATGCAAAATACATTTTCTTTACATAAGCAATGTTTTTAATTACATGATAATATACTATAATGATACTTTAACCCTTGAAGCCCACATCATAGAAATTTATTTTACCCACTTGAAGTTCTGATTACATGTACTTACATTAAGCACAATTTGAATCAAAACATTTGCTAATCTACTAAGTTTAACCCTTTGAACCCTCTCGATGCCTCAAAGCATAATTTTACATCCCTGAAGATTGACTTAATTACCTGAAACCTAGGGATTTTAGAACGAAAATGTTCACGAATCTGTGTAGTGATAACAATTTTTTTCATTTGCCACCCACTTCAAGTCATCTTCATCCAAGACAAGTCGAGATTTGCAACAGCAATTCGGGGCTTGTTGTGGATGAAAATGACAATGGTAAATTGGTGCTTGAAAGGGTTGATTCTAATTTCTGCTACAAATTTTCTTATTTGAAGAACAAATAAAAAGCTAAAAACAGCTATGGTGAAGACTAGTACATTAATAATTCAAAAACAGTTTTTCCCATGTCTAGACAGGAACTGAGAGTCTTTCACTTTACCTTGTACACTGCCAAGATGCCATTCAGCAAGTGAAGACCAGCCAGTTGTGATACTGGCAGAAATAATATTTGGATGATTATCCTTCCCATATTCCATAAATGTCCTCTCTCCAACCACAGAGCCTTCTCCAACCTGGTAAATATGGAAGAATTACTACATATATTTTAATAATGAAGCAAATTATTTTATGCATCTAACTGAAAAAGAAACTCCATAAATAATTCCCCTTAACTTACCACAATCACTGTTTGATATATTGTTTATCCCCCTAAGGGCCATATTACAAATGATTAAACCACTTGTTGTGTCTTCCTGCCGTAAATTTCGGTGCATAAAAAATACTACTATTTTGCTATTTAAAAACAACTAATATTTGACAGCTCAGTTACAGTAAAAGTGCAAGGATGGCTGTAATAAATGTGATTAGCATGATATTAATATCATCCCCTGGCAGGTAAAGTGTTGTATGTACCACTCATTTGTATAAGATACAAAATGAGCCTGCTTGGGGACACCATAAATGCTACCTATTAGGATATAAGATCCATATAGGTGGGTTTATGTCTTTTTTGTAGCTTATTCTCCCAACTACATTTAGATACAGCTTACATTGCAGTGGGTGGTGACTAGGGCAACAGGTTTTTTGTCTGCTGCTTATAATGTACATGTTAGAGCTGTAGGCTTGCTGTTGGTGTTATACTCATACAATAAGCTGTTGCTGGCTATATTTTGCCCCACAAGATTTTTGGCAATTCTGTGCAAAAATAGGATTGAAAGATAGCCAACCACAGTCAGTTTTCACACACCAATCACAGAGCAGCTGTTTTATAATTGGCTTAATGACAGTAGTTCCTTAGAGAACCAATCAGAGAGCTCCTGGATGGGAAGTTTACCCAAGGCTGACTGCCAAAAGTCAGTCCTTTGTCTACCAGCTGGAAGCTAGTTGCTTGCTGTTCTTTTCTAGATTTTTTCAAACTTTTATATACTTTTATCAACTCCAATATTCCTAAAGGTGTGAATTTGACAATAGGAGAAATCAAGGAAGCTTTAACGAAAGAAGGAATACCATTTCCAGCTTGAGCAAAAAGACCTGCTCTGACTAAAATATATTCACAAAACTTTATTCCAGCTGGTGCAAAGTCAACATATTTATCATTACTGCAGACCCGTAACATAGATATTCAAATAAATCTGAAAGAGCTGAGTAAGACATTTCTGATGATCTCAAATTAAAAAAAACCTTGTTTTTCATGGTTTTTACAAAAAATATTTCAGTGTTGTAATGGTAAAAATGCTAATCGCGTATAACATGGTCCTTTTATTGATTCTTCGAACAAGAAGATTAGAAGGAGAAGCTAGTATTTAAAATGTTAGATTGGCATATGTTTTGATTCAAATTGTGCAAATTAACCCTTGTCCTGCTGAATTGGTTGTAATGTTTTTTTTGTCATTTGAAGCTGGAATTTCTAACGCAATTTCCAGCTTCAAATGACAAAAATATTTATATTTTTTTAAAATAGACATCTTCTAAATTGAGATATTTGACTAACTGAACATCCACCACAAACTAGAATATCCATTTCAGTGACATATTATTTGGCTTAAAATCTGCTTGAAACCGTATATATCCGGGTCTAGCAGGACACGGGTTATTGTACCGGTAAGTCATTTTTACCGATTTGAGGTTGTGGGTCGCAGTAGCGACACCCAACTTCAGGTGGGTTAAAATTGAAATTCTTTATTGTAGCATCCTACGTATGCATGTGGGATATCTACAATTTTGTGACCCTACTTGTATTTTTTGATCCGTCCATGAGATCCAGAAGAAGCGCACTTCATCGGGACTTAGGATGTCCAGGGTGCTGACCCACGCCACATTGGTACCGTATTTACTCTCTCTAATCACTGACTGTGTGTTCTGATTGATTCCCAGTACTACTTCGTACACGTTGGCGTGCTCATCCAGAATCGTATCACTGAGAAGTATATGAGCATTGGCGGAAGCTTTCACACGGAATATCACATAGTCGTGGTTGGAAGCTGTTATCCAGGCTTGGTCGTAATTATCAAACTCTTCTCGTGTGGTAACGTTCAATACTCTTACTGAAACATAAAATAATTCAGAGATCATATTCATGCTACAGTAGTAGCAGCTTCTCAAAATGATAAATGACAAAAAAAAGCTACTATAAGAATAATTGCAGAAGATACAATTTGCAATGAAAGGGACATCTCAGTAACTGCTAACTTAAAAAGTCAGTTTTGTCTTTGCAGGAAGGATTTGCAGTCACTATGACCACATCAAACAAAACTACATGTATATCTTGTTGTCCAGTTTTTCCAGTAGGCCCCCCTACATGCTTATTTTTCAAATATTTATTTTTTATATTAATCAAATCAGAAATTGTGTAAGCATTGCAATGTAAATAATTAAATAACATTTTAAATCCAATACGTTTAAATTTATTAACCATCATGAATTTGAAATATTAGATAGTTTGTGGATTGAACTTTGTATCAAATGGTCACTGAACATCCATGCAAAACTGCTTACTTGTAAAGTAAGCAGTTAGTGATGCTTATATTTGCAGGCCAGTGAGGTGGTACAAAAAGTAAAAAATTTCTCAAGGCGAGTATCATGTTATTGTCACAAACCTGCGTCTTGGAAGAAATCCCATTCAGCTGGGGTGGCATGTCTGGATGCCAGGGACAATCCATTGATATCATATGGCCTAGTGTCCCTCCATTCAATCAGACGATCACTGCCCAGTGTGTGTCCTTTACCTAACTCAAACATGCCACTCGTCCATGTGATCCAGAAGGACAGTGTCTCATCACAAGACAGAATGTTTTCTGTGGTGAAGCTCTTGGTCTCCGTGTCGGGTGACTGTTTCCTGATCTCAGATTTGCTGTTGCTTTCGAGCCCCATGACAAACTGGTAGGCATCATTTTCACTCACGCCCGGGTCTTTACTCAGTATCACGTAGGCCTCTTCACAGGCCTTGAGGTTGAACATGAAATAATTGCGTTCTGTCGCCATTGTGATGTGGTGCATTGGAAGATCATGATGTGTGTAAACCACATAGTATTCATCTGTTGAAAAAAACATTGTAATTACATCATATATAACAGCATAAATAGCAAAAAATAACACTGAACTAACACAATTAAGCTATGATGTGTGTAAATGAATTATTAACAAAGTGCTAGTCACTTTTATACTATGAATATTGCTTTATGTCGCTTTCTGCACAATCATGGCAATATCGCGACAGAAGAAAGCCCGAAAACGGGACTATGCCCTAATCATATTTCGAATGACTTCAAGGGTTCTTTATAGTGCACAGTACCATAGGCAGCACTGTACACTCCAGACTTTTGAACAGTTTGGAGCACTTTATATGCACAACCACGATGACAAATATCCGGCCCTACCGGGATTCGAACCTGGTACCTCCAGATTACAAGCCCCAGTCGATATGAATGAGCCATCGGCGCCGGCCGTCACTTCTATAGCCGTTGTCAACCTTTTTATCTGACTTTCAATCAAGAAAATTTAAAGAAAAAATGAGCACTAAATTTGTTATATTGCCATATGTTTTTATTCAATTGGATATACGCTTATCTATTCAAATATATGCCCTTAGCATTAATTAAAATACAGGGAGGTGGGCCCTTCTTAGAGTTGATTTTAATGTCAATATATAGTGTACAATGATCATAGATTTTATATTCAAATCAGGGGAGTGGGTGTTTATTGGAATAAATACAGTATGGGTTGTGGGTTAAGGTAGCGATATAAATGTACAACTTTAAGTGGATGAAAATTTAAATTTAATAATCATGATAATGTAGGGCTAAATTATGTATGTTTCACCTCTTACCATGCTTACATGAAAATTTTTTATACTACACAAAACATGCCAGAATATATGTATACCTATAAATAATTAATAAAAATACAACGGCAAAATGTAAAAAGGAGGATTCAAACTGGGGAAGCAAATTTAGTCCTTTTATGATGAAAAGGCATGAAGGTATGAAAAGGTATGTGTCACTCTGGGGCATCACAATATAAAAAATATCATGCAAAAGAGCTTGATGTAGAGCATCTTACCTGTCAGAGTAATTGAAGGAGCTGCAGTGATTTCTCCTTCTCCTGTAAACAAAGGGATGTTTATTTTGAGTGGCAGATAAGTAGTACAAATACAGGAACTACCTTGTACCACAGACAATTTTTATAGTGTTGCTGGAACCTTTAACACTTAATTGTCTCACTCAACTGTTTGCTCTGCTTTTTTCATCATTTAAAACTGGAATTGCTAATGCCATTTCCAGCTTCAAACGATGAAAAAAAAGTATATAAACGAAAAATAGAGATGTATCAAATAGAACTGGGTACATGTATTTTATTAACTGAACATTTGCCAGGAAATATTTTATCGATTTCAGTGGTGAACCATGCTTAACCATTTCAACATGGGGGTTCTCTTTAAACGTGAGAACGTCTGAAGACATTCCCCACACTGAATTTTTTATTATATTTTTAATGGCCGCAGACCGATAACATAGGTTTTCAAATGAAGCTGAAATAGCTGATGAAGCCTCTTATGATAACTTCAAATTGAAAGAAAATTTCATTATTCATACAAAACTAAATCAGTGATGTGAGAGTTAAAGATGCATATACATATATATTATCTTTTATACATCAACCCTTGTGCTGCTGGAACCGTTTACATATAAGGTTTAACCCTTAAAGCGCTGATTTAATTTGTAAAAAAACATCGCAACCAAAGGGGTTTTTTTAACTTGAAATCATCATAAATGTCTTAGTTAGCTCTTTCTGATTCATTTGAATACCTATGTTATGGGTCTACGGCCATTAGAAATATTTTTACTCTTACAGTGCGAGGATCGACTTTAGTCGTCAGAACCTGACATCTACAGACGTCAGATTATGTCGACTAAAGTCTATCCCTGCACTGTAAGGGTTAAGCAGCTCAAAAGGTAATATATTAAGCCCCTAAAGCTCAGAGATATAAAGTTATATTTTTACCTATGTGAAGTTGTGTCCCTCTACCGCGATCTACAACCTCAAGTGACTTAAAATTACTAGGAACTAGGAATTTTAAAATATAGGTTAAGAAAAATGTCAGTGCCAAAGATTCAAGATATATTTCACTTTTAAAAACTAGGTAAACAAGAGCTGAAGAAAACACTGATATATCATTGTAGTCACCTTCAGTGCTCCGGGGATTAAAGTTAAAATATGGCACACAAGGCCCTATGTCATCCCCTTGGAGTTAGGAGGTGCTAAACTGCCACTTTGTGAAGTGGCAGTTCAGCACCTTCTAACTCCAAGAAGATGATATGTACCTGAATCTTCTGGATTGAAAGGTATGTGCCACTCCGAGTCAAAAGTGCCGCTAGTGGTGAAGGCGAGTGAGCTGACGTAGAGCAGGTAGGGGACCATGTGGGTCATCAGGGAGTCCTTCCTCAGTTCTTGACCTTTACCCACGGTCATCAGTCCCGCCTCCCACTCAATCCAGAACCATCTCAGCTCGTCTCCAGACAGTATGTCCAGTGTGTCCACTCCGGCTTCTTCTGTACCGTTGATGCCACTTCTCATGATGGTACGTGTGTTCGCGTCCGCTCCTATCACTATTTCTAGAGTGTCTACATAGAGGGAGCCGGGTAAAGCTGACACGGCAATGATGGCATCTCCTGTAGCTCTGACTTGGAAGATGAGATGTGTGTGGTCCATTGTGGACAGATGCAGTGAGCGGTACGAGCTGTGCTTAGTTCGGATATAGACATCTTCATCTGGAAAATTAAAAACTTGTAAAAAATATATTAATTTTAATGTTTTATTAGCAGCCTAAATTAGTTATTGAGAATGAAAAAGTGTGCTGAAACGTAAAGATTTGCAAATGTTTGGTGTCAAATTATTACAAATATGAGAAATTTTCACCCACTTAAAGTCGGAGATCTCTGTATTTTTTTAATGATAGCTCTTTAAGGTTTAAGAGCATTTATTGATCAGTAATTCCAATGTTAAAAATAAAAACGACAAAAATCATGCCTGTAGCCTCCAATTATTGTACCTGCTATGAAAATCAGTTAGAGAATAGATTACCTAGATCTCTGAATATGCAAGTACTCACAATCAGTCTCAGGAATACGCCATTCCAAATCGGTGTCGTAGGTTTTCAGTGCCACATAACCAAAGTATCTCATGGGATCGGGTTGTTCGTAGTGCATTAGTATGTGTTGATGAGAGTAGCCGGACCCCACTGTGATACTCCCCGTCATATTCCAGCTCACCCAAAACTTTCTGAATTCATTGCAGTTCATGACGTCGATTGACTCCGCAGTAACTTTTGTCTCATTGCCCATAAGACGAATGTCCGATCTGGTGTTAGAATACCCACCGATAATGATCTCATATGCTTCGAGGTCAGATACATCGTATAATTTTTCACTGATCAGGAAGTGGGCGTCGTTACATCCCTTTATGTTGGCCGTAACATGTGTATGGGTGGGGTTGTATCTCTCCCTAGGTTTCAGCCATATATAATCATACTCATCATGATCTGCAAAGTCTGTGTACACAGTGTACGTTTCTCCTGTGAAAAAAACAATGCACAAATTTGTGACTCACATTGAAAATATGAAAAAATACCATGTATCATGACACAGCCTTAAATAAACTTGATTGTTTTTATATTGCTTTTATGTAATCATTCGCCATTGGAAACTGTGTTCCTTAGTACCTTTTAATTCTAAGGAGACAATATCACTATCAATTATTCACTGTTTCATTTTGATGTGACAGTTTAGTGGCTACATAACCAGTGATTGACTAGACATTATAAAATGAAAATAAACTAGGCTTGTAGGCCTAAACACTCAAGAAGGTTCTCACTCCTCTTTTCAAATAAAAGTTGAACATAATGTTAAGAGATCACGAATATGAGTAGTTTTCACCCACTTGAAGGCATGGTCCCTTACCGCTACCCACAACTTCAAGTGGGTGAAAATGTAAATTATTTTTTTCAGCGGTTTAAGGTTCTCGATCTTGGTAGGAAGGAAAAAAATTACATTACCATCAACATAGCTAAACTCCCAGACACCTTCGGCGTCGAATCCAGTGGATATAGTCAGGGCCTCCACAGGATGGGGATCTTCAGTATCTTCCCATTTGACAATAGATCTTTTGCCGGCGTGGGTTCCTTCGCCTAATTCTAGAACATTATCTACCCATCTAACCCAGAATGGGCGGAACGCCTGACAATCCAGAATGCCTTCGGTACTTTCTGTGGCTTTGGTTTCACTTAACCTGGCTGTCCTGATGTAAGTCTCTGTGTTTGAGTTTCCACCGATAACAAACTCATACATGCGTGTTTTACTGTTCCCCGTTGCAGCAGAAAGTCCAATATGGGCGTCATTACAGGCCATAACTCTAAACACTATGTAACTTCTGGCATTTAGTGTTAACCAGAACTGGTTGTAGTCATATGTGTTTGGTGTTGTCGCACTCATTATATGCACTGTAAGTACATGAGAGCCTCAAGAGTTACAACGTATAATTTATTACTCTTTATAAATTTCATACTCTTGATCATCTATAGCATTAAATAAATAATTAAATAGTGTAACTAAAGCCACATGAATCACCCTATCAGAGTTAAAGTATCATATCTGTAAACATGTGGAACACTTTAAATGAGGTTACTAAATTATTTCGATGAAAAATGCATCAACCAAAATGAATGACTTGATTAATTGAACATTAGCACAAAATAATTTATCAATTTCAGTGTCGTTTTATTGAAAAATTAAAACTCATTAAAACTGTATATATATACCGTATACCATGTATATGGTCCTAGCAGCACAATGGTAGTAAACATACTCACTCTGACTAACTCCTATCAGCCAGGTGCCAGTACTACCCCAGTTGGTGGCAATGGAGATAGAGGCCGGTCTGAAGGGCTCCGGGAAATTATATGTGGCAATACTGGAAGAAAAAGACAAAAGAAATGATGTAAAGCAAATGTGACATGAATTAGAGCTGGCTTGATGTTTGCTAAAAAAAGTGTTAGATGTAAGTCATACATAGAACCAATGCTAGGTGTATGTTTCATGTGAGCTGGATTATATATCAGTACAGAGTAAGTCTAATATGTAATACTTTAAATAATAAATACATCGATGGCAGTTAAACTTGTTTGATATCTATGAACATAAAATTTAAGTAATAAAAAATGGACTATGTCAGAAATGTGAGTATGACATGTCTCTGATAAATTTAAACAAGAGCACATTTGACAATAGCCCCCCACCATTATTGAACTTGAAGGTTTTGTGTCAACAAAGTCAAAATTGCAAAAAAATCGCAATAAATAGGCCATTTTAATTTTTTTTCTAGCCATTATCAAACTTGTCTGAGAACTGGTCATTAGTAACATGCAAAGCAAATTTGGGAAAGATACATAAAAACTTTTCAAGTTATCGCGCCATTAAGTAAATGTGAATGCCGATGCTGACGCCGCGGAACTTCAATTGCAATAGCCAACCTTTTTTTATTAAAATTAAAAGGCGGGTTAAAAATGTCCAATTCTGCTGTTCCAGTAATATTTCAAGTACTGGGTACTCTTGATGTCAATTAAACACATAAATATTAGCCGAATACTTTTTTTAAATGTGAAGGTGCACTTAGCCTTAAGTAGGTATAAGGATCGTTGTAAATACATACAAAATCAGCCTTCTCAGATTATTGGTGCATAGGGGGGGGGGGGAATAATTACGCTCTGATGTGCATGAGCATCAGATCACAAAAATATTGCTGCATGGGCATTCTGAACAATTTTACTGACTAGTTTTACCAAAGAATGAAAATTTGTAATGTAAAGTACTGGTATATCATACACAGTAAGCTTCTTGTTGCCCGCTGTCCAGGCAGGCTATTTTGCATGTCCTATTACCTGTTTTTGTATGGTTCAAGTTTACCAACACGCAGTTGGTCATTGTCCCAGCTGATCCAGAACGTCCGAGGCTCATCGCAATGTAGTATATCTGGAGTTTTAACATTAACCACTCCTGTTCCCTGCACAAAATATAAACAAAAATATTATAACTAGGTTGTAGCTAAATACCATAAAATTATTATTATTTTTCACACTACGAGGACTGATGAGATAAAAACCTAGGGTTTAGTGTAATACAGAGCATTTACACATGGCTGTCATCACAGTCACCCCTTGTGGCGCCACCCTGTGTATTTTAGTATAGACGTACAGCCTATATAATTCCATCGCCTATATACATATCCCCACACAAGCTGATATACGACCATCTGCTTAATGGTGCGCCAATGTCTGCAGCAGGTGACGTCATAGGGGCTGTCTCGTTTCGAAAGACATTCTGAGGACACACGTTTGAAATTTAGCATAGAAAATTTAATCAGTTAGTGAGTTAGACGTCTTTCTTTTAATACTGGTATATTCATATTTCACCAACTCACTTTTTAAATATTGTCGTGCTTTCTTTTAATACTGGTATATTCATATTTCACCAACTCATTTTTATCATTCCAACGTATCTCAAATCAAAGACCATTTTCAGATATTGTCGAGCTTTCTTTTAATACTGGTATATTCATATTTCACCAACTCATTTTTCTCATTCTAACGTAGATCATTTTCATATATTGTCATGCTCAAGAACATTTGAAAATTAAACTGCCGATTAAAAGCATCATCTAGTGGTCTGTGGTAGTAAAATGTCACATCTGCAATAATGTATGTGGCCTTGTGGGGTTAACTGTGGGAATGGGTGTACGCTGTGGCTATGTGGCTGATTGAAATCCGCATTCGCTAGAAAGACCACACCAGGCCTTCCAAGGAGTAAAAAGAGGTGGGTTATACATTGGAAAATAAGGTAAACTAATTTTTATTACTTCAAAACAAATACTCCAGCACCCATCATACCTCACTCTCCCCCATGGAAAAAACTTTAAAATGTTTGTAAAAACCTGTGATATAAACCTGATAACCTGTGATCACGCACTGACCCAGATTACTGTGGTACTGGCGGCCATTTTGTTGAATTAACTATTTAATTTTCGAGGTATTATGACCCGGGTTACTTAGGTAAAAAGATTATAAGTCCCCAAATTTGTCCCCATAAAATAGTGAATTTCACAGAATACACTGAATTTCAAGTCATATTCTGCTTACCTGCTTCTACAATTTACAAAACTGTCCTGTCTGCAACCACGACAAACTGTTGTTAATAGCAGAGAGGCAGGGCTATACATTAGATACTACAGCCTAGCCCATGTTATTCAAGAAGTTATCGCTCTTACAAGCCATTTTGGTTTCCGTAACCTGGTGACCTTGATATTAGGTCAAAGTCACTGAATGTCGAACTTGACCTCCAGATTAGTGTCATAAACATGAGGTAAAAAAAAAAAGACTCCAAGTCAAGACGTTACAAAGTTATCGCGCTTACAAGCCATTTTGCTTTCCGTGACCTGGTGACCTTGAAATTAGTAACATGCACATAAGGTAAAAAAATGAAGGCCCTTAGCCAAAGCGTTTTGAAGTTATCCCTCTTAAAAACCAATCTGGTTTCCATGACATGTTGGCCTTGAGATTAGGCCAAGGTCACTGAATGTCGAGCTTGACCTTCAGAATAGTGTCATGAACATGAGGAAGAAAAATAAAGGCCTTTGGTCATGAAGTTATGAAGTAATTCTCGCTTACAAGCCATTTCGGTTCCCATGACTTGGTGACCTTGAAATTAGGTCAAGGTCACTAAATGTTAGGCTTGACCTTCAAATTAGTGTTATGCACATGAGGTAAAAAATGAAGGACCTTCGTCAAGGCATTATGAAGTTATCGTGCTTACAAGCATCACCACCGCCTACCTGACCAACCGCCTGCCTCTGGTGATCACTATACCCAACAGCCTTCATAGCTGAGGGGTAAAAATGGCTGTGGTGAACCCAATTATTATTGAACAGCTCTAATCTTCGACCAAGCTATATGGGGAGTTAGACTCTTAGACCCACTTATAATTGTTTTAAAATGAGCGTATCGCGCTTACACCATACTTGACTGGAGAATTCTGGGCCCCCGACTTTTTTTGAAAGGGAGGGTGAAATAAGCCAGATGTAAAGAGTTTATCGTTTTCAGAGCTTGAAAGCATAAAGACATGACTTTCTTATTACATGTATCACCATTTGTGGTCATGGATCAATCAAATACGTGAATATTCACTGGATCTATAGCTAAAAAGTGTTATAGAGAGAACATGGGGAATAGGGTTAAGTAGTCTTGTTGTATAATTGATATAAACCGATAGAGACAAATGTAAGATCGTTGAGCCATGTTGGAGTGCCTTGTTTTGGCGGCCAAGCAAGCGTAAATGCGCGACTCCACTAATCAACACCATTTGGGGATCAATACTGTTCTACAAAGTTTAAAAGCAGAAACTAATTAAGAGTGACTGCCTTTTGGCTTTGCACGGCAGAATATAGCTTGCCTTCCTTAAAAGGCAATAGAGGTAGAAAAAAGTCTGGATCACATTTGGTACAGTATGAATCATCCGTGAGAGCTGGTTCAGATATGTTTTTGAAACATCAACCCTTCATATTTCTGGTGGTCCGCATGGCTTGGCTTGAATACCCAATCAGAGGCAGTTATTAAAAAAAACCAAAGCAGTCAAAATCTTGTGAGGAAACATACTTCATCATAAATCTGCTCCTGCTTGAACTTTTCCATGTGGAATGTATTGAACTTAAAAGAGGCGATTTATTCCATCCTTCTTAAATTTGCTGGAATGGATGAACACGGGGTTGTGGTACATCAAAGCCATGTATACGTAAATTGTCTATACAACGGCTGTCCAAGACACACAGGCAAAAGAGTGTGAGACTCATATATCTCCTTTGTAGATAAATATGGTAACATGGCCAGAAAATATGCATAAATGCTCGTGAGAACGAATCATTTCTAATGACAAGAGATTTTTGCACAATTGTGAGATGCAGCAGTCAGCAAAATATTTGTATAATAGGAATTTGAGTAGAGAGCTGTTGCACCCCAAAAGGCAACTTTATGACCACATTACCAATAACCCTTGTGCCCGCTACAAGAAAAATAATCCCTCTCCCACAAAACGTGACGAGACGGACATAATTTAATACTGTGACCATTATGTTAAGGTCGTAACAACTGAAACTGAAGTACTAGTCTAGTAGTGGCTGGAGCACAGGTCAATTTTACACAATATCAATGTGATTTGAATGTGATGAAAAAGGGTAGGGAAAAAGCGGCACCTGAACCCCTGACAATTACCTGTCATCACTGGTGACCAGCTATATCTATGGATTTCTACTGAACAGCTGAACGGAACCAAAGGCACTGGTCTGACCGCAACTTTGAAGATAAATTTCGACATCATGTTTGGAGGTTTGAATAATGAGTTGTATGACCTTAGGTCTATCTAATATCTCCTCCACAACAATGGTTGCACATGAAAGAAACACAGGGAAAGCGTAATCAGTTATGACAGTTTCCAGCATAACGAGTAGAACTCGCCTGTACAAGCCCTGGACAACTACTTATTACACAGAGATGGCTGAATATCCAGAAGAAGTTTGATGTGACAGGTTTGTAAACTGCAGAGATCACAGCTTTAGTTTTGGTATAAAATGTTGTGAATGAGACTAGCGATCCTCCGGCTGATCCAAACATTCAAGAGAAGCCAAATATAATCTGTACAGAGTACTGCCAAACTCTCACACCGCTGATACCATGTTCATGTAGTTCGGTGCAAGCAGCGACGCGAATTAGGGCCTAGATACAAGGTGGTTCCCCCATCCAGCCCAAGGACCCAGAAGACAAAACAGCCCGAGCTGGCTAAGGAAGTCTTTGAATGACAGAATTTCACACAAGTCAGGCCATGACTTCTCTGGGATGACTATTGGCCAATCACATGAACAGGTAAATGCTGATGCTGATGTGAGACATTTGTCGCCACATCAGAGCCTTTAACAAAGTGGGGATGGTTGTCAGTCCTGAACAGGGCCGGATCCAAGGGGGGGGGGGGGCGTGGAGCCCGGGCCCCGGACTTCCCACCAATTTGCGGCTGGGGCATTGTTTAATCTGTCTAACTGTCTGATCACTGATCCGAGTGCAATCAGCCGTGAAATGACAGAATGGCATGTATGGTGTTGTCACAGTTAAGCGCGCCTACTCTGTGTACAATAATAACACCTCCATCAGGTGGCGTTAATGTAGCCTTGTACACGTACACGGCTCATTAGGATTTAGGAGGGGTGTATAAAAAGGGATTAGTTATGTTATGTCACGTTTTTATAGTTGATTGGTTGTTTAATTAGTTCGACTGTTTTTTCATGTTTTATCACTCTTACTCCCTGTTAGAAACTGACATGCTGTTTGACTGCATAGTGCAGCTAAACGGCAATCACAGGTACATAGGGCCAATGAACCAATGCTACCTCGCCATCTACGACGCTGGCCCAAAATTAAAACAGCAGTGGGTCAATGTATTGTGTTCGCCTGAGTAACATGTGCATTGGATCAGATATACTGCGTGAGCTGGATTTCAGTGACATTATTAGTGACTTTTCTATACAAAAATCAAGAAAAGTGCCTATGTTGTAATTGTCCACCTCTGTTATCGTGCTAGTACCATAGTTTTTTCTATGATTTTATGATAGATCCAGCACAGAGCTCTGGAGGTGTTGATGTTGCCAGGTTACTAGTTTATCAGGACGTATACAGGTATACCATATGAAGCCAACTTGAGTCCTTTAATACAGCATACTGCCATATATCGCCGTATACCAGGCAGATTTGTATGGAGTCAGTAAACAGTCAACCAGCAGAAACACAGAAGGAAGGTAACATATGGCAAACCTTCTGGACAGGATCACAGAGCTCCCACCTATCGGGAAGAGTTATAAGCAGTTGACCAAATGTGACTGCAAATGTTAATATTGTGGAAGGTGCAAATGCTTTAATCTTACCTGCACAGGATTGTGTAGTTGTAAATACAACATTTAGACATACCTGTACTATTGGCAATTACAACTTATTTAGAAAGGCAATACAGAACATAAAATAAAAGGCTGGTATCGAGTGTTTCCCTTACGATCTGGCCATCATATAGGTTTATTACTCCCTTACTAAGTTTTGTTCAGCATTTGGCTTTATAAGACACAACGTTCTTTCCTGTTTTTATTTTTCTATGTCGGAGTGCTATTTCTGCCTGGGTTCTCATACAACCAACTTGCAGTTTTAACACAATGTTTTTCAGATGCAGGGCTAGTCTTGAAGATCGATGCCCACCATTGAACCAACTTTGAGTGTTTACTATGAACTTTAGTAACCTTTTAGTGTAACATGTATGCTATATCTTCTTCAAGAAATATTAATTGTTACCCGGATTTATTAAGGATTTTCTGAATCACTGAGTGTTAATCGATTTTGGGTCAGTGATGTACATGTCGGGGGCTGATGATGTGCTATTTCTTCCAATCGACACTATGATCCTTAGGTATTCAGGTTTATTGTTATGACTTTTTTGAGAATTACCAGTTTTTCTTCCGAATATATTCAGGGTTTTCAGGATCACTATGTATGGATCGTTGCAGATTCAATGATGTACATGTCGGGTGAAGCACCTTTCATTGTATGAGTAGAATCAGGCTGAAATTCGGGCAGTGTGTCCTAGCCGGGTCGTCCTATTAACCCTTTAATAGCTATATGAGTTAATCAAATTGCATTTACCTAATGCTGTTTCAATGCAGGGCCAGTCTTGCAGATCGATGCCCACCATTGAACCAACTTTGAGTGTTTACTATGAACATTAGTAACCTTTTAGTGCTACACTTGACAATTAAATTAACAGGTGTAATTTCATGAAACAAGAAACGTCGACCCAATGTTGTTTTATTATTAGGCCTGTGTCGCAGGCAATAATACAGCATTAAACAAACATAGGGTCAAGTCAATGTCTTTACTAGGCAGACTGAATGTGCTTCCATTTGAAAAACAAATATCGAACTATTCAAAAGTACAAGAGCCCAGGGGACAAGTGTTTTAAGTGCGCAAATACTAACACAAGTGGTCAATTACGCAAGAACTTGCGCTAGTATGCAAGAGTGCGCAAGTATGCAAGTGCGGAAGTACTTGCGAAAGTGCAAAAGTGTTTGCGCAAGTACTTGTGCAAGTGTGTATGTGAGCAAGTACTTGCGCAAGTATTGCAAGTATGCAAGAGTGTGCAAGTACTTGTGCAAGTGAGTGAGTACATGTTAAAGTGCGTGAGTGCACAAGTACGCAAGTACTTACGCAAGTGCGAAAGTATGCAAGTGCGCAAGTACTTGCGCAAGTGCGTGAGTGTGCAAATACTTGCGCAATAGTCTACTTGCGCAAGTAGAAATCTTTTAAATGCTACATCATTAAATTCAAATAACGTGAAACGTCGATCCAATGTTGTTTTAATGTTTGGCCAGCATCGCAGACAGTGATCCAACATTTAGCCAACAGAGAGACTAGTCAATGTGTCTACTGGGCCCTCTGAATGTACTTTCGTTTGACAAGTCAAAAAGCTCAGTGGGGACTTCTGATCTCTGAAATTTGACATCTGAACTCTGAAGTCTAAAATTCCAATTCAAAATGGCTGCCAAAAATATTTCAATAAATCAGTCATATTAAATATAACCCAACAAAATTCAAAATGGCTGCCAAAAAATTCACAGTCACAATTCCCCTCTAGTTATTTTTATATTACCCCACAGATATGCTAGTTTTCAATTTGCTAGAGCTGACGAAAATGGAGCGATCTCAACTAATGAAATTTTAAATTAGCACTTCAAATCTCACTCTTGTTCCTCCTCCTATTCCTCCAATTTTTTTCAGTCTAATTTTCATCCTCGTTCTCTTCCTCTTGGTCCTTCTCTTAGACCACTAACTACTTCCCCTCCTCGTACGCCCATTTCTTTTCCTGACACCTATTTCTCTTCTTGCTCATCCTTCCTCGTATGTACTCCTCCTCCCCCTCTTCTTTCTCTTCCTCTTCATCCTGAGACCCCTCTTTTATTTTCCTGCACCTTCCGCTACACATCAGCCTCCTCATTCTCCTCCCCTCATCCTCCTGATTCTCAGCCTCGCTCTCATCATCTTCACCCTCATCTTTTTTCTCTTTCTTCTCTTCTTCTCTTCATGCTCATTCTCCTCCTCCTCATATTTCTCATATTCTTCCTGCTACTCTTCACCTTTTGCCTCCTCCTCGTCCACCTCATTTTCTTCTCTTCCACCTCCTCTTGCCCACATTTTTTCTCGCCCCTCACGACTACCTAATCATATAATATTTCTTCTCCTCGTTCTACACTCCCTCTTTCGTCTTCTCCTCTTACTTGCCTTATTCTGCTTCCCCTTCTTCCATGAAAATCTTTCTCTCCTCTTCGTCTTGTTCCTCCTCTCCCTACTGCTCATCCTCCAACACCTCCCCTTTCTTCCATTCCTCCTCTTTATCACCTTATTCATTCTCTTCTACTCATTCTGCTTCTCTTCTCCGTGTTTCCCATATTCTTACTTTTATATATATCCCTATAAGGGACTTAGTATAAGTCGATATAACTGTAATCATATCTCGATATAGATATGTTAGTTTTTTATTTGCATTAGTCGATATAACGACTTAAAAATTGTGCTAAAAAAAATTAAAACTACTCATATATGCCGATAAGGGAATTCGTATAAGTCGATATAACACATTATCTTCTATATCCCGATATAAATATGTTAGTTTTCCATTTGCTAGAACTGACGAAAATGAAGCGATCTCAACTGATTGAATTTTAAATTAGCATAATTATATATCTTCTTCCTCCTCATTTTCCGCATCCTTTTTCTGAAAACGCCCCATCTTTTTCTTGCATTTCTTGCTCCTTTTCCTAGCCCTCTTCCTTCTGCTCCTGTTCCTCCTCCTACTTATTTTTGTCGTTCTGAATCTCCTTTTCATCTTATTTATATTCCTCCTCGTACTTCTCTTTGTCCTCATACTCCTTCACTTCCTCGTTCTCCTCCTCTTTCTCCTGACATCTATTTCTCCTCTGGCTCATCTCTCCTCTTTCCCTTCTTCTTCCTCCCGAGACATCCTACTCCTCTTTTTCATAATTCTCCTCTCCCTCCTGATTATCAGCCTCGTTTTCATCTTCTCCACCATCCTCTTTTACCTCTTCTTTTTCATGTTCATTCTCCTCTTCATCTTTCTCATTCTCTTCCTCCTCCTTTTCACTTTTCGCCTCCTCCTCCTCCACCCTAATTTCTTCCTCCTCCATATTCTTTTGCTCAGATTTATCCTCGTCCCTCATACCTACTTAATCATATAAAATGTTTTCACCTCGTCCTACACCCCTCCTTTCGTCTTCTCCTCCAACACATGCTATTCTGCTTCTCCTTCATCCATTAAAATCTTTCACTCTTCGTCTTATTCCTCCTCTTCCTACTCATCATCCTCCAACACCTCCACTTTCTTCCCTTCTCCTTTCCCAATCATGTTTATCACATTATTACTTCTCTACTCCTTCTGCTTCTCTTCTTCTTGCTCTCCATCTTCTTACTTCTCCACATAGCCTATACGTTACTTAGTATAAGTCTATATAACTAATTATATCTCGATATAGATATGTTAGTTTTCTATTTGTTAGAACTGACGAAAATAAAGCGCTCTCAACCGATTGAATTTCAAATTAGCATTATATATCTTACTCCCCCTTTCTCTTTCTCCTCCTCCTCCTTCTGGAAACGCCTTCTCTTTCTCTTTCTCATTTTGCTCCTTCTCTTACTACGCCTCCTCTTCCTCCTCGTCCTCCTCCTTCTGCTCTTGTTACTTCCCCTACTCATTTTTTTCGTTCTTTTTTTTTCATCTCTTTCTCTTCCTCTTCGTCCTTCTTTTTGTCCTCATACTCCTTCCCCTCTTTGTACTCATTCTCTTTTTCCTGACACCTATTTCTACTCTTGTTTATCCTTCTTCGTACTCCTCCTCGCTCTCTCTTCCTCTTTCTCTTCTTCTTTTTCCTGAGACTTCCTCCTTTCTCTTCCTGCACCTACTGATACTCCTCATCCTCCTCATTAGACGTTGAACTCCTCCCCTCATCCTCTTGGTTATTAGCCTCGTTCTCGTCTTCTTCACCCTCCTCTTTCTCCACTTATTTTTCGTGTTCTTCTCTTTCTCTCTTCTTGCTCACCTTTCTCTTCGTCTCTCCTACCTACTTAATCATACCATTTTTCTTTTCCTCTTTCTCCCACACCTTCTCAGCTCTTCCATTTTCTCCTTCTATTCAACCTATTCCTATTCCCCCTCTTCCAGAAAATGCCCTTTTCCTCCTCTCCCTACTCCTCATCCTCCAACACCTTGTTTGTTATCCTCATCCTCCCTCCCCCCTCTTCCTAGGAATAATGGGAGGAAGAAGATGCAGAGTGAGTACAAGGCGGAGGATGAATAAGTTGGAGAATAAGAGGAGGAGGATGACCATGAGAATGACGAGGAGGGGAAGATGAACAGATTGACGAGAAGAAAGATTAAGAGATGGAGAAAGAACAAGAATAGAGGAGGAGGATGAAGAGAAAGACAAAGGAGGAAGACGAAGGAGAATTAAAAAGAGGATAAGGAGGAGGGGTGGAAAGGAAAAAAAATCAGGGAAAAGGTTGATAAGGAGTAAAAAGTTGATGAGTAGGAGGAAGAGAAAGTAAGAGAAAACAGAGGATAAGCAGGAAGCGGTTGAAGGAAAAACAGATCCGGAAGAAGAGGGTGGATGAGGAGACAAAAAGTGATGATGAGGAAAAGAATGAGCCATTCTAATCTACTTATACTTATCTTTTAACATGTTTATCGGCATATTATAATATGTTATGTCTTTATATCGACTTATACTCAGACTCCGTTTACATGTTTTAACAAGATATTACTTGTTATATATCAACTTATTCTAGGTCTTTTTAGCAAGATATATGTGGTTATATCGACTTACCTTATGTTGATTTAGAAATTAGGTCAGATACTACATCCTTTCGACAAGATTTAAACATTATAAATTATAGATCCTAATCATTGGCCTGGCATTAACAAGTTTTAAGAAATCGGTGCCATTTCAACGCTTCGGTATTTGGCGTAAACATCAATTACTCCAGTAGGCTTACTTCTCCCAGCAACAGTACATAGTCCAAAGTTTATAATAGCCTACTATGTCTAGAGTAGTCAGATTCACATTAACCAGGATGAATAAATTTCGCTGATTTATCAGTCAATTCTCAACCAATTTTCATGAAAATATTCAAACACGATTTTCTATTCATGCGGCAAATACGCCTATTTTTTTAGTAGGTAGTTCAGAAGTTAGTCCATTTGATAATACACCAAAACTTCTAGTAGTAGCAAACAGGCCTAATGAAATTTGTTTTAGAATTTCTGAAACGAATTTAAGGCAAAAAAACATCTCTGTTCCCGATCACAGACCATATTTGAACCTAATTTTTTTATGGCAATTTCTAAAATAAAGGGCCCTCAGTGAACAGCCTATTTGGGACAATTTACCCACTGGGCACACAACGTTGTTGCGACACTGAATAAACGTCAATGACGTTGATTCAAAGTCGCAACAACGTCCTACGTGTGGCCGGAGGGTAACCGTTTCTAAGAAGTGAAATTGAAAAAAAAGTTCCCCTTCTTAAAATAAATAATCTACCTAGACTCTACCTAGCCGTGACGTCCTCTCTGAGGCCGTGGATCGCAGTATTTGTGTGACCCGAAAAAATCAACGTTTTTTAACATGGCAGTGATTTAGAGCGATCTCGACCACAAGGTCCGAAAAATGTCGATAACTGTTTAATGACTGTGTGGAAAATGAGCTGAGCATGTGATCTTGAGGGTGAAATGTTGCTGAATTCTAAAAATAAACTATTTTCGACCTGATTATTCGAGGCCAAGTCTTAGATATGACCCTCCAAAGAAATGTGCAACTATTTTGTATGAGGTCAATCTGTGGCTGAAACCTTCAGTTTCAAATTCTGTTTCAGCCACGTTAGGGGCTAGGCACCATCCTGTTTAGAAAGGCGGTGTAAACAGAAACAGATGTATTTTTGTCTAATGAATAAAGAGTTTATAGAGGCTTGCCTATTTGTGACCCATCTGCACGAAATTAGTCGCATGTCGGCTCCGTACAAGTTGAGAAAATGTGCAATATGCATGATATGGGCTAATATTGGCGAATTTAGTGTTTTGTCAAGTTTGGACGTTTTAAAGCTTAGAATTATCATTTTAAGGCCAGGAATGGGTTCTACGCCCAAATATTAGTCAGAAATGACATGTCACTTGATTGTAATTATCAGAATACACCCGGCAGATTTTGAAAGTAGACATCCTGGGCTATAAAAATCAATCGTTAAAAACTGTATATTATATACAAAATTTCCAGGTGTGGCCGAAAAATCCTGCTTGGTCATAAGGAACTATTTTTTATACTATAAAAAGCTTACAATCAATTTTTTGCTATGACTTAAAGGCCAATTTTCTTCGTTTTGATTTTTGAAAATATTGACCTATTTGCGTCCCTAAAATAGTCATAACTCAGCTCTGGATCAACATAATTTCATGTTCTTGGTGTCATATTAAAGCTCCAGCTCTGTGATATACAATGGTACCATTAACTACATATTTTATTTTTTCCGACATGAGACTCGTTATGTGTTTAAGGAGGATTTTCACGTAAAATATTTAAGTTGAACAAGATTACACCTGAAATTATAATGTCATAATGTTGAGAGCTAGATAAAACACTTTCATCACCTGTAATGTATACAACATCGATAAAAAAATGTGTTAAACAGTCTCCAGAAAATAACATGTCCCATTTTTTAAAAGATAGCACTATTTCTAGCTGACTGATTTGACTTTTAGTGGTAATTTTATTCACCTATTATTGTCCACCAGCTAACAATGTTTCTATGGATTTACAGCAGGGTTCCCCACAGAAAAAAAACCCATCCGGTCGTTATCCTAAAAATCTTAACTTAGCGCGCGCGAGCAGCATAATAAAATATTTACTGTTGCACTCGCGCGCGCGATAAAAATATTAAAGTTTTTTCATTTGTGTTGTTTGCCTGACTGTCTGTGTGCTGTCACCATACTCCAGCATACCCAGCATACGTCAGAGTTATGTAATTTTGATTGAATTTGAGTGGAATGGTCTAAAAGTGTCTGAAGTTGATAGTTTGGAAAAAAAAGTTCCTAGAAGAGTCTCATCTTAATTTGTGAAAATAAGAAAGTTCGCTTGTTCTGAATTGTCTGTCTGTTATTTTGTCTTGTTGATTTGATGGTTTGTGAGTTGTGTATTTGAGTGTAGGCCTATGCATGTTTTCTTGGTATTTTATGGGTTTTTGGTGAGAATTATTATTCTGTTATTGATAAGTGTTGTTGTGTATGCCTGACAAAGTTTGTGAGTTGGTATCACTCACTCACCAACGCGGTGACACTTTGGTGAGTGACAACGAACGTGTCGTGGTGACTGGCAACGCTAGAAGTGTTGGCCCGTCCGCCAGCGTCGCGCCAATGCCGGCTCAGCGCTGTTAGCGCTGGACTGACATTGGCACAGCGGTGGACTGTGACAGCACTTTCTACATTAGCTGTCAGCGTTGCTTCTGCCAGGCGTAGGCCTACATCTATGTTATGTAGCATACAGCACATGACGGGTGGCCCAGAGGTGGGGGATAATGGGGGGGGGGGGTGGTAGTACGTATCTTGTCTTACATGTACACGCTGATCGCTAAACCAACACAGTAAGACACTGGCGACGGGAATATTAGCTAATCTACCAGCTGGATAACAGCTGGATGTGACCTATTACATGCTGGTCGGCATAAAATTCATCCCGTCGGCATGCCGGCATTTCCGGCACTGTGGGGAACCCTGATTTACAGACCTATGCACAGGACAGATATATTTATTGTAAATAGTGCTGATCTGGAATAGACTGAAAAAACTTATATAATTTAATGGTGAATGATGCTGTATTGGAGTTGGCATATATATATTAGAAAAAGAGAAATTAAAATCAGAAATGAAAAAAATCATGGGAATAAAAAAGTCAGCTAGTTTATCAGATAAAACTAACATGAAAGGAATGTAGCCTATTCAAATAATTATTCATGTTTGGCTATTCAGGTGTAAAACTTTGTAAATTTAATGTTTTTCACAGCCCATCTAGCTCCCAACATTGAAATTGGCCCCACTATAGCTTCAGGTGTAATATTGAATCCAAACATTTTACGTGAATATAGGTTTAATGTGCCTCGTAGTTGATGTTCGTGCAGCGGGCGTGAACTACGAGGCCATATTAAATAGGAAAATAGAGGCCAAAATAGTGACATTTACTACATGTTGAAAATTCTAAAGTAGCCCACATTTTAATGTTTTAGACGTAAACTATAGGTCTAACAACAGTTACACTATTTTTCAATGAAATTTTCAACGTAGGTCTAGTCGCCGCATCACTAGACTTTAGCAGTAGAGGATAGTGCTTGTAAAATTTCATTAGAATTGTTTGATAATTGACTGAGAAATCACCCAGATGCATTCACCACGCACGAATCCAGGTACATGTAGGTCACCTATAATCTGATAATTAATAATGGGTTGCGCAAAAAATAAATAATACAAATACTGCCGCCTTAATGCGCCAGCAAAGAGCATGGTCTGGGCGATAATAAAGGTTTTCCGTCGTTCAGAGTGGGTGATAATATGTGAAACTGGATGACGGATGGATACAATAGAAGCTATTTTGAACGAGAAAACTACCACGCACGAATCCGGGTACAGGTAGGCTCCCTATAATCTGATAATTAATAATGGTTTGCGCAAAAAATTAATAATACAAATACTGCCGCCTCAAGGCGCCAGCAAAGAGCATTGTCTGGGCGATAATAAAGGTTTTCCGTCGTTCAGAGTGGGTGATAATATGTGAAACTGAATAACGGATGGATATAATGGAAACTATTTTGATTGAAAGCAATATCAACATGATCAAGTTTATAGCACACCTTATAACCTCTTCGTATGTACGTCTCCGTGTTGGTGTTGCCACCGAGAATGATTTCGTAGGCATCGTCTGCTTGGTAGTAACCAGGGATGGCCGTCAGTAGAATATGTCCATCATGGCAAGCCTTCAGGGCAAAAGTTAGAGTTTCTGTAATGGGAGTGAACCAGGTGCGCCCGTAAATATAATCAACGCCGTCATCAGGTGTTTCCACTGCGAAAAGGTTTCCTGTAAAAAAGGATGAGGCTATGTAAATAAAAGTTTCAATTGTCCGTAAGTTAGGCTACCTGTAGCCTACTCTGATTATTGATATGCAATTTGGGCGGATGTGGAGCTGAATAATGGATGAATAATCTTAGATCAGGCTGATCCACTCTGCTTCGCATAGCTCAAGAGTCCCCAGCTTGGACTAGAATAATCTCTGCTCTAATACCCTTGAGATATTTTTCAAAATGGCTGCTAGGTATTTTCATGATACCTTCATCAAAAATTGAGATAGATGGAGAGATAGATAAAAAGATCATTTTTTCACCAAACCATATGTTGTTGTTATCAAGTAAACTAGCCTAATAAAATAAAAACTAACGATAGGCCTACCCAGCAGGCCTAACTCAAACAGGACGTAATGGTTTTAGGCCTAATGACAGTTATGCTTATATCCGGTATTCGGCCGTTATTACTACATTTTTTGCCGTTATTGGCTCAATAGGCCTACTGGTCTAGTGTAAAATGTGTGTAATTTTAAAAAAAATGTCCACATGCAGGGCAGTCAAATCATAACCAGGGGTTTAGCGGGACAAATGCTTGCCAATTGGTGGCTTCGTAGTATGAAGCGCCAGCATGTATTCGTACGGAAGCTTATTAGAGTAAGTCAAATCATGTGACTCAAATACTAAACGTGCTATGTAATATGATGTATCTCATGTCATGTGACAAATTGAAATAGTTGATAGCACAATTAATATTTTTGGGAAAATACTTGGATAAAATACATCCCTTCCCATCAATGAAAAGCTAGATCCGACCATGGAGCTGGGCCAGTACTGTAAACCATATACTGTAGATCTGATAATTTTCGCGTGATTGTTGAATTCGCGAATTTGTCCTCCTCGTGAAATTCGCGAAAAATAAAATCTCGCGAATATTACCACATCCACAGTATACTCACCACTGAAAGAGGCAATTCCAAATGTGTACACCCCGCTGAATCCGCTTGCCGTATCCAACGTGAGGGAGTTGACGGTATAGGGATCGGGGTCCTGGTAATATATTAGTCTGTGCTGTCCAATGGCGGCTCCGGATCCCATCTCAATGAGTCCGTCCGCCCAGCTGATCCAGAAATACCGGGTCTCGTCGCACTTCAATATGTTGGGCGTCTGTCTCTCCGCCAGAATGGTTCCTTGGACTTGGCGCCGTATCACTGACTTGGAGTTCTCCCAGCCGCCGATGACCACCTCGTACATGTTATAGGAGGCCAAGCCAGGTACCTCTGAGAGACCTACGTGGCTATCGCTACAGGCCTGCAAGGTAAACGCCATGTGGGTACGTCCTGATGTGACAACGTGGTATCGCTCGTAGTCATATGTGCCGTCCGTGTTCATCACTGTTGCCAGTACTGTGAACAAATAGTCAGAAATATTCAATAGTTTGAGTGGATTTTTCGTGTAGGGTCTACATGCAAATACGAGACACTGACCAAAAGTTGTTTTTTTATTGAAACAGCATCGCAGACGATGGTTAAACATTGAACTTGTATTTGACAATGTATCGTGTTACCCGGGCATCTGGTGTTTATTTCAGAATTCAGCATCTCTTAACCCTTTAACCGCCGGTGTCGCATATATTCGGGTTTTTATTTTTTATTAGCACTTTAGGTACCACATTTTAAACATGTTAGAGATAAAATGTGACATCAATCAGCAATATTTGAAAACATTTGACCTCCATTTTGTCAAATCTGATTAATTTTCACTCACTTGAAGTTGTGGATCGCGTCAGCGAGACACTACTTCAAGTGGGTGAAAATTCAGATTGAATAATTTGGCGGTTAAAGGGTTAACTTACATTATACTGTATTTATCTTCTTCTTTTCAGAATTAAATATATAATTATTAATGATATTAACCTAACATAGTCTAACATTTTGTCAATATCTGCAAAATATTTTTTGTGTTAATTGCGAAGTTTATTCGAGGTTTATAAGATCCAGCTGACCTGCGGACATAGTTGTTACCCATTCGGCTCCGTCACTTCCTGTGCCAGAACTCAGAGCTATTTGATGAATCTCTTCGGCTTCATTGTCCTGCCACGACGCCAGCGTGCGACCAGAGGCGGAATGCTGTCTCACTTCGATCTTCCCGTCCTCCCAACTAATCCAGAACTCTTTGGAGCTTATGCAGTCCAGTACATTAGGGGTCTCTGCCGTGAGTATCGGAGTGCCATCCTGTCCGCGGTATATCCAGGTAGCCATGTTGTTATCGGCGCCCAGGACGATTTCGTAGCTTTGAGGGTCAGAGTAGTAAGCATGCAGATGCAGATGGGCCTCGGCACAGGATCGTACCTGAACCGTGAGGTACTTACGGTACTGGTTGAAACTCAGCCACACGTCTCTCTTACTGGTATCCTCTATTGTGTTCACAATCACACTGTGGGCTGAAACGAGACATAGGAATTATGCATAGGTCTATACATAAAGCAGAAAAATAAAAATTAAAGTAGAATGATATCCGAAGCAAAAACATATTTCTTAGAAATAGTCCTATTAAAAAGGGCTGTATCTGATCATTGCAAACAAATATAGGCCTACTTTATCTCATAAATATATATATTCCTAAATTCAATATTATGTTATTTAAACAGTAGGCCTATGCTTTAGTCCTTTAGATTTGCGAGCCATAACTTATATGTAAACACAAATACCTGGGTAATTAGTGAACTGCCAGTATCCCTCGGATGTTGAATATGTCGAGATGGACACGTGAGAGACCGCCAAAGGCTCGGCGTCCTGCCAGCTGACGATCAAATCGTCTCCGATCATGCTCCCCCTTCCCAGCTGAATGAGCCCGTCCACCCATGACACCCAGAAGGGTAGCATCTGATCACAGTTCAATATATCGGGGGTGTACGCCCCAGCCACGTCTGTCGTCTGCCGTTGCTTACGAATCACACACCAGTCATTGCCGCTGCTGCCAATCGTGAGCTCGTAGGCCACATCGTCGCCGACCCTGTCCATCAGTACCACGTGACCGTCCCTGCATGCTTTAAGCTCGAAAGCGGCCGACGTCTGCGTCGTAGTGCGGAGGCGATACTGGTTCAGATCATAATGCGCCGGTGTGTAGAACTCCTTCACGCGTACTGAAAAAGAAAGTTGTGTATCAATTTATTAAAGTTTAACATGTATTATTTTGTTCTTCAAACATGAACATTTCAGAGAGAAGTGCGCATTAAATTTGTTAGATTATCATATTATGTTTTTAATTAAATTGTACAGGTGTAAGTAATTGCTACCCCCTTGGAGTTGTGGGTCGATGTAAATGTGGCTTTGATAGCGTTGGATATGTGTGCGGTTTAGGCCTATAATATAAATACGCAATGATCAAGAGTATTCTATTTATTGAACAGGTGTATCCTCTCTTTTTTTTAATTAAGGCCCAGCCATAATCATGATAATAAAATGCACTAATTACCTATACTTGAGCTGAAATGCCATTCGCCAGGTTTCTGACTGCCTGATGACAGTGATATGGCGTGGATGCGGGAATCTGGCTCTGAGTACTCCATGAACTGTCCCTTGTCCAGCTGTCCCTGTCCCACACGGATGCTCTGTCCCCAACCCCACCTGATCCAGAAGTCCACCAGAGTGTCACAGCTCAGCATGTTTTGTGTGTCTGCAGTAACTACCGGACTCCCGTTTGTGGACATGCCTTTGTATATGTGCGACCTGGATGATTAATTCATTTTCACAAGGCTATAAATTTGTGTTACCATTGTCATTGATATAATTCTTAATTATTATCACATAGTTCGCACACAAGAAAAATTACGGTACCGCTGATTGATTTTTTGAGTGTAACTGTTACTGCACCAATTTAATATTATATACCTATACATATATACTTGCGGAATAACTGGGGAAATCAGGCAATCATTTTTGTAAAAAAGAATTCAGTCTTATTTCAGTTTTACTTACTTGGTATTGTCTGACGCACCGATTACAATTTCGTAGCTATCGTTATCTGTATCTCGTGTAGTTAACGTCAGTGCCAGGTACGCCTCCTGACAAGTCTGCAGTTGGAATGTGAAGTAATTGTTGGAGGAAGTCAGCCAGGCGTAATTGTGTCCATAACTGGCTGGTGTGTTCACTACTATCATGTCTCCTAGAAAACATTAGGTATAAACAATGGTTCAATTCTTCCACGCACTGTGATCTGATGCTATGTAGAATTGTGATGTAAAATTTCACACTTTTATATAACACCAAATTATTGCTAAAAAGTATGCCATTTTATAAATATTATGATCGAAATATTTGACTTTTAAGCACTACCCACCCTAGCAATTCAGGGGGATAAAATAACTGTTATGATTTAAAAAATGTCCACATGTAGTGCCTCACAACGCCCCATTTGATAGAATGTAATGTTACTAGCTATAGTATGCCTATATTTACAGTTTGATTTTCTTTCAATTATGATGCATATAGGCATATATAATAGGCTTAGTTGACCATAGGCCTAGTTCATAAATTTGACAAGAATACTTCTCCGGTTTTTTTCTGTTTACTACTTCTCTTAAAGTAAGTGAATTGTCATGAATTTCTTAGCATAAGCTGTTGGCCAACCCGCATGCGCAGCACAATGAACGTTCTGAGCTTAGTTGACCATAGGCCTAGTTCATAAATTTGACAAGAATACTTCTCCGGTTTTTTTCTGTTTACTACTTCTCTTAAAGTAAGTGAATTGTCATGAATTTCTTAGCATAAGCTGTTGGCCAACCCGCATGCGCAGCACAATGAACGTTCTGAGAAGTGGAACTGTCGCGAGATAAATATTGTGGATCAGTGAAGCGAGACGACTCATCTGCTTCAACTAATCAGAGCTCATTCAAAATTTAGATTAAAATTTTATTTGGGTGGCACAAGCATAAGTGATTTACAAATCACAATGGTGCTGCTGGAATGGATTAAAAACGACTATAGTCGACTACGACTATGGGCGTGCCTAGCGGTCTCAAAGTTGACCCAGCGCTGCCCTAATGTTCGTGTTAGCCCGAGAGTATCACAAGGTAGGATGCTTGATCTAATGAACACGAAATATTCACCCAATGTTGTTTTAATGTTGATTCACCGTCTACGCTGGACCAACATTGAAACAACAATGGTCCAATATGTCGTGTTTGCTGGGTGGCTCTACCTTCTCCTATGGTCATTTCAAATAGTCCTTTCGTGTTCATGGATGTTGTGAAGGACACAGCTTCAGCCCAGGAGGCATCCGCCTCTGACCATGCCAGGATCACATGGCTCCCTATAAGTGATCCCTTCCCCACCAGCAGCTCACGTCCACCACCCCAGCTGATCCAGAACCAGCGTGCCTCAGTACAGCTCAAGATGTCCGTTGTAATCTGTGTAGCCACATCAGTCGCTGCTCCAACTTTATCCCGGATAGCCGTGATCTTATTGTTATAGGCTCCGATCACTACCTCGTAGGCATCGTATGTCTGTCCGACATACCTCGCCAGAGCGATTTGGACTTCTGAACAGGCTTGCACTTTAAAAGTAATTTCATTCATGCCTGTTCCATAATACCACACGTGGTCGTAAGCATTATCTCCTTGCATCTGGAAAACGGCTGTCCGTGCTGCAGAACAAAGGTATAAGATCACCGGTATGATATTATCATTTATTGGGAAATAAAGGGAAAAGGCCAATATACTATTACCTTTTAACCGCCGGTGCCGAATTTATTCGGTTTTTCACGTATTATTACCACATTCAGTGCTGCCTTTTAAACATGTTAAAGGCATAATGTGACATCAATCAGCACGATTTGAAAAGAGTTCACCTCCATTTTGTCAAATCTGCATAATTTTCACTCAGTTGAAGTTGTGGATCTCGTCAGCGAGACACAACTTCAAGTGGGTGAAAATTCCAATTGAATAATTTTGCGGTTAAAGGGTTAAACAAAATACCGGTAGTGTAGAAAAAAAACATTGATTTCAAGTTTGTAGTATTATGAATCTTTGATTTGGTCGCATACGTTTCCACGAAACGTCAGTCGGACCAATTACGTACCGCAAAGAAAATAGTAATTAAACATACCTTGGTCTTCGTCTATTAACCATTCTGCCGGTTTGTTTTCACCAGTTGCAAGTTTCATACTGATGGCATATATAGCATGAGGATTGTGATCTGTCCAGCTTAGTATTACATCCGAACCACCTCCAGATCCCTTCTTTAGCTGAATATCCCCATCTCGCCATTCGACTGAAAACCACTGCGTTACGTCACATACTAAAACCCGATACGCGTCTACTTCTTCAACGACATCAGCATTTCTTCTCAGAGTCACAGCTTCGTTGCTTCGACTTCCCAGTTCAAATTCATAGCTGTTTTGTACATGGTTAACGTCAGTAGATAGTAACAAGAAAGCGTGTTGACAGGATCTTATGCCAAATATCAACGACTGGCCTCTGGGGTAGAACCACGCATGATTGTAAATTCCATCACTAGGTGTTATCACGTTGAATCTGTTGGCTGGACAAATACAAAAAAATAATTATGTCGATATCAGAAATAAACATTGCACGTTGTGTCACGTTCAACTATTTTGAATGGACAATAGGGTATGCATGTATAGTAAAATATGGTGTTATACAACATAATATCGAGACAATAAGACGATGTATTAAATGCAGAGAGTTTAATTAATTTCATCTTAGTCATGTTCGCTTAATTAACAAGACTAGTAAAACTGCGATTGACACAATAAGCACGAAATAAACGATAGCCTAGGTATAGAAATAACTCTCCATTCCAAACAAAACGTATGCATATCTGAAAAAAACATTCTTACAGCTAAATAAACAAATACAGCTACAACCCGACACGATATGATACAAAGTCAATAAAGCAACATTTACGTTTTGACTCCTCTTCTTCTGGTGCAATTGTTGTGGTCGCTTCACCCCCTGAAATGCAATCAATATTCTAGTTGAATTATATGCGCTTTTTCTAAATATATATTACTAAATTGAGGATTACACTTGGTATATATACAGTGTTTTACAAGTTCCTAACATCGCTTTATTTTGTGAAGTGATATTTCAACATACACCCATAGTTGTGGTAAACAGTCTAGACCAGCCATCAGGATACATTGACTCGATGTTGGAAAATGTTAGACCAGTGTGCTGTACACTGGCCTAACATTAAAGCAATATAGGGTCAGTGTCTCATGTTAGTTAAATATACGTAGCTATCTCGCTTGACAAAACTTCATTCCGCGGAAGTACACCGCTGTGTATGTAAAGGGTTCATCGACACTTTGCTAATCACTACTGTTGCAAATAAGATTTTAAAATTAGAGAAAACAAATCGCACTACAAATTGGACAACAGTTCAGAGTATAGTTGACTGACACATATGTATTCAAATGAACGGGACGAAGACCAAGTAAAAAATTATCAACTAATGCAAATATTTTATTATTTATATATTTTACTTAGATTGTACAGTTTAAATCTAAACATAATTATGCCAATGTAGCAGATTTATTGTTCATTTGCCCTTCAAATTGAAAGTCAAACCAAAAGCTGAGCACGGCTATAGACTTAACCCTTTAAGCCCTCACGATGCATTAAAGCATCATTTTATGACCCTGGAAACAAAATTAATTTTCCCACAACTAAGAGTTTTAAAATAAAAATTTCCAAGAAACTGGTTTACCAGTACATGGCTATTTTCTAAATTTTTCACCCACTTCACGTCATCTTCATACACTACAAGTCGAGAATTGCGACAGCAACTCGCGGCTTGTAGTGGATGAGATGACAATGGTAAAGTCAGGCTCGAAAGGGTTAAGTGACATTTTAAAGTTTAGGGAGGAATGTGTGGAGATACCAGATATGACTTGATCCACCATCCAGTGCCCCTCGTCGCTGCCAGTGTGGAGGCCGAGGGTCAGCGTGTAGTGACCACTGGGTTTGTCACATAGCAGGATGAAATCTTGACCAACTGTGCTGCCAGACCCCAAGTTGATTTCCCCGTTGTTCCAGCTGATCCAGTAAGTTTTGTAGTCGGTACACTCCAGCAGGCCTTCTGTGTAGGTTTGCGTCAGTATTTGACCGTTCTTTTTCTCTCGTATTTCGGCGTGTTCTTTCGTCATCAGTATTTCCACCCCGTCGATCCACACCCCGAATAGTTTGGAGAGCATGATGTAGGCATGGTTGCAGGTTTTTACGGAGAATACTAGAGAGGTTTCTGATAAGGTTACGAGCCAGGCTTGGTCGTAGCTTTCACCGGGGTGGGTCATTATCTCACTGTAGCTCACTGAAACCACAGCATCCAACTTAAAACTTTGTGCCGCTAGGACCGGATACGTTGTTCAATATAATAATAGTTCAAATTAAAGTTCAGAACGTTCATCTTGTGATGAATTAAAAAAATAGTCATAATATGGTCGTTCTGATCGTTAATTTGAAATATAGTACGTGGGTATTTTATAAAATGTGGAAGACATTCACCCTGGGGTGAAAATTGGGCAGTGATTCACACCTCAGCGTGAATTAGATTATCTATATAACTAATCAATAAAATAATATGTTAACCCTTTAAACCCTCACGATGCTTTAAAGCATCATTTTGCATCTCTGAAAAATGACTTAATTTCCTGAAACCTAGTGCTTTTAGAACGAAAATTACCATGGAGCTGTTTAAAAAAAAACAGTATATTATTTTATTTGTCACCCACTTCAAGTCATTTTCATCCACTACAAGTCGAGAATTGCGACAGCAATTCGCGGATTGTAGTGGATGAAAATGACAATGACAAATTCAAGCTTGAAAGGGTTAAAATACATAATATTTTTTTTAGTTCATGCAAATAATATTGCTTTTTTTGAATGTATGCCGGCGTCAGCAATTCAATTTCATATATACCCGGTGATGAGTGAAAATTAGTTTGTTAGCTGGTCATGCTAATGGGTCAACTATTACCATGTCATTTCCACATTTTGATAATGCTTAGTCATGTTGCTTCAACACAAGCGATGTGAAAGCCTAATTTAGGCTTTCAACTCACTCGTTTTTGCTTATGTTGATAATGTTATAATGGTATAATGTGGTAAGGGGAAATACACACCATCATTCCTCCCGTATTCCCACTGCACACCGGATGTACTTGTCCCCCCGTTTCTAAGTCCAATGGCGTCCATGTGAGGCAGAGTGTCCGAGTACGATATCAATTCTTTTTGCAGCACAATATTTCCTTCTCCAATTCTTATGACATCCTCATCCCAGTATAGCCAAAAATTCCTGGCTATTTCGCAATGCATCACCAGCTCCTGCCTTCCTCTTGACTGGATACCTAACGCCACATCTACAATGATAGTCTCTTGGTTCTGGTTAGCACCCAGGTATATGATGTAGTGTGCATCATAGGATCCATCAGAAACCGTTATCAGCTCAAGAACTGCGTCGGAGCAAGCTTTGGCCTTGAAGTAAAATGTGTTTTGGTGATAGATGTCCACATAGGCGCTGTGACTGGGTGTCTGTAACGGAAGGCCCGTGATCCAATTGCCTTCTGAAAGTAACAAGCACAAACACTAAAGGGCCCAGCCACACATGCAATCACGCACGTCCAGCGCACAAAAAAAGTGAATGATTTTGGTCAGTGCGTTAAGATTCGCTGGGCGTGCGTCGGGAACGCCGCGTGAGCTTTATTCATTTATTGTTTGCGTCAACCTCTGCGCACATTTTCTGCATGTTGAAAATGTCAGCCTTTTTTCACGTGTAAATGTAGACGCCAGTCTAACGCTATAGGCACAAGTAGAGCACACGCTCTAAATTTGTTGTGTTTTTGTTGAACGAGATTTATCTCAGTCACATATGTACACGACGCACAGTCCACGCATGAAATAAAAAAGGAAAATAACAACTTGTATTGAGTCCGGACTGTGAACAGCGTAGCAGGTTGGTAACTCATGCTCAGCGTCTTTCCATCGCAAAGGGTGACTGAGCAGCGCTTTGTTAACGCGTTGGACGCATAATTATAGTGCGCATTAAGCCCTAGATAGGCCTACTGATGTCGACGATAATAGTCACATCATTCCGTTTGTTTGGTGCATATGTAACCATTTTTAGAAGTAAAAATGTGTCCTAAATTTAAATTAACATTATAAGTTGTGACCTAATTTCGCCAAAATAAAAAACAAAAAAAAAGATGAATCAGGCTGTAGGCCACTTTTGTGCACATATAGGCTACATTATGCCAGGAGAACCTCCTGAGGATGATGAGATGAGTGAGATGACACTGCCCTTCAGACACAGGATTCGAAATTCAAACCCTGGAGGTATGATGCCGAGCACGCTACCTCTCGGTCACGGAAGCTCCCCACAATACATAGTTTTACAAGTGGATGGGGAAGAAACATTTTTGTTTCTTTCAAACCGCCGAGACCGGGAAACGAATCCCGAACTCTAGCGTAAAAGGCATCGGTGCCAACCACTACTCTGTGGGTCCCCGCCCATGCACATAAATCTGTGTATCATGTGAAACACCACCTCAAATGAATTAACATTAAATGTCGTCCTTCAGAGCTTTAAGGTTAAGCTGCATCATAACACAGCCACAGCCTGTTGCTGAGCGCTGGGCGAACAGCTTCGCAAGGCAAGGTGATACAAAGCAACCGTATTTGGCGGTGATGATAGACGTTGTTCTAGCGCGCCCTGGATGTTTCTGGTGGTCTTCTGGTGTACATTGATGCGCTCTCAAGCGTTCATTTATTTTTAACATGCATATTTTTTTTTCTGGGGATAACAGTGCACACAAAAAATATGCGTACCGGTAGTGCAGTGCGCTCCACGAACCAGTAAGGATCAAGTGCTGATGTACGACTAACGCTCCAGTAAAAAATGACCAATTTTCAGTGCGTCGGTTGTGCGAGCCTTACATCTAGAAAATACCTCAAAAAGACAGCACTGCGCTTGAATATAGCGCCCATCTAACGTGTTACTAACGCATGTCCAGCGAACAAATAACGTATATGGGTGTGCTAATTGCTTCCCAATCTATTCTTGCGGTACGCTAGCAATGCGATGTGCATTGGTTAGTTCATTACTCTGCTAACGCGCAGCGCGTTAGCGAAAACTATATTTCGCTGATTTATGCATCTGATTTATTTTTAACACGCTGTAATATTCGTCATAAACTTGCAAGCTATTTTCATCACCGGACAAAATTTATGGACGCGTAACAACAACTCACGCTCTCATTTCTATCACCCAGAGTGTGGGCTGTGCACCGTGTATATGTGACTGGGGTATAACATTCAAATATCGATGCTGAAATATAAGATGCGTTGCATAAGTAATCCCTGAACAACCTGGCCAACAGCAGACAAAAACCCGGCGTGGGTTTAATGCTGGGCCAACGTCGGAAACGGTGGCGCAACATTAAACCAACGCTGGGTTAACGTGTCGTGTTTGTCGGGTAAGAACCACTCTCCATATCGGCGCTTTTACCCAATGAACAGAAGACGTAGACAAAATGTGCCT
The DNA here is from genome assembly GCA_964017125.1 of Flabesymbios commensalis. Classification (NCBI taxonomy): domain Eukaryota; kingdom Metazoa; phylum Annelida; class Polychaeta; order Terebellida; family Flabelligeridae; genus Flabesymbios; species Flabesymbios commensalis. The sequence continues at coordinate 20,217,215 of OZ024910.1, forward strand.
AAAGTTTGGCCGCCGTCGCATGGGGTGGTCCAGCATTAGGCCTAAACCAACATTAGATTTGTGACGCCGCTGAAATAGATTTCGGTTCACTGTAAATGGATCAACTATAGTGCAAGAGCATTAGGGTTGAACCTGGAATAAAATTGCAGAAAGCTGATTTTTTCAGGAATGATACATGGACATCTCCCCAGACGAATTCCGAAGATGCCCCAAAAATTCCCCTTGTGCATTTTTTTTAATTCAAGATGGCCGCCACCATGTAACGCTATTTTCGAAAAAACAGGGGTATACCATAATTCCTCACTTTTGCAGTTCGAAAAAATATTTAGGTGTCTCTACTTATGTTTGAGGACACAAAGAGTTTATCCAGATGATCTGAAATGATATCAGTATTTTTCTCAATACCAAAAATCCAAGATGGCCGCCATATCGATATACTGAGTATGTTGAGCGATCTCTTAATTAAAAAAACGAAAATATGAGGTAACTATCTCGTTGTTGAGCCTAAAATGTATTTTTTGTCTAAACCCATGGAGTCTAGCATTTAGTATTTAGATCACCAATATTTTATTATATTGAATTTATCAACATAAATCCCACATACCGGTAGCTCAATGTTATGTAACACCATATAACGTCATTTTCCCCCCAAAAAAAGGAATATACCACAATTCCTCACTTTTGCAGTTAAAAAAAAATATTTTGGTGCCTCTACACAAAAAGCTCATCAACAGGATCAGAAATGATATCATTCCTTTTCTTATCTCCACAAATCCAAGATGGCGACCATTATGTGAAGCGTCCCCCCCCCCCTCAGATTATCACGTACATGCCATAATCATCATGTTGTTGAAACTTTTTTTTCAGGGCCATGGAATCTAGAATATATTTCCATCACCAATTTTTTAAATAGAATGTGCTTATCTTTTAGCGCAGATGCCATGATTAAGCGATGTCCAAATGCTTTTTCATATGGGAATATAGATATAGATTGATCAAATTTACAAAATATCAAATGTCAGAAATCATTGATTAAAAATTCTAACATCTCTCATCTTTAAATATAAGTGTATTTTTCATTCATTTGAAGCTTGAGATTCCAGTTTCAAACACAGCGACTAATTCCAATGTAGGTATTTTATATAGTAGGCCTATATAAAAGGTTTTTGATTTTGCTTAAGTATTAGTTGTGATTATTATTGTGAATGTACATAATAACAGAGCTAAGTACAATATTACACCAGATTGAACACGTTTAACGTCAGGATATGATAGTTTTATGTCAGGATATATGAATATGATATCAGGATATGACACTTTAATATCATGATATGTAATATAATGTCCAAACATTGGTGTTTAATATAGCAAAATCACGTTATGATGGCTCAATACAGCTTTATAAAGGCAGTATATAGTGGCTAGACATCACGTTGCTGTATTAAAATGAAAAGATATACATCATATTATCACGAAATGCATTACAATTTCGTGATATATCATTTTAACATCACTATGACATTTTAATGTCAGGATATGACATTTGAATATTAGGATATGGTACTTGAATATTATGATGTGACTTTATACATTGATGAAATGACACATTGAGGTCACAATATAGCATTGTAATGTGATGGTGTGTCATTATAATGACAAACATGCTATTTAATATCGAATATTGTATAATAAACAGTTCGAAGTCAGGATCTGGCATATTTTTGCCAGGATATTGGATTGTAATTTATCAGAATATGACACTTTAACGTCATGATATTATAATGTCCAAATTTTGTCCTTTTATATCACACAATAAGATTTGAATGTCAAGATATTCATTTTTTTATGATAGGATATGACATTATCAAATCAAGATATGGCGGGCTTGGCGGCATTCTAATGTGACATTATAAGGACTGAATATGACACTACAATATTTTAATGTGACCATAGAATGTCAGGCTTTGTCACTTTGAAGTCTGGATATGGCATTTTAATGTCAGGATATTATATTGTCATGTCAAGGTATAACATTTCAATAACATTATATTGACAGACGCACGTTACCATATGGTAATACAGAATCGACATAGAACATTCCAATATCAGGCTGGCACATGTCAGTTCAACATATATATCGCAATATAATTCAGTAAGTAAAGGCCTCTACATTGCTCAAATACCGGTACTCCAAAACTGCCAACAACAAAAGCACTTCGGAAGATTCAATAAATGGAAAGTAATTAGATAGCGTTAAGACACATGCTCTTTGAACAGCATGTGGCCTTGCCCTCTTTTACTTTCATTTCCTCTTACACTAAAATGTCATATCGTGATGGTAATATGCTATATCATGATATTTAATATCGTGACAATACCCTAAAAGATCCTGTCACTTTAATACCATATCGTGATGCTTAACCACCATATCCTGCATTTATAAAGCTGTATCCAGACATCATAACGTCATTTTACTATAATAAAGAGCAATATTTAGACATTACAAAACCATATCATGACGTTAATGGTTCTTGTCCTCATATTATCGTGACATAAAGAGATCATATCCTGACGATAAACTGTGACATCAATTAATTTAATGTCATATTCCGATATTCTGATGTAATATCATCTCATTACAACACCATACAATGCCATAACTTCATTACGAAATATATATATCCTAATATTCAAAATGTAATATCTTGATATTTAAATGATATATTTCATGATATTAAACATATTGACATTCGCAGATCAAGGACAAAAGTAAGTATTTAAAAGAGCATTGTTACAGGACGATTATCAAAGATGTCATGTACATGTAACGTGTGAGGCGCAAGTCCTTATCTTGTAATTGATTTTTGCTAGAAAGCCTCCCTTCAACGTCACCTACTGCCCCAGCCAACACGGGGCATTAATCCAATTCTGTTTAATTTTTGTGCCAGCGTCGAAGACGGTCAGCCCATATTAAAACAGCATTGGATGAATGCCTCGTGTTTAAACTCCATTATGATACAGAGCATATTTTGCTGTACAGGAGGGTGTGGAATCTACAGTCTGGGAACGGATTTTATATCATGGTCGTTTGTAACCAACGCAAACTGAAAGAGCAGTCGCCCCAGAAAGAGTTCTAAAAAGAGTGAGTTGCGGGTGCAGAGTGGCTTGTTCAAAGGGGAGGGGGATCTCACAAATCTAGACTATATTGTACAACGATGTGCTCTTTTTGTATTGGCCAAACATGTAGAAACTGTGACAGCTCGGATGATTGAAACGCAATAATTTCATTATTTACCTGAGATTAATTTGTTAACTTGACAAATCTCAATCTACATTTCTAGTGGGAAAGCAGTTCGAAAACACTCCAAAGCGTCACCCACCAAGGTGGAATTAACTATAACTACCATGTGGGATTCATGTCGATAAACACAATATAATAAAATATGGTCATCTAAATAAGTTTCAGACTCCATGGGTTCGGCGGAAAAATACATTTTAGTTTCAGCAACGAGATAGTCATCGCATATATTCGGGTTTTTTAAGAGATCGCTTAACAAAATAATATGGCGGCCATCTTGAATTTGTGGTATTAAGAAAAGTACTGATATTATTTCTGATCATCTGGATAACCTCCTTGTACTTTAAAACATAGGTAGAGACACGAAAATCATTGTTTTAACTTCAAAAGTGGGGGATTGGGGTATAACCCTTTTTTTTAAAATGGCGTTACCTGGTGTTATTTTTAATTAACTACTATGTGGGATTTATGTTGATAAATTCAATATAATAAAATAATGGTGATCTAAATAAGTGTTATATTCCATGGGTTTGGCCAAAAAATACATTTTAGGTTAAACAACGAGATAGATATCTCATATTTTCGTGTGTTTTTAAGAGATCGCTTAACATAATCAGAACAATATGACGGCCATCTTGGCTTTTTGGTATTGAGAAAAGTGCTGATATCATTCCTGATCATCTGTATCAACTCTTTGTGCCTTAAAACATAAGTAGAGACACCAAAATATTTTTTTCCTAACTACAAAAGTGAAGAATTAGGGTATACCCCTGTTTTTTGAAAATGGCGTTACATGGTGGCGGCCATCTTGAATTAAAAAAAATGCACAAGGGGGATTTTCGGGGCATCTTCGGAATTCGTCTGGGGAGATGTCCAGGTATCATTCCTGAAAAAATCAGCTTTCTGCAATTTTATTCCAGGTTCCTGTGTTTTTTTCACTAATGCTCTTGCACTACTAGTGAAATTTGGAGACGTGCTTGGTTTTTAATGAAAAAACACTTTCTCGTCAAAAATAAAATAAAACGGAAATAATAGCGGATTTGACAAACGTTAAAGGGACCCCTTGGGATGATACATTTTTAATTTTGTCAATTTTGAAAATTTAATTTATATGAAGCTATATAGCCTACTTTTCTTAACTAAAAATATAAAAAAGTCAAAAAAAATTTTAAAGCACCGAAAAAGAGTGAAATAGTTATATTTACAGGTCGTATATTGTCATGTAAACAAAACAAGTCAGCAATATACAGCACTTTACACCACATATTCCCACGTCTTGGACGATCATATCAAAGCAATCGCCGCTAATTGGTGTCTTATAGTCAGGCCATGGGGAGACACACCTGCAACACTGATTGTCTGCCCAACGCTGGGCCGACAGCATCAACATGTGGCCCAATGCTGTAGGAACATTCAACCGTCCTTTAGCAAGTGTTTAGGTATAAAAAATGTTTGTTTGGGTTTTAAGCGGATTCATAGAAATGTTGATAAAAACTATTTTTTAAAATCTAAAAACCCTGAAAAAAATAAAAGCATGATCTGAGGGATACACTACCTCATCACAAAGCTAAAAACGAAAACTGATGTTATCCCAAGACACCATTCCCCATGCATCTGTTGGCCAACTTTCCGCCGTGCTCAGCACTGTATGTCCTCTATCATGTCTATACACGTCTGTCATCACTGACTGACAGATACTCTGTAGCCTATATATGCATCTGCCTGTCCATTACTCACAACATTACGTAAAACTTGACTTGTTGAATATTTCCACACTATTACATACATGTACTAATTACATTCACGATGAGAATCAACTGAAATATAAAATAATTAATTTCGTGTCTTCATTGTTTTAATATATAAATACCGTACCTACCATTGAGTTCAATTTTGGGTATCTACCGCCATTTAATCCCCAATATAATTATTTTTATAAAATGAACTATAAAATATGTAGAGAATTAGGATAAGACTGACCATCGTGATGTCTGAAGAGGAATACCCCCTTTCCAGCCTCCACGCTTGTAGTAAATGATAGAGCCTCTATAGTTTCATATCTTGTGTCCAGATGATCCAATATCTTATCTGTCCCTACAACGCTCCCTTTGCCAACTTCAATGAGCCCGTCTTCCCAGCGTATCCAGAAGTAGGATCCCGAGGAGCAGCTGAGAATATCTGGTGTACTTTTAGTGGCTGCCGCGTCGCCGTTGACGACTTCGCGAATAATTGTATCTTGGTTGTTATTGTGTCCCAGTACTATTTCATTTCCACTTGTAGTACTCCCGATCGCGTGGGAGAGGAGGATATGGACGTCCCTACAAGCCTGGATCCAGGATACCACATACAGGTCGTCTCCCGTGGTCATCCATAACTCGGAGTAGGTTCCTAATCCGTTCGTAGTCTTACTCATGTCTTTAGCTGTCAATAAAACCATCATGTAGAATTTTATTAGATAGTGTCACAAGGCAGTAAACAATCATATAACAATCACTGTAATTAAGCACGAAACGCTGACCCAATGTTAGCTTAATGTTGGGCCAGCGTCTCAGAGGCTGGCCTAACATTGAGCTAACATTGGGCAAGCGTGTCGTGTCTGCTGGGATCATTGCTATTCATTGGGGCGGATCAAACAAAATAATAACGTGTGGGGTGGAGCTCGATGGGAGTTTAGAGGCTACCCCGAAAATAATTTATAAATGTAAGTGTTAATTCTGGCTGCGAGAGGACTAAAATTATTAGGCTCTATTATATCAAGGTAGTGTTATAATACATTAATTTTCAATTAAATTAATCAGATTATAAAACATGTTTTAGGCAAATTATAAAATAAGGAGCTTAGAGGAGGGAAGGGTGGAACAGATCCGGAACCCTACCACTCGACAATATTAATTTCTCAGGTTAAATGTTTTTATTTTGACTCTTTATATGCTTCGTTAGGCTATCTGTGCCATAACGTTAGTCGGGCCATTTTTCGTTCAAATAAAAAATACTCAAAAGTTTCTTAAACACGCTTACCAAAATTTACATTTGTCGCTTTTATAGGATATTTTAGTAAATATTTATGTTATGATAAAATAATTCACGAAACCGTAATTTGGACGCGCGGATTAACATAGTTAATGGGAGCCCATGTAAAACAAGATGTTGAACCAATACTAGTTTAATGTTGGTCCACCGTCTACGACGCTTGACCAACATTAAAACAGCATTGGGTCAACGTCTTGCGTTACCTGGGAGTAAAGCTGTGTTATTCGACGCTGGTCTTACATTGTATAAATGTTAAACAAATGTTTTGTGTTCGCTAGATTGAGCCGGGGGGGGGGGGTAGTAAAAATGTTTACTCACTTAAACCTCTCATGATCTTCCATGTGCCATCCTCGCCATAAGCTGTGGTGAACGTGATGACGTTGACATCGCTCGGTTCTGGATCAGTCCAGCTGAGAAAGGTGGACTCGCCGACCCTGTTACCTTTCCCCACTTCAATCAGACCGTTGTTCCAGCTGATCCAGAACGGTCTGTACTCATTGCAGCTGAGAAAATCCCCCGTGTGATCTATCGCCTCATTATCACCGCCTCTGGTCTTTCTAATCTCGCTGGCTTCATTGCCTAATATCCCTAGCGCCACCTCGTAGCCGTCGGGAGATGCAAAATGATTCATCAGCATTATGTGAGCGTCACGGCATGCCTTCACTTCAAACCAGAAATCTGAAGATTCTGTCACCAGCCAAGTGTCTTCATATCGCTCTAAATGATCGGATCCAGCGTCAGGTGTGAATATGTCATATTTTACATCTGAAAATGAGGTTTATTTTGAGGTTTGCTGTTTGGCATAAAAGTAGCTAATAATTAATTTAAATGTTTTGAGGGATAGACCTAAACATTAGGATAATATACTGCTATATTATATAATATATATATAGTATATATAGTTTCGAACGGTGGTAATGTATATCACTAGTAGTCTAGAATTAGATCCATAAAAATGCTTGAAATGCTGATCCACTCCGTTACACTGTGACATTATTTTATTCCTTAGAGTTAACATATAAGGTATCATTCATAGAATGGTAGGTAGGTCTTCAGACTGCAATCTATGCGCATGCAGTCAGAACAAACGATTCACATCGGACTACTACTGACTTAGGGGAAGGTTTCAGTGACAATTGCGTGCCAAACATGGAGCTTGTTCATCGAGAATGCGCATTGTTAGCAAGCTTCCATCATACAAACAAAAAAGTAAACTAGAAGTGGTGTTCACGAACTCCGAGGCCCGGCTTTAGTCTGTTTGAGTGCTGTAGATAAAAAGCGGCCTAATATTTTGTAAACATAACAGTGTATTAGTCTTCCTCGTGCGCCAGAATCCTAAATGTCCAGATAACAGTACGAAGGAGACAAGTTAAAATATATCTTCAACGTGTATTCCTTCCACCACCATCGCCGGTGCTGGCCAACTATTCATTCAATACTTGCCTACGATGTACCTCGTACAGACGATGTAGGCCTACCCACCAGAACACTCCTCTAACACTGACCCAACGCATGATACTTCTACACCAGCGTCTACAGCAACTACTGACGGCTATAACCATTGTTGCTTCAATGTCGATCCAACGTGTCTGACGATGGCCCAACAACAATCCAGCATTCTGTATACATAGGCAACTTTGCGGCAATTGCTATACGGGTGACACTTTAATTCCCCGGGGCCAGAAAGACCATAACCCAGATACATAAGCTCAATTGTGAAATAATGTTGGGCCACCGTCTGCGACGCTGGGCCAACATTATTCTAACCAAAATCCTTTAAGTTCTTAATAACAAATATAATCTGAATTTTTTTTTTTCTGGACATTTGTTAAAGACAAAAGTACTGAACCTAAGGACCTGCAACGTTATATTGCACATGTTGAAGGACTGGTGTACAGAAATGTCAACCGTTTCCAACATACAGCACCCCCTCTTTCTCTTAAATAAGACACAAACTCAGGCAAAATAAACTTAATCGTCTACGGCCTACGGCAGAGCCTAATGACTCATAAACAAAATAATAAAAGTGATGAAAACGATTTTTAAAGATTTTGATAAAAAAAAACTTGCGTCAGAAGCTAAATCATTATTTAGAAACACAGCAAAAGAGTAGAACGGGTATAAAGCGAAAGCAATTATATAATTATTTAAATACATCTACTGTTAAATATAAAAATATACGTTGTATAATTTCTTTGTATGAGATGTTCTTGCCGAGTTCTTGCCGTGTAATAAATACATAGAAAATATAAAATATTTAAATTCACAAAAAAACAAATGTCAATTTAAGTCTTTCAACGCCACATATGAAAAATCAATAAATGGGTGCAATCTAAATGCATTGTTAAATAAAATAAAGTACAGTTTCTCGGTATGTGGTGCTAAACCAGTATTGATCTCTTTTAAATCAAATATTACAGAATTTATTGAATTTCTGTGAAAATTTGTCTCATTAAAAAATATTACAAGGGTATGGACTTATATATATTTACACTTTCTATGTAAATATTATATTCACCAAATTCAAAAATATTACTCGATTTGTCAGATGGGCAAAAATGATTAGCGAAAGGAATAACAAGCTGGATAACGCAAATGATTATTATAGTACTGTTGACCAAATATAGACAAGGGAGGTCGGCCCAAGTATTATGTCATACTTCGAGTTAACCCTTTCCACGCTAACAGTTATCTTATCTAAATTTACATCACTTGACGCCGTTTCTCGCTACCGCGACCCACAACTTCAAGTGGGTGAAAATTATTTATATTTGTTCAGTTTGAAACAATTTTTTTCAAATCTTGTTGTTTTTAAAAGAACTCATTTAATTCCCAACAACAGGAACTCGATCGGCCAGCAAAACAAACTACAAGCGATTTTAGTCGTGATTGGTGCTTAAAGGGTTAAAAACAAGAGAATGACGAGAGGGAATTAGCTAATCCTGTCACGTGATATAATTCACACCTCAATTTGTCTTTGAATAGAGTACCATATCTTGGCCGAAATTATGTCTCTTTTTAGATTTTTTGTCAATCTCTCAGGTAGGCCTACCTTTAAACCCAAGCCTCATTGTTATGGTGTGACCCAAGAAATACGGAAATCTAAGACAAAAACAATGCGTTTCTTACGTAATGTGGCCAAGAAACTACAATAATGTGTGTGGTGTACCTGACAAAAGTATTTTACCTGTAAAACACGAATGATGCAAGGATGCATGTTACACTCTTCTTTTTTCATGTTGTATGTGGGAGAATTTTGATGCATGGTACATGTAATAACCGTTGCAGAGAGTGTGATATCAGGTGATGTGAAAGTATCAAACGCGGGGACATCTGAAAACAGTGCCTCGATAGAAATACTCCAGTATTTTTATCACCCGTGAATTAAAATTGGAACGATCGCTAACACTTGTGATTTGAGTGAGCAAAATTCTGCTTTTCAATGTGAAATCTATGGTCATAATTTATAATTGTCCTGGTATTGGGAAACATAATAAGACAAACTTAGGGGAGAGGGGTATTCTAAGTAGGCCTACAAAACTGAGAAGTAAGTTATTACATATTCTAACACACATTAAGAGGGCGATAATCCAGGAATACGGATCTCACCACATAGGCCTAGCGATATAGTCAGAATTCTAAATACTATTAGGTCTGGGCAGGAAACATAATTTACGTAAGCGCTGTCATTAACTCGTTGCGGATCAATATATGAGGTGATTAATTATTGTGGTGCACAATATAAAGAATACACTACAAACAATGTCTATTTTATCCCGTCACTATAAAGCCTACATACTCAATCATGTGTAGTACCAGCTCTACATATTATAATTGATGTCAATGATAGGGTGAGTCATTACAGCATTACTATAATTATTTGTTTGACAATATAATGGAAATGATACATGAAAAACTCACCGGCTACAAAGATATGTGTACAGAGTGTTATTGTACAAACAAATGTTGACTATCACTATATTTTTGTATGTTATAGAGTCGTATTTGAATCATCGATATAGATTAGCTGATGACAAACTGTCATTCTCTTTACATATATATATTTCCAAATCAACAGTTTAATAATTATCTCATTTAGCGATAAAATCTAGGGGTTATTAAATATTACATCTCGACCCTGAACCAAAACATTACGCGTCAACTCGTTCCCTTGGAGCTAAATTGTCAAATGAACGGAATACTAAGTATATGATACTTTAGCTACGATGAGACATGGTTAAAACGAACGGACACGCACTATCCTGTTGTCCAAATATTTCTAAATAATGATGTTTAAAAACACATTTGATTCCCAATAACTATGATCTAACCTGCTAAAAAATGATTTAAAACTACAACATCACCGAGATCATCAGTATCAGCTATTGTTATTGTGGCACGCTGTGAATAGTGTTACTCCCTGGTATGCGATATGATAGTGGATTTTCAATAAAAACTTTTCGGAAAATTATACCGTAATTTTAAAACACTTCGTATTGTGAACAGGGCTTTCTTCATATTGTGCTGCATGGGATGCCAGTCGACAAACCTGAGGGTTATGCACAATAACAATAACTTACTCAACTATCTTCATGAGCATGCACAGTTCAATCAATCAATCAATAAATTAGCCTGAACACTGATATTGGGCCAGATTCTGGTCTCCATTTTACATTCTTGACACTCTTTCACCAGTAGAAATTCATACCGGTTCCCCTGGCCTATATGCCTAAACGTCACGGATACGTGAGGGTCACAGAGCTATTTAAAGCGATAATGCAAGTACGATCGGTGATGCAGAGCATCACATAGAAATGGTCAACTCAGCTAAAACGATACACTGAAACAATGTTGTTTTAATGTTGGGCCATCGTCTTCGACGCTGGCCCAACATTTAAAAACAGCATTGTTTCAATGTAACGTGTTTCCTGGGAATATTGTAATTTGATTTTGTATACATTTATAAACTACATTAGTTTATACCGATTGTTGCCTAAAGAAAATAGCCGTAGCTGCTATTTGTTTTTATCAAATATGTTATTTGCATAAGAATATAAGTCTATGTAAATAAGTAGTGGCTTGCGAAGTTGTAAAGTTTTGACTAGCAATTGACACTGGCCGTCATGTGGGTCCGTTTTTCTGGACTACTAGTATCCATATTTAAATTTAAATAAAAATACACGCATTCGCAGTTGTGATAAGCCTCTTTTGACGGCTTAATATGAAAGTTCCTCACCAGTGACAGCTACTTAATTATGTATGTGGTTTTAAGGGCTTCAAGGGTGTTACAGGCTGGGTGGACAATCAGACAATCAAACAGTGACAGCTATACATCATTGCAATGTGCAATGATGTATGACTGTCGCTATCTGAGCCATAGTGGCTGCATGCATTATATACACTTTTGCGCCGATATTACTGCAACGAACCAAATAAAGGCTTATCATAATGAAAAAAAAATCGTATGCTTGTGAATGGTAATAGATATAATTATAATATAATTTTATTTCAAAAAATGATTAAAACATCTCTTTATAAAAAACTACGCATCACTAATCGTACTTGTTTATATTGACAGTTTAAAGAAATACATGAAATACGTCGTGGAATTCCTAAATGGGACCAATGGGACTGCAACCTTCAAGCCACACCCCCAAATTGAATCAAATTGAGGCTGGCCAATCACAACCTAAAAACAGGAGCCCCGTTTCTGGCCCAATATGTAATCACAGGGCCAGTGGTCAGGCTATCAATTAATCAATCAATCAATCAATCAATCAATTAATCAATCAATCAATCAATCAATCAATCAATCAATCAATCAATCAATCCATCAATCGATCAACCAATCGATCAATCGATCGACCAATTAATCAATCAATCAATCAATCAATCAGTCAGTCAGTCAGTCAGTCAATCAAGCAAGCAAGCAAGCAAGCAAGCCAGCAGGCAAGCAAGCAAGCAAGCAGTTATTCAATCAATCGATTGATCGATCGCAATCGATCAATCAATAAATCGATCGATCCATCGATTGATCGATTGATTGATTGATTATTTATAGATTTAATCTATTGAAATTCGAAATGGTAGCTTACCGTTGTCTTTGATGATATCAGCTGTACTTTCTGCTAGGGTGGCTGTGTCGCTCTCTGTTTTGTCTGGTTTAACAGCAACGTCAACAGCACCTGTATCAAAACGTTAAATAATAGTGTAGAATTATAGTTTGGTAAAGTATAAATTCGCGAATATCAAGTCGATATTAGCGAATTTTACGCTTTAACAATCTATCATTATAATGTATCTATATAGCTATTAATATTCTATTTTCACCTTTCTTTCATTACTAAATACTAGTTACTTTGATTCCCACTTGAGAATCAATCATGTATAGTTATATATTGTACGGTTAGGAAAATATCAGTTATTTTATTTGAAATATACAAGAACTAATTGTGTAGACCTATACCCAGAACAGTGATATTCATCATTACACTTGAAAAATATCCTATTTGTTTTTGTCCCTCCCGAATTAGTGAAACCAGCGACTACTAGTATCCCAATCTCTGCATCACAATATCGGTGAATTAAACGGCATATCCTAATATTAACAGATCTCTATTAGTGGTGCATGAAATAAAAAGTGCAAAACCTCGTTTATACTTAAGTTATTGTGTCGATAATCAGTGCTTTGTTTTTCATTCTTTCAATGCACGAGAACTGATTTCCGTAATAAGCAAATTGCCTGATTTTTTTTATTTACAGATTTTTAATAAAGATTTAAACGAAACGAATTACATATTAATTGGGATATGAGTAAAAGGTCTTAAATATCCGATCTAAATATACAGTACATGGTATTGGCATGTATTACTATTGTACACAATCATGACATACAACTTTGCTGAGGATTCATTTCTAAAATATTTTTTTATTTGAAAAAGGCTTTATACAAAGGTTTAATTGGAACATCAGGGTAAATATTTGGATAAATATGTGAGAATATAACCATAATTTATGTTTTTTAAAAGTACTACGAAAAAAATGTTATCATGAACTGATCATGCTGATGACAGGGTAAATTAGTAAATTTGCGTTGACGAATGGAAGTTATATATTGGGCCTATGCCTCTACCTAAATTTAAATAACAACGGGATGAGGGTTGTGGATTATCTGCGTAGCCGTTACATCGGGTCAAGTCGCCGATTTTTCATAGCCTTAATACACTTGACTTTGCCACTTAAAAACAATATATATTGTGATGATATGATAAATGTAGGCCTGTGGGTGATCATTATTATTATCTGTCGGGTAAATAATTGCAATGTGAAGTTTTGTAAATTTATTGCGCAATATTTTAGCAATGCAAAGCCGAAGGGCGGTAACTTTTCATTTGAAAAGTGAGCAGTTACTGCCTTTTGTCTTTGCACGACTATGTATTTCACAACGGGCTAGATGTAGGCCTATTTGGAGATAAGGGAGACACCCACTGTGACTTTATCCTGATTAGATTCGCTAGTGCGCTTATCACTATCACGATAAGATTATGTCTGCTGGAACAATGTCTGCAATTCATTCTGCTATTTTTCAATATCTGCTATGTAAAAATTGAATTGGTTCAAGTACAGGAGTTCAACATCACGCTGTTGATTAATAAATCTACTAAATATTGATCAACTTTTCAACAAATGTTATTCAGAACTTGTATTCAAACGGGGTGCGCTCCGAAACAATCGGAAGCCTTATCTAAAAAGTATGGGTGTGCGTAATAAAATGAGAGAATGGGAAAGTTCGTATGAAATATGTTTTTATGAGAATAATAAATATGATTCTTAATACCGTAATTTACACATGTATTTATACGTGTATAATATGAATTACGCATCTATATACCGAATATTACGGTAATAATTGCTGATTATCTTCTGTTACAAACATGATTCACCGTACTTTCCTAATAACCCAGCAAACACGAGACATCGACCCAATGTTGTTGTATTGCTGGTCCTCTATCTGCAACACTGGCCCAACATTTAAACAACATTGAGTAGACGTATCTTGTTTGCAGGGAAGGTGTGTTGCAAAATGGCATCCGATGACTGATTCTAAATATATTACGACTGATTGTGATTCGTAAATATTAACAAAAAGTATTTATTTATTACAGCCCATGATATGTTGGTAAACATATACAAAATCATTATATTATGAATAATATAATATATCTGCAGGGTCAATAGACTTATAATGTCAATTTGTATAATTTAATAGTAAAACGTATACATTGTGCTGTGGACGAGAATATCAACAATATGAACATTTTCACAAATGCTTTACAGAATAAATTGGGCATTTATCACCAATTGTAATTAAATGTATTTAATTTAAGTGTAATAATACATAAAAGATACATACACAAGTGAAACCAAAACATAATATGATGAAAAAAATGGTGAATTCTTATAAAGGTTTATCTTGTTAATAAAGACAAATAATGTGCTTTTAAATTCGAAATTTTTCGTGTCAATCTACCAAAACACAGTTTAAAATATCCGCCCACTTCTGATTTGGCACGTGTTTCCATCGAGAGTGTGATAAGAACACCACCCACCTGTGAGTAGCAGAATATTTGTGATGAGCAGGCTGGTCAGCAGCGGAGCAGCCCGCAGCCGAAACTTCATGGTGAAGCAATCCTGTTCGTCTCTTTACATGCCTCCGCAACACAACGCAGGTCAATGTGGGATGCTCTCCTGACTTTAGGAGGGAACGCTGATCCGGGATCACTTGTAGCGGCTGTGCGACACCGCGTGATATGCCTTCTCGCCCTTTTCACAAGTAGATATACCCAGCACGAACAGCAGAAATGCACAATGCACCCAAGTTCTGATAAGAAACTACCTATGATACTTACATGTACGTATTACACACCCCATAAAACCAACGACAGTTGACCCAGTGCTGGTTGGAGGTTGGGCCACCGATTACTGACATAAAACCAACACAGGCTCAACGTTCTTTGTTTACTGGAATATGATCTACATACATGTGCGAACAATGATTTGCAAAAATCTTGAATTGCGATGTTGATATTAATATTGAATGTCAAAATAGTTTTCGAGTAGTATTATATACAGCATTTCCCCAATGATGCTGTACAATGTGTATAACAAACAAACATATAAAAATGTGGTATGAGCGTGTATGATATAAAGCATGCGCCTATAGTTGCGCGAATCGAGAATCTCGCTATTTAGGTCTGCAGTAATTGGTGAACAGCTGGGTACATCAAACGTCAACGATACTGTGGGAAATTATGTGCTGTATTATTGATCATGTGACATTTTAATTTAAATGTTATAAACGTATTACGTAGAATTCTGTCAGCAGGGTGATAATGTTGAATAACATAATTCAGATTTTGCCAGTAAAAGAGTTAAAATCACTCCGTATTATTATTATCTGCAGAAATAACAACGATGTGCATATTTTGTTGTGGCTGGCGACACGGGACTCGTCGCGAATAAACATAAAAACGACACGAAACCATGCAATAATATCAAATGGTTTTACCCAATTCATTCATGCATATGGTACTATAGAAGGAAAGTAGAATGTCAGTGTAGCATGAGCTTTCATTTTGTTGATCAAAAGGCCTGCAATAGAAACTCGTAGAAAATATTGCCAATTAGCATAGAAAAAATCTGCTTAGTTAACAAGAAATATCCCAGCCTACATGATACGTTGCGTTGACACAATGTTGGTTTAAAATCCGGCCAGTATAGCTTTGTCTGATAACTTTAGTAATATAGTCTGTATGACTATATACGACAATAATAAATTATACAGCTTTCGTTCGAGTTATTAGAAATGGCGTCCACACCATTCACCGCAGGTGAAATACCTCACCCTTACAAATAATGACCCCCGATTTGACCAGTAATGTAAAAGGTCTAATTTTCTTTAGTGTCTTCAGCAAGGGCAGGGATATATAATCCCCAAAAATGCTATGACGTAAAACGTTTAAAACTGTTACTTTAGCTAATAATGGGGGCAGTTACTACCTTTATAAAGTCTTTTAACTTATGTACTAAGGTTGACCCACAATGAAAAACGTTGTGCTATCATTTCATCATTATTTTCTGCTCTACGTCTACAGCACCCACTGGATTGTTAACCAATGTTGCTTTAATGTTGGTCTAACATCTCTGATGATGGCTCAACTACAGCCCAACATTGGCTCACTTTCCCTGGTTCTGCCGTACACCTCCACAATGTCCACTTCAGGCATCGGTAGAAGCGGCCATGGGGTGACTCCTATGTCGCGTGACAGGCCATGGCACCAGATAACACAATATATTGGCCCAATGTTAGCTCAATGTCGGGCCACCGTCTGCGACGCTGATCAACCATCACAACAACGTTGTTTTAGCGTCTCCTGTTTACTGAGTAAACCCAATGTTGTTTTAATGTTGGGCCAGCGTCGCAGAGGATGTGCCAGTATTACATCAACATTGAGCACATTTGTTTGGTAGGCATACCAGTATGATATATCCACTGACAGTTAAGCCCTCTAAGCTCTAATCACGAATATAATCGTGAATATATTTTTTCCTAACACTTTTGATAAAACATTAGCAGGATTGAACGTCGCACTAACAGTTTCAAGTCAAAACCACCGCTAACTACATTATAGCGTGTGGATACTGCTCTGTGTTCGTATTCGCCTACAATCATGCGAATCATTATCACTAAGCACTGTGTGGGGGGACTCTTGACGAAATGTTTATACATAAAATATAAAATAGAAGGAGGGGTACTCGATCGTTGACAATGTATCATGCTTGTGAAGGCAGTCAGTATGTGTACATGTCCTACCGTTTGAAAAAATACCTTCGTAAACACAAGTGAGCAATTATGAATATCCTCGTGTCTCGTGCAAGAATGATGTAATGTCTGTACTCATTTAGTGAACTTAGTGAAGTTAATTGCATACATGTGCTTGTTGTTACAGGTTAATGATTTGTTTCTTATACCTTACAGTAGCAGGCAAATTACATTCCTTTTTTAAACAAAACATTGTCGCCGACAGTTGTTATCATGGTTTTTTTTAACTGCAAATATTTCAGAATTGAAATTAAAAAATGTGTGTTTATAAAACTAAAATCATAATGTTTCAAAGGTCAATAGACTATGCCATCATTCACAAATCACATAAGTGCAGTCTAGCTTGCAGTCTATTGTATGTGTTCAGATTTACAATATATTATAAAATTTGTTTTACCGATTCAAAATATTATTTTAATATTTAAAAACTGTTTTTAGCGTCACTAAATACATCTTCCTTTAAAAATATTAAAATTCCAAGCATAAAAGATCTGACTGGATTAATAAAGATTTTAATAAATTATTCGATTCTACGTATAAATATATATCTTACCAAAATAATATTGTGTTGTTCTTTTCCAAAAGTATAAATCTAATATAAAACATTATATATCCATATCTAATATAATTTCTAATTAGATATAGTAATAAACTGCCACTATTAAATTATCTTGACAAATTTATTTTCGATTATTTATAATAAACTGATGGATTATGAAATAAAACTTTACTACATACTTTCAAATAATTAAATACAAACCCTAAGATACAAGCACTTATTTTTTCCGTGTCACATATAGCCGTGTGAGATTAAAGGAGGTTTCTGTTCGATAAGCGCTCAGGGGAATGTGAGAGCACAGACATACCAGTGCTGATTTATTGTTGGGCCAGTGTCGAAAAAAGTAAGCAGCAACCGACATTGTAACATTGCATTGGGTGTACAGCGCGAAGTAATTAGCTGTCAATTGAAAGTTCACGTCAACATGTGTCCACATATTAAGTAACCCTAACCCTAACTACGGATAGGACGTCTCTCTGATTGCGTAACTTTAATCTATAGACACAAATGCTTGATAATTCTGTGGACGCTGTGTACTTTTCTAAAGATTTTCGACACGGTGGCGCAAAAAAGCTCTGTTTGAAATTGAAGGGATATGGAGTACACGACAAGGTATTGTCATGGATAAAAACATTTTTAACAGACAGAAGACAAAAAGTGTTAGGTAGCCAATCTCAATCCGATTGGGCAAATGTGACAAGTGGTATCACAGAAGGAAATGTCCAAGGACCACTGCTATTCACGATTTTCATAAATGACCTGCCAGACTGCGTAAAATCAGCCACAAAAATATTTACAGATGACACAAAAATTTACATGTTGACATAGATGACTGACATAGATAGCTTAAGTAGTGGTCTAGAGATTGGCAGTTATTTTCAACGCCAGCAAATGTAAATGTATGCATTTAGGTAAGAAAAATAATAAACACAATTACATAATATCAGAAGAAGAACAGACAGATTTAGAAGAAACGGCAGTACCGTAGTGAAGGATCTACGCATATGGGTGGACAATGAATGAGGATTTAAAGAACATATAAATGAGGTAGTGAATAAAGCAAACTCAACTTCAGCCATAATAAGATTTTACACATACCTGGACAGGCGAAACCTAGCCTTACTATGTAAAGAGCTGGTACGTCCACTACTAGAATATGGACATCTGGTATGTTCACCACATCTTAAAGGAGGTATCGAAAAATGAGAGGCAGTGCAACATCGAGCAACACAAATTATTCCCGCGCTCAAAGTTCTACCATATGAAGAGAGGCTGAAGATCCTAGCTAGAGGGGAAATGGTTGAAGTATTTTCATGGCATAAACAAAAAGTATTAAGTCATTTTCTTCCATCGGCCGAAAATAGACGCACTAGCGGACAAATCATTAAAGTTACAAAAGTGTGAAACAATACAAATAGCAGGGTTGGGGTCGATTATAATCATAATCGTCGATTACGATTTTTAATCGATTACATTGTAATCATAATCGTAATCATGTTTTTTGAAATCCTGTAATCATGATTCATAATCGAGAAAAAATTATGACCTGTAATCATAATCATAATCGTAATCGATATTCTAAAAGCACTGGAATCATGATTATATTAAATCGTAATCATGATTTTTTTGTGTAAAATTATATCACAATAAATAATATATCACTTAAAGCGATTTTTATAATAAAAAAAATAATTCAACTACTTAGAACAGTTTGGTAAATTTCGCTTTGGGCCTATTTTGTTATCGGCACTTTATTGCACTGCACTGGGTATTGGGTTGTACCCACACTGGTTGATGTGGGAACAACGTCGTAGACACTGGACCGGCATTGAGCCACCACATAACAACTGTTACCTATAATTGACTAATAGTGCATGAATTTGGCCACGTTTATAAACCTAGCACCCATTGAATCCCAGCATCCAGATAAAATGTAAAAAAAATGGTTCAAGTCATTATTATCTCTGGTTATTAACTTTGGTTGACGGGAACAGGCATTCTCCACACATAGATGTCGCTCAGGTCACCCACCACTGCACCACTGCATAATAATCTCTGAGGTCAGAATGGGGAACAGGTCAACACGACCTCTGCGAAGCCCGTCAACCATATTAGTGAACTAAAAATATATAGTAGTTGTAACATTGCTGCAGGCAGACATCTCCAGAGTGCGAACTGTCAATTACAATTAACATCTTTGTGTGGTCACTTGGATTAACCCTTTACAAGAAATTTCAACAATGTTTTTTTATTTAGGTGGATACTTAATTGTTTTTGTCGTTCTCAGCCAATTAAAACTGTCCAGAGCAATAATAATATATACTTGTGGGTATTTTTTATTTATTTTAAAGATTAAAGTTATGGCTACAGCTACAATTCGGTTTCAAATAAGCCTATATGTATATTTTGCGATAACCTTCACCTGATGCTTAGCAGTGAAATGTCAATCTATTATCACAATTTATATTGGAAGATCTAAATCTAAATGCTAACATAAGGGGGACAATAATGGCATTGTTTGAATCGCCTTCAAAACAGAACATAACGTGTTGCACGTCCTAGGAAACAAGGGTGCCCAGCCAACACAGCTGATCGTTGATCCAATATTGGCCTATTGTTGAGCCAGCGACGCGGATGGTGGCCCAACAGTGAGTCAATATTAGATCAACAATATTGAATCAGCACCTCGTGTTTTCAAGATTGTATAGATATTATATATCAGGTGGGACCCTCCTCACGATGATCAACTGTTTGCACAGCAATCAGGCGTGACTGCTAATTGCAGCAGCTGCTGTTAGTGTTATCCACCCTACACACTTTTTAACGATAAGGTTGATATTATCTGCCAAGTTGTCAAAAAACGAGATTATTTCTCCGATTATCAAATATATTTCCATACAAACTCGTAGACTATAGATTCAATTTATAAGGATACCTTTGTTATCCCATAACTGACATCGCGGATGATAAGTAGAATTGCGCAGAATTGAATATTTATTAGGTTCAGTAAGATCGATTGTGGTATTTAAAGGGTGGCCCAGCTAGCGAGACGCTATTAAAACAGTGGTACACCTGATTAACGTTGGTAGTAATACAATAACTAAAGTTGAACTGATAAAGTTGAACTGACATTCTTGAACACAATATGAATAAATAAAACTAGGTAAATTTCAATTGCAGTTGTTGTTATTTAAAAGTTTGTTATAGTATGTCATTATTATTAATAAGAATTAAGATAATTTAAATCACCCGTAATTGTGACTGTAATCACGAAATATGATTAATGTAATCGTAATCATAATCGTAATCGAAAAAATAGAGTGTAATCAAAATCGTAATCGATTAATTTGATGACATGTAATCATAATCATAATCGTAATCGATAATTATAATGACGAAAAATCGTAATCGTAATCGATAAATAAAAATGACATGTAATCATAATCGTAATCATCAATTGTAATCGACCCCAACCCTGACAAATAGCAGGATAATGTTCTACCCACAACGTGTTGTGAATAAATGGAAAATGAGTTAGTAACTTGTACACTAAACTGTTTTTAAAACAGACTTGATAAGTTTTGCTATCTCATACACACAAGTTTTGATATCTCATACACGTAATATCTCAAAGAGAATACCTATACCCAGAGGGATTTCACTTGTGCACAATACCACAAAAAACATGTAACATAACCCGCCCCTGCAAGAATTTGGCCTGAGGTACGCACTTATGATGCCGAAGAGTGGGGGGGGGGGGTGATTATAATTTGACGGTAATAATTCAAAGCAAACAATGGATATATAATATATACAATTTATTTATCATTTATATCATTTTTTTATCACTTTATTAATGATTGGTATAATTATTTATACATATATTTCAATTATAATATATAGACATACTCATAGTAATCAGGTAATTGTTGTAATTATTGTCTATGAAAAAGGTAAGCGACGTATGCAACAGGAATCAAAGTCACATTGTCTGAATTAATGGGAATGTCATTGTGTATGTTCATTAGGGCTAGACTACTTAATCGTGTATCTTTCGTGGTGCTACGCAGGTATGTCTTTCATCTGCGCAAGCAGCTGAAATACCTCTCAGCTGTTGTGTGTGCATAATTATTCTGTGTCATATATGATTATGATCATTAAATGGACAACCCTTTTGCTTAAAAGCCTTTGAAAAAAACAAATTCGTCTCAAGAGTACAAATCAAAGAGAGTAACGCGTGAAGCATAACCACCGTTAACCAGACACTGCAGGTGTGTTTTTGTAGCAGTTAATTGATATTATCACATCTTCTCTCCTACCTAAAATTCTGTAACAAGTTTTGAGACTTGCTCGAAGCGAGTGTGAAATGAATTTAGCCCCGTGAAGTGGTGGTGACAAGATTTCACAGGTACACTCTTCGTCGACTGTGAATATTTATCACAATGATTAAAACAGACTTGATTATCCCTTGGATTAAAAAAAAATAAACTATAGGCTATAATGAACACATAAAACGCTCATAAGAAAATGAATGAACAAATTAAGTTAATAAAGATGAGAAAATGAATAAACATGATAAAGTGAATAAACATGATAAAGTGGAGAAACATGATCAAGTGAATAAAAATGATAAAGTGAATAAACATGATGAAATGAATAAACACGATAAATTAATAAATAAATTTAAAAAATTTAAAAAATCAAAAAATCATTTAAATTATTAAAATGAAAAACAATAATTATAATGTATCTGTCATTTGGCCTTAACAAGACGAATGGCTATAATGTATATAATGTATATAAGCGTGTTCAACGAGCCATATTCACGTTAATGGCGTAACAGTTTGTGTGTGGTATATATGAATTGCTCCAACACGGAAATAAAATGAATCGGGCTTTGAAATTCGAGCCCTGGCGGTCTGAGGTCGAGCACGCTACCTCTCGGTCACAGAGGCTCCCCACAATACTGACTTTCACACGTGGATGGGGAAGAAACATTTTTTGTTTCTTTCAAACCGCCGAGACCGGGAACCGAACCCTGAACTCTGGCGTGAAAGGCAGCGGTGCTAACCACTACCCTAGGGCCCCCACCCGCTCCAACACGGAGGCGTGATTATCAGATTGTGGAGGAGGAAGAAATATAGGCCTATATAAAATCACCGTCCTTAGGGTCGGTGACACGTCAACCAATCGAATGGCCGTGCGTGGTGTCGCTGACCAATCCGCTGTATGTTTCGACCGCTATGTCTAACAGGGGTGGGGGTCAGTCGAGCGTGATAGCAATAACTCACTGCGTACCATCGCGCCATAGTGTCTGTGATCTTCACACCTACGACTAATGCGTATGCCTGCAGGCCCACCTCGAAACCTTTACCACAGAATATATGATGACAGAAAACTAGTACATGTATATATCAGTTCTGCCGTTTTTGACAAGATGTGTGTCCTGGAAATTAATTTGGGACACATGGACAGACATATATATACTAGCAGTGCTGAGAAGTCCGTTTGTGAAGATGTTGAAGGATGTTCACAATTTATTATTACTTAAAGTGACACAATCAGGTCAAAATCATCATTTATATTTTAGCTCCTTGATATTTCTATAATAGGCCTATGCGAACATGTCTATAGACTCGAATTATTGCGTAAGTTTTTTTTTAATTTTGGGCTGCACATTTGCCATATCAAAGTGAAATGAAGACGATATTTAATTTCAAACAACCTACATGTCAAGAAAAAGAGAAAAACAGATTTTTCTGTGGGCTAAATTGTTACGTTGCCACAGTAATTCAAAATTTAAAACATGATTAAAAGTCTCTAATGAGCTCTGACATTTTGTTTTGAGCAAACTACAATATGTGTAGGCCTGTCAAGAGAAATCATATCCTCTGGAAATCAGTTCCGTCCACCGTAACTCGGCTCCCTCCACAGGTGTGCTGCTGGGAAATTAGATCCTCTTGACTTGAGACATTAGATCTCTCATGGGATCACCATGCCAACGTTTCATTTTAATTTTAAGTATAGTACCGGTTTTTTAAAGTTTGATAACATCTTTTCATGAGGCTATATATGCCAGAAGAAGCTAGACTCTAGTAGTCTACAATTGCATGAATTCGCTCATGGTAATAGGATCTAGGCCCAACGGCTTAGGGCAGAATACAAAGATCCTATATATTACCCAGAGCAGAGTATTGTGTAGGTTTATTATAGTTGGTAGATAAATTTACGAAAATGAACGAAATAAAGTAGTATACACATTTTGTTTTGTATTTATTTTCTGGAGAAAACAATGACTTAGGTGAGAAGGGGGATATAATTTTCTAATGGGATATGATTTTGCCAGGCCAATGGGGATACGATTTCCCAATAAAATACCCATTTGATTTTACTATGTGATATGATTTTGCTTGGCGAACTTCCTGTGAACAAAACCGATTTCCCAATGGGATATGATTTAGCTTTTTACTATAAGATATGATTTTGTTTGGCAAACTTCCTGTTAACGGGACTGATTTCCCGATGGCATATGATTTTGTTTGACACCCCTATAGTGAAGATGACGTGAGCGACATCTATGTGTAGACAATGAAACTACAGAGTAGGTTGCAGTTCATGACTGAAGTCAAAGTTCAACACACATAAGCCTACTTACTTGGAAAAAACAGATGACACCTCCCAGCAAACATGAGACGTTAGCCCAACGTTGGTTTACTGTTGGGCCAACATCGTAGACGTCGGGCCAGCAGTAAACCAACGTTGGGCCAACGTCTCATGTTTGCTAAGCTGCACCAGATATATGGTCACTTGAACGTATGCACCCCCAGGCAAGTAGAGGGAGAACACACAATATATAATCCCCCTAACAAAATTTATACTATTTCAGACTAAACATGGTCCCTGACACTCATCGCTTGTTTTAGTCTTGTTCAACAATGCATCCGTTTTCCCATTTTCACTTTCAACATATTACATACCTGTCAACATTGAGAGATATGAAACAGATATGAAACAGATTTTACTATACAATTAAGAAGTAACATTTATAGGAGCTTTGTAACCAACTAAACGTTTTAGCACCCTCATCATTCTGTTACATTTGGATACTAATGCATTTATATGAAAATTCCATGACAAATCACTAGTTACAGAAACACCAAGATCCTTCACAGATTGCACTCCGCGAAGTGGTCTATTGTTGATAGTATATACAATCAATAGGAACTTTCCTCCTTGTAACAGATAACATAGCACATTTCTCAAAACTGAATTTTAATCTCAAACGTATTCCATAATCATGTAAATTATTCATATCATTCTGTAGTAATTTAAAGTCATTATGACTTAAAACTTTCCTATACATTTTGCGTCATCGCATATAAACTCAACTTACTAGAGCTTGCAACCCTGGGCATATCATTAATAAATAACAAAAATAATTTAGGTCTCAGGATCGAACCTTGTGGCACGCCAGATGAAACATTCAACCAGCTTGATTCCACGCCCTCTAAAACCGCTCGCTGTTTCCTATCATATAGATAAGAGGTAAACCAGTCTAGCAATTGACCATTAAAACCATTTTTAATTTATGAAGTAGCAGTCTGAGCGATACACTGTCAAAAGCTTTGCTGAAGTCTATATATGTCAGTTTGAATTGAACCGTTCAGATACATGTGAACCAATTTCATGGTGAACACCGGCTAGTTGGGTACTGCAAGATTTGCCTTTTATAAATCCGTGTTGCCAGAGCAAATCAGATTATTGGTAATTATAATAACATGGTTGTGAATACACGTGTCTGTCACTTTTGATACAATACTTAATAAAGAATCTGGTCTGTAATTAGAAACAGGATCTCTGTCACCTTTTTATGAACATGTATAACGTTGGCTAATTTCCAAGAAGTGGGAACTTTAGACTGTTCCATAATTAAATTCAACAAAGTCACAAGAGAAGGGGCCAATTCTTCAGCACAATGTTTTAATACAGCTGGTGACACTCCATCTGGTCCACATGTTCTACTGCCGTCCAGACTCGAGAGCACCTAGAAGACATCTGATTCTGTAAATAATATATTTGACAAAAGCATGTTTTTATATCCATCAGCATCCTGTACAGATGATGACACACGAGTGTTTTTTTATTGGAAGCGTATTAAAGCGTATATTTGTTAAAATACAAGCCATACCATTAGTGGCATTTCCACCTTCACGACAAATTTTACTAGGTAGACATTTAGTTTTTGTTTTTGATCGAAAATAAGACCAGAATCGTTTTAGGGTTTTTTTCTTTTAGTATGCAGGCATATCAACAATGAACTGGTTTTGCTTAACCTGCAATAATTTCTGTATTTTTTTTCTTACTTTTCTAATTTTTTTCCCATGATGGCTCTATTAAATTGCTTAGCTTTTGTCCAAGCTTGCTTGTATTTATTCTTTATTTTTACTTCAGAGTCAAATCAGGGTGGTAAATTTGATTTCCTTACAGTAATTTTAGGTATACATGTCTCAACAGCATTATCATAACACTGGAGCACACTTTCCCAGGCCAGATCAACATCTATGTTATTAGTCTATTCAAATCTATGGAACATTTTAATGGAGCTCCTAACTTAATCCAATCAACGTTTTAATAATTGTAAAAAAAATTGAATTTTTTTTTTGTACCAGATCTGTCTATACAGTTAAACATAATATTTTATGGTCAGTTGAAAAATACGTAGGCCGTATTGGTCAGCTGCATATGGTTTGATCCTTCTATTAAACATACCATAATCGTGTTTAGTGCTTATATAGTTTACATATTTCACATCTTGCCTCTGACAGACCAGAAGAAGATATCCCACACCCAGGGGTGTCCGCAGCTTCCCGATATAGGGGGGGGGGAGGGGGGTCAAGAAGGTAAATTTAGACAAATATGGGAGTTCTGCCCCCCCCTCTCCCCTGTGCACGGTCCTGCAGCCAACTCGAGGCGTTCCACAAGTGGTAATTTAAAACTGGATCAGCGTTGTAGATAGTGCCCAGCATCAAACCAACATTTGAATAACGAGAGTGCTTAGTCTTAGGGGTCCACCAAACAATCAAATTGACAAATATTTCTCCTATCATAATCTATACAACGACAGTCAGTATGGGTTTAGGAAAAAACACTCTACCGAACATGCAGCATTAGAATTAGTGGATAGAATTGCACAGGAACTAGATAAAGGTAATACACCATTAAATATATTTATTAACCTATCAAAGGCATTTGCCACATTAGATCATAAAATTCTACTACACAAATTGAATCACTATGGTTTCAATGGTCCAGCGCTAAACATAATGAAAAGTTATTTGACAGATCGAAAACAATACGAAGAATTTAAAAATGTTGCATCCACACAAAACAGAATTATTACCGGAGTCCCACAAGGTTCAATATTAGGTCCCCTATTGTTTATAATATACATAATGATATTTAAGAAGCGAGTAAACTTTTTAATTTCATAATCTACGCCGACGATACGGCCCTTAATGGCACCCTGAATGCTTTTAAGTTTAATGAGCAATTCTTCGAAAATATCAATACAGAATTGGGCAAAATAAATGACTGGCTAAGAGCCAATAAACTTTCCTTAAATGCAACGAAAACAAAACTAATGATATTCCACAAGCCTCAAAAAAAAGTTGAATGCCCTCTTCTACAAATTAATGGGACAGAAATTGAACGTGTTCAAGAATTTAATTACTTATGCATTCAACTAAACGAACATCTTACTTGGAAAAACCATGTGAATAAAATTGCCAATAAAATTTCTAGATCTATTGGGATATTAAATAAATTAAAACGTTGCCTACCACAAAATACCCTATATCTTTTGTATTACTCTCTTGTACTCAGTCATTTAAATTATGGTATTTTAGCCTGGGGATATCAAACTGATAGACTCTACAAGCTACAGAAAAAAGCAGTTAGAATAATTTGCCTTAGTAATTTTAACTGTCATTCAGAACCATTGTTTAAAAAACTTCAACTACTAAAGATTAAAGATATACACACACTCCAAGAGCTTAAATTTTATCATCAACTGAAAAATAACCAGCTGCCGTCATATTTCCGCAACATGACCAACGACCATGGCCTGGATACTCACCCATATCCTACACGCCACAAAAATAAATTACGCTTGCCCAGTACAAATCACGAATTCGCAAGGAAATGTATCCGATACAGTGCAATAGAAACAGCAATAAATACTTCAAACCATATTATCGAAAAAGTAAACACACATAGCCTACACGGTTTTATGACTTATTTTAAGAAAATAACTATTGATCAATATGAGTCATCGTGCAGACTAAACAATTGTTACGTTTGTCATAATAGGTGATTAGTTAAATAAATCTTTTTTATAGATGCATCTAATATATGTATATAGGAACAAGTTATATTGCCTATGTTTCGAAACTAATTCAATACAAATATATAATATAATTGTATGCACTGTATAAATGTCGACTGTCATAGCTTTTATATTGCTCTGCAATTAATTATTTTTGTTTTTCATACATGTATGTATTATTATATAGAAGAATAAATTCGCGTCGATTTATATTTATATGAACAATTTCATTATAATTATCATATTGTATGCCATATTATGTAAGCATAATAATAATGTATAATTATTTAACACCATTTGTTCATTGTACTCATAAATGATTTAATCTTATTATACTTTTGTATAAATGAATATACCAAACATGTTAAATATAGTGATGTATTCCCAGCAAACACCAGACGCTGGGCCGGGGTTGATTTAGTGTTGGCACAGAATCGGAGACGATTGGCCGGTATTGAATCAACAGTGGTTCGTCGTCTCGTGTTTGCTGGGAAACCGCTATGTGTTTCCTCCCTATAAAATATATATGAATCTGATGACTTTAACCCATGGAACCACTTTTCTCGAACATGTTAGTATCAAATATATACAGCCTCATCTCATTATTTGCACTGTTTTCAATGAATAACAAAGTCACTTCCCTGACCGTCCCGTTCAATAAGTGACGTTAAGCAACTTTCTTACTCACATTACCGGCCGATATGTATATTTTATGTATAATGTAATTTATTGTTTATCATTGTTGTAGGGTGGCTCCTTTTATAGCGACATGTGCTTATGTCTTAAAAGGAGTCTCCCTCACCATATTGTATTATATATTGGTGGAATAAAGCTATCTGTCTGTCTGTTTGTCAATTACTATATGGGCTGGGGGGGGGGGGGTGGGGAAGGGGAGTCGTTTTTGAACTGGACAAATGATTTATTTTACCTCCTGTTATGTCTGCAATATGGGTCCAATAAATTTGATTCATTCTACACTCTACCTCAAGCAAAATGTATTTCACTTTCTTATAATTTATTTCTTTTGTCTATAAAGTTGGATCTTAGAATTGATGTGGGGGTTAAAGATACGAGCAAAGCCAGGCTTCAAAAACTTAAGTGTAGGCCTAATTTAAAAATGCCGACGGAAGCGAGGCCAATTTTTTGCATATATATAAACAAAGTTTATTTTGGTAAACAGAACATTTATTTTGCAGAGGTCAAAATAATAAAAACGGGAGAAAATAACGTGAAAACGGGAGGTCGGAAGATGCCCCTCCAAAACAGAAGGCTCCCGCCGAAAACGGGAGGGTTGACAGGTCTGCATATTAGGAAAGTTATTGTGTTGTGGCTGCGATGAGAGGATTCTTTGTCTTCGTAGGATTGTTTTGTACGCAATATAGATAGGAGAACAGAATGTAGGCTATGAGGAATGTATTTTGGTGATCTGTGGTCCAGCTGACCGATTGATTGATCATTGATTGGAAATTAAATATTTCCTGTTTATTTTTTTTCGTGAAATATTATAAAAATGTGACAAGTCAGTGTATTTTTATGAATACGAATTAAATGTTTTAGATACACTATTAGTAATCAACGATGTCTGCTAAAAACTTATGTAGACTAGAATTAAACAGTTTTTTTTCCATTCACTTTTATTATCGCTCATCATATAAATTAATAAATGAGCGATAATAAGCCTAGCCCTTAGGCTATACTCGCCGTAAAATTAACCAGGATCGCATGATTTTCGGCGATTTCTCCGTCAATTCTAAACCGATTTTTTTAAAATTTTGCAAAGGCCATTTTCTATTCAAATCCTAACAGCCCTGAAAATTTCATTAAATAATACTTATACTTATAGTTATACTTATAGCATATTTCAAAAGTTAGACCATTTGACATGTAATGAATTAAAATTAAGACGTTCCTCTTTAAACCCATTAAACTAATTTTGGAATTTTATTACATGGCAAATGGTCTAATTTGAAATATTGAATATTATTTTGCGAAATTTTTACCCCTGTTAGGATTTTAATAGAAAATGGCCTCTGCAAAATTTCAAGGAAATAGGTTCAAAATTGACGGAGAAATCGCCGAAAATCATGCGATCCCGGTTGATCATTTTTAATTTGACGGCGAGTATAGAACAGTTAAATGAAGTGGCTATTCCCGCCTCTATTTCGTCACACAAGGTCGTTATGGTTACCTTCTATTCCTAAAATTGTTGTGGAAATATGCCACACATATTAGAGTTGACTGTTATTAGTAGCATCCATACTTAAATTCACGTTATTTTCTTTTTATTTGGGCCCATATGACATTTGAACTACCAACCAGGCATTTTATCCATTACATATATCATCAAAACACGGCCTCTTCAGATCTAGGCACTGGGTACTGGTCCCATGGGGATTCTAATATTTGGCTGAAGCGCCACCTGGTGAATGACTGTGAACTAAATCCGTCATTTCTGGGTCCATTCTATATATATACTCTGGGTACAGGCCCCAGCATAATGCATATATTATTGGTGATTTTTGTCATTGACTGGGGCCTGTACCCGGAGTATATATATACTCAGGGTAGGCCCTACAGGCCCCAGCCCCATGTATTTAGGCTATTTTTCTCACTTGGCTGGGCCTGTACCCAGAGTATATATTAAGAATGTTAATTAATTGCACTATTTGCCATTTTAAAGAGGCGGGGCCTGTACCCAGAGTATATATATACTCAGGGTACAGGCCCCAGCCCCATGTATTTTGGCTATTTTTCTCACTGAGCGGGGCCTGTACCCAGAGTATATAATAGGAATCTTAATACTACTCAGGGTACAGGCCCCAGCCCCATGTATTTTAGCTACTTTTCCCATTGGGCGGGGCCTGTACCCAGAGTATATATATACCGCATGACCCCTTTTTTGAAGTAATTTAAACTACTTTAGTGCCTTTAGGGAAGGAAAATCCCTGCCGGAAAAGGGGTTGCTTAGGGGGGTGACTAGATATAAAATAAAAGGGGGGCTTGGCAGCTTTGGGCGTAACAAACAAACACTAATCAATTGTTATTAGCCATTTTATAGAGGCGGGGCCTGTACCCAGAGTATATATATACTCAGTATATATATACTCAGGGTACAGGCCCCAGCGGCATTTAGAGTGGGTTGGCCTGTACTCATGGAAGATATGTCGAACAGGTCGCACTACATCTCTTAACTGAGACGATTTCACGTCATGATATAAATAGTAGATGCGTACCACTAAATGACGGTCATACAAGAC
Organism: Flabesymbios commensalis; assembly: GCA_964017125.1. NCBI lineage: Eukaryota > Metazoa > Annelida > Polychaeta > Terebellida > Flabelligeridae > Flabesymbios > Flabesymbios commensalis. Next base: position 20,248,625 of record OZ024910.1, read on the forward strand.
TATTGATTATTATTTATGTTGGGATGTGAAGTCGTGTGTGACGGCTCAATGATCATGCACGTGGATTAATCGATTGTGATGTGAAACAGTGCGTAACGTGCATTTCTGTGTTGTGGACATTCCCCTCATATTATACACAGTAACAACGTCAGGCCAGTGGTGATTGGGATAGTCATGTTAACGCGGCCGTCATATGTAACATTGTAAGAACATTGAGTCAATGCTCTGGGCTTACTTGGGTCACAATTAAGACACTAATTGACAAATCGGTACATGGTACAGAATGGACAGTAAATGACGGAAAACCACAGATTGGGGGCATAATAATAGCCCTAATAGTAATAATTCCCGTCATTTAGTAAAGATTGGAAACTAACTAAATGACGGAAAACTACAGATTGGTGGCATAATAAGAACCATAATAGTAATAATTGCCGTCATTTAGTAAAGATTGAAAACTAACTAAATAACGGAAAACTAGAGATTGGGGGCATAATAAAAACCATAAAAGTAATAATTGCCGTCATTTAATAAAGATTGAAAACTAACTAAATGACGGAAAACTAGAGATTGGGGGCATAATAGGCCTACATGTAATAATCTTAATATAATAATAATTCCCCTCATTCATTAAAGATTGAAAAGTAATTAAGTGACGGACAAATACAGAGAGGTAAGTGTAGCGTAGGCCCTAAATCAGTTATATTTTTAGTGATGAAAAGTCATTCGCCAGGTGTAGCTTCACTCAAATGGAAGAAGCCCCCACGGAACCTGTACCCAGATAATGCCCAGATCTCTTCTAGACATAGTTATCACATTTATTTAGCAGTTATATACTTTCTAATAAAAACTATTACACTTAGATTGTTACAGGCGATGGTGAAACTAAAAATAGATATCAAGCTGCAGATTTTCATCAAGCAGCTGGATTATGCCAAGAAAAGACTAGAACACGCAAACCCCTTGTGTCTACTGATGGTCTCACCACCCCAAATGCCAGTCCCAATGAAACACATGTGAACTGCCTCAATTCCGCAGGCAGATTTCACCACTTTTAAACCTATTAGATATTTAGTGTGAAATATCAGTATAAAGCTTGAGATGTCCTTGTTCGAAAACAGGCCAGCTATGGGTATGCTTACCAGACAGATTTTGAGCTACACCCCCCTAGCTTGTATCTGATATCTGATATTTTATTTTGTTTCACCACAGGTTGGAACAGCCGCATTAAAAATATTTTGTGTGATGATTCCATCATTAGTAGACACCTTCCTGGATTTCGGCCTATTTAGGACCTGGGTGGTGAGAGACCTTGGTGGTGAGACCATAAGGTCTCACCAACCCAAATGCCAGTCCCATTGAAATACATGTATAATGCCAACATTCTAAGAGCCGATTTCACCACTTCCGTCCCTAGCTACACTCCAATGTGACACACCATAATAAGACACATGCTGTCCTTTTTAAAAATGGTATGCCCACCAATTAGATTTTGACATAGACCCCTTATTTGGAAAAAGGTCCAACTTGCCTAGATCTCCCCAAATATTCTTGCGCCCATTCCAAGAAAAGACACAAATCCTTCTCACCCCATATGTCCATCCGAAAATGTCACATAACAGTTATACCTGATATCACAGATAGCGAAAACAGTGTGTGCTTACAATTTATCTACATAATTACAACATTCCTGTATTTTTCTTAATTCACCAGAAGCGGAAACAACCAGTAATTTGGGTAAGGATTCTCCAGTTAGTAGCCACCCCCCTTGGATTTTGGCTCATTTAGGGTGGCGAGAGCATAAAAGTGGGATAATTGATTTATTTTATTTAAGTAGGGATGAATGATTTATCGGCAATATCCTGTTTTAAGCCCACCGTTTTTAGGGTGTCTCATGATGTTGCAGCGCCACCTAGTTATTACCATGTCATGTAAAACTTTCTGTACCTGACCGTTATATACTACTCCTGTTTTAAGCCCACTTGCTGTGACCTTGAGATGACCTTGACATGACCTTGAGGTAACACCCTTATAAAGCCCCACCCTAGACCATGTGTACTCGGGTTGGGCTTCATCAGACTTAGAAGGACCGCTAGCTATTGGTCCAAACAAGACAATTAATGTATATTTATTTGATCTGTTTTTGTCATATCAGATGGGGGTAATATAAAGGTCACTTTGGGGGGCTATATTATCCCTGTAACCTCTTTGGGATGTGTTTGGTGGACCTCCGTGTTGGGGCCTAAGTGGGTTTCAACCATCATAGACATACTACATTAGTACAATTGAAGCAAAAACAACAAAAACTAAATATTCTGACCCTTTTTGGCTGATTTGACCTTGATATGACCTTGACATGACCTTGGGGTAATGCCCATATGAAACCCCACCCTAAGCCGTGATGCAGTATGTACTTAGGATTACCTCCATCAGCTAACTGACCATTTTTAATAGAAGTGCGCCTACTATGCTGGTCATTTGTCCTAATATGCCTATTAAAAAAAAATTTATTCCCGGTGACATTCTCATACCAGAAATTAAATAAGGGTTGAGAAAAATTAAAAAAAAAATTCTTTATCTTTGAACTCCGTTTTCTTAAAATGACACGATTTTTAAATTGATATTTTCCGATTTGAGTTACATCTTTGGAGCTATTCAACCTACAGGCTTGTGTGACATCTCATTTTAAAGGTAATTTTGTGGAGATTCAGGATCTGTTAATAACTCCAATACCCTAAAACGCGACTTCCGTCTCATTTTGCCAGATCGGGTCACATATATTACTCCTGTTTTAAGCCCACTTCAACGATAGAGACCCACTCAAATGGGCTTAAAACAGGAGTAATATATAAGGATCTAATAATTTTGATGTTATATATTACTCCTGTTTTAAGCCCATTTGAGTGGGTATTTTTTACCATTGAAATGGGCTTAAAACAGGAGTAATATATAAGATCCTAATTATATGATCCTTATATATTTATTACTCCTGTTTTAAGCCCATTTGAGTGGGTATTTAACATTGAAATGGGCTTAAAACAGGAGTAATATATAAGATCCTAATTATAGGATCCTTATATATTACTCCTGAACTTAAGCCCATTCGAGTGGGTATTTAACATTGAAATGGGCTTAAAACGGGAGTAATATATAAAGACCAAGCATAATTGATTTCCTTCGCTTGGAATTTAAACTACATGATGCCTTGGAGAAGTATCCCCTGGAAAAGGGCGTTCTTTTGGGGATTTACGCAAGCAAAATGAGGCATGGAGATGTTTTGGGGGGGGGTGACAATACAAAATACCGCGAAAATGGGCTTATTAGTTCTGACCCATTTAATATGGTGAACTAATGGTGAATGGGCTTATTAGTTTTCACCCATTTCAAAAGGTGAACTAATGGTGAATGGGCTTATTAGTTTTCACCTATTTAATATGGATAAGTAATGATAAATGGGCTTATTAGTTTAGACCCAATAAATTAATATCGTGAACTAAAACCTATTTTTATGATAAAAGATAACTAAAAGACGGACAAGATATTATTAAACGCATGTACATATTACAGTGTTTCAGTGCATACGATTTAATTTAATGTAATAAGGGAACTGAAAGACGGGCAATATACATATGACCGTTTTTTAGTACAGAATGACGCCGTGTTTAAGATATATATCAGCATGAGAAATAAGATAACTAAACGACGAGCAATATGTAGGCCTATACATGTCCGCGTGTTTTAGTACGCTCCACAAGAGTCATCGCGAAATGTCCTAAGCAATGGACACACTGATGTAGGCATAAATGTAGTGTACAAATGTCCTGCATGAACGCACACGGACCGTAACATTGTATTAGCATTGGCTTAATCAAGTTAATGCATGAATAAGAAAGTGTCAATATTTTGAAATATTCTTGTTGCAAATGGACCAACATGATTACGCATCTTTCAGTTAACATTGTGGCAACTTTGGCGCAATGTATAATTGCGAAGACCTATTAATCCTATTTTACGCCCACTTGTATATGTAATATCCATCACAGTGGGTTTAATACAGGATTAGTAGTATTTATTACTATTCATGTCCATTACTCATGTTTTAAACGCACTTCGCTAAGAAATAGCCATTAAAATGGGTTTAAAACTGGTCAGAAGTGCATAAGCACGCGTCTCTCAGTTATAATGGAATGTAACATTGTGGCAACATTGACCCAATGCTTATTCGCAACAGTTATTAATCCTATTTTATGCTCACTTCTATGTGTAATTTCAATCAAAGTGGGTTTATTACAGGACTGGTACCGATATGCATTTTTTATTTTCATGTCTATTAATCTTGTTTTAAACCCACTTCGTTAATAAATTGTCATTGAAATGGGTTTAAAACAGGGCAGATACCAACAGCTCAATAAAGAGCCAGATCGCGTGTGTCATTTGCTGAATAAGAGCCAAGCGATGCCGGGTCCACCTAGCGATTAGGGCCTACCATGTTCAGCAGAAGTAGTTGATAGCTGCTTCCATGATTTGAGCATAATCATCATGAGACGCCCTAAAAACGGTGGACAGGAGATTGCCGATTTATCCCTACTTCATGATGAATTAGCTTAATAAAGTAGGGTGGCCGACGAAATTTGCAAAGTTGTCTGATCAAGTCACAAATAAGTGCTTTATCAAAACACCTGTCCGAGCTGCATAGGTAGTTAGTCTACGTCCGAAGACGTCATTTTGGTGTTTTTCTCGTGTTTTTTTTCAGGTTTCATGTGAATTTGTAATACACTGCAATAAAAGACCAATTTTTCTTTGTTTGTTTGCTCTTTTTGCTCACTATTACTGGTAGAAATGAAGCCATCATTGTAGAATTAGAAGAGTTATTTGTTTTGAATGGCACTTTTGTCACCCGTTCTGGGGGTTCCCATCATTAGATTTCTCGCAGTTACGAAAAATGATGCCAGCTCTCTCCTTTAATTTCATGATAGCTGCAACAAAGCTTGAAGTGTAACAGGCATGATGTGGCCCCTTCTGATAATTTTTTTACGCAGGTGCCATTTTTTTATTTTTGTAAAAAATGCAAAAAATATAAATTATGGACTGCCCTATGAGGAAGTTCTGGAGGACCTCATTAAGACCGTTTGGACAGAACAATGTGGGAATCTTGAAGAAATGAGATACCTGGGGAAGGCTTCACCAGTTTGCCCAAGGTAAAACCTGGGTGAAGTTTTGTTTGCATACCTTGCACTTCCTCATGTGGCGCACCGAGGGTAAAAATGGAAGTTTCATGGCTATTAGGATAAGAATCCATCAAAATTTTTCTTTTTACTTAAAAAAAAATGGGGTCGGAGGCTATGCCCAAATTTCTGATTGTTATGTGGTATATTTGCTATGTTACAGTGTCGCGGGGCACTCATTGGGTGCCTGATGTACCTTAATACCTGATATATACAAATAGCACATCTCAGTAGTTTTAGTCAGCTGCTTCAAAAAGTTCAAGTGTCTGGGTCAGGGCACTAATTAAGGCTTAGATTTTGGGGAGGGGGACTGTCCCCCCCTAGAAATTTTTTAAGAGGGATTTTCACTCGAAGGGGGGACTGTCCCGCCTTGTCATTTTTTTTTAAGAGGGATGTTTTTGGCGTTTCACATTAAAAATCATTCGTCGAATGTAGTGTTGTTTTTATTTTAATCATCAGGGCAAATGCAGGGGGCAAGAGTATAAACTATGTTGTTCACCAATAAATGTTAAAATTGTCCATTGAAATAATACTGCTGACATACTAAAAGAAATATTTGACCACATTCCACAGTTTTCACTGAGCAAGAAAAATGCTGTGCTAGATCAAAATGTGAGTTAATTATAAAAACGTCCAAAAGCTGTGACCTTAATTTTGCAAATTCCAGCAGGAGTACTATTCATACAGAAACCAAAACGTCACCTAGACATTGAAACTTTTTGAAGCAGCTGAATAAAACTACTGAGATGTGCTATCTATAGATATTAGGTTTTAAGATACATCAGGGCACCCAATGAGTGCCCCGCAATACTGTAAAAGAGCAGATATACCACATAACAATCAGAAATTTGGGCATAGCCCCTGGCCCCAGTTTTTTTTTAAATTATTATTTTTTAAGTTTATGAGGGGTCATGAAAGAAGAAAAATTATGATGGATTCTCATCCTTATGGCTATGAAACTTCCATTTTCACCCTCTGTGCGCCCCATGAGGAGGTGCAGGACAGGCAAACAAAATTTCACCCAGGTTTCACCCTGGGCAAACTAGTGAAGCTTTCATGGCACATGCAATGACATGATTTGAAGGTATAAATTGGCTTAAATTTTGGAAAGTGGTTTTAGTCTAAGAAAAAGTTACAGTTCATCCTAAAAAGGGAATTTAGCGATTTTTCCTTTTCTGTTTTTCACCTGCCTTTATATTTCACCGTCAAGTTGTCAATATGTGGTGTATTGTCCCAGTTGAAATACCAAGATGATGATAATTGTGGTCTCTTTCCCAATATATTCTTCGTTTTAAAATAACGTAATAATTGCATGTACATGGGCATTCGGCTTTAATTACCTTATGCCCTAATTACGGATTAGCTTCTGTGTCATTGACACTCTGGTTTGTCCCGAATTTGTGATCGCTAACGGACCGTCAAGGGGTTAAACAGTTTCTGTCTAGGTAGTGTTTCATTTCTTGTTTTTGATTTAAAACAGGTAGCATGCTGACCACTCTTCAAGATGTCTGACTTCTCAACTCTGGAACATGATGCGGTGTCTTTTGCAACAAGAGCTGTAAAATGTGATCAAGAGGGCTTGGTTGATACAGCTATATTTTATTATAGGGTGAGGCTTTCTATACATGCATTCATGCCGAGACTAAATAATAATACAAAAAACTTTATAAATCTGTTTTAAAACCCAAAATATATATATTTTTTTAATATTAGCCTTTCACATTCAAAACTAAGAAATATTGGCAATAGTGTCCAATGTAAATGTTTGTATTTTGAATTATTAACAGAATTGTTAAGGTTCAGTAAGTGAAGTCGAGCTATATGTGTTTTATGAAAAACAACAACCTGAAAACGATAATAGAAGTGTGTGAGATAATAAAAGTACGCCAGCGCCTCTTGTTTGCTGGAAACTAACCCATTCTCAACACCCTCAGGTAAAGCATGACTTCGTTTGTACAACACTAAGTAAATGTCAGATACCAAAGCCTCCATGTATTTTCAACTACAATGTGGAGATGCGATGGTTTGCTGAAAGAAATTGGTAAGATGCTAAAATCAGTGCTGATGATAATAGGTGTGTGATGGCACGCGCACACCATCACACGCCCAAAACAAAGTTGAGGAGTAGAAAAACTGCACACCTCGTACAATATACAGATACAAAGGCAACACTTAGTGACTGTGGATTGCAAATCACACTCCTTCCTCACACTCCTTGCTCATTTAAGGAGTGTGATTTTCCACACACCACTATTTTGCAAACCATCAGCAATGTGAAATATCTGTTGACATATAATCTGTTCTTTTTTAGGAGTATAATATGATTTACACAGAAAATATTTGTTTTTCTTTTTAATCAATCAATAATAATAAATAATTTTGTGCATAAAAACATGTATTTTCTGTATTATTTTATTAAATCTAGAGCGTAATTTTTAATTGAAGATTAGATTCAGTTTAAAGCATTCAATAAAAATTATTTTTTTTCTTGCCATTACAAATATAATAGTATCTTATTATATTTATAGCATGATCTATTTGTAAAGACAAAAATAAATTTTAGTTATGTGATAAAATAATGTCATCTGATGTTTTTTTGTGCTATAATCATGAATATCCGTTGGAAATATAATAAGATCTTTGTTAAACTTGTAACAGGGTTTCCTGGGGGATTTTGTGTTTGGGGGGAATTGAGAGTGATTGGGGGGCTGAGCTGCTGTGCGAGCGAAGCGAGCAATTTTGTTTGGTGGTGGAGTGGCCAGGTTTAGGCAGGGAGACAACCCCCCCCCCCCCCCTACAAGGACCTCCAGGAAACCCTGTATAGCTTAATCTTCAAGAGAGAATATTGGAGTAGCTTATAATTATTTCAAAAGTCATTCAAGATTAATTCGCTTTTTAAATATAATACAGTATTTATTAAATTTATAGCATAATTTCTTTGAAATAATATAGCGTTTTTGTGTACTGGTACCACCCTTCTGTATGCCTACCAGTCTGGTAGGCCTACATCAAAATAAATGATCAAAGCCTCTCCTGACACTTATCCTCCCCTTACAGCCCGGCAATATGACATGACGCGAAACACAGACTATGACCTATTGTTGGCCAAACATAGGCTCAACACTGAGCATAACGTTTCACTTTTCTGAGCCAGAGTGAACTGCTGTTTGAATGCCCAGAGATGCGTGTTTGTGTTATCAGTGTTACTAGTTGTAATTACACACAGAATCTGCTGTTTATCCGTTCTATAAGTTGTGGAGAGTCAAAAATTGTACCATTATGTTCCGGGGAAAAGTTAGAATGATTATTAAATGATTTTTCCGTCACACTTCATCTGATTATAAATTGGTCTATATATATTTTTACCTTAACAGGAAGCTGCACAGGCTTTATTATCAGCATTCCAGTCAGGATCTGCTAATCCTGGTCTGCAGCTCAAGGCAGCAGAGTACTTGAATCGGGCAGAACAACTCAGAACAAATGGTGATGTACCCTTAAAATTGTATATCCTTTCCACTGCCGGGTAGATATAACACAGCTATGCCACAGCGTATCAAAACGGATGGAAAAATCGACCCTCTCACAAACACTATGATATACTGCACTCATACCAGAGCGTTGTAATCCGTATCCAAAAAGTGGCCTTCTCTCACGCATAGCGTAAAAATCCGTAATTTATCTCAAAATCTCTCTCATTCATGTATAGAGCAGCTACCGCTATTACGTATTTTTACGCTACGGCAGACATGCGAGGTGAGATATAACGATTTGTTACGTTATAGGTTCCCGTCTACACAGCATTCATGGTTACTCTACATAATGCATCTGGACCGCCTGTGATGCTGGCCCACCATTGAAAAGGCATCGGGGCAACTTTTTCATTTGAAGGGAAAGTAGAATGGTGTATGGTACCCAATGTAGTCTTTTGTCATGAATCCACATGACTATGATTAATATAATTAGCAGGGAGTATCAATATTATAAACCTAATATTTGCTGATGAGACATCCAGCTATAAAGGTTGAATTTACATAGCCGGGTATGTTAAACATATATTACAATATTTAAGGTGTGTAGGTCTAAAATTGTTAAGTCACTTAAGTTTAAAATTAAACTCAGCGTGGTTGGATCAAGGTATCGCAAATATGACTCATTTTCTAGAGTTCTATGTTTTTGGTTGCGTTTCTTTGTTTATTAGTTTGTTGGGAAAATATATCACTGCACATTATTATTGTCATCTATCCAATGTTCAAGTTTAAAGAGCATCATAATATAGGTTACAATTGACAACAATGCCGACAAACTTACCAGAACGAAATGGTTGACTGTTTTTTTGCTATCAAATTTTACAAGTGTGAGTTGCTTAGGCCTACCACATTGGGAAATGTAGTTCTTCTAATGAAGACAACGGCATAAAGACAAAAATACTAACATGTCTTATGATATGCCGTAATTTACTTGTTGGAATGTACTAGTATAACAGAAAGGTCAACATGTCACGGCCGCGTAGATACACACGGAGATGACAGCACCCAGCACACACGATACTAGGCTCAATGCTAGATTAATACTGGTCCAGTATCAACGACGCTGACCCAGCATTAAACCAACATTGTGACAATATAATATATCGTGTGTGCTGTGAGTGGCTGGCATGTATCAACGCTGTAACGTATTGTGCCGTGGTGATTGATACACATTAAGTGCTACGGGGCGGCTGGGGCATAGCTACGCTACAACGGATTAAATCGTAACCAGACGAAATGCCGTGGAACAGCCATAGTGTAATGTTCTGTTATTGACCCTCCTGTTCATTAGCAAGATAATGTGTGTAGAATTAATTAAAAAATAAATGTTATGAAAACCAAAATGTCTTCACAAGACATAAAACTAAAGGTTGTAGGTGTAGAATCGGTTATATTTAATATCTATGTCATAACATTTAAAGCATGTAAAAGTGACGAAATAGCTTATTTCACATAATCTTTTAACTATCCATTTATAATTGCTAATTAGTAAACATCATGATAGGTTAGAAGCATGCCGACAAGTTTACTTGGAAGAAATGGGGAAATACTCTCTGTATATCAAAGCTTACAAGTGTGAGTTATTTACCACCTTAGCAAAAATAGTTTTAATAATGAATAAAATGGAATGAGGATGAAAACCACTGACAGGTCTGCGACATACGATGGTGTTTGTGAGAAGGCCGTTTTTTCACTACGATCCAGCACGCTGTGGCATGCCTACACTGTATGGTACTGTTTCTGAGAGGGCCGCAAAAACGATCCGGTTTAATACGCTATGGCAGTGGAAAGGATATGATATTTCAGATTATTTTTTTCAGAGTATTAGAATAAAATTGATATCGAAGCCTTGTTTTTTATTGTTTTTCATTTCCATTTAAAAAAATAAAAAATGTTTTTTTTTATTTAGTCATGAAGGTAACATATCTTTTTATTTTGAATATTAAACAAAAGATCTTTGATAAAGTTAAATGTTAAACAAGTATTTTTAATGGTAATTCCCACAGTAATGTTGCAGGAAGTGACACACGCAAAGATCAATAATAGCATGTTTTCTTCCTAATGTTTATTATTATAATTGTGTTTGCATAAAAATTATATTAGCTGTTTTGTTTGCAAAATAAGAGACTGGATTCATAATGTACAGTATTATAATGAACTAATTGTTTACTATCCATGTTAGGCCACACAAATTTATTTAGTTGTTTTAGCGATTCACCACTGAAAAACAAATTTGATATTTTGATAATATTATTTTTGCCGCCGTCGCCGATTTATTTATTTAAAAGTTAAAAAAAATTGAAAACGGTTGCCTTCATGTTCAGATCTACTTTCACAGAGCACACATTTGCGTTAACAGGGTCGTTGAGCCACATATTCAAGCCGTGTGTTAAACCTTTTTATTTTTCTGAAAGAACCATATGTAGCAGATGCACTGCTGACCCTATGTCAGCGTTCGTGATTGGCCCACACCCAGGACCAATTCTATCAAATTTTCTAAAAAACACCTCTAAACTCTCCTTTTCATGAAAACAAATTTGATTACCCCCCCACCCGATGACTCCAACGCTGATTTTTTTTTAAAAAAGAAGTAAATAAATTAGTGTGGCCTCAGAAGAATAAATATTAATTATAATCATGGCCTTCCATGTCTCTCATCTATGAGCTATCATTTTTAGCATTGATCAAAATTTACTATAAATTAATATTTATTTTTACTATTTCCAGGCTCCAATGTCACAAGTTTTACTGTGCCAGGCAAAACCCCGCAGCAGGTACCGGTACCTTTCAGAATATATCAAAGTATTTTGTAACCCTTATACCATGTATACTGTCAGACATGGCTTACAACAGCTTTGCTGTTTCCATTCATTTTTTTATGACAAGATATTAGAATTTATATCATTCACCTGGAAACAATAATTTTCATATTTTTTCCTTTAACAAATCAACAAGTAGCATTTGCCAAAACTTTTGGTGATTGAGAGGCAGCTTTTCCTTGTCACTTTTCAAATTGACCAGTAGTTTGAAGAAATTACGAAGACCTGCCATAAATGTCACTGAGATATGGAATATAAATAACTGAAAAACAAGTGTTTTTTCTTTTTATAGTTGGAACTGGAGCGGGCCAGGTTTTTGGTTCAACAAGCTTTTGATGAAGATGAAGGTGGCAATACAGAAGAAGCTTTTGAGCTTTACACCCAAGCTGCTGACATATGCATTAAAGTGGTACATGTTCATCTAACTGGTCCTGATTAAATGTGTCATCACTGTCAATCTATTAAAACTTTAGTTAGGCCTATAAGCCAACACATATTTGTTTTGGTTTGATGTATAGCCTATAATCTTAGCATTCTTTCTACATCTTGGCCAAAAAACATTGCACATACTTTTTTATAAACAGGAAAAAATCCATTAACCCTTTCAGCACAGGGACTGTCTATATACATCTGATTCTGACGTAAAAAGACGGTCCCCACGCTGAAAGAATTAAAAAAAAATTAAAATGGCATAGGTGTTCAAATGAAGCAGAAAGACATAACTAAAGATATTTGTGATGATTTAAAAATTAAAAAAACCCTTTGGTAATTTCAGGCTTCAAAGGTTTAACCCTTACAATGCTGAAATGTTTGGTATAAACCATAGAGTTCAAAGGTTGTTTTCAATTTGAAATCATCATGAATGTCTTAGCTAAATCTTTCAGCTTCATTTGAATACCTTTGTTGTGAGTTTATGGCCATTAGAGAAAAATCAATTCTTCCAACGCGAGGCCGTCTTTATACAGATTTATATGTCACATTCTGATGTATAAAGACTGTACCCGCACTGAAAGTGTTAAGGCCAAAAAATGTACTATTTTTCCCGACAAGGGTTGAGGGCATTTCTGCCTCAATATTAAACAAATATGTGTAAAAAGCAACCACAAAAAAATAAAAAAAACATTTAACTCTAGCCGTAAAAAAAATAAAAAATGCAGGAAAAGCGAGTGGTGCGCAAATTTTGAATGGCGAGCACGATGACAAGAAAAATAATCGTTTTTTAGAGGGGCCTAAAATTGTTGTAGTGGTCTCCCCATATAGTAAGAATTTTTTGAAGGGAGCGGACAATTACAACATCCTAAATTTGTTTGTGTAGGAGCGCTTTAATAGTCATGTTAGCGGTGATTAATGATGGTTTTGAGATTATTACTGGTGTCATATATTTTATTTGTCATTAGAGGCAGTCAGTGACTGATAAAGATGTGTTGGATCGAGTCACGCGCCTGGCAATGCAAGCATTAGAAAGGTAACTACACAAACACATTTAGAGATGGATTAACTTCAGCTTTTTGATTCAATTTACTACTACAATTCAATATTTACTACAAGTTACATGTATACAACAGTACATCATTGCTAATTTCTCAATCATAGTTTCATCAGATCTTTTCACTATAAGGCAGAACATTTTTTTTTGTTTATGGTAAGTATATGTGACCCATCTCTACATAATGAGCTTCATATCGGAAAATTACAATATGGAGTTGATGGAGTTATGATCATTTTAGTGCCGCGACAATATTTCAAAAAATAAAAATGGAAAAATTTTGCTTTGATTTATAGCAACAATTTTGATTGTAAGTTCTTTATATTAAAAAAATAGTTCTTTATAGCCAAACAGGTTCTCCGGCCAAACCTGGAAAATTTGTATGTAGTTTCTTATGATTGATATTCATAGCCCAGGATGGCTACTCTCAGAATTTCCCGGGTAGACTTTGGTCACCCTTGCATGCCTTGAGCTGTTTTCTTAATGAATTAAACAAAAATATGATAATCTAATTTGATATGTGATTTCTTACTGATTTTGGGGCTTAGAACCCAGTTCTGGCCTTAACATGATAACTCCAGGCTTTAGTATCAAAATTTGACAAAAAAAACAAAATTTCAGCCTATGTCATGCTTATTGACCATTTACTCAATTTGTAGGATGCCGACATGCGACTCATTTCGTGCAGATGGGTCACATATGGTATATGACCATTTTTGTTTTTTTATCATGCCTAGAAAGTATCATTTTTTTTATCATGCCTTTAGTATCCAATTTAAAAAAAATTCATGCAAATTCATATTTTTAAGCTTATTGAAATTATCTTTAACCCTTTAGGCCCTCACGATGCATTAAAGCATCATTTTATATCACTGAAAACAGACTTAATTTTCCTACAACTAGGGGTTTTAGAATGAAAATTTCCATGAAACTAGTTTACCAATACATGGCAGTTTTCTTCAATTTCCCACCCACTTCAAATCATCTTCATCCACTACAAGTCGAGAATTGCGACAGCAATTCGCGGCTTGTAGTGGATGAAGATGACCATGACAAATTCAGACTTGAAAGGGTTAAAGTGAAAGCGTTTAAAAGATAGTAATGTTAACATTTATCCTGAATTGCTTGTTTCCATTTTCCCTTTATTTGAAGCTGGAATTGCCAGCACAATTTTGTACTTTAAATGACAAAAAATATTTTTGCAGCAACAGACGTTTCCAAAATGATGTATTTGAATAATTGAACAGCTTCCGCAAATTACTATTTTATCTATATCAGTGGCAGTTTATTTGGTGCTGAAATTGAAAAAAACCATATACGGTGCTAGCAGCATAAGGTTAAAAACAAAATATGTCATCCATTTTCTAAGTCAATTAGTTTCTAGATGCTCATCTCAGATTTAAATTAGCATTCAAGTGATATACCTGTTAAGTGTTTTAATACAGTTGAAGTGCTATGTTGCTTTAGTCTTTCTTTCATCATTTTAAAAATATATGGAAGATACTCCAATTATAAGAACTAGACATATTTGTTTAATCAATTTGATCAAATTGATCAATTTCAGTCAATGATGTTCATGTGAAATAACCCTTCGAATCCGCTTAAAAACGTTGCTTGAACAGCAAAGTTGACAAGTGATTCTGTCAATTTTCAGAATATGTGTGATCTTACCTTATCGATCACATCATTTTAACAAAATATTATTTGCATTCTAATTGTGATAGGGCTGAGGCAATAAAAAAAGCAGCTGACACCACAAGTGATTCACCCATCGCCCCAAATACTGCTGCCAACAGCACAAAGAAGGTTCCCTTGCCTGGACCTTTAGGTTTTTCTCTTCGAGAAGATGTTGATAAGGCAGGCTCTGGTGCTCATCCAGGACATCCACCAGTAGGTGGTCGAGGTCATCACGGGCCGACTCCACCTTCCAACAATACATCTGGATATACTAAGGAGGAGATAGCAGTAATCAGGTCAGACAATGTTTATGTTTTCAGCCTATACTATAACATGTACACAATAAATATGAGGCCCAGCTCCCCAGGTCATCTCGCTGTATTTAACCCTTTGGCTCTGTAGACCCTCTAAAAATTATTTAAAGAAAATGATATATTTCCCAAAATAAGGATGTGATGAGCTTTCATATGATATATATTGCACATAGGTTATTTTCACTTTGACTTGAGAATTGTGACAGAAAACATCTCAAGATAAATAAAAATGAGAATTAAAATAGCTCTTATTTTGAAAATTATTCTTGTTTTAGGGGCATTCTTGTCTCTGAGAAAATAACATCTTTTATGTCAGAAACTGTTGCAAAGCAAATTGCCGCCGCCACCAGGTGACGCTGCAAATCACGCGGTACCCCGGGGTACAGCGTGTTGCATCATTTGAGTAAATGGAAAACACCCTATTGTGTTTTGTCAAAGTTATAATGCATAAACATGAAATAATAGTTGCATTGATTTACAATTAATACATACATCTATATTGTAATTTTAGAACCACGTCTAAGATCAATGAAAGAAGCTATGTGCCTTTTATGTCTGTGGATATGAAGGAAAGATTTGGTTTTCCCGTACCATTCAGGTTCGCTCAATATGCATTTTTTATTTTTTTATTATTTGTTTGATATCTATTAAAATGTATTTCCGCGTCATAACTATTGTTCAGATTTTGGTTTCTTTATTTTATTTTGCTGCTGTTATATAGCATCGCGGCTCATGGCTTAACAAATTATAAGCATTAGCAAATCTTTATGTCATGATCTTTGTATCCTTTGCACCATACAACCATCAATGCCGCATTAATTCAAACATGATGTCTTATACATGTAGATCAATTTATTTATAAAATTTGTTTAAGCCATCAAAATAATGATGTTCTGACGTTTTAATTGAGATACCAGACTTGAGCATTTGAGAAAATGTGCTCATTTTTTCACTTTGAGGTGTGAATGGCTACAGCAAGTCACAGTAATTCACACCTCAAGGTGAATAAAAATCTGAAAACTATGTTTAGCTGTGAATACAGTTGATTTTATAATATTCAAAGTCATAATCTTCTTGCTTTTTTTAGTGATAAGGATGGTAAACTAGCTTTATCTCCCAAACAAAGGGAACAGTTTGGCAAATGGGAGCGTCCGGAAGATTATATGGACAATCCACAAATGATATATGCAGTATCAAGCTTTAGTATAAAGCAGGTGAGATTATTTTTTTTCATTAAAAATATTACTGAATATATTTAGTTCTAAAGACAGATACCATGTATTCCATTATTTTTCATTTGTAGTTTGACTCTTTAACGCATTCTATTTATAATTTGTTTTGTTGGAGGGGTAGGTTCTGGGAGTGCCGCATATAGTTGTTAAAAAAGGGGGGTATGCCTATATCCTGGGTAGGGTTAACCAATCCGCAGTCAGGTTTAGCGCTCTCAATTGATATAATTTTTAATATAAAAATTCAAGTTGATCAACCTTTGGTGAGTCATTTATTGAGTAATGTCTTGGCTAGAATCTAATTTGGTTATTTTGTATATTCTCAGACTATAGTTTCGGACTGCTCATTTGTGGCATCTCTAGCAATCTCTGCACAATATGAGCGGAAGTTTCACAAGAAACTTATAACAAGGTAAGATCTTAAACCACAATTCTGACAATTGTGTTAAAGTCACAGTTTCTCTTGACGTAAATAGGAGAGAAAAATATCCCCCCCCCTCAAAAAAAATTCTTTTTGTGGGAAGACTAAAGCTTTTTTTCTAAGGGAAAGGTACCAGCCAACAGTGTGTATTTCCTGATGGTGTAGCGATGCTTTGCCAACATCTCAAACATTGGCCCAGCAGTGTGACATTATTCAGCTCATTGTGTTTCTATAGATTTTGTAATTTGATTATGAAGCATATATTTCTGACCACTGCAATTATTTCCTCTATAATTTGTAGTCCTGAATTTAGACACAAATACTATTTCAGTATTTCAGCAATGTATTTGAATATGAATGGCTGAATGAAATTAACCCTTTCAGCACGGGCCTGACTTTAGATGTCAGAATCTGATATCTACATCTATAGCCATCAGATTCTGACATCTGAAGTAGATCTCTGCATTGAAAGAGTACAATATTTACAAGGACCGTAGACCAAAACATAGGTATTTAAATGACACATTTATGAAGATTGTGAATTTAAAACTACCTTTTTGTTCTCTTGGTTCATATGAAAATATTCAGAGCTTTAAGCGTTAATTAGATGTTGACATGATGTATACAGAGACACCGACATGTACGATTTGGGCGTAGCAAATAGGATTTTTTTCCTCCCGGTACGCTGCTATGCTTGGCAGAATAATCATACGTTTTTTATCAGCCTCCTTAGATTAACTCAAATATACATTAACAAAGTTACCAGGAACTCATTTAGTATGATAAGGTGCATTGGAACATAAGAAAAAATGTAATTACTTGCAAATAAATGTTACCCTTATGTTAATTTCTTAAAGTTTTCAACCACTTGAGGTAGTGTCTCGCTATCGCGATCCAAAACCTCAAGTGATTGAAAATTACTCATATGTGTTTAATTTGATACCAAACATTTAAAATTTTGATGTTTAAAAAGTCATTTCATTCCCAATAACAGTGGTTTATTCAGCTAATAAAGCGGATTACAAGCGACTATTGTCATGATTAGCAGGCGAAGGGTTGATACATGTACCAACTGACTAGGTTTTATGATGTAAAAGTATGATTTTTTGTTTGAGAATCACTGTTTTCTGTATCTAGAGGTTTGCATCTCTGTGTATATATATTCCTGTTAAATGTTTCAGCCTTATATATCCACAAAACAGAAAAGGGGAACCACAGTATAATCCATGTGGGAAGTACATGGTGAAGCTCAATATTAATGGTGTTCTTAGAAAGGTAAACTATATATTTATTTTTATAAGAACTTGTAATATAAAGTATGGAAATGGTGAAGTTGAATTACATCTTCATGCTGTTTGCGCAGAGCTGAACATGCTACTACCCAGACATTTTGGCCATGTGTATCTGTGTGAGAGTTAAATATTAAGCTCAAAGGTCCCCCCTGTGTTGCTGAATTGTCCCTTTCTTTCATTTTTTTAAGCTGGAATTACTAGTGGCCATTCCACTTTCAAATAATTGAAATAGAGATCTCACAAATTGAATTATTTCATTAATTAACCCTTACAGTGCTGTAATTTCATATAATCAAACAGACCAAAGGGTTTTAATCAATTTGAAATTATCTCCGCAGTTGGCTCCTTCCGCTGTGTTTGAATAACTATTATGGGAATAACTGTTATGGGATAACGGTCATTTTAAATATTTTTTCAGTGTGAAGATAGACTTTAGACGTCAGAATTTGACGTCTACAATCTGACGTCTAAAATCAATCCCTGCGCTGAAACGGTTAGCCATCCACCACAAACTGTTGTATCATCTTTATTGACATTTTATTTTTGTTGAAATATGATCGGAACTGTAAATATATGGGTGTAGCAGTGCAAGGATTCATTCAGCACCATGTAAAAATAGATATTGTTTTGTAGATAATTATTGATGACTATCTCCCCGTGAGTCGTGATGGACGTCTATTGTGCTCCTACTCTAACAACAAGAATGAGCTGTGGGTATCACTTCTCGAGAAAGCCTACTTGAAAGTGATGGGTGGATATGACTTCCCAGGATCAAACTCTGTTAGATGTCATCTTTCTTGACGGTTTTTATAAAACAAATTTAGAAATCTATTATCAATAAGCTACTTACAAAATATATTAATTTATTGATGTTATTTGTCAGCTGATTATCTAACTTTAGACTTATCCATGATATAACCATGATAACTGATACTTTTTAAATTTAAACTTTATATTTTAAAAAATCTGGTAATTTTTTTTCTCGTAAATGATAATTTTATCAACCAGCAGAGGAATCCTTTTCTCCTTCAAACTGCACAAATGATAAATACCATTGTATGATTTGCAACTGGTGCTCAATTGGAGATTTGTGGTTGCACATAAAAAAATATGTTCTTATTTTTTTGAGAAAAAGCAGATTAAAAGTGCTTGAAATATTGGTCGCCCTGAAGTGTACAAATATTCTATTTTCAGAACATAGATTTGCATGCGCTGACGGGTTGGATACCTGAGAGGGTGTCCATCCGGCCCGGATCACAGGGCTTCGATGCTAATAAAGAGTTCATGCGGATGATGGATCGTTTTACCAAAGGTCACTGCCTTATCACTATGGCCACGGGGGAGATCTCTCAAGCAGAAGCTGACAGGGCAGGGCTGGTACCTACTCATGCTTATGCCATGCTGGACATCAGGATAGTCAAAGTAATACACACACACACTGTCGGGCACTCTTGTCAGTCAACAAATAATGTCACCATCTTAAAAATGTTTTTTATCAAGCTAATATTGTTATCACATTTTATCGATATCGGAATTACTATTTTTTCCCATAGGTTAGCCCTTGTTCTTCCAGGAACGCATGTATTTTGATTTCAAGCATGTTTCAAACGAAATAAAAGACCACTGATAATGATAATATTGTTTGTGATATATGAACATTTCATCAAGTAACTCTTGGTTATATACCTATTTTTATAAACAAAAATATTTTCCCATTATTTTTAGTTGGGAATGTTGTTAGCAAGATATAAATCAGTGAAAAATAGACAATTTAGCACCTCAATGGTAAACATCTCCACAGTATATTTTTGAAATAAAATGTGTTAATTGTTACTGTAACCCTTGTCCTGCTAGATCCGTATATATACAGTTTCAAGCCAGTTTCAAACCAAATACAGTGTCACTGGAATCCATAAAATAATTCACAATAGATGCTCAGTTAATCTAATATATCAATTCGAGAGCTGTCTATTTTAATAAATCAAACTATTTATTTGTCATTTGTAGCCGTACATTGTGTGAGCAATTACAGCTTTAGCTGTTAGATCTGTGAACAATAATATTTAAATTTTCAGTGACTTGAAGTTGTGTCTCGCTACCGCGATCCACAATTTCAAGTCACTAAAAATTATTTTTATTTATGATTTGCAAATCTCAACGAGTATCTGTGTTTCAATATTAAGACATATTTTAATTTTAACAACTGGTCGTACAATTGCTAATAAGACACACAGGCTACTATAGTCAGTATCAGTGTACTAAGAGTTTAGAAAGTGCAAAATAACAACTCGCAATTTAGCAGGATAGCAGTCCGCAAATTGAAGGGCTAAAAGTTTTTATTCTTCTTATTCAGTGCATAATGGATAAAAATTGGTCAAATACATCTCGTAGTTTTTTACAAATCTATTTGCATAATTTTTAAAATGTCTTTGTCTACATAAATGTATTCTTTACATGTCTGATTTTGTTTCAGCTTGAATTAGATGAAAATATCTTTTTTTAAATATCTTTTTTATTTTTAACTGCCAAATTATTTAATTTGAATTTTCACCCACTTGCAGTTGTGTCTCGCTGACGCGATCCACAGCCTAAAGTGGGTGACAGCTTTTCAGATTTGATAAAATGGAGGTTGAAAATGTTCAAATTTTGCTGATTGAAGTCACTTTTTATCTGTAACATTTCTAAAAGGTGGTATTTAATGTGCTAGAAAAAAATGAAAACCCGAATATAATCTGGACCTGCGGTTAAAGGGTTAACATGACTGACAATTGTTGAGGAATCACTATTTTACAGGGAATTAAAATCCTACAACTGAAGAATCCTTGGAGCCATTTGAGTTGGAAAGGCAATTATTCTGAACAGGATGTAACACACTGGACGGAGGATATGAAAAAAGCCCTGAACTATGACCCGAAGACAGCTGGCATGATAGATAATGGTACCTTATGTCTCAGTATTATGCCAAATATACCTGCATTCATTGATAACTAACTTACATTCACTATGATCACTCAGTGTTTCATCTAGGATTCAGAAAGGGTATGGCCCCACCTATCATTGAGGGCACCTTGTCATGCACGCCGGGCACCCAGATGACCTGGTAGGCATTTACAACACCACATCCTTCTTAATTAATGATACAAACTGAATCAGTTAGGTATGTAAACATTGTCAGTCATTACCACTATGTACACAGGCTGTTATGAGATTTACGTCATAGGTGTGAATGCGCGACATCAGTGACTGGGGTGTTTTCCAATGTCACAATGGCCTGGAATATGATGTGACAATAGCTCAAAGCGGCATTTCACTCATGAATGGCAACATGGCGCTCACAAAAACCAATATGGCACTGCGCCATGTCAGAAATAGCTAGATGAAACACTGTCACTACTGATTTTCAATTTACCTCAAAGCTATTAAATTGGAATAATGCAAATATACATCCATAATGTCTGTAAATGTTACATATGCATTATCATGACGAAATGTGTAACCTACCATACAGTAAGGATGCAGGTAATATTTTTGTATGAACAAATTTTAGTTATATTTGGTAATACCCACTCTACCTAATTTATATTGGCTCTTTTAGTCTGAACCCCGTTGCCTTAGTTCATGAATTTCACTGCCTGAATACTGGTAGGGCAATATAGCGCACACTACATTTTTATTAGATTATATATACCTCCCAAAAGTATGTACTGCTAATACTAGCCTATATATAATATATATCCTGGGTGACTTAGCTGAGGTGGTTGGTGGTTGGTGAAACCGGCCCGAGAATGACAATTTAGTTGGGGATCTTTAAAATTTATATGCTCTAATATAACTTAAAGGGGTTGTTAGTGAATGGCCTTCTTCAAATTCCAAAAAGTAAATCCGGATATTTCCAATGACCCACTGGCATCTCTGAAAGTGATATGATCATTCACTTAACATGTTATATAGTTCTATCAGCTTGTCTCTGATAGACATTATGTTCAATTTTTTTCACTTAATTCTGAAATACAAGTTCTTTTCTATGAATGTTCTGATTGATATCTCTTATATTATAGGAGTGTTCTGGATTGACTATGAGTCACTGCTGAAATTTTATGATGTCATGTATATCAATTGGAATCCTGACTTATTTGCTCATACAACATGCTATCATCAGTGAGTACTGGTTGTCACTAATTTTATTAAGCCCTGTGCTTTTAGGACCATATGGATGCACCTTTCGAATAAGTTTAAAGCAAATAGTTTGCTATGGATTCTAGGTTATTTAATAGACTAAGTTTGGGATATTTTTTTCATAGCCAATTTTAGCTCCACATCTATGAAAAATAGTAGCGAACAAATCATCTATGGCTAATGATATTCTACATAACTTTTACTCTAAGTGATATGTTGTCCCCTTGGATATTAAAGCGTGTATCTGCCACTTTACAAAGTGGCAGATACACGCTTTTTTTATATCGAAGCAGACAAAATAATAATGCCCTGGACATATACTTTTACTTTAGGAAAGTATTTTTCTATTTAAATTATGTGTATAACTTTTGTTTGCTGAGGGTCAACGATAAAGCTTGTTACAGCAGATGTATATTTAATTTAGCACATGGACAGCGAAGGATGGACCTAAGAAAGATTCCTATAATATTGGAGACAACCCACAGTACCGGCTCCAAGTCAAAGGTTCAGGTGCAGTCTGGATGCTCTTGTCAAGACATATTACAGACAAGGTATGGCATATTTAACCCTTTACGCGATAATTTACATCATTCAACCCTTAAAGCCCTGAATTTTTTATGAAAACCTTGTAGGCCAAAGTTTTTATCAATTTGAAAGCATCATAAATGTCTTAGTTAGCTCTTTCCGATTCATTTGGATACCTATGTCAAGGGTCTACGGCCATTAGAAATATTTCTACTCTTACAGTGCGGGGATCGACTTGTCTACAGACGTCAGATTCTGATGACTAAAGTCTATCCTCGCGCTGTAAGGGTTAAATTCTCGCCCCTTTTAAAGTTGCGAGACTCAAATGGGTGAAAATTACCCATATCTGTTTAATTTGATAGCTATAATTTATAAATCTTGGATGTTTGCAAACATTCATTTCGTTCCTAATGACTGTGATTTACCCTGATAATATACTAATAAAACAGATTAAAACGATTGTAGTCATGCATAGCACTCAAAGGGTTAATACAATCATGCTCAGTGATGCACAGAATCACATTTTTCATATCCATTATCAGTTTATTTTTTGTAGGATAAACATTGGATATAGCTGTTAGTCTAACTGTTATAAACCCTTCATCTAACTTAATACCTACCCAGATATTTCATTTTATGTTCATTCCCTGTGTTTTTACTGGGTGGTGTTATTCTTTGTGTAGTTATGTTATTCCAAATATATGTATGTCATTGTCTGGATGATTGATATTCCAAGCAGTACAGTTGTGGCTAAATCACTTTTACTAATGGTATGTTTTAAACTGAGCAATGACAAAAACAATCTAAGTGTAATTGATGATCATTCCAGCCTGTATTTACCAGGCCTTGTTGCATGTGATAATTTTTTATTAAAAAAAACTTTTCCAGGATGATTTTGCAAACAATAAAGAATTCATTGCCCTGCTGGTATACAAATCCAGTGGTAAACGAATCTTCTACCCTTGTAAGTATTACATATTATTGATATATGTTGATATGTTGATAGTCCCATTCCACCCATTAATGCTTAGCATATCACCATAGTATAAGTACTGTATTTATTACAATAAATGCTCACTCTTCTGATTTGAAAATAAAATTCACGATCGTGCTACACTACATAGACATCGAAAACTACTCTAATAACCGCTCACCCACCCTGTCACGTCGCGGGGGGGGGGGGGGGGGGTTTGTGGATGAAGGTGAAGGGAAAATGAGCCATCTCACAGTGTAAATATGTGTTTCAGATGACCCGCCACCGTACAAGGACGGCGTGCGTATTAACAGTCCTCATTACCTGTGTAAGATGGTGGAGGACCAGGCACAGACGTTCACCATAGTCATCTCTCAGTACGAGAAGAGCACCACCACACACTACACGCTACGTGTCTATGCCACCTGCCAGTTCTCACTCGATAAAATCTCGGAGCCGTACAATCCAAAATACGAAAAACAGGTTTGCAAGTTTCAGTCACTGCCAGAAAGTCTTTCATCATCCCGTGTTATGCAGTGTGTTTATAAACATGTTTTTTATTCATTTAGGTGGCAAATTGTGAATTGATATTTTGCCTTTATTTGTAGGTGTTAAGTAAAACAAGTGTAACTAAATCATTTTCAGCTTACTTCTTTAATTCTTATCTTAATTTATAAAATACCCATGTATAATATATCAAAGGCATTCTTGGACTACTGCCAATTCTGACTTTGGTACTTTAAATAACTAAATATATTTTAGGTAACTGGTGCCTGGAAAGGTATCACAGCTGGTGGATGCGGCAACTACAAGGAAACCTACACTAAAAACCCTAACTATCAAATGAAAATTGACAACAACCGCTCAGATAATCAGGTCATGGTGGAGTTAAAGGGTTCAAAGCAAGTATTACCATGATATTTAGCAGCACGTCTTAACTCTTAAAGCACCAATTGAAATGGATATCCTCTTGATGTTATCAATTTCAAATGGGTGAAAAAAACTTGCATATGTTATGTACAATGTACAGTTTGAATCAAAAACTTAGTCTAGTCAATCAGAAAATGGTTATAAATGTGACTTTAAGCCCTCACGATGCATTCAAGCATCATTTTACATCCCTGAAAAGAGATTTATTTTCCTACAACTATGGGTTTTAGAATGAAAATTTCCATGATAATGGTTTACCAATACATGGCACTTTTCTTTTATTTTTCACCCATTTCAAATCATCTTCATCCACTACAAGTCGAGAATTGTGACAGCAATTCGCGGCTTGTAGTGAGATGAGATGACAATGGAAAATTCAGGGATGAATGGGTTAAAGGTTAGCTAATCCCCTTGAGGGTGTGAGGAAATAATTTGAAATAATATTTGTGATTGACTAGACTAAGTTTTTGATTCAAACTGTACATTGTACATAACATATGCAAGTTTTTTTCACCCATTTGAAATTGATAACATCAAGAGGATATCAATTTCAATTGGTGCTTTAAGAGTTACAAATATCGGTACATGTATGTCATACACTACTTTATTTGTCTGTTTACCAGTTAAGGAAGTATTGCGGGACCTGTTATGGGAGACCACGCATAAAGCACTTGAAAAGTGGTAGTTCAATGCAGGTGGTCTTAGTCACTCACACATGAGGTTCCACTGTATAAATAGTGAGTTTCAAATTAGTTTTCCTTTGTATGTTACAGAGAGTTTAGCGTGGGCTTTGAAATCTTATTGGTGTCTGAGAATGTATCGTCTCCGGGGTCATTCAAGAAGAAAAGTTCAGGCGATTTCAGGTGAGTGAATATTGCTTTATGTCGCTTTCTGCACTTATTGCATTATCGTGACAAAAGGAAGCCTGTGGTAATAATAACCCATAAAAATGTTTTAAGTCAAATGACCTGTCTCCTCTTAAATTGTCAATGAGGATTTTTCATTCATTTGTAGCTGGAATTGTAATGCAATTTTCAAATTCGATTACTAAGGCCATTTCCTGATTCAAATGACGAAACAGAATTAATTTCCATTCATTTGTTACAGACACTTCCCAAATGGATTATTTTTTTAACTGCGTATCGACCACAAAATATTTTGTCAATTAGAGTGAATTATAATCGATTTGAAGCTTATTATTATCTACAGTCACAGCAGTATAAAGTGATTTTATCTCTGTAACTTTGAGTCGATGGGCCACCTAAATGCTGTGGTTTTGTCAACACAGATATATAAAGCTGTTGTCGTGGATTTCCTAGTTTGTATGGTTTGCCTCAGCGGTACTGATTTGTTTCCAACGTGATCTTTAGCACTTATTATGAATAAAAGTTGTTTGTTTCTGCTAGTGAATAAACTGATTTTCCATTTTGTTTGCAGGAGAGGTTTTTCTGTGCTTGAGCTGGACAACCTTCCCGGTGGCATCTACAATATCCGTCCATGTACATTCAAACCCGGACAAGAGAGTCCCTTCTTTCTTTCCATAAGTGCTTCTGTGCCTGTTACACTGGCTCAATTACATGTGTAATTAAAGGGGTGTAACTACCACTTCACAAAGTGGCAGATACAACCTTCAATTCCAACTTGACGACTTGTTTGTGATATCCGTGATATTCAGGGAGCATGTATTTTTCAAATAATTTGTTATCCCATGTTGTGTATCTGAAGGAAACTAGGATTATTAGATGATCATTGTTGTTGTAATTATTATATTTGAAATAAATAATTTTACAAAGTGAAATTTAAGATGTTTATCATCAGCTTAGCACTAAAAGTCTATATTAAAAGCCAATTTGTAAAGGGGTGTTTTTTTATTTATTATGCTAATTTAGTCAAGTGGAGATTATTTTTAATTCACTAGAAATCATGAATAACCTAAATGCTGAGTGCTTTATATCTGTACATAATTGAATTAATTGCAATATCAATTACTATTTTGTATGGACTGCAAACAAATTGTTCATAAATTTGTATTAATGGTAATTGGTGTAGTATAATATGATACAATTTACTTTCTGAACTTGACTAAATTATCTCTGTGCAAACTTCATATATGGCCTGAAATTAAAATTTTGTTGGAAATATATTCAATATAATATTATACTTATATTGGAATGTATTATTTTTCACCATTATCATTCAGTGATTTTTGCTGGCAAAATATCTCTGAAGATCAGTCATAATGTAAATGTGTGGATATTAATTGTATATATAATTTATGGTAATTGAAAGGGATTTACAACTCGTGCATTGCTGCCAAAACAATAATATGCAATTTGAATAGATATTTATGACGTATGCTAGTAAACTTCTATATCTGATTGCAAGTTTTTACTGTGACGAGTGTGGCATTATTTTACATGTTTTACATTTTTGGGGATAATTTGTAACATTTAAAAATGAAAGATTTGGTAGGATAGAATCTAGTGAGCCTGTATAAACTGCAATGCAACATCACTTGATCAAATTCATGCATGCATGATGTTTTTAGTATTTTTAAATCGTTTAAGGTTAGAGTGGCAAATTCAATTTAATTCAAGTAACTCAAAATAACAAAATAATTTACAATAAGATGTGTTAATACATAGCCAGCAAATATGATTGAAATTAAGGGGAATCTGTACTAGTTTTATTTCTTTTTTTACATTGATATAGGATTTTTCTAGTTTTTTCATATTTATCTGAAATAGGTCGGACATTATCTCATATTAAATTTATTTATTTATGCTAAACCCTTAAAACGCTAAATTATTTTGTATCGACTGTGGAAATTAAAGGGTGTTTTGAATTTGAAATCATCTTAAATGTCTTGGTCAGCTCTTTCCCATTCATTTGAATACCTGTTGCGAGTCTACAGTCATTATAATTATTTTAATTCTGTCAGTGCGGGGACTGTCTTTGACGTCTATAGACGTTAGATTGTGACGTTTAAAGTCTCTCCCTGTATTGTAAGGGTTAGAGTTACAATTCATATGCATTTCAGTGCTATAACTAATGCAAGGGAGACCTGCATAATAATATGCATATTAGTTAATGATACCACAGTACTGTCGTGCAAATGCAAATTTAAAGGCAGTTTCTGCTTAGTTTACAAGTAAACATATACTGCCTTTTGGCATTGCAGAGCAGACAGCTGTGTTTTGACATTGTTCCAGATGATGTTGTGGTTGGAAATATGACTTTTAACTAGGCAAAATGTATTCACAACGCAACGATTGTGGAGTGCTGTTTAATAAAAGGTGTGTTGTAATAATAGTTGTGCTTGTTCCAGGAAGCCCTAACATTGGAAATAAACTGACATTTCTGCCACGTGTGGCATATACAGTTTAATGCCAAGCAATGAATTGATAATGAAGTAACTGTTAACCCTCGCCCTGCCAATACCCTTTCTTTAAGCAGATGGAATAAGCATTATCTTGCTTTGAATTATTGATTATGATACTACAGACGAAAATGAATATATGTAATATGTATCTGTTGAAAACAAAACAAAATATTTTACTGAATGCAATATTGTTTTCTAAATATTTATGAGCGCTGGTTTATAAATGCAGGAATAAAGACTCGTCTGAAAAGTGTGTGGATTTAATTTTAGTCATTAATTTATTCATTCATTCATTCATTCATTCATTCATTCATTCATTCATTCATTCATTCATTCATTCATTCATTTTTTATATTATTGTTCTAGAATAATCCTTTAGATTCATTATTTAGATTCAATTTCATTCTTTATTTTCATTCTTAAAATTCATTATTTAGATTCTTTCTTTAAAATCATTCTGTAGATTCATTCTTTAGATTCATTTTTTAGAATAAATATTTAGATTCATTCTTTAGATTCATTCTCTATTTGATCAATTCCTCAGATTAATTATTTAGATTCAATATTTAGGTTCATTATTTAGATTAATTTCATTCTCTAGATTCATTTTTTAGATTCATTATTAAGATTCATTATTTAGATTTATTGTGGGGAGCCTCCGTGACCGAGAGGTAGCGTGCTCGGCCTCAGACCGCCAGGGCTCGAATTTCGAATCCTGTGTCTGGAGGACAGTGTCATCTCAATCATCTCACCATCCTCAGGAGGTTCTCCTGGCCCAGTTTAGCCTATATGTGCACAAAGGTGGCCTAAAGCCCGATTCATTTCATTTCATTTTATTTAGATTTATTATTTAGATCCATTTTTTTACCATTCTTTAGATCTATTATTTAGATTTATTGTTTAGATTCGTTCTTTAGATTCAGTTTTTAGATTTATTCTTTAGATTCATTCATTCTTTGGATGAATTCTTTTAAGATTCATTTCTTAGATTCATTAGTTAGATTCATTATTTAGATTGGTTGGGTGAACTTTACCCCTCAGCCATTAAGGCTGTGGGGTATAATGATCACCAGAGGCGGGCAGGCGGTCGGGCGGGCAGTCAGAAATTCAGCTCTTACTAAAAAGTTAGCTGATGAATTTTGTTTATTTTTTACAGGCATGACCTATGTGCCTGGGCAATTCATCCCATATATATTTTTTTCGACACCAAGCCATAAGCGGCCATTTTCCAAGATAGCCGCCTAAAAAGTTTGTGGGCACCATAACTTATGAACCGTTGGTTGGATTGCATTCAAATTTGGTATGATTGTTTTCCAGGTATTTCTGATGATCTGAGTAACTTTTGGGATGAATCCATTAAAAACAAAATGGCTGCGGCAGCCATTTGAAAAAAGATGGTCTCCTAAAAAGCTTGTGGGCACGATAACTTATGAACCGTTGCTTGGATTGTATTCAAATTTGGTATGGTTGTTCTCTAGGTATTTCTGATGATCTGATTAACTTTTGGGATGAATTCATTAAAAACAAAATGGCTGCCACAGCCATTTAAAAATAGATGGCCGCCTAAAAAGCTTGTGGGCACGATAACTTATGGAATGTTGCTTGGAGTGCATTCAAATTTTGTATGATTGTTCTATAACTATTTCTGATGATTTGATTAAAATTTGGGATGAATACAATAAAAACAAAATGGCTGTCACAGCCATTTAAAAAAAAAATAGACATGGTGGTAGGTGGGTCATTTTTACTCATAATTTCTTGATATTGATGGACAGAGCCTACGGCTGAGGGGTCTTGCCATCAATTAATGGCTATTTTTTGTCAAGCATTTTTCATTATGTGCAGTGGGCCTACTTCAGAATGTGTGTAAAATCAGCAAAATGTATGATGAGAATCAAACAATAATATAAATTCCAATGATGGATAAGATATAAATATATACTACCGGCCTATACATATTTTATTTTCATGATAATGCATTTTAGAGCATGGATATACATTCTCTGACATACCTGTAGCTGATATTTTGCAATGCTGTTGACAAGCGTCAAGGCCCATGGGCCTCTTGTTGAGTTCATCCATTTATTTATTCATTCATTAGATCGTTGGATCTTTAGACACTTATTTATTATTTTATTTATTTATTTATTGATTCTTATATTAGTGTGTGTTTGTTAGTTTGTTCGTTCGTTTGTTCATGGTTAAAAATTAATTCCTACATTAATTTATTAGCTCATCCGTCCTTCAGGCCTAAGATGAGCTTATGCCATCGCGTTGCGTCTGTCGACTGTTGTCTGTCTACGATTCACAATAAATGATTCTCCTCACTCAGTTCTTATCCGATTTCAATTCTGTTTTTTTTTAGAAAGAGCTCGTGCCTGTGCATGAAACGTCCTCACATATTTCCGAAATTTTAATTAATAATTAACTTATGAACAAATTAAAACCCAATTAGGGCACTCTGTCCACAATTCACAAGAAATGATTCTCCCCTCTCAGTTCTTATCCGGTTGCAATTTTGTTTGGTTTGTTTGAAAGAGCTCGTGCCTGTGCATAAAACTGTGCGGATTTCAGAATTTTTAATTATTAATTAACTTATCACCTAATTAAGACCTAATTAGGACACTTTGGCCATAATTCACAAGAAATGCTTCTCCTCTCTCAATTCTTATCCGATTTCACTTTTGCTTGCTTTGTTTGAAAGAGCCTGTGCCTGTGCATAAAACGTCCTCACCAATTTCAGAAATTTTAATCTATAATTAACTTATGACCTAATTAAGACCTAATTAGGGCACTCTGTACACAATTCACAATAAATACTTCTCCTCCCTCATTTCTTATCCGATTTCAATTTTGTTTAGTTTACTTGAATGAGCTTGTGCTTGTGCATAGACCTGCATCACGGATTTCAGAAATTTTAATTCGTAATCAACTTGCCGAAATTAGGGATGAGCTTCTGTGTCATTTACACTCTGGTTCAATCAATCAATCGGTCAGTCGATCAGTCGATCGCTCGCTTATTCGTTTCTTTATTTATTCAACTATTATTGTTTTTTTTGTCATTTATTCATTGATGTATTTTTATATTCACTCATTCATTTATTAGATCATTCATTCGTGTATTGATCATTCCTTCATTTATGCGTTTGCTCGTTTAATCATTCAGTCATTCAATAAATATTTATTCGTTCATTCTTTTATTAATCCTTTCATCAGATCCTTTATTAATTTCACCGTTTGTTTATTCATTTTTAGGTCGTTCATTCATTCATTCATTCATTCATTCATTCATTCATTCATTCATTTATTCATTCATTTATTCATTCATTCATTCATTCATTCATTTATTAGATCTTTAGATAATTATTTATTCCTATTTTTAAATATCCGTTCGTTTATTTGTTTTATTCGTTGTATTCATTATTATCATTCAATCATTCATTTATTCGTTCGTTCGCTCATTTGTAAGTTCGTTCATTCATTTATTGTTTGCACGTGTTGACCCCCTCTCCCCCAGACTATCAATGATAACAGATAGAAAGTTAAACTACAAATAGTAAATTAATCGAGAAAAAAATGAGCTTCAATAGAGAAAAAAATCTTGCGGGAAATAACATAGTCATCATTAACCCACAAATAATTCAATGCCAGCCATCCGTTACAACAATTGGCCCAAAATGTAAATACCTTGTTCTTGTTTAAATATGTAAAAGACAAGCTAGAATTTAAGTGTACAAACATGTCGATATATATATATATATATATATATATATATATATATATATATATATATATATATATATATATATATATATGAATCAATGTATATTGAATCAATGTTGATTTATCGTTGGTCCATCGTCGTAGATGGTGGACCAACGTCAAACCAACATTGATTCAACGTCCTGTGTCTGCTCGGCTAGCTATATACCGATCATAACCGTCAGTAAAAAATACAACGAATTCAAAATTTAGCTAATATTCAGAGCGAATGAAAATGTTACACAGTTTAAATTGGGCGCAGGCATAATTCTGTGAAACTCCATAACCTTCACCCCCAATGTTTTTACCCAGCTAACTAATACAATGAAGTATGGGGGAGGGGGTCTTATATAACATCGTTTTCACCGAGTAGCCATTCAAGAGGGTTTCCGGTGACGTCACTGCGTTTCACAGAATAACCTTTAGCTGCTGAATTGTTTAGTTATATTTTTCATTCATTTGAAGATGAAATTGCTAATGCAATTTCTAGTTTCAAACGACAGAAATGTTTTTGTGCTTTCAAAAAAGTCCACTCTATCGAGTTACTTGATTGATTCAGCATCTCTCGGAAACTGCTATATCTATTTCAGTGGCATTTTATTAAGGCTCCCCCTGCCAGGGGGAGCCTTTTTGTTTTTGTACGATTTCATCCGCCGCCGAGTATGGCAGCACCCACACATTGTCACTCTCATATCTATACAACAGCTTCTCCGATTCATTCAGTGTTCTAGATACTGATAACTAGCATTAATTCCTAAGCTGCATCAATTTTTCAGAATGTTTGAAAAATATCCGGGTCATGGCGGCCATCTTTGATCTTTTTGCGTCAAATTAGGACATTGTCACCCTGATAACTTCGAAGCCGCTTGCCCGATATAACATATAGCATAGTGTTAATAATTTCTAGACTGCATCAACTTTTCAGAAAATTCGGACAATTATCTGGGTGATGGCGTCCATCTTTAATCTTTTCGTCAAATTAGGACCTTGTTACCCTGATAACTTGAAAAAGCTGCTTATCCGATATACTCAATATTCAACATACTACATAGAAGTATTAATTCCTAGACTGCATCAATTTTTCAGAAAGTTTAGAAAAATATCCCGGTAATGGCGTCCAGCACCTTGTCACCCTAAAGCTGCTAGCCTCTGTCTCATAATATTACTTGATAATTACATTGCAAATTGATTATCCGATGAAATTATAATTAATTTATAACTTTTATTTGAAAAGTGCGAGGGCCTCCTTCTTGGGTGTTTACATGGTAAACACTTACTTCTAAACTATCTTGTCCGTAGTTGTAAGGATGTTGAACACTTCAAGCGTTATGCACAAATATTGTCGTTTTGAATCTGTTTTATCAGCCGATTAAATCGCCGTCATTGGAAACGAAATAAAAACATCAAGATTTGCAAATGTTTGTTCCCAAATAAACAAATATCAGTATTTTTCAACCACTTGGAGTTGTGGGTCGCGTTAGCGAGACACAACTCCAAGTGGTTGAAAAATAAGGTTAAATAATTTGGCGGTTAGAGGGTTAAATAAGATAACTTGGCACAGTTGTGCAACACATGGCATGCTCTTAAAACCCCATCTTATTTATAATTGACTAATCCGGAAAAATAAAGATTTTTTGAACCAGAATTTGATATGCATGTATTATACTTGGATATTTCATAAAATCCGGACATTTTCACTTACTTCCAGATGGCATTGCGGTGGCAATTCACATCTCATAATAAATGAAAATTAGACGGGATTTATACCCGGGCGTCGGGAGGGTTGATATGAAAACGTAGCGATGGATACGTAATTATTATATCAGACCTTTATTTAGAATGTCGCTTCATTTTGATCATTGTCGTTTGACTGGATGCTTTTATGTGATTATAATCATTTACTTGAGATCGCTGACGGTAATTGGTTCACAAGAGTGAATTCTTATGACCTATAAACTACATAATAATATATAAATACTGTTTAATTCTTTATTCATGTTTTCCGATCTTCTCTGTCCGCATAATATTTTTTCTCAGGCGACGATGTAGTTGATCGAGCAATAAGCGATATAAATACATTTTTCAATGTATTATATTTTCTTCAGTAGTTGAATATTGAACTCTTAATAAGTTTAACCCCTTAAGCGCCAAGTACGACTATAATAGCACATAATAGCAGGTTAAATCATAGTTATTCGGTGGTTAAACATCACGATTTGCAAATATTTGTTCTTGATTTAGACAAATCTGAGTAATTTTCACCCATTTGAAAATTTTCACCCACTTGAAATTTTTCACCCACCACGTCATCTTATTTAAATATTCACCCACTTGAAGTTGTGTCTCGCTGTCGCGACCCACAACTTCAAGTGGGTTGAAATTTAAATAAGAGGACGTAGCGCGTATTCAACGGCTAAGGTTTCATAACAATTTTATAACAAAAAACATGACTAATCTGCGTAATGGTAATAAAATATGTGTTTTATTTGCTGCAATTTACCATGATGAAGAACACAACAGTTGCCTTGAACGCAAGATGCATTATAAGTCTACACCTTGCAGTTGTTTATGACATTTTTGTGAAGGGTAGAAATAATCACGTAAACTGAAGTAGTCTATCGATGTAACTTGTCACAAACAACAATGTGTGAATATTAAATACAAACAATTATACGTATTTTCATTGTTACTTTGTAAAGTGATAGTAGAACACTTTAATGTCAAATAAGGAAGTGTCTTTACATTTAATATGCAGTCAACATTTGTACATTTTTATCAACAACTACATTTTTCTCATTAATTTTTGTTACATTTGTAATATTAATTATTGAAACAAGTATCAATATGAGATTGACTTTAAAGCATGATTTCTTATTTACAAAAAAATTGTTTGCAGTATGATTATAAAAAGTAGTAAAGTAACAAAGTTGTAGGTCTAGTAACAAAACAGCTTTCTAATATAATATCATTCAATGAAATTGAGCAAGACTCAAAATGAGATGTTTCTAAAAGAGGAACTAAAAGTTCAATCATTCTAATACAATATATGTATGCAACGTCTTCTGATTGTCTACTCGAACCAAATAAACAGCATAAACATACAGTTTTCGTATAATACCTCAAACTTATGATAATTTCAGTCAAGTAATCTTTAAAGTATAATATTTATAAGTAAACAGCACAACCAAAACTAGACATTAATCGTTGTATTCGACTTATGTAATTGTGCACTTTCACCTTTTATCTCTGAACAGTTACAAATATTGCATTAAAATACAATCTGTGAACTTTTTTCTCGTTTAGGTCAAAGCGCTTATAATGAGCTGCGAGAGCATACAGAGTAATAAAACCATCTAATTAAACTCTTCCTAAATCTTTAAATTCATCATTACTTCTGGACATTTTATTGATTTGAAGATGGCATTGCTATGACAATTATATCATTCAAATAGATGGAAATACTCCTACCTCTGAAACCTTATCTGTCCTAAATTATACTCCCTTTCTTTGAACCTGCGCCTGTACATTTGATATTTTTTACTGAATCAAAACAGTTTCATTTATGAAAACAAACTATGGTATACATAATATTCTAGTCATATTTTGTTATTGGTACCGCAAAAAATGTCATGCGCAATTAAATGTTCACAATTCGTGATTTATACCCTCTCATATCTCTTTAAGTGCTTCATTACTACTTAACATTTTCCTTTCATTTGAAGTTGGCATTGCTCACGCAATTGCCAACTTCAAATGAAAGGAAAATACCTCCTCACTTAAAAATTAAACCTGCTAAATTTCACAATGGGGGCTTTACGCAAGATTTATACATGCATATTTGTTCAATTTCTGTCAAATTTTAGTTGTGGGAAAACAGTATGAATGCGCTTAAAAGCGTCGCCCGCACTCAAAGGGATATGCAACCATAAGGACTAAAAGTATACGATCCTCACTGTAATCCTAAACTTTAGGTGGGTGACAATTATTCAGATTTGAGAAAATGGAGGTCAATGATTTTGAAATATTGTTGATTGATGTCACGTTTGATCTTAACATGTTCGAAAACTGGTATTTAATGTGCCAATAAAAAATAATATGCGAACATAATCAGGATTGGCAGTGAGAGCTACTTGTACATTAAATGTACCACTTTATTTTTGAACTTCAATGGCATATCTGTTAATGAACACCATTCAGTATACGTCAAATGACTACATGTAGGAAAACATTATTAACCCTCAGAATATTGTGTCTATTAAATGCACCAAATCTAATGTCACATTTAAAAAAATCTAAATCAGGATGTTTTAGTTTTCATCAGATTTACCGAGCGTGAAAGACAATAATAAATTAATTATGCAAACAAACTATAGCACATGATACTCTAGTCATACGTTACTGGGTGAATATACAATTTAAGGGGTCTTTCAATCTGTATTTTTGAAAAAAAATAAGTCGCTTCAAATTATATATACTAGGGTCAGATATTGAGGGTAGGGTCTATGTGATACACATTTAAAATTTCAGAGCTTAATCTCAAACCGATTAAAAAAAAAATATGTGTTTTTGTGAAGGACCGTAAAAATAAAATGTCAACTCAGCAACGAATTATATATATTTATTTGATAGTTTTCAAATTTCAAAGATCATAAATTGCTTTGTATGATAGTTTAGTGATATGTTAGTATTTATAACACTTTTTTAAATAAAAATTGCTAAGACAGAACAGTGATTTTATTGTGAAATTATATAGTTGCTGAGTTGACATTATCGTTTCTGAGTTGACAAAGCACGATAATTGCACGTAAAAGTCATGTTTTAAGCGCATCTACGAGATCTCTAAACACTTGAGCCCCATTTTCTGAAAAAAATTGGTTCATCATTATAAAGACAAAGAGGGTAAATTTGATTTAGAGATTTAACTAAGTGTTATTTGTAGTTTTTTTATGTAAACAACTTCTAAAATACTCTCTCACTCTAATTCAATCAAAAGCACCTTCTTTTTAACTGAATTTTACATTGACGGAGTTGAATTTCAGTTTTAATTACAAAAGGGGGGACAGAAAGCAGAATTCAGTAAACTCAGCAACGTTTTTGTTTTCAACTCAGAAACGTTTTTTTATTGTTGTAAAAATGTATACATAAGCAAGAACTCTCTAAGTCTAATTTAATTAAAAACATATTTTTTAGTTGCATTTCCCATTTATAGAGTTACGTTTGTAGTCTTAATTACATTAGTGAGACATAAAGCTAATTTTGGTCAACTCAGCAACGTTTCTGAGTTGAGTGATCAACTCATAAACGTTGCTGAGTTGATAAAAATAATAATGTTGCTGAGTTGAATACGGACAACATAAAACGATCTTTAATGTATTTAAAATAGATGTATCATTGCCCACCGATCCGGTAGGGGGATGGCCATCATTATCAAGCACTTTGTTCAGTTTAACATGTTTTCAATGATTTTTTTCTAAATTATGAGCGTTTCTGAGTTGACACAGAAATTGAATACGCTTCAGGGGTGAATGTTTTGGTTATAAAATAGCAGTTCAGATTGAATGTTTACAAATATTTCACCTACCTCAAAATATTGGGACTGTGCAGCTGTCTCTGCATATATAAAAGTAATTGAATGGTATCACACCACAATTTGAGGAGTTTAGATAACACTGGCTTAGCTGAGTTGCCCGGTATGCGTGAGACCGCTAAAAAGCCTCAGTAAATGTATCCTTGGCAACTTTTTATATTGAGTTCATGTCTGTATATGAATAAATTCCGTTGAACATAACAATTGCGCTACAAATAACTCGGGGTAAAGTTATTTCCAAGAAATCTTCCATGTTAGAACAGTCTATGTTTCAGGTGTTAGATATTGGGAGACATTGCATTTGTGTACAAATTCGTGTATTTTAGCACATTGCATGTTGAATAAAAAAATATTCGTCAGAGATATTGGATTATTTTTTTTTCTCAGTTTATTTAATTGCCCATAGAAAAATATTAAAAAAATTCAGACCCACACAATGCATAAATTCGCTCAGATTAGCCAAAAGACACTAAATGACCCTTAAATTGTATATTCACCCTAGCTATTGGTATCTACAACTTTGCGAAATTTCCCGAAGAGGAATGAATGAGAATTGCCAACTCATCTGGACTATAATACTATGATATATCAGTATACAAACCGAATAAATAACTATATAAACTATTTCCTGTACATTTTTCTTAGAATGGAATTTTTTTGAAAATAAATTGTTACATTTCTTGATAAATTCAATAGCTCACAAAAAAAATTATATTTTTTGTAACATTAGTTTTCTTCTATTGTGCATTCTAGCAGTGGCTATATGGATTTAGTGTACACTACACGTTGTTTTGGCACTTTGTTTCATGATGGTATTGATCGATACATGGCAATGATGGC
This sequence comes from Flabesymbios commensalis, assembly GCA_964017125.1. Taxonomy (NCBI): domain Eukaryota; kingdom Metazoa; phylum Annelida; class Polychaeta; order Terebellida; family Flabelligeridae; genus Flabesymbios; species Flabesymbios commensalis. Next base: position 20,286,790 of record OZ024910.1, read on the forward strand.
AGCTTTGGTTGATTTGAAATTCAGTCTGTAATCAGAGAACACACTAAATACATTTAAATACCCGAGTCTCTTTTGTCCACAGAATGATCTAGTTTGATTACAACTAATTTGGATAATGAACTACAACCCGTCAATTTTTTGAAGCTTGATAATATTTTTTGTATCTCACAGTAAATATAAATCTGATCAACATTACCGTATAGTTAAAGTGTTTGACGATAATATAAATTTAGGGATACATATACAAAATAATGTAGAATTAATAAATTTAAAAAACAAAACGTTTGTACGCCTGCACACAGAAACAGGCAAAAATACATGTCACAATTCTTTTATAATAGGCTATTACATAATTCCCAGCCGATGATAACTTTATTACTCGTTATTTAGGCTACTCTTACGTTCACATGTTTGTAATGCGATTAATATACTACCGACAAGATAAACTAGGCCTATTTATTCCCCACAAATTATGTTCAAAATACCTCAGAAATGAAAATCACCAAACAGCACAGGACCTGTGTTGTTTAATTCTCTGCAGAGCAGTATGATGAAGACAATGATCCTGAGTCTTCTGACACATGTAGGACTCACGTCACGCGGCTCCTCATCTTCCTCCATAAGAGGCTCCACGTCCACGTGTGTCAATTGATCACCTGGTTTCTGAAATCAAAGACACATGTATTAGTTATCATAGAGATGTCCTTGAGTGATGGCCAATATTAAATGTGGTTTCGAGGTAGCCAATAACATTAATTCTGTTGAACTGTATTGGGGTGTAAACACATTTGATAACAATAATTGTATCATCAAATACCTTGCCATTACACAATGTGTATATTATGGTAAAATGTACATCTTTTTAGAAACTGTATACATCTTTTGTTTCAACATGATAGTATGATATGGTTATTGTTTGTATCTGTTTTATTGCTATTAATAACTCAAAATTGAGGAAAACCCGATGACAATATGCAAACGGTGTTCATTTGAGTGCGATATGAGAAAGTACAACATTCGTTCAATAAATAAGGTGAGAGCCTTTAGGCGAACACCTTATTCATTGAACATGTGCTGCATTTTCACGATATATCGTATATCGCACGAAAAATGAACAACGTTTGTATTTTCTCACACGATCAAATCACACATGATAAACTACTGTCATCATGTACATTGTGCTAAATCTACAGCTAGAGTGCGATATGGGCTCATATCGATATACGTCTCTTAGTAAAAACCACAGCACAGAGTGTGAGAAAAGTGATTAATCATTTTATGTTGTTGCTCAAGTGTAGTTGCAGTAGTTCTATATATCCACCTGATGGGGGGGGGGGGGTATTTTCACGTAACGTGGTGGTAATTTTTCCCTAAAGCAGCAATATTTCAGTTTTGGTAACAATCAGGCAGATATATCTTAACCCTTTAACTGCAGGTCCCGATTATACTCGTTTTTTTTATTAGCACATTAAAGCGTCACAGTCAGGCCCAAATCATCATCTTTATATTATGGTTCCTTGATATATTTGTATGTTTTCAAAATGTCTATAGACTAGAATTGCAGATTTAATAGTTAATAGAGAAATAGGAAGGAAATGTAATATTATCCCTGTATTTGTTTTTTTTTTATATATATCAATATATACAATTTAAATGCCAATGTAAATCGCTGTACACATTACACACATTCATAGAAATGGTACTATGTATTCATAGATGTAATTTGCATTTGTGAATGACTGAAAAATTGAATGAAAAATACTTCAAGTTTTAAAATGAGACCTATTATAACTTTCATAATCTGAAATGTGCATCTACAATAATTATATGATCAATTTTACGCCATAATTATGTTGCGACAAACAACCTGCCTTAAAAGCTTTGTTTGTACACAAAGGGTTGATGGTTGGGGTATTATTTTTTTTTTAGTACCAAACAAAATAAATGTATTAATCCAGTGATATTGTCGATGGACCCACCACAAATTACAACGACAGGTATTTCACCTGGAGGCACTTCAGATGGGTCTTCTGAACACCATATTAAAAATGTAGTTGAATATTTTTTGCGGGAATATTTTAATCGGTTATTTTTTACAAAATATGCCCTATGCCAAATTCCAAAAAATCTTAATTTTGTGATGTTTTTTAAATCAGTTATAATAACAAACATCAAAGACAAACTTAATTAATAAACCTTATAATATATATAAAGGTACATATTGATTGTTTGAATCACGACTTTAGAAAATAAAGAAATACATTTTGTTTGGGTGCTAATATGGCGGTGATTACAATGAACATGACTAGAAGTGGCAATTGCTCTTTAGCAAATTATGATAACTAGCAAACCATAGTTTTGTGGTGGTGTTTTCGTACAACGTGGTACAGTTGTTAGAGCGTCGCGATTTAAAATTACTGCTGCCTGTCGTGCTGGCTCAATCCCCGCTTGGTGCAGGTTTACAGATAATCATGTTTCTGCTCTATCAAACCTGATATTTAAGTAAATTTTGTGCGGTTATGTTTAATACAGCACAGGAAGCTAATTCCCATATGCATACAACCTAATCGGAAGTTCCTAGTTGTAGGTCCGGATATTCAGATTTATTTTGTATGATGATGAATGATTTCCGTCACGATGGTTGTTCAAAGTGTTTTGACTGGATAGTAGTTTACTTGGCGACATATATATTTGAGAGTAGAATAAATACATGTTATGTCAATCAGATTCATATCAATCTTCTGTAGGCATTTAATTGAAGATTTGCTTGAATTAAAAATACCCAGGATATATAATGATTATATATAATCACCATCCAATTGTATACGTTTGTAGATGGAAGGATTGTCAATGGAGAGCACCTCGATGCAAAGTGACTTTGCTAATGCTGTTCTACAAAGAGCTAAAGTGGCACTGGGGAAATCGTCAACGAACTGCTTGCACATATACTTTTAGATCAACAGTTTTCAGTCAGTTTTCTTATAAACTTGGATCATCCCAACATTTGGTTTACTGTGGATTCAGGTCTCTTATTATTACTTTTCAGAAAAATGTTCCACCAGTAGTATAGACAATTAGGCCTAATATTTTAGGTAGGCCTATTTTAAGCAGACTATTATATAAATACCATCTTAACCTTTTTGTGTGGTCTGAAATTTGTGCTGCATGCTCTATGACAAAAGTATCTATTAGCATAATATTCAACTTATGTAGCACATGGGCGGGGCCCTGGTGCATTGGTTAAAGCTGCCTGCTTGGAAATTGGAGATCGCGGTTCGAACTCCATTCTGGTCTTCGAGTTTCCAAAAACAAAAGTTTCTTCCCCTCTCACTCGTGAAGATTCAAAATTGTGACCGAGAGGTAGCGTGCTCGACCTCAGACCGACATGGCTCGAATTTCGAATCTTGTTTCTGGAGGGCAGTGTCATCTCATTCATCTCACCATCCTCAGGATGTTCTCCTGGCCCAGTTCAGCTTATATGTGCACAAAGGCGGCCTCAAACCCCATTCATTTCATCTCTTTTCTGCAGCACACTCGTCACCTCTTGTGTGACCCCGTAGAAAGTGAATGGGGATAACATCTATTTTGCTTATTAACTTAACCTTTTTCTCGATAACTTAATGCTATTTTTTTTATAATGTCGCCGCCACCACCCGCAACTTCAACTGGGTGAAAAATACTCTTATTTTGTTTATTTGAGACATACTTTTACTGTGATTTAATCTGCTAATAAAACAGATTAAAAACGATTTTAGTTATACTTAACGCTTAAATGGGGAAACATTTTGATTTTTCGAACATCTACAAATTATAATTTCAATCATATCAAATATATACAAAATTAAAACATTACTCACTCGGTCGCCATATTGCAATAAATTATAATCATTTACCTAGCCAGAAAGTTCCCACTTTGAGTGAATGGCAATTTCCACCTGACAATGAATTAAATTTAATTTATTTCAAATACCCCAGTGTATCGTATTATATCTTATTAACGCTCTTGTCATTCGTATTCTAATGGCATATTGGATTATTGAATTATTTTCATTTTGAATGAATTCTCAAATGGTATAATAAGCGACTCCAGTAGTAAATGGGGGTTAAACAATATAAATTTGGTGTCACCAACACATTGTATGATCTTAACACAATTTAGATATTTCAAAATATTCTATGTTTTTTTTTTTTAATCTGGCAAAAACTTATTTTACGCAAAATGTTTTCAACATGTTGTTCAGGAGACCTATCTGAAGGGCATTCTAATGACAAACCTTTTTTGCAATTTGTGGCGGGTTCCATTTTATAATTCAGTTATTTGCCTAGCCTATGTGTAATACAAATAACTTACAGGATTTGTATAATGACTGTTGCAAGTAATTATGCTTAAATCCCCCTGAGCAAATTTTAGACAGTTGTAGCAGAAAACATTTCTAGAATTGTCTGTTGTCAATTCAACAAATACTTTACCATTATTTATTTTTAAAGAAAAAAGTGATGGTTGAATATTATCTGTAGGCCCTATATTTATTCCAAGGAAAATCAAACTGAAAAAAGTGTATCATAATATCGCCCGTGCTTCAAGCTGATACAAACTAATTTGTCAATTAATATAAAGAAAATATCAGCATTGGCTGATGCCACCTAGATAGTTTTGTGTGTTTAAGCATCCCTGGTATAGACTAATCAATTGTATTATGTTTCAAAGTCCTTCTTTAAATAATTGAAGTACTTAGAAAAACCTTTAGTCAATGCGAAATTAAGAATTGAATTGAAAACCACTGTTCCACATCAATCATAAAATACTGCTATAAACATGTATACATAACCATGCTTATAATATAGTGGTAAGATAGAATTGTAGTGACCGACCTATTTAAAAACTATGATCACTATTTACAGTGCTTTAGAAGGAAATTGTAACCCAATAGTAGAAACAAATCTAGATTATTTTAAATATCTAACATAATCTAGATTTATTTCCTTCTGTTTTCACCAAAATTAAGAATGACAAGGAACTGTCACGATTACAACGTATGGCTGTGTGCATTATTGTATGTCCTATAATAAGTTGTATCAACAAAACATTTTTAATAGGACTATCCAAATATAATGAGGCTGAAAAAGCTTAATATAAATTTAAAAAAAATGAAAATAAAATTGTGTTTTACAAGCTTTACATAGAGCTTACGCTATATCTGTCAGCCATGTTTAATTCCGACGGAGCATGCAGTGTTCATACCACTGTCGTAAGTACATGTAGGTCAATGAATGCGCAGCATCATGGGTAGTTACTTTCTTGAGTCAAAATATCACAAAAAAATCTTCCATGAATTATTATTAGTTTAAATCTGTTAAAGATGTTGCAATGTCAAATTTGTGCTTGGGAAATGAAAGTTCAGATATGTCTAACCAAATTAAAATTAATGGTGAGTCTATTAATAAATTAAACTTAATTAAAATTAAACACATTTTTAACCAGAAACCGTCTGTAAACATATAATATATATATAATATATATATGATATCAATAATGGTTTTAATTTAGTGAATGTAAGATAATCTTTGAATTCATTGGCCAGTAACAATAAAACGACAAACTGGCCGTCAGGTGGCACTACTGTTTACTAGTATAATTCCTGGAGTAGAGATAATGTATTTAGTTTGATTATAAAATATATTTCTACTCAAATCTACGGCTGGTAACTTTTTTCATAGCTATTATAATATGATTAATTTATCTCAACCATTCTCTATTCAATATTGATGTGAATACACATGATGTGTGAATAAGTGAAGTTGATATAAATTTGTCACTTTTTAAAGTGGTACTTATAATACTCTATTCATGAGGGAACACTTATTACTATCAATCAACACTAACCTTCACCACAGTTCATTTGTTTTTTTGTTAATTTATATCCCAGACGTATTGTATCTTTTGTTTCAATAATTATGTTCCTGGTATTCTATATAAACGAAGTATTCCCATCCTTCCAAAATCACGTTTTCAAAATTAGTGTTCACATTGAGTGTTCACATTTTCTGGTCCAATCTGTCACTTTGTCATTTTTATTGTTACTTCGGTCCCTTGCATTTCCCTCGCTATTTTGCCACAACACTGTCTTATCATGTTCACCTACGGATCAGCCATTGATTGCATGCATAGACCTATGTCCTTAGTTGTCACGATGCCAATACGCCTACCTTCTTAGGATCATTATCTTGTATTGATCCTCAAAGACTCGAAGAGTTCAAGTTCCTCCTTTAAAAAAAATCGATAACCTTCTTTCTGTGTTCATTACTGCCGTACTTAAACAGTTACTGTTCTATGCATTTGCACGATGGGCTACATGTTTGTGTCTATATACCTACGGCATCAAGTTTATATTATTGATTTTGTTGAGAGATATACAAGTACGTACAAATAGGAAAACTGTACAGACAAACTGACATAAAATCTCTTAATTTTCAAAATGAAATATTGATAGTCACGTTTATGAGTAATAACATAATGGTTATATATATATATGTTCAACATATATATTTTAAATATTTTCCTCAACTGTGGAACAATCGACATTTGAGTGAAATTTAAAACTAGAAGGGAATTGTGAATTTTAAAGTAACAATAATGTTTGGATTAGGTCTTAGGAGTTTTGTGGCGGCCATTTTGAATTTTCTTTGGTTATTTTTATGATAACAGAAAGATTGGAATTTTATTAATGTTTTTTTTGGCAGCCATTTTAAATTTTGTTGGGTTATTTTTATTATGCCAGATTGATTGGGTGTTTTGGCAGCCATTTTGAATTGGAATTTTAGACTTCAGAATTCAGACTTAAAATTTTACGGACGAAAATTCCCAACTGCGCTGCTGTACTTTTAAATACACTTATATTTGTTTGTGAAATGAAAACACATTTAGAGGGCTCCCAGTCAAGACATTGACTTGTCTGTCTGTTGGCTAAATTTTGTATCACTGTATGCGACTCTGGCCCAACATTAAAACAACACGGGATCGAAGTTTCGTGTTTGCTGGCATTACAACTGTTATTTTTATTGTCAAATCTAGTATATAAAATGTTACTACTGACCATTGTGAACATTCAAGGTTGGTTCAATTGTGGGCATCCGTCTGGCCCTACATTGAAACAGCTTTAGGCAAATGCAATTTTATTATCAAATCTAGCATTCAAAGGTTTAATAGGGCGACCCGGTGTAGCCGTTTCAGCGTATTCCCTTTAAGGACACTGGGGGATACGTTGAAACTAGTTTCAAAGTACCCCACGGTATGCTGAAACTAGAAATAGACCAGTTTCAAGTTACCTCCCCTAGTTTCAGATTACTCCCCGAGGGTACGTTGAGCCTACAGTTTCAGCGTTGAAATTAGGAATTATAATTTCCACCCACTTGAAGTGTGTCTCGCTGACGCAATACTAATTTTTTCGTTAGTTTCCCTAGTGATCATACGGTTATAGGGAGATTGAAGTGTTTCCAGACATCGTGATAACAATTGTTTTCACTAGTTTGCATATAAAACCAAGGGTTATTTGACGATTAAAGTGTTTCAAGACCTTGGGCAAACATTTTTTTCTTTGTTTGCCATAGAGATCAAAGGGTTATATAGAGAATAAAATGTTTCCAGAACTAGTTAGTTGACATAGAGGGCTATATATGCTAACATATCGTTTTAATTAATTGCTCTAGAGATTAAAGGGTTATAATTATTGAGAATAAAGTGTCTCAAACAATGTCCCAATGCCATGTGATAAAAATATAAAATATAATCATTGTTATCATTGAAAGTTTACCGATCAAAATGAGGGGTCTAATTTGAAACTAGAGATTAACTTGAAACTAGTTTCAGATTAACCCCGGGGGTGATCTGAACAGGGGGGGGGGGGGGGTGATCTGAAACTGTTACACCGGTCTGAACACACTGCCCGCATTTCAGCCTGAGTCTATTGATGCAATAAATGGATATCAAGTTCTCAAATCACAGCAATGCCATATATACTTGAGCGACATCTATGAGTTAAGAATTCAAAGCCCTTAGCCCTGGCCCCTACTTGGTCGTTTGCTTGCGAACAAACTGACTGTATTACTGTGGGGATGTGGAGACTGACTGACTGACTGACTGACTGACTGACTGACTGACTGACTGACTGACTGACTGACTGACTGACTGACTGACTGACTGACTGACTGACTGACTGACTGACTGACTGACTGGTTGGCTGGTTGGTTGGTTGGTTGGTTGGTTGGTTGGTTGGTTGGTTGGTTGGTTGGTTGGTTGGTTGGTTGGTTGGTTGGCTGGTTGGTTTTGTGGTCAGGGTGAGAGTTAGGGTCCATGGTTTGGGACGGGTAAGGGTTCCAGTAACTGGTTCCCCATAAAACCCGGTATCAACCTGTCAACCGTACTCTCATCATACCCCCTTCAAGGGCATGCCTTTCCATGTTCCCAACCTAGTGCACTGACCGAGAAGTATAGCCTGATTTATAAAAAGGAAAACAATCATACTAATTGATATAAATTATACCTCATCTAATGCATTTACTAATGTAGTCAGATCCTGACTTGAGTCAAATCCGGTAACCGTTGGGTTGTCCAGTGGGGCTTTCCCCAATCTACTTCTCACCAAGAGATCACGTAGATTTTGTCCCCTTTTAAATGCTGTTACACACCGTTTATACAGGATGTTTGGATGTTTCGCTTTAAGTTTATTGCAGGAAGTCTTCACTAATTTAGCTGCCTCCTCCGCAGTTGCAGAGTAGGTAATAACAAAGGGGGTGACGCCACTATCCTTAGGGGAAGGTACCGTATTTAAGCCGAATGGAGAATACGTTTACATGGCTAATTGCCACTTCCTTTCCGCTTCAAGTCGCCCAATCTTATTTAGAGTTATGTCTCCTGTATTCTTCAATAAGTCAAGATACAACACTCTCAGATGGGTCGCCCTGCAGCTCCCGGAATTGAAGTGTGTGGCAACTGCCGTGTCCTTCTTAAGCCATACATCCGAACGATGTATGTTTATCCTTTTCCTGAAGGAGAGCCCAGTTTCCCCACATATATTTTTTTCCATTTCGAACAAACTATACAGTAGATACCGTTAGTTGAATCACAATTGTGTGTTGTAGGAATTTGAATTTGATTCCCAGCATACAGTACGCCCCCCATGGTCTTACCACTCTCTACAACTACTTGTGTCGAACATAATTTACAGTTCCTAGTAGTGCATCTTTGAGAAGATCCCTTGTTCGGGTTTTTTCTCAATTCACACAATGTTTTATCTTTGATATTTAGGAAAAAACGTTCCGAGTAACCTCTCCTAACTAGTGCTGCAAAGAGTTTCCTACACGCTATCATTACATCTTGTTTGTTATTATATATTCTAACATATCTAAGGTCACAGGTCACACCTCAGACCTAATTTATTGGTTGGTTGGTTGGTTGGTTGGTTGGTTGGCTGGTTGGTTGGTTGGTTGGTTGGTTGGTTGGTTGGTTGGTTGGTTTTGCGGTCAGGGTGAGAGTTAGGGTCCATGGTTTGGGACGGGTAAGGGTTCCAGTAACTGGTTCCCTACAAAACCCGGTATCAACCTGTCAACCGTACTCTCATCATACCCCCTTCAAGGGCATGCCTTTCCATGTTCCCAACCTAGTGCACTGACCGAGGAGAAGTATAGCCTGATTTATAAATAGGAAAACAATCATACTAATTGATATAAATTATACCTCATCTAATGCATTTACTAATGTAGTCAGATCCTGACTTGAGTCAAATCCGGTAACCGTTGGGTTGTCCAGTGGGGCTTTCCCCAATCTACTTCTCACCAAGAGATCACGTAGATTTTGTCCCCTTTTAAATGCTGTTACACACCGTTTATACAGGATGTTTGGATGTTTCGCTTTAAGTTTATTGCAGGAAGTCTTCACAAATTTAGCTGCCTCCTCCGCAGTTGCAGAGTAGGTAATAACAAAGGGGGTGACGCCACTATCCTTAGGGGAAGGTACCGTATTTAAGCCGAATGGAGAATACGTTTTCAGGGCTAATTGCCACTTCCTTTCCGCTTCAAGTCGCCCAATCTTATTTAGAGTACGCCCCCCATGGTCTTACCACTCTCTACAACTACTTGTGTCGAACATAATTTACAGTTCCTAGTAGTGCATCTTTGAGAAGATCCCTTGTTCGGGGTTTTCTCAATTCACACAATGTTTTATCTTTGATCTTTCGCAAAAAACGTCTCGAGTAACCTCTCCTAACTAGTGCTGCAAAGAGTTTCCTACACGCTATCATTACATCTAGTTTGTTATTACATATTCTAACATATCTAAGGTCACAGGTCACATCTCAGACCTAATTAATTGGTTGGTTGGTTGGTTGGTTGGTTGGTTGTGTGGTTGTGTGGTTGGTTGGTTGGTTTTGTGGTCAGGGTGAGAGTTAGGGTCCATGGTTTGGGACGGGTAAGGGTTCCAGTAACTGGTTCCCCACAAAACCCGGTATCAACCTGTCAACCGTACTCTCATCAAACCCCCTTCAAGGGAATGCCTTTCCATGTTCCCAACCTAGTGCACTGACCGAGGAGAAGTATAGCCTGATTTATAAAAAGGAAAACAATCATACTAATTGATATAAATTATACCTCATCTAATGCATTTACTAATGTAGTCAGATCCTGACTTGAGTCGAATCCGGTAACCGTTGGGTTGTCCAGTGTGGCTTTCCCCAATCTACTTCTCACCAAGAGATCACGTAGATTGTGTCCCCTTAGAAATGCTGTTACACACCGTTTATACAGGATGTTTGGATGTTTCGCTTTAAGTTTATTGAAGGAAGTCTTCACTAATTTAGCTGCCTCCACCGCAGTTGCAGAGTAGGTAATAACAAAGGGGGTGACGCCACTATCCTCAGGGGAAGGTACTGTATTTAAGCCGAATGGAGAATACGTTTTCAGGGCTAATTGCCACTTCCTTTCCGCTTCAAGTCGCCCAATCTTATTTAGAGTTATGTCTCCTGTATTCTTCAATACTTCAAGATACAACACTCTCAGATGGGTCGCCCTGCAGCTCCCGGAATTGAAGTGTGTGGCAACTGCCGTGTCCTTCTTAAGCCGTACATCCGAACGATGTATGTTTATCCTTTTCCTGAAGGAGAGCCCAGTTTCTCCCACATATAATTTTTTCCATTTCGAACAAACTATACAGTATATACCGCTAGTTGAATCACAATTTTGTGTGGTAGGAATTTGAATTTGATTCCCAGCATCCAGTACGCCCCCCCATGGTCTTACCACTCTCTACAACTTCTTGTGTCGAACATAATTTACAGTTCCTAGTAGTGCATCTTTGAGAAGATCCCTTGTTCGGGTTTTTTCTCAATTCACACAATGTTTTATCTTTGATCTTTCGCAAAAAACGTTCCGAGTAACCTCTCCTAACTAGTGCTGCAAAGAGTTTCCTACACGCTATCATTACATCTTGTTTGTTATTACATATTCTAACATATCTAAGGATTTGTGACTTAATTAATCCCTTAAAAGTATGGTTTGGGTGATGTGATTTCTTGTGTAACAGTTCCAAAGTATCTGTTGGTTTAAAATAAACTTTGGTATCAAATGTACCAGTCTCCTTAAATTTGCTTCCTTTGTAAACCACTGTGTCTAAAAAATGCATTGATTCCGAGCTCAACTCCACAGTAATCGAAGGGTGATGGGTATTCAAAATTTTCACAAATTTGTAAAAGTCTTCCTTGGAGTGTTCCCAGATCATAAAAATATCAACTAGGAACCTCCAGTACACTGAGGGTTTTAGGACGCATTTTTTTTGCACTGACCGAGGAGAAGTATAGCCTGATTTATAAAAAGGAAAACAATCATACTAATTGATATAAATTATACCTCATCTAATGCATTTACTAATGTAGTCAGATCCTGACTTGAGTCGAATCCGGTAACCGTTGGGTTGTCCAGTGTGGCTTTCCCCAATCTACTTCTCACCAAGAGATCACGTAGATTGTGTCCCCTTAGAAATGCTGTTACACACCGTTTATACAGGATGTTTGGATGTTTCGCTTTAAGTTTATTGAAGGAAGTCTTCACTAATTTAGCTGCCTCCACCGCAGTTGCAGAGTAGGTAATAACAAAGGGGGTGACGCCACTATCCTCAGGGGAAGGTACTGTATTTAAGCCGAATGGAGAATACGTTTTCAGGGCTAATTGCCACTTCCTTTCCGCTTCAAGTCGCCCAATCTTATTTAGAGTTATGTCTCCTGTATTCTTCAATACTTCAAGATACAACACTCTCAGATGGGTCGCCCTGCAGCTCCCGGAATTGAAGTGTGTGGCAACTGCCGTGTCCTTCCTAAGCCGTACATCCGAACGATGTATGTTTATCCTTTTCCTGAAGGAGAGCCCAGTTTCTCCCACATATAATTTTTTCCATTTCGAACAAACTATACAGTATATACCGCTAGTTGAATCACAATTTTGTGTGGTAGGAATTTGAATTTGATTCCCAGCATCCAGTACGCCCCCCCATGGTCTTACCACTCTCTACAACTTCTTGTGTCGAACATAATTTACAGTTCCTAGTAGTGCATCTTTGAGAAGATCCCTTGTTCGGGTTTTTTCTCAATTCACACAATGTTTTATCTTTGATCTTTCGCAAAAAACGTTCCGAGTAACCTCTCCTAACTAGTGCTGCAAAGAGTTTCCTACACGCTATCATTACATCTTGTTTGTTATTACATATTCTAACATATCTAAGGATTTGTGACTTAATTAATCCCTTAAAAGTATGGTTTGGGTGATGTGATTTCTTGTGTAACAGTTCCAAAGTATCTGTTGGTTTAAAATAAACTTTGGTATCAAATGTACCTGTCTCCTTAAATTTGCTTCCTTTGTAAACCACTGTGTCTAAAAAATGCATTGATTCCGAGCTCAACTCCACAGTAATCGAAGGGTGATGGGTATTCAAAATTTTCACAAATTTGTAAAAGTCTTCCTTGGAGTGTTCCCAGATCATAAAAATATCAACTAGGAACCTCCAGTACACTGAGGGTTTTAGGACGCATTTTTCTAATGCTTTTTCCTCCCACTCAGCCAAAAATAAATTAGCATAATTTGGTGCAAATTTCTTACCCATCGAAGTTCCCCACGTTTGTAGGTATCATTGGCTGTTGAACTCAAAATCATTGTTTTCTAAATTAATTTTTAATAGTTCAAATTTTTTTTTATCCGGCCTATTCGGGTCTGGATTCTTATTAAATATTTGTTTGACAGCCTCTAACCCATTGGTATTATCTATGTTTGTATAAAGACTGTCAACATCTATTGTGGCTATAAATGCCCCTTCCTTCGCTTTAATTTCCGCAATTTTGTTAATAAAGTCATTAGTATCCTTTAGATATGATTTATGTTGTTTTGCAAGCGGTGCTAAAAAATGATCTATATATTCGGCTGACGCATAACTTTCACTACCGCAATCCGCTATTATTGATCTGCCCGGAGGAATTTCCCCTCTCCCGGCCACACTTTTCTATCTTTATGTATTTTCGGTAATAAATACATTCTACGTGGTGCAGGGTCTTCCGGACATTTCAAATAAGATAGTTGTCCTGCATCAATAAATCGGCGGTTAGCCAAACTTTCAAAAATTTCGTTTATTTTTGGTATCGACTTGGGGAAAACTGGTTCCTCTAAGCGTTTGTAGTGGACCTGGTTTGCTAGTTGCCTTTCGGCTTCACCTACATAATCCGTTTTGTCCATTACTACAATTGCCGCGCCCTTATCCGCCGGTTTAATTATTATATCCTTATTCTGTTTAAGAGTTTTTATTGCTGTACGTTCCTCTCTGTCTAAATTATCCGGTGTTTTTTTGAGTTCTAGAGACCCCAAGCTTCGCTCCAGATGGTCCAACTCCAGCTTCAACACTGGGTTAATCAGGCCAGGTGGATTGAAATTAGACTTAGGTCTGAACTTCTGGTCTCTAGTTCTCGATTTTTTGTTAGGAAAAAAGAATGATAGTTTCAATCGGCGCGCAAAGTTTGAGTAGGCCTCCTCTACTTCAATCCTCTTGGTCACTCTTGGCGGCGGGATATATTTGATACCTTTTGACCTGAATTTAATTTATATTTTGATAAATTTAGTAGGCTTGAAGCCGACGAGGAGGGAGGGCTGCTGACAATCGGTAAACTGTCTTGGTTGCTCTCACTCCCGTCATTTAGTTTAAACATTTCTCAAGTGTGTATAATGCCACTTTGGTTGCATGATCACTGCACCAGTGAGTCACATCATTTAGTCCACTCGGGTCACATCTCAGACCTAATTTATTAATATAGGAAACACCAGGTGTATTATCCTTAACAGCTTTCCTAGAAATGTCATTGACTCTGCATAGGGTCAATGGCATGTGTGTTGTAGATCCCTGTGTAGTGGATCTTAGCACCACCGAATTTCCTCTTAGCCAATAGGAGACAGTCCTGCATATCTCGACCAATAAAAGAGTTTAAAACTGTCCCTTTTCTCTGCAATACGTCATTAAGTCCAAACATTATAATAACATTTTTTAATTTTGTACAGACCTTTCTCCTGTAATTTTGCAAAACCTGGGTCAGATGCTGTATCCTTCCCCCAGGAAAAACGTGAATTTGAACATTTTTGTATGGCTTAACGTCGGTAATTCCACCGACCATAGAATCACCTAAAATCAACGTTTCCGTCGAATTTTCAACCGAAAGACTCAAATTTTTACGTTTTTCTGCATCAGTCAAGCCTCCCTGATGTTTTACAAACAGCTCAGGCCTGTTTACTTGGGTACTCGCCCTGGCTTTTATTGGTGGGGATGTAGTGTCTGGAAGTGCACGATCCATAGACGTAGAGCCTACTAACTGTAGTTCATCTTGCGAACTGTTGATGGATAACACTCCCAAGCTAGAATTATGGCTATCCAAGGGGTCAATCAAGGAAATTTCCCCCTCACTAGCCTCAGTGACCAAAGGGGGTGACGCCACTATTCTAAGGGGAAGGTACCGTATTTAAGCCGAATGGAGAATACGTTTTCAGGGCTAATTGGTTGGTTGGTTGGTTGGTTGGTTGGTTGGTTGGTTGGTTGGTTGGTTGGTTGTTTGGTTGGTTGGCTGGTTTAATTTTTTTTATTTTAAAATATTGCATTATCATGAGAGATATGTTATTTTAATATCAGAATATATCATTGTGTTCGGGTATATCTCCTTATAATGTCACGATATTATATTATAATGTAGAGGTATAGGCCTACGATATTACAATAAAATATCAAAATGCAAGTAGCTGCAACTTCGGGATATTTCAGACAGTTTTACGTCCTAATATAGCATGGATGGGCTTTGTTCTGATACGATCATTTTTAAAGAATGATTCAACTGCAAGACGCGCATGCCTGGGACGGTCAAGTGTAGGCCAAATGTAGCCTATTGAGTACAGATTGACGGCATTAATATAGCCACTGAACTGATTACAAGATACTACTTAAACGGGACATTGATCCAATGCTGTTTTAATGCTAGGCCAACGTCTGCGACGCTGGCCCAACATTGAACCAACATTGAATAAATGTACAATGTTTGAGAGAAAGTCCGCCTGCCCAGCAAACACAAGACATTTGTATAACATTTATACAACGTCGGCCCAACGTCTACGACGTTGGTCCAACATTGCATAAAGTCATACAAATGTTTTGTGTTTACTGGGCATGTCAATACAAGCTTGGGTCAAGCAGTTTCAACATCCCCCCAGTACTACAGTCAGTTTGTTTGCAAGCAAGCGACCAAGTAGGGGTAAGGGCCAAGATCTTTGAAATATAAACTCATAGATGTCGCTCAAGTATATATGAACTTGCTGTGATTTAAGAACTTGCTCTTAATGAGGCTTTAGGTATGAAACGCAT
This sequence comes from Flabesymbios commensalis, assembly GCA_964017125.1. NCBI lineage: Eukaryota > Metazoa > Annelida > Polychaeta > Terebellida > Flabelligeridae > Flabesymbios > Flabesymbios commensalis. The sequence goes on from OZ024910.1 coordinate 20,302,712, forward strand.
ATTTAGTATTATTATGGAGTAGGGACTTGGCCTACCCACGGGCACTATTGCCTTCTGGGGGACCCTTGTCCCGTGAATTTTAACAGTTGACTACACCTTTAAAGTCACGGTCAAGTCAAACCTACATTTTAGATGTCGATCCGATATCTTGGCGAGTCCACCAGACGGCCGCCGTTCTATATTAGCGCCCACAACCAAATCATGATAGCACTCGTGGGCTGGTTCTATCATTCATAAAAGTTAAGTTGATAGCTAAGTCCATATTAATCAGTACATTTTTCTATAGCAGCGTATGCTTACATTTTAAGATGTTTTCACAACCCGGTCTTGCATGGCCATGGCGATGTCATATCAATATCATGATTAGGAAACATAATGGAATAATATTGCGCTGTGGCTAGGAAATGCTGCCAAAGCATTACATAAAGGCAGGGTATGTATGGTATAATATTGTCAGCATGTAGTATTATAAAGTGATGATTTACAATGTCAGGAAAGGGGAGCTTAACGTCACGATAATACACTATATAATGATAGCATATGGCTTTATGTTGTCGTGGTTTGTATTATAATAGCAGGGTGTGAGATTTAATTTCTAGATATGACAATGTAGTGTCCAAATATTGCATCAAATGTGAGTATATGATATTATTATATCATATTATGACATTATAATATCAGGTTACAGTATTTAGGCCTATATTGTCAGAATGGGATATCATAATGTATGAATGTAATATCAAAAGGATTACCGACTGCAATTTTATGCATATTTTATACAATCATAATTTCAAGATATGTCGTTATAATGTTATTATTGTTCAATATGATGGATTCATGATGATAATCCGAAGCATGATATCAAGACATGGTATGTGACAATATCCAGATAGGACAGTTTAACATCGCGATATGGCGTTATAATTAGAAATATACTGTTTTGCTATATTATATGGTGTGACATAGTATTTTGTATGGTGTTATGGAACCTTTTTTTTATTTTTTCTTTCATGAAAACTAATTATTCTCACCTTTCCGATCAGGCAGTGAGGGGTGATTAACTCTTTAAGTGCTTCATTACTACTTAACATTTTCCTTTCATTTGAAGTTGACATTGCTCACGCAATTGCCAACTTCAAATGAAAGGGAAATCCCCCTCACTTAAAAAGTAAACCTGCTAAATTTCACAATGGGGGCTTTACTCAAGATTTATACATGCATATTTGTTCAATTTCTGTCAAATTTTAGTTGTGGAAAAACAGTATGAATGCGCTTAAAAGCGTCGCCCGCACTCAAAGGGTTAAATTACAGTACATGCTGCATATTTTGATCCTTCATGGCCCTTAAGTGAATAGGTGTTTGGTAATTATGTTTCCTGTAGTTTTACAGATATGCTACGAAGTCAATCAATCTATAATTTTATTCGGAAGAAACTGTTGCTCCGCGTCTAACATCGTTGGCGTTCCATCCATCCGAAAGTGAAAAGACACACATTTTTAAGCCATCAGGCTATTCAGGCATTGAAAAAAAAAAGAGATTATAGGAAAGACATAATGTTAGATACAACTTTAAAATGAACAATATTTTAGTGAGATGTGTCCACTGTTCAGAATTTTGACATCATTTGAGTAAAGGTAAACCTGAAAAATATTTTAAATTCCAAAATCAAAAAACTAATCGCTGGATTGATGAGAGCTCAGAAATTAATAATTTCCACTCCGCCACTCAGATGGTATTTAGAGAGAGCACTGTTTACTAGTGACTAGAATTCACAAAGTTATAGAATTAAAAAACAATAATCTGTTTCGCATCATTTTACAGTGAAGTCACTAAAGCTAGAAGAGAAGGGGATGTCAACTCGGATTCAGGCGTTATTGCTAATACGATGAAACTGATTGGTAATTATGAATATGGGAGATTAATCATGAATGTTGAGAAATTTCAGAATATTAAATATGTTAGGGTTCAGAAAAAAGCTTTTTCGAAAATCAAATCAACTCTTTTTCAAAATGTTACGGAATTAGACTATGAACTTTTTACGTTTCAAATGGCAGAAAAAGTTCATCTGAAACTTCTCATATATGCCTATTTAGGCTATCACATTCTTCAACTCATTAAATTAAAATGTTTTTACAATGATTACGTAGCCCCATTATGTGATCGCAAAGATTTCGAATTATGCGAAATGAATACAGACTCGCTGTACATGGAATTTCTGGTGAAAATTTGAAATCAATTATTGAAACGAGCATACAAACTCATATCAAAATAATATTGAAGGGAATTGTCAATCAGTTTCAAAAGCAGGCGCCTTTCCCCCTATAAATTGCTTTGATGCTAATATAACTTATGATAAGAGAAATCTTGGTCTTTTTAAATTGAAAACGTTTGTACAGAGATGATTTCGCTTTGCTCAAAATCATATGTTTTTATTAAATCTGAGCAATCGTTAAACAATTTCTAATAAAGGAATTCAAACGAACAGATTGACTTACTATTATTGATGCATTTAAAAAAATATAGTAAGCACTTTAAACAGCTAGCTGGTGCTACTAATATAGGATGTCAGCAGCACGAAATTATATTTTTACATATGAACAATATAGTCAAATTTTTTACATAATTTTATGGAAAGCGAAAAGTGTCAGCTGATGGTGTTTCAACTAAGCCCCTAGGTCTTTTAATTAACTTAGGTAAAAATTACTTTTTGTAGTAGACTGTGACTTGCCATATTCTTCTAAGTGACATAATACCCCATCTGGTGAGAAAAGAACCAGCAGAAATATGTCGGTGTGTATAGTAGGTTTTCACGTGTTTTTCACCAGATGGCAGTGTCATATACAACAGATTGTGCTTTAGAGAAAGAAACTCCGTAACCAAGAGGTAGTATGTCAGGCAGCAGATCATCATGGTTCTTGTATCCGGTTCAGTTTAGCCGTTATGTACAGAGAAGTGGCCGTTCAATTTATTTCATCCATTCAATTTAACAGGTTGAGCCACTCTTTCGACGATCGGGTGTAGAATCCAGTCATACATTCTTTCACTTAGACAAATCTGCCAAATCTCTCTTGGAATGGTAAAATACGATACTTGGCTCTATTCATTCCCTCTTTCATTTTAAAAAAATAAGCCAAATTATTTTTGAAAAAATAAGGAAGGGTTCAAAATTATAAACCAGACATGTACGTTGAGCGGGTATAATCCCACCTAGAGGGAGAAGCCAAAACATACTCTCTGAACCTCACTGAGCAAATGTTGTTTTGACTACAATTTTGCGTGTTTCAACTATTGCACTTTAACCACTAAGCCCTTAAATTAAATAATTTAAATTTTCACTCACTTGAAGTTGTGTCTCGCTACCGAGACCCACAACTTCAAGTGAGTGAAATTTTACCATTTTTTTTAATTTTAGACCAAGCATTTGCAAATCGTGATGCCTCAGCACTTATTTCCTTCCCAGTAACTGTGATTTGAACTGCTCTATCCTCCTAAAACCATGATAACCTCCAACACTATAGCATAAGGTTTGTGTCCAGATTCGTCATACCTTGTTTTTGTATTTTGGTGTCCCATAGTACCTGTAATAATCCATACTGTTGTGACTATATAACCCTTACAAAGCTGAATGATTTTTTATACACCATGGGGACCAAAGGTCTTTTTCAATTTAAAATCATCATAAAAGTCTTAGTTAACTTTTTCTGATTCATTTGAATCTTATGTTATGGGTCTACGACCATTAGACATATTTTAATTCTTTCAGTGGGGGGTCGGTCTTCATACATCAGAATCTGTCGTCTACAGACGTCAGATTCTGAGTATAAAGACGGTCCCCGCGCTGAAAGGGTTAAGTGCTACATTACGTGTTTGTACTTTTTATTGACAATAAGCTGGCATTGTCGACCGAATTACCCGGTTTATATGAATGCAAAATGGAGTTACGTTGAGAAACTAACGTTACGGTTATTAGACGTGCTGAAATTTACAATATGTGCTTGACTTGCAAACTGCTCGGAACTGCATCTGTATATTTGAGAAATTTCACTCAATATTGATTGTAAATAATAAAATGAATCGGTCTTTACGCCAATTTTGGAATATACAGTCTAAAGTCAGGAAAACCGCCTGGAGATTGTGAGATGAGTGAGATGACACTGACCTCCAGACACAGGATTTGAAATTCAAACCCTGGAGGTCTGAGGCGGATTACTACCTCTCGGTCACGGAGGCTCTCCACAATGCTGAGTTTTACAAGTGAACGGGGAATAAACATTTTTTTTAAACGCCGAGACCGGAAACGAACCCCGAATTCTAGCGTGAAGGGCAGCGGTGCTAACCACTACCCTAGCCTCCCCGCCCTATATTAATTGTAGTGTAGGCCTTTATTAAACCATGTCAGCTTTTAAGCGTTTATGAGGTTCTTACTCAACCCTCAACGTAACGTGCTAAATCATCTGAATCGTTTTCAACATTTTAATTATGAAATTGACGCGGTTTTGCAACATTACTTTCAAAGATTTAAGATCGCTTTATTCTCCTACATTCGGTCTTTGCTTAGTATGACTATTTGCTTAGTATGTCTATTGCACTTTTTTTTCAATCTAAACTACTTTACACCTTCAAAATAAATAACAATTCTTAGAAACAGCTAAAACGATATACAATGTAACAGCACATGCGTGCGTTTGAACATATAATATAATTTAGTGCGCGCAAAGCGATAAGGATCTACAAAAAAAAAATGATTACCAAAGGTCTAACGCAAATTATTTGTTGACCAAATATTCCTGTCATAATTCCAGTAATTTTGATAGAGTCCCATACTTATTGTGGTAAACAATATTAGTGAAATACATGTATATGTGGGAGCATTTTTGATTGGCACTTGTTATTTTTGCATGCATGTGGATTTCATCAAAAACATAAAAGAAATAGTATAAAACGGTGCATGAGTATGGGGGATGGCATTGCAACTATTTCCAAACCAAGCAAACACGACACATTAACACAATGTGTATTTAATGTTGGTTCAGCATCTATGACGATGGCCCGACATTGAACAAACATTGGTTCAACGTGTCGTGTTTACTAGGAGACCATGAGAATCACTTATGTTTAACATTATACATTCTTGTAAAGTGACCTCTGACTTCGTTTTTTATTAAACAAAATATAGGTGGTAAAATTTGGTATTCTTTGTTTGAACAAATATACTTCATGGTCCCTCGGGATCTGAAATGTTAGTCTATGGGATTTGTAATAAGTTGTGTTAGACGCTAATTTGTTGTCCACCACGTCGTCCCCTTGGATGTGAAAGGGTGTATCTGCCACTTTGTAAAGTGGCAGATACACCCTTTCATATTCAAGGGGACCACGTGTTGGCGGTGAATGGGCGATTTGATTTCAGGTGATCACGCCACAGATTTGTATGTTGATCAGAAGGTGGCAAATACGGTGATCTCCATTACACCCCTGAGCCAGAGAACCAGCGCCGAGCCAGAGAACCAGAGCCAAATAGGTCCCCGTGGCCTTGATCCGCCAGTGAATATTTATGGCTTCGGCTGCGCCAATTGAGCGTTTTTTTACGGACCCAATGTCCACAAAAAGTCGGATTGCACGTCTATCCTCGTAAATATCTCGGATAACTATAGTTACACAACTGTATATATATACATCGTATACATCGTGTGTTTATATTCCGGATATGCGCACCAACGACGACGCAGCTACTTTAATAATGTATTCTCTACATTTTTGACCCTCTCTTGATTTAATATTGGGCAGCATGTACGACGATGACTCTATATTATACTAATTTTAAAACCGAAATGTGTATGAATATGATCGAGTTGATATTTAAGACAGTTGTTGATGTTAGATTGTCAATAAATATAATATTTTATATCAGTCATTCTACGTATCTAAATGTACACGTACTGTACATTGATTACTATGACAACTAAGTCTGTAATGATTTTCATTTCTGTCAATAAAATATCTGTCTGTCTGTCTGTACACTGTACAATGTACATTGTGTAAAGGCAAGCGCTTACATTTCAAGTAGGCAGTTCCTGCACAGCCGGTTGTATCTTATTTATGTTAAAATTATTTTTCCCATCCTTTTCTTAATTTTTATTTCTTACTGTATATCTCTGGGGTAATGTCATGGTGGCCTTCCAATGCTGACCACTAGGTCTTATAGCAAAGGTATCCTGTCATACAGAAAGTATTTCATAATTAAAACGTTTTTGAGGTTTATTTCTTGTGTTTCAACCATGTGTGACAAATTAAAGAGTCTCATATCCCAGTGAAAACGTACATAGAACTAACGTTGGTCCAACGTTAACCAAACAATGGTTCAATGCATAATGCTTATTATAGTATATAGTCTGAGTCATGTAATGCTGGTCAACCAATCTATATATTGGTATATAGATAGAATTGTGGGCAGAATGCGAGCGCTGTTGTCATGACCGCGCATGGTTGTCCGTGCCCGGGCCGCGAACCCACGACCTCCGGGATTGAATGACAGACGTGACCAGAAGTGATTGCGGACCAAATTTAAATATTTAGCAATGAGCATGTGCATTTTGCGGCTGTAACACTCGAGCCACATCCTACAATTTATTGTGAATTTAACAATCTTTATCTAGGTGTTTGGGGGAACGCTCTCGAATTTAGAGAATCATAGTAGATTATATTCAGATTTATTCACCTCAGTAAATTTTAAAATCAAGTTAAATTTAATAATATAGCAATTTTTTTTTATTCAAACAATATTTTATCTCTATTACATGTATACTCAAAACGTCATTATCATACTAAATATAACCTTATCACCAAAAGTCTGAAGTAATGGTAATTATAAATATGGAATCTACACTTTATTAACTAAAATAAGAAGTTTACTTTTTCTAAATATAAAATCATTCATATTTAAAAAAAAACCCCTTATTTTCTAAATTCCAGCACGGTGTAAAATAATTTGTATTTCAAGAGAAATAAATATACGTTTATTATATATAGTTATTTCCAAAGTATTTATATATTTTATTACACCCCGTATGTATATTTTCGAAGACTAACTAACATAACGTATATTTTGAGTGATATCGTGTTTTGTTCAGCACAAGAATGCTATACTGTTTAAACCAGATCAACTTAGCTTTTTTGTTACATAATTATTGTCCTATTTGTAGAAAAGATGTAATCCGCTGCAATGTGGTTTTGTCGTATTTGGCCGTTGGACCACAGACCAATCAAGGACGAGACATCGACCCAATGTTGTTTTGACGTGATGCCACCGTCTGCGACGCTGGGCCAACATTAAACTAGTATTGGGTCAACACTTCGTGTTTCATGTAGGGGATCAGGTTGGGCACGCCCGCGGGTCGTTTTTTCGCCTTTGCAAAGCAGCTCACATTCGGCCATTTTGACCTGTGCATTTCGGGTAATGGCCAGTGCGGATCAAAAAGAGGCTGAGGCTTCCCTGACCTTCTGTGCCCTGTGGTCGTCTTAAGTAAGGCAAGCGCACGCAAGTAAATAAAATAATTCCATACATTCTGGAGTTTGATTTTCATCACAGCTGTCAGAACTCACTTGCAGATTTAAAATTCTTATCCAACTTCTAAAACACGAGTCGCAGCAGTCATTCATGTCTACGACATCTTAAATATGAAGAAATTATAATTAAACAATCAGGCAGTGGACCATTGGGAATCGAAAGCTTGACAGAATATGTTATCTCGTGACAAAAAGTCCACGTATCTGACATTTTCTAAATAACATTCCACGTGTTTGTCACGCGATAAAACACCCCATATCAATCATTGAATGTGACATCATCCCACCACTGAGCCAAATCAATCACTCGACGATAAATTAGATTATTTCAAAATGGACAACTTAAATCAAACGACCTGGCGTTTGTTAAGGTTAACTAACGTTCTAAATAACAATCACTTCGGTAAATGTCTCAGTGGAACCATGAATATAAAGGTTTACACGCCCGCGGGTTTTACCCTATATTCCCAGTAATTATTCGATGGCTTAGAGTGGAGGGTTCACTGTCCCAATACCCCTGTTGCTCCTGTAATTGATTTGCCTCCGCGACGAGCGTTAGACTTGAAAATGTGGGGTGGCTGTGGGGTCGTGCCACTGCGCCTTGATGTGCCCGCCATCTGACAACCCGGTCCTTCGCACGCATTTAATAAGGGACGGCGTCAATTTTCGCGGGATAATCAACCAGGGGACGATGATAGTCGCCAAGCATTGTTGGCAGACGATGTCGCTTTAGCCTTGGCCAAGGCTAGAGCGACATCGTCTGCCTACAATGCCGTGGACTGGCGTCTCCCTGTAGTTTTGATCGAGTCAACTTAGATGGCTTTGGACAGCCTTGGGGCACGGTCAATAAAGGTGGCAGAGCAAACGACCCGCACTGTTGATTAAAGAGGGACATGGCTAAAAGATGTAAACGCGACAGGGCGGGCAGCACCAACACGCGATCATATTATGTCGGACAGATAGGTAAACTCGCGGGGAAACGAGGTTGCGAAGGCGCTATAAGGGGATGGTTAAGGTTGGGGCAAGAGTTCCCTGCAGTAATTTTCTGGAGAAAAAACAGCGCCGCGCGGTCTTGACAACGGGTGGGAGCCTTTGGCTTGCCACCGCCCCCACCCCCCGTGTTCTCTATCTCCGCATCTCCTCTCTACGTGCCCTGCCCCGCCTTGTTGTCCCACAAAATCTCCAGGATTACTTGGGCTTGCCTCCTTAATAGAGTGCGGCCAACTCGGCCAGCTTTATTACGTTGGCAACAGAGACATGTCTGGCCTGACCAGAGGGGGGGGGAGGGTTGGGTTCCCGCCAGGGCAGACTCTTAAAGCACACCAAGACAGATTGAGCGCTGAAGGAGAGAGGTAACCGGGCAGACAGTGAATCGCTCTTCTACAAGCCACCCCGCCCGGGGCCGCCGCCCCTCATTGTCATGCGGATTGGGAAAACTAACAGGGATTTGGCCAAGTCCCCAAAGGTTAGGTGACCGCTGAATGACGCATGGGCCAAACTTACGTGCCCCGCGCGCGCTGACTTAGATCGGCGGGCTCCAGTTGGTCGAGATGGCAATCTCGACCAACTGGAGCCCGCCGATCTAGGTCAACGTGCGCGTAGAACATGCGCGCTGGCCGCTGATCACGGCGCGCTGCTGCTGTTGTCTTGCGCTGCAGCTACCAGCCAGTTAGCAGACGATGCCATCGACTCGCTGGCGACGCACGCACACTTTTGGCGGGAAGTCACAGACAGGCGTTTCCAGGTGAATGCATCAGGTTTCTATGAAACACTAAGAAGCAACAACAGAGGAGATTGTCGGCCTTCTAAAGCCCCGATTGTACTCCGACATAGAGAATATTGACTTCTGTTCTGTGAGAAAGTTTATCAAACTTGTGATTTATTCGACTGTAGATGAACATGTTTCACTTTCAAATGAGGACGAGTTGGCTATTTACCGATTGGACATGTCGACTCTTCCTGATCTTGATGGTACATTCTCTTCAAGCTTATAAAGGTAAGAATTCAGACTTATGTGCTCATGTTTTGTTATTTGTGTTATTGCTGTTGAATGCTATATTCAATCGACACTTGACGTTTGCAGCACTTTTTATTACTTGTATAACAATGATCTCCTGGTTTGACGGGATCCACAGCTTCAAGTGAATCAAAATGAATCAGATCGGTCAAATTTGAAGCCACATTGTTTTTAAATTATACAGTTAAGATATACACATTTCACTTTAAAAATAATAGTCGTAGACGCATTCTCGAAAGTGGCACTTACCATGTTTACGACATTTTAAGCATTGTGGCTCAACAATAAATCTTCAGAGTCAGATAAGGCGAGTGAGTGAGTGAGTGAGTGAGCGAGTGAGTGAGTGAGTGAGTGAGTGAGTGAGTGAGTGAGTGAGTGAGTGAGTGAGTGAGTGAGTGAGTGAGTGAGTGAGTGAGTGAGTGAGTGAGTGAGTGAGTGAGTGGATGAATGAGTGAGTGAGTGAGTGAGTGAGTGAGTGAGTGAGTGAGTGAGTGAGCGAGCGAGCGAGCGAGCGAGCGAGCGAGCGAGTGAGCGAGTGAGTGAGTGAGTGAGTGAGTGAGTGAGTGAGTGAGTGAGTGAGTGAGTGAGTGAGTGAGTGAGTGAGTGAGTGAGTGAGTGAGTGAGTGAGTGAGTGAGTGAGTGAGTGAGTGAGTGAGTGAGTGAGTGAGTGAGTGAGTGAGTGAGTGAGTGAGTGGATGAATGAGTGAGTGAGTGAGTGAGTGAGTGAGTGAGTGAGTGAGTGAGTGAGTGAGTGAGTGAGTGAGTGAGTGAGTGAGTGAGTGAGTGAGTGAGTAGTGAGTGAGTGAGTGAGTGAGTGAGTGAGTGAGTGAGTGAGTGAGTGAGTGAGTGAGTGAGTGAGTGAGTGAGTGAGTGAGTGAGTGAGTGAGTGAGTGAGTGAGTGAGTGAGTGAGTGAGTGAGTGAGTGAGTGAGTGAGTGAGTGAGTGAGTGAGTGAGTGAGTGAGTGGATGAATGAGTGAGTGAGTGAGTGAGTGAGTGAGTGAGTGAGTGAGTAGTGAGTGAGTGAGTGAGTGAGTGAGTGAGTGAGTGAGTGAGTGAGTGAGTGAGTGAGTGAGTGAGTGAGTGAGTGAGTGAGTGAGTGAGTGAGTGAGTGAGTGAGTGAGTGAGTGAGTGAGTGAGTGAGTGAGTGAGTGAGTGAGTGAGTGAGTGAGTGAGTGAGTGAGTGAGTGAGTGAGTGAGTGAGTGAGTGCGATATCGTCCAGAAGGAAATCCGACTACGGAAAACTACCTTATTTATTTCTAATTCCTTTTAAACGGGTACTTTATCTGCTCATATACATTTATTTTAATTATATAGTGCACTGTGCAACTGGGCGGCAGGAGACGTAGCAAGTATATTAGTGACACAGCATTCATCGGATTGGTATCATCTCTAGAATAAAAGAATGTAAATATATAAGAAAGTAAATATGAGTGCCAAGCAACAATTTAGTTCAGACTGATTTTTTGGAGAATTGATATTCTGATTGGGGGTTTGATAATGGCCAGTTTTGGACAAGTTCATAAACATGAAAAATGGCTGCGAAAAAAAAATGGCTCAAAATGGCCGATTTATTGCGATTTATCTAATTTTACGTAACTTCAAAAGTTGTTCATGTAGCCTCCTCAAATTTGTTATACATGGCACTAATGACCAGTTCTCGGACAAGCTCAATAATGGCTGTACTTTTTTATTATGACTGATTCATTTTACGTCAACAAGTTTAACAATGGCTGGATGCAAATTCAAAATGGCCGATTCATTGCGATTTTTCGTATTTTACGTCACTAATTTCACCTTGTGGACGCGAGAACTTCAAAAGTTTTTCATGTATCCTCTTCAAATTTATTATGCATGTTACCAGTTATCGGACATGTTCAATAATGACTGCAAAAAATTCAAAATGGTCGATTTATAGTGATCTTTTACTTTTTTCGTCAATAATTTTACCTTGTAACATTCAAAAGTTTTTTTCATGTATCCTTTTAAAATTTGTACTGCATGTTGCAAACAACCAGTTCTCGCTCAAGTGCAACTGTGCAAAGCCAAGTGGTCCATTAGGCAGATATACCCCCCGGGGAGGGTGCTTGTTTGCACTCAAAATATTGGGACAGGACAAATATCGGGACATCAAACATATACAACCCCTGAATTTTAAACGGTAAATTTAATTTTAGTCAGCTCCATGTATTCACCCTAAGGATTAAAAAAATTCGCACCAGTTATCAGGTTATGTTACTAGAAGATGTTTTGCTTGAATCAAGCCTATGCATCTTCCTAAATTTTTATTTTATCTTGCATATTAAATCGCAACAGTTTGAATGCAAGGAACCAGATTTCAATAGATTTAACTCAGACCTCAAAAATAACCAACGTGAGAACTGTACAGGAGGGGGGGGGGGGTAACTGGTGGCCCGCGGGCTGAAATAGCAACACGTCAAAAATGTTCAAAATTCTTGACCCCTCCAAAATGTTGTACAATATCCGTAACCCCTTCTTCCATTTCAAATTAGCACCACTTAAGCATTCTAATGAAGACAATTCTAAAATGTATTTAGTTATTTTACTGTTAATTTATCAAATATGTGTGCCTTGTTACCCATAAATTATGACCGCTTTCTGAGCATTTACTACCATCGAGTCTAAATATCCCCAGATTACCCAGGTTCAGGTGGTCCGATTATTGCTACTGTAATGCTATAGTGTCCCCTAATATGATTTGATTCGGTCAATTTATGATAGGCTCTTCAGTGTAATTAATACATCCCATAGGAGAACCTGGATACTTCTGAATGAAAAGATGAAATTTACATAAACGTGATAATATATTACCTGCTCAACGCCATCTTACGCATTAGTCTAGTATCTATTTCAAGGTTATTTCCTTCTCGCCACTTGAAACTTTGCTAACGTTGAACCAGCATTGTAACAGCGTTGAAAATGACTCGACTTTTTATAAAACATGAGCTTTCTTGTAGTTCTCTTCAAACACGGTCTGGTGGCGTCTCCTTGCGATGTTTTCCAGTATTATTTTTAACATGTCCAGACAAACGTCAAACCCGAATAACCCACAAGTTCCTTCTAGCCATGCACTTGCACATTGTACCACTTAAAAGCGATTAATGCTATCATAATTAGAACGCCGCTTAATAAGTGATTTAATCATCTTTTGAAGAGATAATTGTTACCGCATAAAAAACGAAAATAAAGAATTTTAATATTAACACTGGCATTAGTGACTGCATTTGATCACAACTCCCTGTCACGCCGGCGTTCTCAGTGACTCATGTAGAATATATAGAATTGTAGGCCAGATGGACTGTCTGATAAAGCGCTGTGGGTTAGAGCCCGCGGTTATCGGATGATATTTGCGTCACACGATAAAATACAGCATATTATTTAACAACTTCAAGTAAATTATGCACAGCCTAATATTATGACACACGAAGCGCTTACAATTATATACTACTCTAAGTCGTGATAAAAACCAATATATAATGTTGGCTGGCTACAAACACAATTGACGCATAACTCTCTGACGCAATCGTCAGCGTGAGATGAAATATCCCCCCCCCCCACTTAAAGAATGGCCCTGTTACCCAGTAAATCACAAAACATTTGTACAACATTTGTACAATGTTGGTTCAACGTCGAAGACGTTGGCCCGTTGTTGTACAAATGTTATACAAATGTTTCGTGTTTGCTGGGATATCTGGTTATAATTTACCCTTAAAGGTGTAAAGAAACAAGCCAATTTCACATTATGCGATTTTTTATGAGATCACAAAAAATAGCGATAACTTGAGATATTTCAAGTTTTGAACTATATATATGGCATATCATTGATCATTTGATGAAGTTTATGATATAATACCAAGTTACAACATACAAATTAACGTTCATGCGGGCACGCTGTCATTTTGTCACCATTTGACTTATCGCCCGAATTCACATAATGCGGAAATATTTTTTTATGTCCACATATTGTTTATACATGTTATAATACCATGTATACTGCTGTTTGTTAAGCATTTGATATGCGGGCAACTGGTAATCTTTCATAGTTTTTAAATAGAGTTGATTTATCTTTGCAATATGTAGTCAGATGCGCACGCCTTGTGACCTAAGTGCGCACGCCTTGTGACCTAGATAAGCACGCCTCGTGATCTAGATGTGTACCCCTTGTGACCTAGGGGCCTTGTTATCTAGTTTATGTCTGATATTCTAGTCACGTGCCCTAGACTATATAAATGCAAAACCAAACATAATTGATGGTCTAATGTTATGCTAGCGTCGCAGACAGTGGACTAACATCAAACCAGCATTGGATTATTGTAGGTACCGCTCATTCATAATTAGGCCTACTAGTCCACCTGTATGTAAACCGTCACGCCCTGTCACCATCAATTACACATTTTCTAATATTTCACACATGGCTATAAAAGATGGTCTCCTAATTCTACCAGATCAAAAAATAGTGACAGTATTGATTTTCCATGTGACTCCGTTATTGATCTGTCATATTGGTCTTTCTTATCCAAACAATCGCTGCCACAAAACGCGGAGCATAGAAATGACAGTGATATGTTGGTCCGACAATGGTCATGTGGTCCAACACCTAACCACAAGCTCGCCTTGGAAATGGGTAGTGGTGTGCCTCCGGCATTGTCAAAACCTGACCCTGTCGCAATTTACCTCACGGGTCAAAAGACACCCTGTCCCAATTTTTGAAATAAACACTGAATTTAATTGATTGGTTTATGGTGTAATTACCAACAATTTACTTTGTGTTTTAATGATATTTTCAAGCTTTTTAATATTTTGTTCTGAAAAGTTGAGGCTATCTGCTTCAAGACGAGGAGATAGTGGTGGAATTCGGCTGAAAATGGCATGAGAAAATTAGCAAAAAACATGCCAAAGCGGGTGCTAAAGTTGGAAGCTCAAAAAAGCACCTTGTGCCATATCTGAAAGCTCAAAGAATACACCAAGCTCAAAAAAAGCACCCTTTCCAGCGGTACATCCCCAGTACTCTCAAGTACGGGGACCATCATTTGTTGGATTTGCTCGCTTTTACTCGTGGTCATCTTTACTAACTTTGCCATGGTATGCCATTTTCAGTTCTGTGAGTGCCTAGAGAAATAAAGCTGGTAAGACCTATGGTTTGTTGATGTAGGCCTAGTCCACGAGGGTTCAAGTATACTAGTATATAGGCCTATTTTGACATGTTTGAGACATATTACATAACTATGTAAACTGATGAATAGTAGTTATCAAGTGAAGAGTATCAACAATAGCTGAGATGACGGGGTCATGACAGCTCGTCACTACTAGCTCATTGTGTATTCCAAGTCATAACGTTACATAGGCTACCACATTATCAGTCGGATTGCGTACATATCTTGCGTTGTTTTATTCGGAGCTTATTTGTCATGAATTCCTTCTTCGTATGTTCTCCTCTCTGTCATCGTCTCCTCCACGTCTTTCATTCGTACCGTCACAGACCCTCTTCAACCCTTAAAGTGCTGACAATTTTTGTAGAAAAACATGGAGTCTAAAGGGTTTTTTTCAATTTAAATCATCATAAATTTCTTAGTCAGCTCTTTCCGATTCATTTGAATACCTATGTTATGGGTATACGACCATTACAAATATTTTTATTCTTACAGCGCGGGGATTGACTTTAGACGTCAGAATCTGACGTCTGTAGACGTCAGATTCTGACGTCTAAAGTCAATCTCCGCACTGTAAGGGTTAACAGAACATTTCAAATATTTACACATTTTTTGCTATTCTACTTATCCATCTTCTTCTCACCGCTCCTCCTCCATTCTCTAAAAATTCTCAATGACGTGATTATTTGCGCCATTAGCACCGCCCCTGACAACTGCCTGTGCCCGCGGACCTCCTGGTATAGTCATGGCCGTGATTGATGTGAACTCCTCTGAATCCCGGAGGTTCCCACAGCTCCGTGTGATGGGAGCAATCCATAAGGACGCGTGACGGATCCCTGATGAGAGGATCATCGGCTTGAGATGCTGTTTGTTCTCCGGATTAACGCTCCTCGCGACCCACGTCTAAATACGCGTGTGGGTTGAACGTTGAACCCACGCAGCGCGATGTGTTATTTGACTCTCTTTGGGTTACATAGATTCCCCAGAGATTTGACTCACTTAACACTAGTCAATGAGCATGCTACTTGTACATTTTACAAATCAGTACATGTGTTAAGTGAGTTCTTGAATTTAGCAGGAAAAAATATTAATTTATGAGTGAGTGAGTGAGTGAGTGAGTGAGTGAGTGAGTGAGTGAGTGAGTGAGTGAGTGAGTGAGTGAGTGAGTGAGTGAGTGAGTGAGTGAGTGAGTGAGTGAGTGAGTGAGTGAGTGAGTGAGTGAGTGAGTGAGTGAGTGAGTGGATGGGTGGGTGTGTGGGTGGGTGGGTGGGTGGGTCGGTCGGTCGGTCGGTCGGTCGGTCGGTCGGTCGGTCGGTCGGTCGGTCGGTCGGTCGGTCGGTCGGTCGTTCGGTCGTTCGGTCGTCCGGTCAGTCGGTCGGTCGGTCGGTCGGTCGGTCGGTCGGTCGGTCGGTCGGTCGGTCGGTCGGTCGGTCGGTCGGTCGGTCGGTCGGTCGGTCGGTCGGTCGGTCGGTCGGTCGGTCGGTCGGTCGGTCGGTCGGTCGGTCGGTCGGTCGGTCGGTCGGTCGGTCGGTCGGTCGGTCGGTCGGTCGGTCGGTCGGTCGGTCGGTCGGTCGGTCGGTCGGTCGGTCGGTCGGTCGGTCGGTCGGTCGGTCAGTCAGTCAGTCAGTCA
This sequence comes from Flabesymbios commensalis, assembly GCA_964017125.1. Lineage (NCBI taxonomy): Eukaryota > Metazoa > Annelida > Polychaeta > Terebellida > Flabelligeridae > Flabesymbios > Flabesymbios commensalis. The sequence continues at coordinate 20,319,092 of OZ024910.1, forward strand.
GTCAGTCAGTCAGTCAGTTATGAGAAATAATGTATCTCTAATTGATTAGTGTTCTTAGTACATTTGTAGGTCACACATTATTACAGCTTTATACAGATACAAACGTTTACTTTTTATGTCTCGTGCAATTTATTTTTAGATTCAAGTCATTGTGACAGCGGATGAATTCATTCCCGGGACTGAAGGAGTAAAAGACACGTCCTTTGAAATAGTTCGCGACTGGATGTGATACTGTTCAATTCGCGGATTGAAACGGGGGTGATTTTAATCGGAGTGGCGGGTCTTAGATCATCAAGCAACAGGAGTGATCAGAGCTAATTATTCTCATCAGGAGAAATTAGCCGTCGCGTGTCTCACCGCTGCTGATTGCCAGCATCCCAAAGACGTGTAGCCAATGCTGGATTAATGCTGGGCCAGCGTCGTAGACGCAGGTCCAGCATTAACCCCGCATTGGCTCAATCACTCACTGATTGCCGTGAGGGCCGTCATTAAATCCCAATTGCTCAATCCAATCTGGATCTGAGTCGTTTAAGGTAATGAGGACACCAGCTTCATTAATTCTGATTGCGCTGATTTTATATAAGTACACTGCCCTGCAAAGCCAAAAAGCTGTATCTGATTATTTTTTAAGTAAGCAGATACTGTCTTTTGACTTTGCAGAGCAGCACACATGTCCACTCTGGGACAACGGCTCTGTTCCTACTACAGTAATCGCGGGTGAAATAAGAACAGAATGCGGGACATTGACTCAATGCTGGTTTATTGTTGGCCCATCGTCTGCGACGCTGGCCCAGCATTAACCCAGCATTGAGTCAATGTCCCGTGTTTGCTGGGAATGACACCAATGACTCGTTGGTCCAGTCAGCAATCTCTGGGCACACCATTGTGAAATTGTAGAACTTTATTGAGAAAAATATATAGGGTATATGAATGAATGTATGATGCATGAATGAATGAATGAATGAATGAATGAATAAATGAATGAATGAATGAATGAATGAATGAATGAATGAATGAATGAATGAATGAATGAATGAATGAATAAGGCCACCTTTGTGCCATTTAGTCACACGATTCGTATTACTGAAGGGCTAATACGCTACCAGCCGGAATCTCCCCATAATATTAAAATTAAATCTTTACCGTTGAACGATAAATAGATTTCTTGGTTCTCTTATATCTGAAAACAACGACCTCCGGCGTGGCAGGCGGTAATGTAGTGTAAAATATAATTTGTGGTTTTCTCCAAATTTAACATTACCTGAAAAGTGATCACTTTTATTATCACCTGAAATAGAGGTGTCGGTTAGAGGAGGTGATGCGAATAATTATTTCCATTGCAAAGATCACGAGAATTCACTACGTTAAAAAACCTGGTAACCCTTTTCGTGCTAAGTTATCTTATTTAATTTTTTATCCACTGTCCCTACCGCGACCCACAACTTCAAGTGGGTGAAAATTACTCAGATTTGTTTAATTTGTAACTGAACATTTGCAAATCTTGAGTTTTAAACACACATCTCGCTCCCAATAACACTTATTTTATTGCATAATAAAGCGGATTAAAAACGACTATAGTCGTGAAAGGGTTGAGCAACGATAGAACACCATGCACCAGCGTTTTAACCCTTTAAGCTCTCACGATGCATTAAAAGATAATTTTACATCTTTGAAAACAGACTTAATTTTCCTACAACCGACGGTTTTAGAACAAGAATTTCAATGAAACTGGTTTACCAATACGTGGTGATTGTCGTTAATTTTAAACCACATCAAATCATCTTCATCCACTACAAGTCGAGAATTGCGACAGCAATTCGCGCCTTGTAGTGGATGAAGATGACAATGGTGAATTCAGGCTTGAAAGGGTTAATACCAGTTATTTAAACTGTTAAAGCTGCTATCGAGGTAGCGCAGTATGCACGTCTACAGTCGTAAAGTCGTCGTGGATCTAGACGTCCTGCCTATACAGGAAATTGGTTCCGTATGTGATTTATGGCTATTTATGCGTTGGCATTCGAAATTAACCGATAGCAAGACCGATTGTTCCCCAGTCGTGGTGTAGGCCTACACTACTAAAGGTTACATGTTAAGTGGTGGGTATTTGGGAAGTGGAACCCAGCAAACACAAAACATTTGTATAACGCTTATACAATGTTGGTCCAACGTCGAAGACGTTGGGCCGTCGTTGTATAAATGTTATACAAATGTTTTGTGTTTGCTGGGAAGTCACTATCTCTAACATTTGTAGTCACTATATCTAACATTTGCAATCACTAGCTCTAATATTTGCAATCACCATAATTATCTAACATTATTTTTGTAGGACTTATCGCTGGTTCTAACATTTGCAATCACTATCCCAAACATTTGCAATTACTATTTTTACCATTTGCTAGCACTATATCTACCATTTGCAATCACTAACTCCAACATTTGTAGTCACCATCTCTAACATTTGTAGTCACCATTTCTAACATTTGTAATCACTATCTCTAACATTTGTAATCACTATCTCTAACATTTGCAATCACTATCTCCAACATTTGCAATCAATATCTCGAACATTTGAAAGCACTCTCTCTAACATTTGCAATCACTATATTTCCAACAGTTGCCAGCACTATCTCTATCATTTGCAATCCCTATATCTCTAACATTTGTAAGCACTATCTCTAACATTTGCAATCACTATCTGTAACATTTGTAATCAATATCTCTATCATTTACAATCACTATCTCTAACCTTTGCCAGCACTATCTCTACCATTTGCAAGCACTATCTCTAACATTTGCAATCACTATATCTAACATTTGCAATCACTATCTCTAACATTCGCAAGCACTATCTCTAACATTTGCAATCACTATCTCTAGTATTCGCAAGCACTATCACTAAAATTTGCAAGCGCTATCTCTAACATTCACAAGCACCATCTCTAACATTTGCAAGCACTATCTCTAGCATTTGCAAGCACTAGCTCTAACATATGGGTGAAATGCTCCCAATTAGAAGACATAAGCACCAAACGTGGACTCCAAGATGAACTTTAGATTTCATTGTCTCAGAGTTCCCATTTTCGCTGGTGTCTAGGAAATATAGAAGGCTACTTAAGGCAAAAAACAAGACGGAGCACGACGCACGGACAACTATAAAACATGCTCATCCGCGATCATCCGCGCTGCCACACAAACCCGCATTGCCAGGATGACATCATAATCAAGTCACGACGTCTACAAATGAATAAACGATCTGAGAAAATCTAGCTGTATTTGAAAAAAAACAACAACCTTCTTCGTGGTACGTCACGCACAAAACCGACGTATCATTAGGCCTACACCATTTCATTTCCATTTAATAAGCATTTCCCCTCAAAAAACGACTCGGTGCAATTACGCAATTTGTATCTCGTTACAGTTTTTGTGAAAAACAGTCGTCCCCTGGAAGTTAAAGTGTCCTATCTGCCATAAGTGGCAGATGGGAGAAGACTTAAAATCGATATTAGTTGAGTCACACATGTATTATTATGACCGCATAATAATTAATGGTCGCTATGATATATTTATACCACTGCTTTGGTGGGAGCTACTTACAGCGGCTTCGTTGAAGCGTGTTTAGTATCTCTCTCAGGTTATCTATTTATACTTAAATTTTCTGTTTATAATACCATATATTATAGTTCTTACTTTGTATATTTATACCAATATTATACACATTTGTTACTGCATACATATGTATATTATTTATTGCATGTATCTGGTTATATATTGTCCACCAAATTAACTGAATTCAAGTGAAATTTGAAGATAATGAAATTGCATTTCTTGATTATTTACCAGCTGATTTGCGGCACAATCGCTCCTCGCAGTGAAAGGGTCACTCTCGCATTATTGAAAACCTACAGGACTAAGTGATGTTTACCATGTTTACCAGACTTCCTTCTAGTTGTCTGGGACATAAAACCCCATGGTAATGAGGCTCAATCGGAACTAATTCAACAAAATTGAAAATTGCAATTAGGAAAGTTAATGACGGTTTAATCAACACACGGGGTCCTAATGAGTGGCGTAAATATTTGATATTGTAAATATTTAAATCCGCCGGCTCACCAAGCATGATCGTTAACTCTGCGCTGGTTTAATGTTGGGCCACCGTCTCAGACGGTGGCCCAACATTAAACCAGTGCAGGATGAACGCTCGTGCTTGTCTTTTCAGAGAGCCTTTAATTATGTCAAAAATGACAGTTCTGGCCCAGATTATCCAGGCCCTCTACTCACTGACGAAATGACGGTCGTGTATAATGTTGTGTATAATGTGACGCCTGCTGTCATTTTGTTGGTAGGCCTATTTAACTTCTTGTGGGGCATAATATTTAGGCCGTGGTATTGCATTTTACTCTCTGAGGCATTGATTGTCATACAGTACGTCAAATGATATATTTAGCTAATAACCGACCCTTTTTGGTTACTATTTGTCATTAGATTATCTCTCATTGCTGTGGTTATACACATGTCCTTACATTTTTATAACAAAACAGAACATGATATTTTGTCAAATATTCTGTCAATTCGCCAGTTCATAAGAAAACAAAATGGCCACAACTGTACGCCAAGATATCAGGTTCACACCAAACAAATAATGCATGAAAAAGGCCCTGCCCAGTGCCCAGAATAGCAGCTTTGTCGATTGAAAAAAATAAACATGTTATTCGGTAAAAACGTGCCCCTGTCCCGCTAATTTAAATAATTTAAATTCTCACCCTCTTGAAGTTGTGTCTTGCTCGCTACCGCGACCACCAAAGTGGGTGGAAATTACTCATATTTGTTTATTTTGATACTTAGCATTTGCAAATCTTGATGTCTAAGCACTCATTTAGTACACAATAACAGCAAATAAACATATCAAAAACGACTATAGTCGCATCCAGTAGGTTAAGTAGGTTAAAAGCACGTATCTCTCACACATAGAGTGGGAGACCCTCTAATCAAACCAGGACGCAATGCTGTAACAAAGCTGTGAATTATCTGGGCCGATACTCTGAAAGCTACTGACCCATATCTCTGGCATGTGATTGGTCGAGATGGCCATCTCGACCAATCACATGCCAGATATCTGGGTCATTCACTTGGGGAATAAGACCCAGGCCTCGTTTCGCCAGGCGCCGCTCTCATAATGACTCTAATCTGTGCAGCATTTAGTCGGCTTCCGAGAAAGATCATTTCAGATGAAAGCCGTTTTAGTGATAAGAGGAATAGAAGGGAGAAGTCAATTACCCCGCTTCTGCGTGGTGTTTTTTATTATTCTTTACGAAATAAATCATGGCTAGCTGCCTTGCCTTGGTTATCGCAAGGATACTAGTATCTTTGGTTATCGCAATGGTGGTGCTGTCGCAATTCTCGACTTGTAGTGGACGAAGATGACTTAAAGTGGGTGAAAAATTAAAGAAAATTGCCCTGTATTGGTAAACCAGTTGCAGGAAAATTAAGTCTGTTTTTAGGAATGTAAAATGATGCTTTAATGCATCGTGAGGGCTTAAAGGGTTAAGGGTTAATATTGAATTACGACGCTGGCCCAACATTAAAACAACATTGGGTCAAGGTCTCATGCTTCCTGGGATGTGCTTAGGAGTAGCTGCCCAGCAAACACGAGACGTTCACCCAATGCTGGTTTAATGTTGGGCCAACGTCGAAGACGGTGGGCCAACATTAAACCAGCATTTGGTCAAGGTCTCATGCTTCCTGGGATGTGCTTAGGAGTACCTTTACATTGCCGTTCAAAGCCAAAAGGCGGTAGCTGTTAATTTTCAAGGTAAGCAGCTACTGCCTTTCGGCCTTGCAGAATGTTAATTTCCAAGGTAACCCGTCAAACACGGGACAACGTCCATGTGTTGGTTAAATGTTGGGCCAGCGTCGTAACTGCATATCATTTTTTTATGTCAAATTCCATTCGATTGACATCAAAAAGACTAAAAAGACAAAAACAAGTTTCCCATGAGGTCATTGTGAGCAGAAATCCCACTAATATAATACACAATTTTTTTAATATGCTAAGTTATACCATAAAAAATACACAAGTTTCACGGATATTTTGTCGTTTATCATTCCATAACTTCAGCTTTACAATCTCTTCGCGTCACGACTCATAATAAACGGGTCCCACGTGTCTTTTTACAAAGAAATGACTTTTTTTATTTTTCTACACAATCTGATAAAAAAATGATCGCATCTGATATATGGATGGCATCATGCACAAGTGGGCTAACCCACATTTTGACGATTTTGAGAAAACAGCGCGCTGCAGCATGGAGTGCATGATAAAACGAATAAATACAAATTAACACAGAAAGGTAACAGAATTAGTGACCAAATAGTCTAACCCTGAATGTGAAACTCGTATATTGATCAAGTTGTTGCTAACATACATTTTCATCGTTTTTTTAATGTGGGTTAGCCTACTTGTGCATGATGCCATCCATATAATCATTAGTGTTTGTTCTATTGACGATTTTCATGTCTACAAAAAAATGATAACGATGAAGAAGCGTAACATCCCATAAAGTATTTACCCCCCCCCCCCACCTATATTTACAAAATGTTCTGCTCAAGTATTATTTTGACACTAATTTGTTATTATAAAGCTATATGTAAGCTGCTGTATCTTCACAGCTGTTTATTTGGAAATACATTGTCATTACGTTAAGCTAAACTGTACATCATACATCACTGTATACGACAAGTGCCTCCTTCTCCTTATCATGCCTATAATGTGTTATTTACTATGTACAAATACATATATGATAAATATAAAGTAAATAAATAAATAGAGCTTGCCGGAAATCCACTTAATCACTCCTGTATCTTCACAGCTGTTTATTTGGAAATACATTTTCATTACGTTAAGCTAAACTGTACATCATACATCACTGTATACGACAAGTGCCTCCTTCTCCTTATCATGCCTATAATGTGTTATTTACTATGTACAAATACATATATAATAAATATAAAGTAAATAAATAAATAGAGCTTGCCGGAAATCCACTTAATCACTCCTGAATTTCTATTTGATTTTAGAATTTTCTATCTACTCAATACCCGTTATAATTATGTGCCACTTTGTGCGTTTTGTTAGGTTTCTTCTGATTTATTATACACGTTAATAAAGGGAAGATTTTTTAAGAATTTTCTTCCTATTCAAATGATGATCAGTGAAGTGCACTACTTCACATAAAATTATTTTTCACTTTTCACTGGAATGAGCTCCGGCTCTTTCAGATGTTGCTACCAAATTGTCATGGGTTGTGCACTGTCTTTTCTCGCGTCTGCAAGTGAGTCATCGTGTCCTGTCGAAATCCATATTGGCGAGGTCCACAAGTTATGATACAGGATATCTCGCCATCACTAAACTCGGCCCAGGGGCACGTGTGCCCCCGGGCCGAGTTTAGTGATGGCGAGATGATGGAAGAAGCCGAAACGTGCTTAACAGTAATTCAGTAGACTGAAAAATATAGAGTCAAACGGTTCCCGTTTTCTTTCTTCGTCGCAGATGATGGTTCTTTTTGTCAAACGTGTAGTTTCTATTGCGCTCAGTCACGTAGACCCATACTTGACGCGCGTTCTTGTGTGTGGGGCTCGCCGATTCAGCCTGTAACGTTGCACATTTGTCAATATTAAAGGTGAAACGAACGCTTAAGAATTTGTCCTTTGATTAAGGTATTTTATGTATAATACACGCACAATCTATCTTACATATTATAAAATTATTATTATTTTGCGAATATTTCGAAAGGGTCGTGTGAAAATCAGTCCTGAGACACTTTCGCATATTTTCATAATATTTGTGTATTGAAAATAAGAAAGGGAACATAGGCCACAATAGTAATTCGAATTTTGATCAATTAGTTTGAAAGATAATAACATAGATATCGATAGAGAAAGAAATACGTATGCTAATATAATGTCTCATTGGTGTGCGTTGTGTCAGAAATCCACAAGTGTCAAAGGGCACGGCATATTAACAAGCCACGCACGCGGTGGCAAAATGCCCTCTGAACTCTTGTCGTGTTCAAAGGTGAATAATATTGGACTAATTTCTAGTTCTGGTGACTCGACTTTTTGCCAACGTCCAGTGAAACAAATGAAAATGAAATGAATCGGGCTTTAGGCCACCTTTGTGCACATATAGGCTAAACTGGGCCAGGAGAACCTCCTGAGGATGATGAGATGAATGAGATGACACTGTCCTCCAGACACAGGATTCGAAATTCGAGCCCTGGCGGTCTGAGGCCGAGCACGCTACCTCTCGGTCACGGAGGCTCCTCACAATACTGACTTTCACACGTGGATGGGGAAGAAACATTTTTGTTTCTTTGAAACCGCCGAGACCGGGAACCGAACCCCGAACTCTGGCGTGAAAAGCAGCGGTGCTAACCACTACCCTAGGGCCCCCGCCCTCCAGTGAAACAACATAATATTATATGATATGAACAAGTGTGGTTAGTTTGTGTGGTGATTAATTCGTCGCCTAGAAACTAAAACTAATTTGAGTGGCAGATGGGACACTTTAGCTCCGAGGGGTGAATTAAATGTAATGTCATTAAACATATAATCTATCCGCATTATACGATTTCATCTCCCGAGAACTAACAAATTAGAGGAGCTGAATAGATAGAATTATCAAAATCTTGTAAAACGGCGACGTTGGTCCAACATTGTATAAATGTTATACAAATGTTATACAAGTGTTATACAAATGTTTCTTATTTTCTGTGTATACAAGTAGTCGTGCCATGCGCTGTCAGGATTAAAACAGCAGATAATTCCACTCTGCCTTTATTAACAATGTGTGAATATGTAGACGATTCTTTATTCCCAATAGCGTAAAAACCACAGTTCATTTTCAGCAATGCATTATGACCTGGTGACATTCAGGTTGACCACGTCGGTCGCACGCTTCATTCACGTCGTGATGTTAGGGCTTACACTGTTTGGGAGTAGCCTCGTATAACTGGATAAGGGAGGCCACCTAACTGTCATGCTCCTTTTTTATCATCGTGTCCGACCAAGTCGACCTAACGTGGCCGACTAATCTACCGCGGACGACATCGTATAATTGCGTGGCCCAGCCCGCGGGGTGGCTTCAGCCCCACGATACCTCGGCTCAGTGATGGTTTAATGCTAGAACAATGTCAACGACTTTGTCCAACATTAAACCAGCACTGGTTCGCCGCTCGTTTCATCGTGGTCAGCGCTTCGGCGACGCAAAATGAACATGCAAATATGGAAATCCTAGCAAGTTTACCGTGCTTAGGGATATTTTTGCGAAGCTGTACGTGAAAATGTACAGCTCGAATGATACTGGCCAAACTGTGCCGAAAAAGATACTCATATAGAAGTTCACTCATAATAGTTCATTCATTCTTTAATAAATCCATTAATTCGTTCTTTGTTCACACTCATTCTTCAACATTTTCTAGCTCGTTTGCTCATTCTTTCTTCAGTCATTGACCCATTGATCCCGTTATTGATTCATTAATTAATTCACTCATTCATTCCTTTTTTCCATTTATTAATTAGGTCATGTTCATTAGTTCATTCATTCATTAATGTTTTTATTCATTCATTCATTTAATAATTTACATATTTATTCATTCAATGATTTCTTAACTTTTTCATTTTTCATTCATTCATTGAGATTCATTTTCTTCCAATTAAAGCTTCCAATTGCAGACGGAATTCCTACTTCAAACGAAAAAAATGTGGATATCCCGAAAACAATATTGAATAATTTTGAAGTCATTGCCGACTTATTTGAAGAACATGCAATCTAGAAGTAAAATCGCAAAAAATCCACCGGGTCGAGACACGGGCTCACGGTATCGATTGCCCGTTTCCAAGGCTGCGTTGAAGGAGTGCAGAACAAAGCGGCCACCAACAGGTCACCCCGAGAACTGAATTACACAAGGCAGGGGGGCACAAAGGACCGGGGTGTCCACCCCAATTGGAGGAGCAATCCCCCTGCCCCGGCCAGCCCGCCAGTATTAACACGGCCCCGGGGGAGCGCCGATTACCACCCTGTAACAACTCGTCGACCAGCGAGGGCCAATTTGCAAAATTAAGGTCCACTCTTTTCAAAATGAACAGGTCTCGGTCATCGCTCCCACCCCAGGTGGGGGGAGGGGGGGGGGGGACGCTCTCGGGCCAGGTCTGTAGGGAGCTGGGGGGTGCGGGGAGGGATTGGCAGAATGGGGAATTATTACTAGCAGCACGAGAAAACACGATGTACTGAATCTATGTTGGTTTAAGGTTGGTCCAGCATTGGCAACGCTGGACAAACATTAAACAAACATGGATTCAGTACATTTCGTTTGTTAGATATGCTCAGCCTCAATTCCCTCCAGAATTTTTAGCCAGAACCAGGCCACAGTTGCACCAATGCTATCAGAAACGTTTTAAGAGCACTGACACGACTCAGTCAATAGTCTCGACTTCCCTAAAACAGACTTGAATTTTTGTACTTGAAGTTAATGACTACAGACACACTATCAAACGATACCCGATGCATCCACATTTCTGTGATATTTACTGGTGAAATACCATCATTTTTATGCTTTCAAAGTTTGTATGAAATGCATTAGTTGATGTAATAAATATCGCAATAAACTAAAGATCATGCTCAAGCATCTGTATATATATATATTTGCACATAATTACATATTTTGCACTCATTTCGATTGTAGCAATTAATGCTAGGACACAATAATCCTATGATTCTTTGTCCATTTTGGCACAGTGATATTTTATGTTGATCATGCATGTCATGTGTGTATTGTTATGTCTCAATAAACTATTCTATTCTATTCTTTTCTATTCTATCTTAAATTATACACTCCATAAGTTGTACACGCACTTCCTTCTACCTCGTATCCTAGAAAAAATCCAATCTGCGTTTATATACATGGAAAACAATTGTTAGGTGATATTCTGTTACTGACAATGTTTTTTCCACGCCGAGCGATTCAACGCTTGTCGTGGATGAAAATTCCGGACAAACAAATGAGCTCCACCGAGCCCCTGAGAGGTCAACCCTTTAACCGCCAAATTAAAAAATTGGCATTTTCACCCACTTGAAGTTGTGTCTCGCTGACGCGATCCACAACTTCAAGTGAGTGAAAATTATTCAGATTTGACAAAATGGAGGTCAACTGTTTTCAAATATTGCTGATTGATGTCATGTTTTATCTTTAACATGTTTAAAAGGTGGTAGCTAATCATGCTAATGTGCTAAAAATAAATGAAAACCCGAGTATATGCGACACCGACGGTTAAAGGGTTATATCATATATATATCAAATAAAACTTCCATAGCGCCTATATCCTCAGCGGATCGAGCTCAGAGGCGCACAAATCCTTAGCGTGATCATGTGTCATAATCAAGGCCAAAGCAGGTTCGTCGACAGGGAGCTGGGCTGCTGAGGGACTAGGGTGGAAAAGCCAGGTCAAATAGGTGAGATTTAGGTAATTTCCGGAATGTTAAGATTGTTTTGGCATTACGTATGGGACAGGCAGGGCGTTCCATAAGGCTGGACCAGATATAGAGAAAGCTCTTGACCCAGTCTTAGTCTTTATACGAGGAACAACAAATATATTCGAATTAGTGGAGCGTAGATATTTTGAGCATTTCGGCCGAACAAGTAGATCAGCCAGTTATGCAGGTTAGTTTTCTTTTAGGGTTCGAAAAGTTATCGCACATATTTTAAAATGAATGCGAAACTTGACAGGAAGCCAATGTAATCGTTTTAGAATTGGAACGGAACGACTAAATCGTTGGGCGTTGGTTACCACTCTTGCAAGGCAGTTTTGAACGCGTTGTAATCTAGCGATATCCTTTTCTGGCATATTGTGAAAAAGTGAGTTAAAGCCGTATTAGGACTGACTCCTCGTGGAATTGCCTTCAGCTGAAGCCATAATACAATATGTGATGGGATCCAGACAGACCCGTCATTACTGACCAGTCTGACACATAATCACTGAAAACCCCTTTCAGCCCCAACCATGCATTGTATTTTATAACATAATTGGAGCATTAACATTTTAACAGCCGATCCCAATTTAATTCGTTTTTTTCCATTTTTCATCAGCACATTAAATACTAGCTTTTAAACATTTCAAACATAAAAACCGTGACATTAAGAAGGTGAAAATTCCAATTAAATAACTTGGCAGTAGAAGGGTTAAATAACACCTATTGAAAGCAAAATACGTCTTAAATCAGCAATTTTCTAATATTTTTCGCCTTTATTTTGTTTTGTGTACATAATTTTCACCTACTTGAAGTTGTTGTGTCGCGCCAGCGAGACACAACTTCAAGTGGTTGAAAATTTCACTCAGATAATTTGGCGCTTGAAAGTTTGTTGTTGAATGGAGGCCCAGATGCTTGAGTTTCTGGACAAGCTTGTCATGGTCGTCCGATTATTGTGAAGATATAATGTATTGATATACTGGTATACCTCGAGTCATTTAGATCGAATGGAATATCAGTAAATATCGTAAAATATTTAGTGGTAGATGCTAATTGAATTAAATAAATCAACTTTCATAAAAAAACCAATATTATCAATTATTATTATTAATAAAAGATAAAAGCACAGAATTCAGCAGCACAATAGGTAAAATATATCCTCTGATATTTATAAGGCATTTAATAATGTTATTATCAGTCAGGAAGATGCTAAAAATGTGTTTGAAAATAGTCTCTATATTGCTCGTCTGTTTTATAATGACCAGTGTCCAAGTGTTGGACGACATGTGGAGGGGTTTTCCTCTGCAGACATTTCTTTTATGGTCAAATAAACATGCTAAAGAGCCTAGTGGACTGACAAAATAACGAATCTAATAAACGCTGCCACGCAGCGTGAACACAATGGGGTTAAACAGTTAAAAGTAACTATTTTTTCAATTGCTTACCATTTCCCGTGAAAAAAAAACTACGATTCACAGCAAAAGTCACATAATTTAGACACTTCCTACGTTTCTGTTGTCAGAAACAATACCGCAATTTTCTGTGGCTGATATACAGAAATATATAGAAATACTTTCTGTAGTGTGTGTTCCATAAATATAAAGCTCTATTTTTTTAAAAATAAGGCCTGTATTTGAAAATTCGACTGAAAATGGAAATTGTATAGTTCATCCTCATGGGTAGACATATCAATTTTATATAGAACTGCATATTTGTACAATAATTATATAAATAAAAAATCCTACACATGAACATATTAAAGGTTGATTTGAATTGGCATCTGATTGACAATGCACATAATCGACTCCGGCACTGAATGGGTTAAGCTTGATATAATGTGTATCACAGAGGGCCACAATGACGCCCCGAACACGCTATCTTCAGCAATACAATTATTTGGCCACCAAATGACCCCCGCCGGGACTAATACTTATATATAACAACATCATCTTAACTGTCGCACCATAAAGATGTATCGAAGGATTGGAAATATTCACCCCTCACTTACCATGGCTATATGCATATGCCGGTGCCCTGGTGCAGTGGTTAAAGGTGCCTGCTTGGAAATTCGGAGATCGCGAGTTTGAACCCCACCCTGCCTTCAAGTTTCAAAGTAACAAAATGTTTCTTCCCCACTCACTCGTAAAGATTCAATATTCTGAAGATCCTCTCTCTGTGACCGAGAGGTAGCGTGCCCCGCCTCAGACCGCCAGGGCTCGAATTTCGAATCCTGTATCTGGAGGACAAAGTCATCTAATTCATCTAAAAATCTTCAGGAGGTTCTCCTGGCCCAGTTTAGCCTATATGTGGACAAGGGTGGCATACAACCTCATTTATTTCATTTTATTTACACTGCTTACAAATCATTTTTTAGCTATTTGTAGTCTCGCGTTTCGTTAAGAGGGGAATCAGAATACTGTCGCGCTAAGCCAGTTATTGCATTTTAGCTTTCCATACCAGAATAATTGTTTTGAATATGTTTTATCGCATGTGAACTTGCGTGATATACGTGAACTTACCTCATGATGAGAATTACGACAGATGACTGAAAACGAGAAGATATCCCAGCAAGCGTAAGAGAGTGGACCAATGTTGGGCCATCGTCTACAACGCTGGCCCAACATTAAAACAACCTCAGGTCAACATCTCAGGTTGGGATAGGCCTACCCGGGCGATAGGTTTTGTGAATAGAAGCATAAAAGTAAATAATTTATTACCAATATTATTGAAGCGATTTTTTGCAGCATTAAGTCGCCTCATGTTTTTTTAGATGCGAACAATTCGCCGTGTTTTTCTCTGCGACTTTTAGCGTAGGGCCTACTGAAACAGCATCGATTCTGAACCTATCCACGGGGGTTCTGCGAGGGAGCGTAACGCTGCCGTATGTGACCATACTCTGCAAAAGCCAAAAGGCACTACCTGCTTACTTGAAGTTACTGCCTTTGGACTTTGTATGGACTGCTCTGCAAAGCCATCTGGAAGTAAATGATGCCGTTTGGTTTACACGGCAGTATGACCCTTTCAGTGCGGGGATCGACTTTAGACGTCAGAATCTGACGTCTATAGACGTCAGATTCTGACGTATAAAATCAATCCCCGCACTGAAAGGGTAAACATATTTATAATGGCCGTAAACCCATAACATAGGTATTCAAATGAAGCGAAAAAAGCTAACTAAAACATTTATGATGATTTCAAATTGATAAAACCCTTTGGTCTCTATGGTTTACACAAAAATATTTCAGCGTTTTTCTGCCAGATAAAGGTGCCCCCTTAACAGATGGAATTGGACAGGACCACCCAGGGCGTGCCCAGTCTCAATCCTGCCGATCCAGATTGTCCATTTCACGGTCAGGATAAGTTCTGTCATATACCCGGTGATCCATGCTGACAAGCCATGGACATTGCAGACGTCCCCCGCGCAGGGGCAGAGACATTTCACGCGACATTTGACGTCATATCCGCTTCCGGTCGCTTAGTCACGACATCTCTGGTTGGTTGCAATGTCCGCCATTTTGAAAAAAATGCGCAAGCTTTCTATTTTACAGGCCGCTTACAATTATCTTCGTGTTCGCTATATTACATATATCTCATGGAATTGTCTTTGAATATTATCGTATCCCATGCAAAAAAAAATGCCTTATTCAGCCAGTATATTATGAAAATTATTACAAATTATTAGATCGCCTTTCTATCAGATAGCGAGCGACGTGCTCTGGGAACAAACACTCCGAAAAGCGGAACATATCCAACCAACACTGGTTCAATGTAGGTCCACCATCTACAACGGTGTACCGACATCAAACCATCATTGGTTCTACGCCTCGTATTTACTGGTCCCATAAAAATCTAAATAACTGCCTGAAATATCTAGTACAGACTGGTCAAATGGAGCATTATGTCCGAGTAAAATGCTTCATTGATCCGCATGTAGCAGAACTCCGTAAAGACAAACAACAGTAACTGCTTACTTTCCAATAAGCAGTTACTGCTGTTCCCAAGATTTTCAGATAGCTTCATGTCATTTTATATAAAGGCTTGGATTATGAGGGATGCATCTAGATTTAATAAAGGTAATTTGAAAACATTGCTTTTACATTGAATATGAATGTCACTGTTCCATCAACGCACATATGGAGTGAACAAATGCAGGAATATTTGCAAACATTACAATATATTTTTAAGGATAACAATGTAGGCCTATGCACATAATGAAATAATTTATATAAACTTGAACATTAATTAACCATCTGAGCACCATGTCGCATGAGTACATAATATCACGCATCACGTTATTAAAACCTATATACATAGGAGGGTAAATATATTCGCTTAGTGATCAAGTCGATTACTGCGTTAATAGTCACTGCGTTATACATTTGTAAGTTTATGAATTAGGAACATTATACATGTCAATCCAACCTTAGATATGTATACCCTACAGCCTGATAAAGTTTACCGATTCATTTATGTACTCACGTAACATTTTGAGCAGACATCCAAGAAGACGAATTATACTGAACGAGTTTATCACTTAAATTGAAGCTCCCGAATGCCATTTTATTCGTGCCGAGGCATGCATGTCCCTCAATCCTAATTACATTGTTATGGTCCAGAGTTACAGTTTTTATTCATGTGAACATAGCGTGGCTGGTATGTGACATTTCAGGAGCGCAGTTTTTTTTGCAAGATGATTTGATTTTGGCGTGACGAGCAATGCAGTTCGCAGCCGCAATGTCTAATTAAAAATGAAAATTGTATTAGTGGCAGGCTGTTTTTAACACGCATCTGGGTTTTATCTGTCTCGCTGTTTTGGAAAACGACTCTGCACCCGTTGTAAAACATGCATACTAGTAATAGTTCTGCTGCACTTTAAACAAAAACATGTTATCACAAGCAAGGAGATTATTACACTACTTCTAAACTTGGGTTTGGCTCTGAAAGGCGCACCTTGCTCTGGGATAAATAAATAATGCTCTAATTAATGAACATACTGTATTTTGGGTTAGAGCGGTACTGTAGGCGCAGAGTGGAACAAGCACAGAGTGGAAATAATAATTTATATCATCTAGCCTTTAGGTCAGCTGGAAGGACTTTTTCAGATTAGTTAGGCCTATGCCATATTGTACCGAATCGTACCCTACCGTGTCGCATCGCAGCGCATCGTGTTGTATTCTGTACCGATCGTGTTCCGTATTCATGTATCGTCTCCATACCGTACCGTTCATGTAACGTTCTAAACGTACTCTATTGCTGTGTAAATGAGAGACCGTATTTCACCAATATTACCACCCCAGAAAGCATAATTCGCCCTGAGGCTGAGCCGATATCGGGGAACCATCGTGGACGTTGCCCCGATATCGGCCCAGCGTCAGGCTGGTACCTACTGCTATTTTTGAGACGTGACAAGCCAATTTCCCCAGTGATCTGGTGATGAGCCGTGTATTACTTTTCTTAATTATGAACGCACTACAGATAACGTCAACAAGCCATATTTTAAGTAAGCGGGGATAAACACAGCGACAGCGTTTAACGATCTTGCAAGACTGCAGCACTAGAGAGCGGCTCAGTGAAAAGTATATACATGCATATAGGCCCAAATAAAAGGGGTTAGTGTCATGAGAATCAGTCTGATTTATTTACTTTTTACTTCAGAAGTGTTATGTATGAAGGGCCATGTCTTTTGGTAAAATTCACCATCATCAGGTGGTTGTTTTCATCCATTCCTTCATCCCTTCATTCCTTCATTCCTTCATTCCTTCATTCCTTCATTCCTTCATTCATTCATTCATTCCTTCATTCATTCATTCATTCATTCATTCATTCATTCATTCATTCATTCATTCATTCATTCATTCATTCATTCATTCATTCATTCATTCATTCATTCATTCATTCCTTCATTCATTCATTCATTCATTCATTCATTCATTCATTCATTCATTCATTCATTCATTCATTCATTTATTCATTTATTCATTTATTCATTTATTCATCCATTAAGCGCTGAATGACATTCACATATGATATTATGAGCTGATTATTTTACCATCCTCAGATATATTTAAGTCTTCTGCCTATATATAGTCAAGTTAGCAACTTGATACACATTTTACAGTGTTAAAACGTTGAGGCGTTTATCTAAGAAGTCTTAAAATTATAATTTCGCAATTGACATGGTTAATATTTTCCATCACACAAACTGTTGTTGCCAGCTGTTGTAGGTAACGAGAAGGAGCGAGACTTCAGTCAGTCAACTTTTTTACGGTTTTTATTAATTATGTAATTATCAGACTGATTCTACAGCGCTTTAAATGCCCAGTCCAGATGCAGCTTGTCAGTGAATAAACTTGGATATGTAATAATAGTGGACCAATCATAAATATGATAACACCCCAATTTTCTGCTGGTTTTCCAAAGACCTGTCAGGAAAATCTGGTCGCTGTCAAAAAGCCTATTAACGTCACGGACCGAACACCTAACTGATAATGACACTGCCTGGACAAAACAGCCCTGTCTAACAGCACTTCAACAGGTGTAATTATTGTGGCGGTTAGCGTCAGTTAGACATAACTCATCATCCCCCGGCAAAACCATTTATCGTTCATTTCTTGGGATGATTAAAATACAAAAAATAAAGTATATGATAGCTCATTCTTTCTGTCAGGAGACTACAAAGATATTATGGCCTGATTTATCATTTTACTTTTGCATTTACGAGTGTATAATACTTCAAGGGATTCATCTCTCTCACGCGGCTTATGGGACCTACATGCACGTAAATTTACAACGTCAAGTTTCTGTGGATTATTTTTTATGCGAATGCTATTTACATCGTCCACTTTGTCTTGAGCTCGCTCGGGGACTCTATGTTTTTGCTTTGTGAAAATTGTTTGCATGATTGTAGGCGAATACTAACAAAGAGTGGTCTCCAAACGCTATAATGCAGTGTACTTGAAACTTCCGGTGTGATTTATCGTGTTAATTAGCAAATACAACAGGGTTTTCTATGGCCGTGATGAAACATACTTTGTCTGCACATACTCGACTAATGCCGGCGATCGCCACAGTAAACAAGCATAAGCAAGCAAGCATATTTACCTGGTACAGAGGACACCGTGATGATGTAGGCGATTCCTCCAGAGTAAGGCCTTTCTATTGCGCCTCGGTTTAGCTGATTTTTTTTATTATTGTACACTGCTGCCGGGAACTCACACGTTCAACAGAACATCCTTTTCTAGTTTAACAAGATTTTGTTAAAAGGGTTTTTCGGAGTTACATAAATATCGCTGAGCCCTTTACATACACCACGTGGTGATCCGTAGAAGGCCATGGTCTCACTAAACAATTTACCTTCATTTACCTGTTTACTAGTGCATGTTGTCAATTGACGGGGAAACATATGACTCGGAAACATAAGGCGATTCATTGTTAATTTGATTCTGGGTCAACATCAAGTTAGCATTCGGTCAACAACTCGTGTGGTTTATTCTTTGTTATGCCCCAGACTTTACAAGGTTACACCATATACTATTATACTCTCTTCGCAACCAAGTTTGATGCCGACAACCAGGTCGTTCACAAAGAGAACTCGGTGATCAATATGCGTTCAGAACAAACATTAATCATTGTCAGCGCTTTTCTTTTTTCTCGTTTTCAGGGTCAGCGGACTGTTCCAGGCCCGCGTATCGACTTCCACATGACCCATCATAACTTTTAGATGCCACAACAGTCATGTCCATAAATTCCCCGCGGAATCAATTCATCTCTCGTCGCGAATCCAAAGGGACCAATTAATGTAACTGGACATGGCATTACTCCGCCGGTCTAATTGTTAACCGATGAATAATAACAAACACGTGCAGGGAAAGTCCGTTTGTCTGGATCCGTATTGTGATGAATAGGGGGACCCCGTCTTTTGATATCTGGATCTAAAATGAGGGGGACATGAAACAGTCATAAATAGCCGCCTGGTCGGCCTTATTAATGAGTCACAAACAAAGAAACACTGAGCATATGCCCATCCCGGGGTGTCATTACCGGCGACATCACAAGATCTGCCACATTGTCGTCTCGTCTCCCGAGAAAAACTGACCCCTTGTGGACCTGACGCAGCTACTCTGTGGCTGGATACGCCGGTGTAACGATGGCCTAGCGTCGACGACGCTGGGCCATCGTTACACGGACGTTCTAAGCAGCAGTCAAGAGTATTCTATTCCATGCAGGCAATGCGACAACACGTCATTGCTGTAAATTCTGCACGAAATATTTTGATCCATTTTATATCAAGGTTTCAGAAATAGCCACCTTGGGATGAGACATTTTCAATTTTGTCAATTTTGCAAATTTAAATATAGTACAAAATATATTGCTTCCACGATGTGATTCTTGCGCATAACGCGGCTTCCCTGCAGCAGAATATTTCAACAAACTACCACTAGTAAATTAGCAAGTTGTAAGCAATTCATTAAAATGGGTTGTAACTAGACGGGTTGAAAAAAATGCAGTTCTAAATGGTTGATTAAGCTCACGACACTGAAAAAAATATTTTTAAAGACGGCTGTGACGTTAAACACCACCCGATTTTTCCCGCGGTGCTAAAACGTCAGGGTTTGCGTTGGGTCCCGTTTCTACCCAGAAAACACAAGACGTTGATCCAATCCTGGTTTAATGTTGGTCGACCGTCTCCGACGCTGGCCCAACATTCCCCAGCATTTGCTCAACTTGTCACGTTTCGGGTGTAGTGTCCTTTCAGGCACACCACACAGTCAAAGATCCGCGTGGCATGCGGCAGAACAGAGCAGACAAATAATGATAAATGATGACAGTCCCTGCCAGGCCAATGACTACTGTCTCTGATGGATGAGTCCATTGATGCGCGTTCCAGCATCCACGGCAAGATGTCAGGAAGCTCCAGGGGGGTGTATGTGACACAGGGGGTATAACACAGGGGGTGGGGGTCGGACACGGCGGGGCTGATCCCTAACGTTTCCGCTCCCAGCCAGCTGTGCCGGGATGATTTCAGGGTCGCATCCTGATAAACACGGGCCGCATCTATTGGCCGTTCTGAAAGTAGCCAGCGAGAAATGTGAGCAATCACCCCGTACAGGCACCCAGCAAACACGGGGCATTCACCCAGTGCTGTTTCAATGTTGGGCCAGCGTCGAAGACGCTGGGCCAACATCGAACCAGCATCTGGTGAATTCCCCGTGTTTGCAGGGACCCTTAACGCGCTGACATTATATTTTAATAAAAACCATACAGACTAAAGGGTTTTTTCAGTTGAAATCATCATAAATGTCTTAGTTAGCTCCCCCGCTTCTTTTGAATACCTATGATATGAGTCTACGGCCATTATACAGTTTTTACCCCTCCAGTGCGGGGATCGACTCAGAATCTGAAATATATGCAGACGTCATATTCTGACGTCTAAAGTCGATCTTCTCTTTTTTTCTTCTTCTTCTTCTTCTTTTCCCAACACCGGATCAGCATTGAAGCCCTTTCGAAGCCCATGAAGCCTTCTAGAGGCGCTTCCAATTATACAGCTTTGTTATATTATTTATGTGAAAATCTTAAATAGATAACGACTGAACACTTGAACAGGTATATTTCATTTTCATTCATTTGAAGCTGGCAATTGCGTCAGCAATGCTATAATTGATGCCGATTTTGTGTGTCAGTTTGTCTAACTTTCAAATAAATAGATATTGTGAATTTACGTGTACTGTTTTGTATATCTGGTTTATTCATATACTCCTTATTGGATTACTATCAATCACAGATTCAGTCAACCCAAGATTCCTATTTAGATCCGGATGGACAATGACGGATTGTTATATAGAATCCTCCAATCCGAAACACGACACATTTCCATAATGTTACTTCTGTTGCCAACATTTGTAGCAATCGGAGGGCGGGGGCCCTAGGGTAGTGGTTAGCACCGCTGCCTTTCACGCCAGAGTTCGGGGTTCGTTTCCCGGACTCGGCGGTTTGAAAGAAACAAAAAATGTTTCTTCCCCATCCACGTGTGAAAGTCAGTATTGTGGAGAGCCTCCGTGACCGAGAGGTAGCGTACTCGGCCTCAGACCGCCAGGGCTCGAATTTCGAATCCTGTGTCTGGAGGACAGTGTCATCTCAATCATCTCACCATCCTCAGGAGGTTCTCCTGGCCCAGTTTAGCCTATATGTGCACAAAGGTGGCCTAAAGCCCGATTCATTTCATTTGTAGCAATCAGAAGTATCTTCTCGGCAATATATCGCATCAATTTCTGTTGCATTAAATGATAATAGTTGCACTTTGTTGTGCAATGTACCAATGTGGCAGGCATTGTGACAGTAATTAACCTAGGCGTTGTGCAATCATAGAAACAATCAAGTATTCACCAGGTTTTATTTTATCATTGTGTTGTTGCTATGTCCTATGAATACTTGCCAGGTCTGATTTAAAACTGAAAGGTGTTTTAAAAAACTACACATATATATGCACGCGTGACAGAAAAATGGATTGTGCAAATAAAAACCAATGTAGCCATTATCAATCTGAATTGACAAAATATTTTGGCTCAAATAGTACCAATGTCCAACCGAAACGGTTTAATTAGTACGCATAGGCTACGTCAATCAAAGTTTTTAACAAAAACAGAAATTACATGGTTATTGAGATCGCCCATAGTGCTATCTCTATAGGTATTTGGCTGAGCAAGGAAAATAGAATCAGATTCTATTTTCCTTGGGCTGAGGGACATTGCGCGTAAAATACACTGAGCCATTTCCATACACCACGTGATGACCACAGCTTTATATACGCGAACTGACCGTTTTGATCCACGCAATGGTGAAGGTTTCATTCTTACAATCTGTATCGATCTGTAATGTTCGGCAATGGTCGCCATTTGTCATCGCTCACATGAAAAGCCAGGGGCTCACTATGTATTTTCCGTTTGTTATAGGCCCAATTTTACGGTGCAGACGTATTATGTGCCTAAGTTTGTTGTGTTGTTGTGAATTGCTCGACAGCACAGAAATATAAACACTGAAGAATATTTTTGTTAAGTTTGTAATTTTCAACACATCAGTCCACGGTCAATGTTTACCTTTCACGATATGTATCTGCATGTGCATAGACATCGGAATTGCTAGACAATCGTCAGTTGGAAATCACAAGGAATCAAGTGGTTTTTTTTCAACATCAGCGGAAATAATTAAAAATTGTTGACCCTAGAAGATCTCTGATTATGCGGAAGCACTGCTTTTTCTTTCGCGCCCTCTTCCAGTCACCGACACTATAATATATACACAAGGACATTAAATTTCCACCACTTGAAGTACCGTTGTGTCTCGCTACCGCGATCTACAACTTCAAGTGGGTGAAAATTACTCTTATTTGTTTAATCGGAGACCGAACATTTGTAAATCTTGATTTTTAAACACACACTTCGTTCAAAATAACTGTGATTTACATAGTAATAAAATGGATTTAGAACGACTAGGCCTATATGGTCGTACCTAGCGGTGTTAGGTTCAATAAGGAGTGCCAAAGTGTTCGATTATTTTTTAAAGATGCTGTTAGCATCCTCTGTCACGAAATATTACGAAACCATATTTGGTCCTATCTGACCGTATGAGGGGTCAGTAAACAGAAGGGGGATGTAAAACCCACCCGCCAGAAGTGTGCTGCCAGCCAGCCTAGGTATGGTAGAATCACGCCTATGTTCAAGCGCGGAAACTAACCCAGTTTGTTGTGTTGATTGCTTCATTCATCACTTATCACGTGTGATAATATCACACTAACAAATCAACTGCTCTCTGCTGCCAATATTCTGCGGAGAAGTTATGAGTGGTGTCCAGCATTTTGAATTACGTTCTTTAACAAATGGGACAATCTAGGATGTTATAATCACACCGTACTGAGGCAAACAGCAGTAACTGCTTCCTTCTCAGGTAATCAGATACTGCTGTTATATTTTCAACAGCGAATTTGAGCACCTCGCATGAGCGACCATAATCTTTGTAGTAATAATCAATCATAAGCCAGGAAATATGAAAATTTGATCATATTATGTTTGTTTAATGCTGAGTCAGAATCACAGACCAATATTATTGTACTAAGGGAACGACCACCTTGCCTGTCATTAGCGAACAAATGTGTTTGATCGACAAATTGTCAGCTACGTCATTAAATATCGCCCAGCACCCCTGGTACGACCATAAGTGGTATATATACCTGTCACGAGCGAGCCACTGGCAGAAACAACCAATTCTCCTGACGGCCACACATTTATCTCATAGCACCTTCAGTTCTCACTCAAGTGTTTTGCGACGACTATCGAAGATGTAAACGATAGTCGTCGCAAAACACTTGAGAAAACACTATCGAAGATGTAAATTTCGAATCCTGTGTCTGGAGGGCAGTGTCATCTCACTCATCTCACCGTCCCCAGGAGGTTTTCCTGGCCCAATTTAGCCTGTATGTGCACAAAGTGTCCTAAGGCCCGATTCATATCATTTCATTTTTTATCGAAGATGTAAAACCATATTCTGATCATATAGTGTGTCATTTTTGTCAAATGGCTCTTTGCATAAGTCTGACAGCTGTTCTAACAGTGAGCGTCTGCTACTCCATAGTAGACTACCTGTCATGGGCGACCATCTTTACAATGAGCGACCACCATGATATAAAATGTAAACGGTACACATATCAAATTAGAAGACAATACAGTACGACCCAGAATACTGCTGACCCCCTCTCAGCTCGCGCGCGAATTGATTGCGAATCCAGACATAACCGGTGTATCACTCGACTCAGGTGTCCTTTATTGGACGTCTTCACGGGGCGGGCGCCATCTCCTGATTGTTTGATATTTGTCCGCGCCACACACAGCCGTGTAATTAGTGGCGTCGTTACATTCTCCGGCAGGACGCCACCTGATAAAATACATCGGCTCAACTCTGGCCCGGCGTCGTGCGACGCCGGGCCAGAATTGAGCCGATGTATTTTTCGCCGGCGGGGAATCTGACGCGTGCGATCCGCGGCGCGTGCGAATCTGTGATGTGTCCGTGTATTCTTTGAGCATCTGGCGGGTGTCGGATTGTCTTCCGGAAAACACGCAGATTTTTTGTTGTGAATCGTTAATAATATAAAAGAATTATAGAAATATTCCCTGATTATCCGTAATTATAGCGGTAGTCTGATAGTAAGGTGATCAAAACGACACAAATGAACCCTGCCCCCCACAACATATCTGAGTAAGATTTCTTCATTGTACTTTGTTGTGAACTACATTGATTACATGATTTTGCCGCCCAGACATCATTTGGTCATACATTTTTAGCCATCCAGGTAAAATATAAAGTTGGCTCAGCTAATGGATATGGCTACACTTAATACATTGGTTTATGCTAGCTCGTTAGAAAATAACCCGTGTAGCTCATTAGTAATTATAGCTCAAAAACGTCGCTGGGATTATCAATCGTTATGAAATTATAACCACAGATTTCTCTCTGCAAATGCTGCAACCAAATTAGATATATATACACGGCACACATAAGTCAACATAACTACGGACAAAGATCACATTGTAAAAGGTAAAGAGGTAAAGGTGCAGGTTTATAGTCTGATATCAAGTCTGAAGACCTATCATCCGACTTTACATCTTACCCCCTGGTCACTGGACCTGTTCATTCGTGTGCCACTTCAACTCCACGGAGAGCATACAGTCCTGCAGCCGTTTCGGCGCATTGAACTCATCGTACACATTGTCATCTCTGTCCTACCAGGTACTCATTTTTACCTGAGTCAAGTGAAGCATTTGAGGGTGAAGTGCCTTGCCCAAGGTCACAACATCTTAACAATGTCCCAAGATTGAGAGGGGAGAAACATGATATTTCTCTGAAATTCCTGCACCAAGCGGGATTTGAAACCGCACGGCAGGCAGCGACATCGGCAGAGCGCCACGCTCTAACCATTGCGCTATGTCCCTCTCATTGTACATGTAAATGCGGGTTGCTGGACCATTTCTATTCTGTGAAACGCAGTGATGTCACTCGGTGAAAACAAGGTTATATAACACCCCTCCCCCATACTTCATTGTATTAGCCAGCTCGGTGAAAACAGAGGAGGCCAAGGTCATTGAGTTTCACAGAATACTGCTCTATACTATACTGCTCTGCGTTATAGAGAAAAATGGGCAGCGTCCCCATTAAACATAGACATATTTGTTGATTTCGTGTTAGGCCAGCGTCGCAGACTGTAGCTCAATATTCCGCCAACATTGTGTCAGCGTCTCCTGGTTGCTTGGATATCAACGCTCATATAAACATTTTTCACAACAACAAGTGAAATCAATTTTTACCCATTTAAGTAATCGTTAATTCATTCACTGGCGTACTCCGTCACTCATGACCACTCACTCAATCTGGGAACAAGCTGCGTCACTTTAGCTTTGATATGTTCAAAACAAAAGAATCAGATGGGCTTCTCCAAGATCAAAGGTACGGTGTCAGAACATGCTGAAATCCTGAAAAATGTCACGCACATTCACTGAATCCCTGTTTGCTTGATAGATTGGCGATGTGACGAGCAACATCATGTTGTCCCAAAGCTGGCTAAATGCTAGGCCAGCGTCTGAGACGTTTGCCAACAACATTCAACCAACTTTGCACCATGCAACACATTCTAATGGTTTTCGTACGTGCGCGGATCTAATTTGGTTGTTACGTGCGCGCGCACATGACAATAGGTTAATATCCGGTTTATTGTCGATATCTGCCCTAAAGCTGTTTCAGCGTGCGACAACCCATGTTTTCCAGCCTGGTTTTTTATAATAGTAGGTAACCCAGCAAACACAAAACATTTTTATACCATTTTTACAATGTTGGACCAACGTCGAAGACGTTGGGCCGACGTTGTACAAATGTTATGCAAATGTTTTATGGATTTATCAAGAATATAGAAGGTCTCATGTATTCCTGGTAATATAATTAATGCATTCTTGGTGATATAGGCCTATATCCGAGGGGATATCATTATTATAAGCTTATATCGTTTTATGCATACTGGCAACACCTCGATCATATCTGTCTTTACGTCTGGGCCACTGGTTTGTGCTTCTTAAATTTCATTCGAATAAAATTTGCTAGTAAAAATAATTGTATAACCCAGCACGCGACAGGATATATTATTGTGACGCCCACTTTGTATTGCAACTCCATGTGTTTGATTTATGTAAAATATAAAGTAATGGTAGCATAATTTGGTTAAGGGGCGTTTTTGCAGTAACTTTGCAGCAAATATCGCCAGACCCTTTCCATATACCACACGGAGACATACATTATAAATCTGCAGACCGGCTTATTAACTGGAAAATTGATGTTTTTTCTCTATAGATTTTGTTGCCATAGACTACTTGACATATGTAATACTCTTTTTCTCTTTACCTGTGTCAGGATGTGTGTGACCTGCACCAGGGTGTCATTATTCTTCAATAATTTATACGCTAGCTTTCATAAGCCACATTTGGCGTGTGGCCTAGTGGAGTGAACATAGATGAGCGACATGTTATCTAGGTACCGTTGCATTATAATAAGATGAGGCGTTACATAGCAAGCAGCAGCACATTGCTGTATGTAATGTTGGTGTGGTAACGAATCATGACTAGAGATCACATATAATGAGATATTACATTCTCATGGCCACAAACTGCCAAGCTATTATAATGCGCTCAAAATCAAAATGCAGAAATAGCATGCCATTTACATGATTTAGTTCTTTTATAATTGAATCGGTCAACGAAAGGTGATGGGAATGGTTTAGTCTGTGTGGCGGATATTTTTGGAAACGGACGCGTATCGAGTATTGGATTTTTTTTTCAAAGGGCATCAGATCTGTCTCCCCAACAATGTTTCGGTGCTGTTGGCACCCGACTTCAGGAAGACGCTGACCAAATTGATTTATACGTGATTGTTCAGTCTGGTCAGATGTGCCGCCCGCTCTCTAGAGAAACCCTCAAATGAGATCAAACCTATAGCCTGGTATCCCATGAGATGCCCGAAAGGAGAAAACACAAACGCTACTGTTAACCAAACTTTGAACCGCCACTGGGTCAATGTTTGCGAAATGGTAAATAATACAAATGAAAGGAATGAAATTTTAGGCTACCTTTGTGCACACAATATTATAGGCTAAACTGGGCCAGGTAAACTTCCTGATGATGATGAGATGGATGAGGTGACACTGCCATTCAGACACATAATTCGAAATTGTAGTCTTGGCGGTCTGAGGCCGAGCACGTTAGGCCTAACTCTCGGCCATGGTTGCTCCCCACAATACTGCATTTTGACGAATGAGCGGGAAAGAAACATTGTTTTTCTTTGAAACTTGAACTCCAGAGTGGGGTTAAAACCCGCGATCACCGACTTTCTAAGCAGGCAGCTTTAACCACTGCACCAGGGCCCCTGCTTTCTGCTCTATGACAAAAACTCAGATTATTGCATCTGAAATTAGGGATAATCAAGGGAGAGCTGTGCACGGTCATTGTGACTGGTAGCAGACTCATTAACCCTTTAAGCCCTCACGATGCATTAATGCATCATTTTACATCCCTGAAAATAGACTTAATTTTCCTACAACCAAGGGTTTTAGAACGAAAATTTTCATGAAACTGGTTTACCATTACATAGGAATTTTCTTAAATTTTTAAACCACATCAAATCATTTTCATCCACTACAAGGCGAGAATTGCGACAGCAATTCGCGGCTTGTAGTGGATGAAAATGACAATGGGAAAGTCAGGCTTGAAAGGGTTTAAGGCAGCAGATTTCACATTATAAAGACTCATTATTATCCGAATGATTAGAGACAACAGAAATAGACCTTCCACGGCGTCATTTATCTTTAAATCTGATGTGGTAGGCTAAAAAGATAACAATCATTATTTAAAACTCACAGTCATTGTCTTTCATTCGGATCACGAAATATATGGTTTACATTTAACCATGTAAACCCAGTCACGTACATATGACCAAAAAATAATTAACATAAACAAAAATAACAACAAAACGTTTCTGACACTTTATTATCATCCTCTTTATAAATAATTCTCTTTAAGATATTGTTTTTAAATCACTGCCGCACTGTCAAAAATGTCTTAACTTATTCTTAAATTTGTCTGTGAATCAGATGATTTACTGAACATTGAATATTTGGTTGAATGTCCTCTTGTTCTTATTAAGGCATCGACGCGACGGGTCATTCCGTCATATAATCGCTCCAAGGAATCCTTGGCTATTTCATTTTAGATCTGGTGGACTCTCATTCGTAGCTCTAGTTGAGTTGTTGGAGGGTTGTGTTATCTCATCACACGAGCCAAGGTAGGCTCTATAAGATTCATATCTGGACTACTTGGAGGCTAGTGAATAACCTGGATCCTCTGGTCTTCAAATCACTTTGTGATAGCTGCGTCTCTGTGAGCAATTGTGACACGGGGTCCCCTCTACAAGTCTTATCTTTAAAATATCCCGTTTGTCTGTATTATTTCCCACATTTTTTTGTTGAGCACCCTTGCTGAAACCGAGGACTCTTCTGATATGTCTTTGGCAGTAATTGACATTATCTAAGGCTACAGCTTATGCCATTTTCTCACTGGACAAGCCACTTCCAATCCCTGGCCCCTGACTTGTTCGTGACTAAGAATTTGTGGTTTTGTGTACACACTACACATTGCGCAATGAGATGAAACTGGATGAACACATGATACAATGTACCCTGATGTGATGTATAATGTTTTTCTTCGAGCAGCGTTGATCATCGAGACGTATTTTCGATTCTCCCAACACATGTGTCTAATCATTTATTTTCACTATGGGCTAAACATTTATGGATGGAAGTCCTGATAATTTTGCACAGAATGTCAAAATATATATTTCTGAAAGTCTGATAGATCAGCACTACTGGACAATTGATAATTTGTTTGAGTGACCATCTTTAAAAATATTGTCCGAAAGTATTAGAAGCACAGTACATTAATTTCTTCGGTGAGGTGGATCCATATTTTTTTCGAGGGCGGTGTGGTTATATTGACATCCGCTCAGGTCACATCTGGCTACGTCGTAGCCAGAGGTGACCTGAGCGGATGTCAATATATTTAGTTAGAAGGATCTCACCCTCTACTATGTTCCGGGTTAGAACGCAACAAATATCTGAAACGTAAGATACTCACATCATCACAAATAGTTAAAATGGCCGAAATATTTTTCGGGAGGTGTTTCAAAAATGCTCTCATATGAAAAATAACTGATGGAATGTTTCAAAATCAACTGAGTGAATGCATAAATGGTCACTAATTTAGGTGAACCCAATTAAAATGTATTTCTAGGGCGTTAATAGGGGTTAAATCGATCGCGTGCGCCGGCGGAACGCCATCTTACGGTTCAGATATGGAATGCTTGCTAATATAACCCGTAACACGTTCTGGAGGGTGGCGTTTGCTAACTAAAAATATTGTACAGTTTTATACACATATTATAGCGATTGTATGACGGGCTGTGACGGGTTAACTGTCCCACTTGCACGTATCCATCTGTGCTCAGTGAATTAAATCTAATATAGTTAACGCGCATCCCTTATATAGTGTCCATCTATTTTTCTAAACAGAATGCTATAACAGAAGTTGATGATGAAAAGGTTATAACGTTAATTCCATACACAGGCACAGGTATTATTGCACAACAATTTCATCTTTAAATAACCATGTGTTGGAGGATTTTTATTTTGTCTTAGCAAAATCATCATTTTTATTTGAGATGATGAAATGTAGGCATTTTGTCGATGCCACTAACGTGGGTCGTTGCAGCGAAGAACAACTTGTGTGTGTTAAAAAGATATACAATTATATAATTTTTCGATTTAACCCTTTCAAGCCTGAATTTATCATTGTCATCTTCATCCACTACAAGCCGCGAATTGCTGTCGCAATTCTCGACTTGTAGTGGATGAAAATGATTTGATGTGGTTTAAAAATTAAAGAAAATTGCCATTAATTCGTAAACCAGTTTCATGGAAATTATCATCATGAACCCTTGGTTGTAGGAAAATAAGGTATGTTTACAGAGATGTAAAATGATACATTAATGCATCGTGAGGGCTTAAAGGGTTAAGGGTCAACTGGGCCTGATATTAGAGGTGTCAATTACTTCAGCAATTTTCTCATCAATATATATAAATACACTCATTCTCAGTGTTCTTTTCTGTCTACGGATGGTAGTGTACAATATGAATTGCTCAATTGTATTGAACAAGCAAGTGTAGCAAATGGAAATGAACGCACTGAATTTTGATGAATAATGTGTTTTTTTTGTTAGTGAATATTTTTTTTTCAAAAGATGCTATGGTGCATAATTATGTGCGACAACACAGCTGAAAGGGTTGAGCGCCGCCGAGCACTATACACATGACGGCACTAAAATATCATGGACAGTCATTCACCTGGTCTCGGAAAACAGGATACAATTTTAGGAAAATCAAACCCATAAGAAACACTCTGTGGGTGGGTCTCAAAAGCAATTAAACATGATTAAAAAACACCTTTCTTTCTTTATGTGTTACAGTTGCCAAAGACGTTTGTCAATCTGAGGATTTTGAGGCGGAGTGCTGGCAGAATGAAGTGATTGTTATGACCCGTGCCATGTACGGGCGCATGAGGGTGGGGCGGTGTGCAGCGGAGAGCATGGGTCACATCGGCTGCAGCGGGGAGGTGCTACCGCTGCTCGACAGGTGGTGCTCCGGCAGGCAGAAATGTCTGGTGAACGTCCCCAACAAGGATCTGGATCGAACCCGCCCCTGCCCGTCCGAGCTGAAGACCTATCTGGAGGCGACGTACACCTGTGTAAGAGGTGAGTGTACACTGATAAATTTAAATCAAAATATATAATTATCCTAATTCTCAGAGAGCGAATACGATCCCGAATGCAAAGTCGGTAATTAACTTTTTCCCGTTATCTCATTTAAATTTTCACCTGCTTGAAGTTGTGTCTCGCTGCCGCGACCCACAACTTCAAGCAGGTGAAAATTACTCATATTTGTTTAATTTGAGATAATATATTTGCAAATCTTGATGCTTAAACACACATTTCGTTCCTAATAACAGTGATCTTATCGGCTAATAAAACGGACTGAAAACAACATTAGTCCAGCCTAGCGTCGAAAGAGTTAACACATATACTTGAAGCTACGTGTCGCAACATAAAAAGCAGCGTCTTGCTGCCGACGTTACAGACCCTATATGAAGATGTCATATTGTGTTTTTTTAATTCTACTAGCTACCGCATCTTCCTTGAATGACAGTAATTTACTTCTCAGGACTTCGTCTAGCTGCCGACGTTACAGACCCTATATGAAGATGTCATATTGTTTTTCTCCGTTCTACTAAGCACCACATCTCCCTTGAATGACAGTAATTTACTTCTCAGGACTACGTCTAGCTGCCGACGTTACAGACCCTATATGAAGATGTCATATTGTTTCTCTCCGTTCTACTAAGCTACCACATCTTCCTTGAATGACAGTAATTTACTTCTCAGGACTATTATCATTCGCGGGTAGCTCGTGTGAATGGCGCCATTGTCAGCATGCTCTTTTTTCTGCATGTCCTCAATCCAGAAATTAGGCAGCCACGGGGCTATGATTACCATCAGTCAAAGGCTGCCAACGACGAGTATGAATACAACGGGATATATAACACACATGAGATGTCTTTTTAATTTTCTCGGTGCCTCTCACCGCATCTGCGCGCTACCCAGAAAACACGACACGTTCATCCATAGCAGGGCTAATGTTGGCCCAGCGTCTGCGACGCTGGGCCAACATTAGCCCTGCATTGGATGAACGTGTCGTATTTTCTTGGTATAGAGCACGAGGTTCCCCTGATGAAAAGATCTAATTACAAGCGGCAGGAGCCTACGAGGCGATATTACAGCGGCGCTTCCTAAGTGCATGCATTGTTTTTTTCCTGAGATGCGCCGCCGTTTGGCATACCAGCAAACAGGAGTCGCTCAACCAATGTCATTTCAATGCTGGCCACCGTGACCCAGCACGTCGCAGACGGTGACCCAGCAATGAATTGACATTGGTTCAGCATCTCGTGTTTGTGTGGCAGCCGCCTCCATTTAAAAAAAACACATCCCTCCTAAATTAGAAGGAATATTTTCAGTCCAAAGATATATTGCCTTCTTCGTGCCAGAAGTGTAATTTTCATCCAAAGTCTACAGAGATTCACAGCTTAATGTGAATGTAAATTAATTCATTGTCGGAGAATAAATATATCTTAAAAGTAAGTTTTTTTTTATAAAAAAGGATTAATTACAAGTGATAACGCTACCATGGCTACGGGGATATAGTCTACAATAATGGCTTGTCGTGTGAAAAATTAACCTTGCATATACTTCTTCTGTTGCGTGTAGAGGGTTTGAACCATTTGAACGCCAGATAATGTAAACTATTTTTTCACACAATTGAAGTTGTGGGTCGCGACGAGAGTGTGAAAAATGGGTAGAAAGTGAAATCTTTGTTCAATTATAATCATGATTGGCATTCAAAGATTTAATATATATATCATCCTTCATGGAATTACTCAACAAGATTATGTTTGAGGACGAGCACAGGATTGTGCCAGTCCTATGAGCCCGGTAATATTATATTATCATCCAGGCGGTCCACTGACGAGGTGGGGGGGGGGGAAGGGGGGTTGGTGATATCCACGAAGAAGATAAAAAAATCTCCTGTCATTTTCAAAATCCCCTCGCGACGATTCCCAGGGAGAATGGCGGTCGGTTCACCCTTTGTTCATATTGTAGTGATATTTATCACCCAAGTATAATCTAAAATGCGTACAAAGACAAACAGCAGTAAAAAAGTGAGCAGTTACTGCTGTTCGCCTTTGCAATTATATTTACGTCACACCTTGCCAAAAAAATAAATATTTTTCATCATGGGTCTTCATTTAATTGTGGCAATTATCTAAATTCTAAGGATATTTTCTACTTTACTCGAAGCCAAATGTAAATTTTCTTTTCACAGCCCGCAGTCTGTGAGTTAATTGGGCCGATGCGGCTAATTAACTAATCAGTTGATTAATGTTTTCATCAACTGCTGGCACAGTTTATTGCAAAAAGAACAATACTTCATCCTGGTGATGACAGCTACCCCCCTCACCCAACCCCCCCCCCCCCCTTATCGTGGTGACTGCCTCATATTTTCGCAAACAGTTCACACCATTCTAGCAAATACGCCACAGTGAACCAATGCTGCGTTGATGTTGGCCCGCCGTCTACGACGTCGGCCAACATCAACCCAGCATTTGTTCAATATCTCGTGCGTGCTGGGATGCTCAGCTTTTTTCTCCTGATAAAAAATGGAAGGGAAGATTTTGTCTGAGGAATAAAGCCATACGCCACAATAATCATTATGGGCGTAGATTCAAATATAAAACTGTCCATTGTTTGCCTTTCCACATCAGTTTATCTAAATTTGAATATAGGCGTCTTACATCAGATGAACCACAATGTACACGGGATACAAGGAGTTTCAATTATTATACCCAATCTTCATGGATTGTTAAACACGATATCTTTAAAATTATGTCACATTACATGTATATTCTAATTCGTTTAGAATTTAGTTATTTCACCTAGATATCAACATAAGGCCTACGCACTTAATTGAAATAAACTTCATTTTTCAGTAAAGGTTAAATACAGGGTGTTTGTTTGATGTATGTCCACCGTCTGCGACGCTGGCCCAACATTAGATCAACAGCTCGTGTTTGCTAAGAATTTATTTTATTATCCACTATTATTCAATGTATACCAATCCACCCCCTATAATTAACAGCATGCTGGATTACCTCAAAGTGTTCTGTTACCATTAGACTCATATAACTGTTGCAAACATCGTCTTGTGAATGTTTTCATATTGGATGAAGGAATCGATCCGTCGGCGCAATGTAATAGATTACTTCATTAACCTGATAAGCTCTAAGCTCGACAATAAACGTCTTCCACCTTTTCATTATCTCATCATCACAAAAAAACATATTTTGAATGTGAAATATGTATCTTTACTGAGCTTTTAAACAATACGAGACTTCCATTTTGACAGATCTGCATAAAATTCACTCACTTGAAGTTGTGGATCGCGTGAGCGAGGCACAGCTTCAAGTGAGTGAAAATTTGAACTACAAGCTTAGCGACCAAAGGGTTAAAATGATTTTCATAATGTATGTGGCCTAAATTATTCGATTCTGAATAGGAAGTGATGCATTATGTATAGACACCGGTAGACGTGCAATAATTTTGGGTGAGCAGGTATGATCTATATTAGGCTTATATAATGTATGTGTTATCTGGTTATAGCCGAGTTTGCTTGATAACTAGACATTTTCACATTTATCTATTTTTCACATTTTTCATTGTTGCGCTTCACAGCAGTACCGGCGTAATCTACTACACAATCTACTACGCTGGGCCAACATTAGGCCTAAACCAACATTGGTATGCATCGAGAAATCTTACAATCTGCGTCCACTATAGTAAAATACTGGTATATTCAGCGAGAACCTAAATACAAAGATACATAAATGTAATGTGATGATAGATCATTTCGTGGCCAGATATTGTACTCCGCTCCACGACGCATTGACGGCCCGTGTATTATATCACAGAACGCAATAAGCAAGCACTATCCGTCATTTCCGTATAGGATAAAGCCCGAGGAGCTCTACATTCTTAGCTGTGGAAAAGGCCTCGGCCTTTTCCACAGCTAAGAATGTAGAGTTCCTAAGGTTTTAACTGACTTAAAATACATCAGACCATATAAATGAGGATCCCTCATAATCAACAGCTCGGTCACACCTGACTGATTATAGCACCATAGGCCTATCATGATAATTGGTCTGTACTTGATCAGCAATAACTCTCCATTCCCGGCTTAGAATGTAATGATCGGACAAAGAAAATAATGTAGTGGTGTGTTTTAAATATGGTATATGTTCAAAATCATATTGATATGCTCAATGTTTCCATTTTCCCCGTCATCTTATTTAAATTCGCACTGAGGCGACCCACAACTTTAAGTGGTTGAAAATTACTCATATTTGTTCAAACTTGCGACCACACGTTTGCAAATCTTGATGTCTATAGACTCATTTTATTCCCAATAACCAGTATAGCAGTGATTTGAGCGGCTAATACGACGAATTCCTGACGATTAAATTCTTGCTTAGCAGTCAAAGGGTTAAGACTTTCAGCAGATATCAGTCGCCAATAACGTGTTTGTAAGTTAACCCTTTAAGCCCTCACGATGCATTAAAGCATCATTTCACATCACTGTATACAGACTTAATTTTCATACAACGGGTTTTATGATGAAAAATTTCTTGACACTGTTTTCCTAATACATGGCAATTTTCTTTAATTTGTCATCCACTTCAAGTCATCTTCATCCACTACAAGTCGAGAATTGCAGCAGCAATTCGCGGCTTGTAGTGGATGAGATGACAATGGTAAATTCAGGCCCAAAAGGGTTAATAAAAAGCCTACCCAAAATTATCAAACCTATATTCGTATTTATAAAATAAGGTTTAACCACACTCCGCATCAAACTCAGCCATCCAGATGTCAAGCTGCAGCGGCAGCGCTCGAGAATAGCATCTATGAAAATGTCGTACAACTCTAAAAAAGGCACAATCACTAACTGGATTTCTCTGAAGAACCAACGATATCCCGGGAGATCTAAAGTCCTATAGCTTATAAATAATACCGCCTGATACTTATCATTCTACCTTTATCTCCACCGCGCTGGATCCATGTTGAGTATTTCACAGGGATCCGCTGGCAGGGATCCGAGGCGTTGACCCGATGTTGTTTTAATGTTGGCCCGCCGTCTTCGACGTCGGCCCAACATTAAAACAACATCGGGTCAATGTTTCGTGTTTGCTGGGTATTCCCATTAAAATAAGTCACTTACACTAAAGCCCCGCCATAAAAACGCTTCCTTTATTCTCATTATGAAAATGTTCGCCTGCTATCTCATGCAGCTCTCTCAATGTGACGTGCAGAAATCCCCTTGGAATGAGCATTTTATCCCGCCTTGGTTATTCATTATCAGACAGAGATAACACCAGCCTGCCGCATCAACCCTTCAGTCTCCGTGTCCTTATTTTTATTGGATTTTTTTATTTGAAGCTGGAATTGCTGACGCAATTTCCAGCTTCAAATAAAAATGAAACTGATTCAAAATGACACGTTGACCCTTACAACGCTGAAATGAATGTGTACAAACAATGGAGACCAAAGTATCTTTCAATTTGAAATCATCATAAATGTCATATAGTCTTATGTCTTATATCTTATAGTCAAATAGTCTTATATATCTTATTCACATTGACCGTGGTTAATGATTTTCGCTGAAAATCGGTTTAGAATTGACTGAGGAATTGGCGAAATTCGTTCACCCTGGTTATTGAATTTAATGTGAATCTGACTATAATTAGCTATCTCCGCTTCATTTAAAAACCTATGTTATGGGTCTATGGCCATTAACCCTTTAACCGCCAAAATATTCAATCTGAATTTTTACCCACTTGAAATTGTGTCTCGCTGACGCGATCCACAACTTCAAGTGAGTAAAAATTATTCAGATTTGACAAAATGGAGGTCAACTGTTTTCAAATATTGCTGATTGATGTCATATTTATTTTTAACATGTTTAATAGGTGGTACTTAATTAATGTGCTAATAAAAAATGACAACCCGAATATATGCGACATCGGCGGTTAAAGGGTTAAACATATTTTACTCTTTCAGGGCGGGGATCGACTTTAGACTTGAATCTGACGTCTGTTGACGTCAGAATCTGGCGTCTACAGACGTCAGATTCTGACGTATAAAGTCGGTCCTCGCCCTGAAAGGGTTAAGCTATCGGTAAACATTCATTTGTGGCATATGTATAATTTATCTCTGATAAACGACTTAGACAGTTTCACTTTGATACTGTTGTTTGAAACTGCAATACTTATTTATGTGAGGTTGTTTCAAAGCCCAAGAAACAAAATTATCATCAAATTGATCATTTGCAAATAGTAACATCACGTCTGTGTCGGTATAGTATGCTATTAGTCTATTTTATTTAGGATTTATTTAAACCATATATGAATTGACTGAAAAATACTAGGCCATACACATATCCAAACTATATTTGCAACAGCTTGCTAAAAAATTACCAGATTAAATTAGACCGCGTGGTCAAAGGGACGAAATATAAATCCAATTATACATTTAATGATCTCTTATTTCAATTAATCGATATTAGCCGCGAATCAATTAATTTGAACAGCATTTTAATTTATATATACATGTGGCATTTATCGGCATTTGTTTTCAATTTAGCGCCGCGGCACCGTATTGTTCGTATGAAGGTTTTGACAGGTCGCCTATAATTCGTTGTGATTTATCAACTGGTGTGTAATTACAGCTACACGTAAATGTCGTGCTTTGAAACATTAGCCGTCGCGTCTGCAAACTGAACAAGCCCGAGACGTTGATCCTATGTTGTTTTAATGTTGGTTCAGCGTCTGCGACGCTGGACCAACATTAAAACAATACAGGGCCAACGTGTCGTTTGTGCTGGACGAGCTCAGACTGAGCGACCTGCAGATTAATCACAAATGTATGGTTTTTGCACAGTTGAAAATAATACTTTAGGTATAACAAACTGCAGATATTAATCGACCGCCAATGTCATCAATTTCACTTTACTTGCTGACCCTTTTATCCCAAGAGGTGTATAGTAAATCGTACGTATTTCATAAACTGGAAATATAAACCCGTCGCGCCACTTCATCAAATTGATATCACTATTTTGCTTTTTTTTGGAAATAGTTATTTTATAATCAGTTTTCTTAAATCAACTTAAATATTATATAGATGAGATGACTGGTCATAATTATTGTTTTCGTGATTTGATTTTGCTCTTTTATGAATCCTCATTATAATGTCATGAGTGTTGCATTACAAAACCGGTAATTGATCCCCAGCTAGCACGATTGACAAAGCATTGGGCCAATGATTGTCACTTGAAGTGGGTGAAAAATTAAAGAAAATTGCCATGTGTTGGTAAACCAGTTTCATGGAATTTTCCCTTCTAAAACCCCTAGTTGTGGGGAAATAAATTGTGTTTTTAGGGATGTAAAATAATGTTTTAATGCATCGTGAGGGCTTAACCCTTTAACCGCCAAATTATCCAATATAAATTTTCACCCACTTGAAGTTGTGTCTCGCTGACGCGATCCACAACTTCAAGTGAGTGAAAATTATTCAGATTTGACAAAATGGAGGTCAACTCTTTTCAAATCTTGCTGGTTGATGTCACATTTTATCTTTAACATATTTAAATTGTGGTATTTAATGTGCTAATAAAAAATGAAAACCCGAATATATGCGGCACCGGCGGTTAAAGGGTTAAAGGGTAATAATAATATAATATAGTACGTGGGTGCAATTTGTGTTATCATGGTTATCATGGCTCAGTGTGTTGATGTGGATTTAAAATCAAGTAGCAGCTTTAAATTTTTAAATTATGTGTAGCCGGTTTCTGCGACAATAACAGCTTTAAAAGAATATCAATTGTCAAAGATTATATTGCAGCCTTTAACCCTTTAAGAGTTAAGCACAACTAAAATCGTTTGTAATTCGTTTCATCAGTGATCACTGCTACTATTGGGAATGAAGTGAGTGTTTAAACATCAAGATTTGCAAACATTTAATCTCAAATAAAACAAATATTAGTAATTTTCACCGTCTTGAAGTTGTGGGTCGCGGTAGCGAGACGCAACATCAAGTCTGTGAAAATTTAAATAAGATAACTTAGCGAGCAAAGGGTTAAATGACACAGCTGAGCATGTATTTGTACCTTCACCTCGGGAATCAAAGGGTTTATCTAAAACTATAACGATTTACAGTAAAAACCCTTTAGCTACGAGGGGCTATATGTGTTTGTTATACCGATCCCCAGCAGGCATAGTATTATATATGCCACTCAAATGAGTGGCATATATGTGACACTCTGTCTGCTAGGGTTCTATATAGTCGACTGCTAGAGTTCCATATCGTTTTGTTATTACAATTATAATCTTATATATCATTCATCAATATTCAATTACTTTTAGAAACTGGATATGAAGCCATGAGCGATATTACATTAAAAAGTCATATTTAAATAATACTTTTCCAACGATTAAATTGGGTACAATGAACACCGCTTTTGTTCTATAAAAGTGTTAGGTTTCAAAATGACCTGGGTGCATCTGTAACCCTAACTTTTTATTGAAAAAAAACAGCAGTTATGAACCGGATGCCCGTAACTGAACTGCAGTTGGCTAATGTTAACTATTAAAATATAACTATACGGATTATATTAAAATTATATAACAATAATATATATAATAATAATATATAATAATAATATATAATTATACGGATCTCATACCAAAAGGTAGTATCTGCTTATTTTTCAAGTAAACAGACACTACCTTCTGACTTTGTAGAGGTTACCATATATCGTAGGCTTCTGATTGGTCGTGATGGCCATCTCGACCAATCCGAAGCCTACGATATATGGTAACTTGTAGCAGAATACGAGCCCTACATAGTCAGCCACCTTGTGACGACAGCCAGCAGTAGCTACTCACTTTCCAAGTCAGTAGCTACTGCTTTTTGCCTTAACATCGCAAGCTGATCTTTAATGTCCCGCGTTGAATCACGATAAATGTGCGAACACGACCGGATCTCAAAATGTCCCAAGGGCGGTTGTTGGCTCAATCTTAGAGATGGATCCAGTAAGGCCAGAGGTGCAGGTTCGAATTTCACTTGTGCTAAGCGATAGTTTTCTAGAAAAATGTTTCACTTACAGTGAACGGCGGCCTCGTCGCCGCTGATGATCGGTTTCGTGCAGAATCGTAGCTATTCGCACAGAATCGTAGCTGTCGTGATTTTTTTCTATCAGCATTCCGTGCCGTTTCATTGTCTTTCGTGACGGGGCGGGGGCCCTAGGGTAGTGGTTAGCACCGCTGCCTTTCACGCCAGAGTCCGGGGTTCGGTTCCCGGTCTCGGCGGTTTGAAAGAAACAAAATTGTTTCTTCCCCATCCACGTGTGAAAGTTAGTATTGTGGGGAGTCTCCGTGACCGAGAGGTAGCGTGCTCGGCCTCAGACCGCCAGGGCTCGAATTTCGAATCCTGTGTCTGGAGGACAGTGTCATCTCAATCATCTCACCATCCTCAGGAGGTTCTCCTGGCCCAGTTTAGCCTATATGTGCACAAAGGTGGCCTAAAGCCCGATTCATTTCATTTTTCTTTCGTGACGACCGGAATTTAACGCACATGTTTTCCACCCCTAAACCTCACAGAAAATGCTTCTCGCCATTCTAGCATCGGCGTGAGGGCGTGCCAATGTCGTAGACGCTGGCGCAGCGTTGGGCTGATGCTGTAATCCATTGTTCGTGTCAGTCGGGATCTACTAAGTGGACTTTATCAATGAGTTCCCCCAGGCAGGATAACTTAACCTTTAGAACACTGAGCTATTAAATTTAAATTTTCATCCACTCAAAGTTGTGTCTCGCTACCGCGATCCACAACTTCAAGTGACTGAAAAATTGTGTTATTTGTGAAATTTAAGTCCCAACATATATCAGTGTTTCAAGATTGAAAACATATTTTATTTTTACCAACTGCTTCTCAGGGGTTATACAGTTGCTGATAAAAACACTGTAGTCGACATCAGATTAAATACAAAGTAAATGTTGTGCAATGAAAGGGTCACAACGCGGATCGATCATTCGCCAGGTGGCGATTAACCTTCTCAGTCCTAGAATATTGCTTTATAAAAATAAATTGACGAAATATTCATGACAACAAATCACAAAATGTGCCAGAATGAAGCCGAAAACTGCATGCATATAAAAGGCCAGATAACTACATTTTAAAATGTTATTTCTGATTTATTTAACATTATTTGACATTAATAAAGATATATTAATTTATAATAATAAGTAAGTATAATGACTTCTATAGCGCCAGTATCTCTCAACAATATTGAGATTCAATGGCGCTGTATGAATATAAAGGAGGTTAGTGTACTCAATCACAGTTTATCCGAAAATAATGTAAAATATATATATATATATATAGTGATATATTAATAACGTAATAATTATCATTTCTGTCATAATTTGTATCATAGACAAGCACGATTTAGAGCATTAGAAAGCAAACACGTGACATTCACCCAAGATTGGATGCTGAACCAGTCGTACGCTGGGAATTATAATGAAAATGACCATATCTATGTAAACATGATCAATAATTCTACTTGGTTACCAACAGAATGTATAATTATGTCCCCTTCTTAATTCAGAAATGCGATCATAATTGGTCGGATTTGGGATAAGAAAATTAGGAAATAAAAAAAAATATTGCGCATGCGAGAAGACACGGACATACACGAGAAAAACGAGTAAATTTACTTCCCAGCAGTACCAATGCTGGTTTACAGTTGTGCCCCCGTCGCCGACGTTGGCCCAACTTTAAAACAACATTGGATGGACGTCTGGTGTCTCCTGGGTTATAGCTCACAAAGTATGATCGCGGTATCCGATGAAATACTGCGCGTTAAAGTATCCAATATGTAGAGCTGGGCTGTAAGTGGCTAAAATGTATCCAATATGGCATGCCAGTGTTGATGGGGACGGACTCCTGCGCGTATGAGGCAGAAGCCCAGCGTTGGTTCAATGCTGGACCAACGTGTCTTGTCTACCCGTGGGGAATGAAGTGTGGGGTCATGATTGCCACGTTATTCAAAACGGTCATGTCATATACGGCGCGGGTCCTCATGTATGCCGGGGGGATGGGGTGCCCCCGTCTGAGCGTCCTGATCCAGAACAACCCTCCCACCCCCCCCCCCCCAAAAAAAAAGCCCCCCCGAAAAATCCTGTCAGATTCTTTCCTATTCCTCTCGGATATCAGGTGGCTATGCAACCGCCGAGTCGATAGCATGGTTGACACTGAATCGCTGACTCTGCTGGTATTTCAAAATCCTGATGAGTTCATAAACATGATAAAAGAATATAAACTGGGAAAAAATGTTTTTTTTTCTATATACCGTTTTCTGCATGTTTGGTCTCTAAATGAGTATCAAAAAGCGGCGCACACAACTTATTTGCACTATAATTAACGTGGTGAATTTGACTTAATATTTGCGTCGCGAATTACCCTCTTTTTAACGCCCGCTGCGGCTGTATATAGCTATCTTGCTAGTTGCCGCCGCTCTAAATGGAAGTATGTATGCTCTTACGTTAGGTTACGTTATACATGTATATATAGAAAGGTAGAACCCGATGTGAAATCCATAGAAGGATAAACGTCCTACTAATATTGTCACAAATGTTAATAGTTAACAATACGCTTATATTATAAATAATTATTTTTTAAATGAAATATTATTATGATCTATGGCAGTAAATAAATTAATGTCATAGATCATAATATTATTACAAATATCATGGTTTATTGAACTTATTTCGTATAGGCCTGATCTGGTGGCTCACTATATTCAGTTGTGGTATATATAACGTCATCTTGGGTGTACATATACCATGTATACAGCTCTCTAATCTATTAACCCTTTGACTTCCAGGCCGGAGTGCATGCCAGGATCCAGATATACTGGTGTAGGAGTTCTATTTTTCGTCATTTGAAGCTGGAATTGCTAACGCAATTTCCAGCTTCAAATGACGAAAAATACATAAATGTAGTATATATTTGACGAAAATTTGTGTCATTTTATGGTTACGTTCATTGACGAATGACGACGGAAATTTCCGTCATGTATGGTAGTGAAAAGGTTAAGAACCTGGGGTGTGCAGAGCTATCTATGGCACTGTGCAGTGCAAAAAGCCCTTGAAGTCATTCGATAATAGTAGGATTTATTCCCTTCTTTGTAATGGCTTCCTTCTTTCGAGAAATTGCCACTGTGCACATAAGGCGTTTTGAAGCAAGTTTCACTCACATTTCTTATACGGTCAGCTGTTAAAATCAGGTTTATTTATATAATAATATGCACACTTGCAAGGATGTGCCGCTTTTATTTCCTTAGCTTGGCCAGTTTATAATCATAATAGAGCGATTTAAGACACTGTTATGGCTTAATTTGTGTTTTTATTTGCCATTGTGTGATATTGTTCACTAATCTTTTCAAAATTTGGTGAATGTGTCGAGGACATGTCAGCCAGGCCACATACCCTTACATGTACCTCGCTAATATCCCCATTTCCATTTATTGTCATCAATTTTTTAATGACCACAAAATCGGAAATGCAAATGCACCACTTACCGACAAAATCCGGCTTATTTGCATAAATTGTTCGTGATTTGCAATCATGAAGTATAGTTATATCATTTATAAATTAAGTTGCAACAGATCCTATCACTACTACGTTTTCCTTTATGCCAGATGTCGGCAGCCGATGCTAAACGCCGGGCCAATCTCCCAGACGTTTGCCAAGCATTGATCCAGATTTGAAGTGCTGTTTGCCCTGACACGCCGTCATTCCGGTCCGGAAACAACCGACGACAAAAATAGGGATCGTTTGCGCCTTTTTGCAGACTTCTCCGGAGGCTTAATCGTCGGGTTTTGTCCTTCTATTTACGGAAAGGCCACGCGGTACTACCTGCCATGTCATAATCAAGCTGACGGCAGTGTCTGGCCGAATGTTGTCACAATGTCGGGCCGGCATCGCAAATGCCGTTCCAGCATTGGGCCAACGTTCCCCCCTCGCCCCGTGGCGCACTCCATTTTTCAGGGCTGATCTTCGTGACTTGGGACCGTAATAAATATGGCGACGATCGATCTAATGCGTCACCTGGCATTGTTTCCCGCTAAATTCCCCTCTGTGCGATCCGTTTGTCGTCCGTGTGCTGACCGGGGGAAGGTTTTTAAATTCGTCTCTGACTTTGTTGCTTTGATAGCAAGCTCGTCTTGTTCAAATCGGTCGTGTTTTTGTTTCGGGGGGGGGGGGGGGGGTGGAATCTAAAACAATTCGCAAGTGCATTACTGGTCCATTGTCTCAGCCCACGCGCTAGTGCAAATATACCACAATGAATAATACCTCGCCTTTTAGGATAAC
Organism: Flabesymbios commensalis; assembly: GCA_964017125.1. Taxonomy (NCBI): domain Eukaryota; kingdom Metazoa; phylum Annelida; class Polychaeta; order Terebellida; family Flabelligeridae; genus Flabesymbios; species Flabesymbios commensalis. Next base: position 20,363,837 of record OZ024910.1, read on the forward strand.
AGGCTACATTAACGGGCCAAGGTACTTGCTTCGTGAATAGTCAAATAGATCTACCATAAAGGAAAACAACATTCTATGTTTCAAGTGGATTTGTTAATAATGCTTTTATTTTATATAATTATATGCTGCATTCCTTGTAAGATCGAAATGAAATACAAAAAGTCAGCTGCAGAAAAAAAAATACATTGATTCTGATTCCCAATTTCATAAAAATTGTCAAAATCACAGAAGAAACACGATATCTCGTCTCACCATTTAACTGTAGAACTGTAGCTTTATTCATTTCAATTCAGTTCCATTCAGTTTATTCAGTGTACTAGATACGGTATTGATTTGATAACATGCCAAAATCCATAAGGCTCATTGAATATGTAATCATATACCTATATACTATGGAAACAGTATATGTATACCTGGTAGAGACACTGATCGGCATCCATAGGAACCTTTGAAAGTATATAGTTCCCACAAAGCATATAATAGTAACACGTTTCTATTCCTTCCAGCCTTGTATAGTAGGCTTATAATAATGATGGCCGGCTCGATGGCTCGACACTCAGAGCTGAGGTACGGGTCGGATGTTTGTCATCGATGTTGTGCCTATATACAGTGCTACAAACTGTTCTAGAGCCTGGAGTGTGTAGTACTGTTTCTGGTACTGGTCACTATAAAGAACCCCTGAAGTCATTCGATAAGAGCACAGCATAGCCGCGATTTCAGGCTTCCTTCTCTCACGATAGTTTTATATTTGTGCAGAAAGCGACGCAGTATTGACATGATAAACGGCAATTAAACAGAAACTTTTAACAAATATAAGAATCAGTACATTTATTCTTTGCGGAGTCGCATACACGTAATACTTATTATAGAAATCTAAATAATTAAAAAAATTCAGATCACATGTATGTTATTTTATGCGAAATAATCATAAGAAATTATAGTTATACACAATTATATATTTCTAGTTTTCAATGTCTGCGTGATGCCATCACGCGGACATGCAAAGCTAGAAATATGAATATGATGGTAAATAAGACTTCAATAGAACTCGCAGCTGCGAGGTCATTTTTTTGGTAACCCTACTCAAAACCAGTGGTGCACGCGCATACATCGTATATATTTGAGACCGCTTAAAATGTACATCATAATAAATTCTGCTAACAGGAGTGCATGCTGATTATCCTGATTACGTACACGTGTACGCGGCTGGCGAGGCAAGGCACGCAGCCGCACGGTGACGTACGTACAAAGTGAAAAATGGCACAAAAACTCGTCTGTGGAATTCTCATAAATAGCCGAGTTAACTGACGCTTTGTGCTCCACGGCTGATTCAGTGGTTTTGAGAGCGTCGGTTCGGTTTATCGCAACTCAACTCAGATTTGTAAACTACTGTCCTAATATATAGTTATAATTTGATGATGTAGGGCATGCAATCATTTTTTGCGATGTAATGTTCTGTTATGTTCTCGTCTCATATCATCCCTCAGAGCTAAAGAGTCGTATCTGCCACTCATTTGAGTGGCAGATACGACTCTCTAGCTTCGACAACGAATTTCAGACTGTCTAGTTTATATATACTGGTATACATAGTATACATTATGCAGGTTATGTTGGCTTTCACTGCATGGGAATAAGTGATTGTTCTCATTATCGCCCGAAAAGGGAACTATACAATCATAAATATTAAAATTTAGCTAAATTATATGTTATGATTCACCACGATTTAAAGCCGATTGCTGCAGCAAAACAGAGAACATTATGGTGAAAAATAATTGAAAAATTCCCAAATCAGATTCTAGGATCCACACTGTGCGGATCATTTCGTCTTCTGGATCCATAGATCCGTGGGAAGATGCATTCTTCAGCCTCAGTTACGCCTAGGATGGCCTACATGGATTGCCCGCCTTATGCACTCGAACAGCAGTAACTGTTTACTTTTCAAGTAAGCTGTTACTGCTGTTTGCTAATCAGATCAGAAGATCTGATTAGCAAACTGCAGTAACCGCTTACTTGCAAAGTAAGCAGTTACTGCTGTGTGCTTAATCAGAGTGGCCTTATGGCACAGGATGTAATATTCTTCGGGAAAAATTCCTGAACAATTATCCTTCCATTTGCGATTGCTGTACGGCTGGCCTTGATTGTCAGAAAAAAAGTGGGACCGAGGGAGTGTAGTTATCAACACGCAGCCAATGACAGGCCGTAGATTAAGGTCACGTGGTATTCAATCGCCTATCAGCAGGCGTCATTCAGGTT
>OZ024910.1:20366289-20724565 GCA_964017125.1 Flabesymbios commensalis
TATTTAATCGCCTATCAGCAGGCATCATTCAGGTTTGGTGACGAAATTTGTAGGGTTATACATAATTCGTCGTCTTGGATATAAAATGATGTATGCAACACTTTATCCAGTGAAATAATGTATTTGCCCAATCAACCGTTTTTTTGAACACTTTTTCTTCAGTATTGCTCTGAATATATCAAGTATACTGTAGGAAATAACGAAAACTTTCATTTAATTACGAAACTTCACTAGTTTTTACTGCCCTGTAAAGTCAAGTAGCAGTAACTGCCCACTTTTCAAGTAAGCCGTTACAGCAGTTTATTTTTGCACATTAGTGTAGTGTAGCACGCTCCTGTCTGTGGACCGCGTTTGGTTTTAAACACGTCCGTGTTTTGTCGGCTGCTCCCCGACCTGATTACCGTGAAGGATGAGGTGCGGCCGATGACACTGTATAACTCAGCGTTAATTGTTCCCCAGTTTTCCACACTAATTTCGTCGCTCCTATATCACCCACAAAAAAGGTCCCAAGCACAATATGCTGGCTCCAGGTTGAGCCAACCTCTGGCGACGCAGTTAAGCCTGTATATGTGCACAAATGTGGCATAAAGCGCAATTCCCTCTTCCTTCCTTTCTTCATTTCTTCCTTTATGCATTCATTGGACAAATCTTAAACACTGATTTGGATTGCCGTGCCTCTGAAGTCGGTCCTCTGTACCTCGCTATGTGAATGTTTTTTTTATTAATTAGTTAATCCATTAATCATTCACTTCATTCATTCATTCATTCATTCATTCATTCATTCATTCATTCATTCATTCATTCATTCATTCATTCATTCATTCATTCATTCATTCATTCATTCATTCATTCATTCATTCATTCATTCATTCATTCATTCATTCATTCATTCATTCATTCGTTCATTCTTTTATTTATTTATTTATTTATTCTATTATCCATTTATCCATTCATCCATTCATCCATTCACTCACCCACTCACTTAAGGAATATAGAACCTGATTCAGTCCTTAAGCTCATGGACGGGAGCTCGTGACAGTCACGGGAATAAACAGCTGACAGGACTCGTAATATTTTATTTCCAATTGTCTGGTTGGTTGTCCGGTAATTCACGTTGCTGGATTTGACACCCCTTTTCCACCCACTGTAAGGTGCAATTAGTAATAGACGATTTAAACGATGACTAAAAAAATTGATTTGATTTTAATCTATAGTTTTATAAGGATTACCAACGCCTTTAGGTGTATTAACATCGCCTCTCGTTAGTTGGCATTGTAACCTTCTATTTAGCTGTAAATAATGATGCTGATAAGGACGAAAATAAATAACTCAGTGTAGCTTGAGCGGTCTAAAACGCTGCTGCAAAAGAAAAACGACAGCTAATTCCCACAAGCTATCTTTCTCTACTCTCCCCCAGGCGCCAGTTACAGTAAACTAGAGAGGCTGGCCCAAGGTTTCATCAATGCTGTGCCAAAGGCTAAGACGCTGGCCTAACATTGAGCCAGCCCTGTGTAGAAGTCACTTATTGTCTTAAATTGCCTTTGTGAGCTTCCCAGAAAACACGAGACAATTACGTGGTTATGGTTTGCTGCTGGGCCAGCGTTTGTCACATTCACCCAGCATTGAGTTAGCATTCGGCCGGGATTTCATGTTCACTAACCAGCTTAGGCGTGTCATGAATGTCTGCCCCTGTAAACACCACGAGACATTGAACCAATGACGATTTAATACTGGGCCAGCGTCGTAGAAGGAGGACCAACGTTAAGCGGACCTCAGATTATTGTTTGTGATTGCGTTCTGTCGTGTGCCTTGCTAAATTGCATGTCAGAAGACAAAAACCTACACATATAGATAAATAGATAGATGTTTTATTGACACGATATCAAGTCATTGCTGACTTATTTTCATATTAATATATACATATCTATATCTCTATATATATATATCTCTATATATATCTATATATCTATATATATATATATATATATATATATATATATATATATATATATACAATATGTACAGCAGGGTTAGCATGGTTAGTTCTGTGAATCACATATCGACATACATACTAGACCAGCGCCCAGCGTATAACATTGTATGTGGAGGGATTCGTGGCCGCTTTTGCAGATTTAACCCTTTAACCGCCGGTGCCGCATATATTCGGGTTTTCATTTTTTAAAAGCATATTAAGTACCAACTTTTAGATAAAATTGTGACATCAATCAGCATTATTTGAAAACAGATGACCACCATTTTGTCAAATCTGAATAATTTTCACTCACTTGAAGTTGTGGATCGCGTCAGCGAGACACAACTTCAAGTGAGTGAAAATTCAAATTGAATAATTTGGCGGTTAAAGGGGTTAAGGTTGCTTATAAATAAAACCTATTTATATAAAATGTTTTCACTTGCCGGACGAAGTAACAGTAGTCACCCAGCCCCCTGAAGGTGTCAGCTGCCGTGATCAGCAAATCACCGTCATTTCGTTGTTATTTAAATACGAGCAGTCACATACTGGCCCGGCCCCGTGGCTCATTTGGTCCGGTTGTAGCTCGAAACTCAGAGCTACTGGGTTCGAATACCGACAAGGTCGGATATTTGTCATCGGGGTTGTGCATTTACAGTGCTTCAAGCTGTTCAAAGGTCTGGAGTGTGTAGTGTTGTCTATGGTACTGTGCACTATAAAGAATCCTTGAAGTTATTCTATAAAAGTGGGACATAGTCCCAGATTCGGGCTTCCTTCTTTCGCTATATTGCCATTATTGTGTAGTAAACGAGGTGAACCAATATTCACATTAACATATTTGAACGATATTTCTAAACCTATTTTACACAAGATGTATTAATTAATTTACATCCACTAGAGTAATATTCCAGCATATACGAGACGATAAAAAATATTGTTTTAATTTGGACCATCCTTGTAGATTGTACGCCAACATTAAAACACCACTGGTTCAGCATCTTTTATTTGCCGGATGACGCTGTAACATAAATGTCAATCATTGAATGCGACTATTTCATGTGAAGTGATTTACAGAATTCATGTCCATTATTTATTTAAAACTGCTAGGTGACATTTCGCTAGATATCATATTACATTTTAATCTAGACTCACCATTGTAGTCTCTGCTCACAGATCCTTTTGACATTGTGCAATGGTTTCACAAAAATGTCATCTATGCTATAGAAGGAGGTCGCTTTTAGCTTAGAATCTGAAATACGTCCATTGTAAATGTATTCCGTTTCACAAAATCTACAAACAATGATCTGCTCTCTTGACATTTTACTGATTTTTGCGGAGAATGTGACAGAATCACATTCTTGCAAAAACAGCTTGTAGAAAAATGCCATGCAAAAGCGAGCAGCAATAGCAGCTTAAAAGTAAGCAGTTACTGCTGGTTGTCTTTGCTCTACAGAACTGGTGTATGATTCCGTACCAGTTAGTATAACTTGCAATTCTAACAGTAAAATAATGTACATGTTTAATTGACAGATTCGATTTCCCACTATTAACAACTTTATATTAGACGTACTCTTACAAAATCAAAGAAAGTAAGTAGTTATGTAGAAGTAGGCATTCATCATCTTGCCACATCCCGTCTGACAGTCAGACCACTGGTCGGTAGCAGACAACTGGATAGATGAAGATGGCATTCATGAATATATTTCTTTTAATTTATCTTAGTTAGTCACTTCTGAAAGATAAACCTTTGCGATCGTTTTTTATCAACACCGATTCCATAAAAGATGATAATTGCGTATTATAATGCATACGAATCGTAGAACTATGAAATACGTATGCAAAAGAAGCTAACAGATTTACCTAAGTCACTCACGACTTTCCGAAGCAAAGTGAATAGCCGTTCTCTGACCTTGGATCCGTATTCTCGTAAAAGTTACGATATATCTTAGGCTTCGGATTGGTCGGGATGGCCATCTCGACCGATCTGAAGCCTACGATATATCGTAACCTGCGCGAGAATACGGGCCCTGATTTATACAATATGGTTGACCATATGATTCAGCATGATGATGGATTCTAACTGACGGGTTTTCTTGTTGTTGTTTCAGTGGTGATGGCGAACAAAGAGCAGTGCTCGTCCCTCAGGAGCTTTGACCACGTGCGCCTGACCTTACAAGAAGGTAATATAGCCAGTCAGGTGACCGACGACACCGGCTGCGGCCGCCAGGGGGCAGCCTGGCTGATAGAGGTCGCCGAAGGTCAAAAGGTCAACATCTCCCTCTACAACTTTGGCACGGAGGAGTCGACGTTCCGGCACAGGGGCTGTCTGAAACTGGGGGAGATTTCAGAGACAAATCCCTCCAAAAACACGACCATCTGCGCCGGAAAGGACAGGGTCTCCCACCTGGTGCTGTCTAGTGGAAACAGAATGACCATCACTATAGAGCCAAAGGAGAAGCGACAGAACTTTAACTTCCTTCTCAAATATAAAAGTAAGTGGGCGTCCACATCTCGACCCCCTAGGAGACAGAGTGTCACATGTGCTACTCAACTGAGTGGCACATACGACACTCTGGCTTCTAGGGATTGATTTCTCGTGCACCATAATAAACATCACAACATTTCAAGGAAACAGTTGTAAATAAATTAGAATTATGCAATGATAGAGTACAGGTGAACTTTTAAAGCGCTATTTTTTAGAATTTATATTTTTACTCACTTGAAGTTGTGGATCGCGGTAGCGAGACACAGCCTCAAGTGAGTAAAACTTACTTACATTAGTATAATTTGAGTCAAAACATAATATGTGACCGTTTTCATAATATGTGACCTATTTTCATAATATGTGACCTATTTATTTTTTTACCAAGAAAATTTGAAGGAGACATGAACAATAAATTAGCCAGATTGCCACGGCTGAAGACGTGATTAACCTTTAGAGCACTGAACTAAGAAATTTAAATTTCCAGCCACGTGAAGTTGTGTCTCGCTACCGCGATCCACAACTTTAAGTGACTGAAAATTTGTGTTACTTGGGAATTTTAAATCCCAAAATATATCAGTGTTTTATGATTGAAATCATTTTTTATTTGAACAACTGGTTATCAGGGGTTATATAGGTGCTAATAAAAACACAGAATGTCTACTGTAGTTGACATCAGTGGTCTGAGGGTTGACATTGTAGGGGTTAACGTCATAAAGCCACTAGTCCGGTATTCACTGTGAATTTCCTAAGATTATCTTATCAGTTAGGTAACAGGCCCTTATATCGTGCAGGTCATAACCTGGTAACCACAGAAAAAAAGAACATAAATTGTCATATTTTGTTTTTGAAAACTTACTATTCGCCATGTTTCAGCTATAACATTAGGCGGTCTGCTTTTCCAAATGATATTTTGCCATTATAATAATTTTGTGACATTTACCTGTTTTCTTTTATCGTGTTAATCAGCAGAACACATTTAGGTTTATTTAATATGAATATTTTTAAAAAACCCGTGCTATTACTAAAATAGCCTCTTGTATATATACATTATTTATTTTTAATTTTTAGATATTGACAACTAAGTCAACTAAGAAATAACGCCTATATCATGTATATTGTGAATAAAGCATGTAACGTTACCACATATTTCAGGGGCCTAATAAACGCGAAATGAAATTCTTTTGACAGTCTGTAGAAGATAAGCCGCCATATTAATGTTTATATTATTTTTCACGGCTTAGTCACTTTTTAATTAAGACGGAATTTATTATGTGTGGCACAAAAAATAGGCGGACCCTTGCGTGGTGAAGACACCGCCAAGAGTCAATGGCAAGGCACGAAAATTCATGATGGTCGTTTCTTCAGAACATCCCGCTTTGCGTGGAAACGGTTATCGTAATCATTTCAGTTTTTCACCAGGTATAAATCAGACGTTTCATCAAAAACTTCACAGGCGCCCCTCCCGCGGCAACTGCAGGCCAGCGAAATGCCGCGCTCCAAAATAATCGCTCCATTTTTAATCATCATTTGGCAGAAAAAAAGAATATCGCCCATAAATAATTACAGCACTGTCCCAATCATCATTCTTTTTGTAGGTTATTTTTTCACTCGCCGAATTACCGTCATATGCCAGTAGTGAATAAACGCTGGCTTAACGTTGGCTGATATACCTCATCATGCATTAGTCAGTTGCTCCATATCCTAACCAGAATGCACGAGACGTTGATCCAATGTTGGTTTTACGTTGGGCCAGCGTCATAGCCCCTGGGCCAGCATTGAACTAACATCGAGTCAATGCTCATGAAATACATTTTCTTAGAAGTTGTTTCGTCACTTGATGGCTAAATTTCTGTCACAAATTCAACTCTCAACTCCAGGCGAATTAAACAGGGTTGAAATAGCTAAATAACTCTCATAATCCAAGTATATTATACACAATTAAAATTCTTCGACGTTGGCCCAACATTGTATAAATGTTATACAAATGTTATGTGTTTGCTGGGCTGTCTTCTCTATTCCACGTCTCCGTCATCCATGTCACGTACTCTCAGCGATGCATCAATTTGAGCCTTTTGCCGCGAAATAACCGACTGGCTGAACGGCCGCTGAGGGAGATAAACCATTAACCTGGCAATCACCAGACAATGTTGTTGCAATGTTGGGCCAGCGTCGCGGACGATGGCCCAACATTGCAACAACATTGGGTGAATGTCTCATGCGATACGGCTCCTAATAAATGCTTGTTTAGTGATGGGCCAGCGTTTTTAGTGATGGGCTAGCGTTTCTGATGCTGGTCCATCGCTGGGGCAACGTGTGCCAACGTTTCTTTCCAGGCTGGGGGGGATTTGGTATTCTTTTATTTTGTCGAATCGTTCTGTACTTTAAGAAGAAAGGGTTGTTAGAGGCTCCAGGGGCGGGTCCAGGGTAGACAATTGGCAAGGTCGCCGAAATATTAAAAGGGCAAATATATTTAGAATCAAAGGGCAACGCCGGAGGCGTGATGGAATACACAGTTTTGAGGGAAAAATAGGAAAATAACTACCATATATAAAAAATTATTCTAATTATGATATGCATGTCTTTTTTCGAAATTTTGGAAAGGGTACTTAAACGTTAAAGGTGGGGGTGACGTGACCCGTGTGACCCTATGGACCTGCCCTTGTGTTCTATGCTGTATCTGATATAAGGGAGCACCCAATTGATATTTGGAGGGGGAGCTGGAATATTTTCAGGAAAAATTAAAAGGTCACACACTGACAATATTTAGTAGGGTGGGATGTTCTTGCTACGAATTTTTCATGTTATGAAACCTGCATTAAATATGTTATCATTTCTACGTATACTTTGGAATGTTTTTTTTTACAATTTCACCAACCTGCTAATGTTTCTATTTATGCAATTATATTTAATTATTTTATTTTTTAAAATATATTTTAATGTCGAATTAAATTTCCTGAGCGTGCGCTTAATTATAGTGTCTCGATTTCTGATTTTGAGCGCTACTAAAGTTGAAATAATTAATTCTCAGGATATTTGTCTGTCCATTGGACAATCCTGGTGTAGATCCACCGTCAGAATTACGAGCATCCAAAAGTGGAACATTATTTTACTATTACCGTTTTAACCCTTTAACCGCGGTAAACCGCCGGTCAAGATTATATTTTTTTCAGCACAATAAAACTGAATAAATACAAGCTTTCAAACATGCTAAAGATAAAACGTTATTCAAAAATATTTTAAAATCGTTGTCCTCTACTTTGTCAAATCTGAATAACTTTCCTTCACTGTAAGTTGACACAAATTCAAGTGGATGAATATTTCAAATAAATATTTTGGCGGTTAAACATTATGTGTCAAAGGGTTGTGTGTGTTTTATGTGTGCTCCAAATACACACATCAGTAATGTGACCACGTGGGCGTGGCTGTGCCTTCTCTCAAGACAATTAATTTTATTTTAGTGATAAAAGTCCACAAATTATATACTTGTGATTAATATTGATGAATAAAAAAATGTACATTAATCTTTTGTCAGAAACAGTGATTGCACCTTTAAACAGGCCGATTTCAGGCACGATTCATCTGAAAAAATGCACCAATTAGACTCTCTATTATCATTGAAGAATGAGAAAGGCTGCGGCGATTCAAATTTTGTGGAGGTAAAAATTACATATTGTTCTTTCGTATCACGCCAACGTGTAACCTGATCGTTAATCATCGGGTAGGCATTAAAATAATATTATTAATCGGAACACAAAAAAAAACAATTAACTTCGTCCGCAATTGGCCACATCATTAATCAATTGAGACGGATCTAGATGAAAAAGCATCGGGTATCCTTCTAATTAAAACTGCATACTCGTGTTCATCTTTGAATCTAACTGAAGTTATAATTGTTTTTTTAAGGTTTTGTTCTCGCTAGATCACCTGGATTTTATATGTAAAGTGGCACATGCTTCCCAGCAAACACGAAACATTGATAAATTGATAAAATGATGTATTAACATTAATGTATTACATTTGTACAATGTCGGCCAACGTCTTCGACGTTGGCCGACATTGTACAAAAGTTCTACAAATGTTTTGTGTTTGCTGGGTCTAACAGCCAGATCGCCGAATATCTGGTATAAAATACCTTATCATTGCTTATGGCGAGGACGCACATCTCACACTAGACAACCCCCCCCCCACCCCCCCCCCCAGCGAACATGATACGTTTCCCCAGTATCTCAACATCTCGGTACACCCCCCCCCCCCCCCATAATGATACAGCATTGATCACCATTTCGCTTGTTGCAATATCACAGCAAACAAAAAAACGTTGAACCAATGCTGGCTTGCCGTTGGATCAGGATTGTAGAAGATGGACAAATTTTAGAAAAACTTTGAATCCACGTCTCACGTCTAGTAGGAAGCACTTACAATTATGACACACAAGCTGACAAACACATTATTGGTAATTTACAAAATAAACTTAGCAATTCAGGTACAACGCTAAGCCAGCATTAATTTGTGAAATCTGTTGTTTTCCGTTTTTTTTAGCGAAAAGTACAGTGACAAAATATTGTGAGAATGAACGCATGAATATTTGCTGTTCAACTGGCATAATGTAAGTCCAAGATTAGTTCATTGAAAAGGTTCAGAGGTGTGTTCATTCTTAACGAGTAGAATGTTAATTAATCGGCCCGTTTATTATTATGTTGAGTAGACTCACCACTGGATTGCCTATCAGCCCCAAAGATTGACCGTCACTGCAACTCCCAACAAACACGAGGCGCTCACCCGATGTCGGATTAATGATGTTCCGACGTGGCAGACGGCGGGACATCATTAATCCAACATTTGATCAACGTTTCGTGTTTGATGATCTATCAGTTCGTTAACTCAGCCATTGCTAAGTGCACGTGAAAAGTGGAGGGTGATGATTTTACATCTGAACACGAGTCACTGACCCAAAGTAGGTCTAATGTTGGGCCAGCGTCGTAGACGATGAACCAACATTGCACCAGCATTGAGTCAACGTCTCTTGCTTGCTCGTTAAGTATTGCTCCATAAGCCTCATATATTTACTCCTAAAGATTAGAATCGCTGAACATCAGTGTGAATAACAATGTGCAGACTTTATACAAAATTACCCAAGTTTATATCTGTATTTATTAAAAGATATTTGCAATCCCCATCTTAAAGTAAATTATAATTTCCAGATTGTATAGTCCAAATATAAGGCCACTGACATCGACAAAATAGTTTCTAGTAGACACTAAGTGAGTCAAATAAGTCAATATGGGAACTGTCTATTTTTCATAATGAATACAAAATAGAAGCAAAATGTGTGATAAACACAGGTTTCCACATCAATTACCATGATTAAATGAAGGAGAAATATCTGGTTAATTAGTAACAAAGGCAAAGTTGGGATGAACTATTTAACAAAATAAAGGCAACAATTTTATCAGTAAATGGTAGCTAACACGTGTCAGCTCGAATTGATCATAATTCATCGAATCGATCCGAAAATAGGAATTAATTCACATCCTCCGGCACGGTTAAAGTGTGTTTAAAATTCACCACTCACGCGGCGTGTGTTTTTGTAACAATGGCGGTTGTCTGTAGCAGTCGACGCGGCTAATGTGCCCACTTTACGCGGAGAGGTTTTCAGGAGACCTTGTCATTTGATGCAGGTAATGTAAGATGTGTTACGTGCGAGATACGTCACTCCTGAAATGTCTGGATGAGCGATAATACCGCGTATTACGTGACTGACTACGGTGAATTCCCCATCCTCTCATTCACTCAATGCCGGTTTTATGTTGGGCCAGCGTCGCAGACGGTGGCCCAACATAAAACCAGCATTGGTTCAATGACCACTGTGTCTGCACAAAAGAAAAATCTGAATTTCCATGCGATCGATTTTTTTAGATAAATGATGCGCTCCATCGTTTTTAAGCCTACAGCTGCTTTCTAGTTTTTTGTTTTCCATATGCCTGTCAATTATATCTATATGAATGGGAGTCACTTAGACCGAACCATTTCAGCACACACGTCGCATTCAAGCACTACGTGCGTGGACAATTTTCAAGAAAATTCAGCTTTGGACACATTTTTTAGCAAAAAGTTGCATAATAATAAGAATAAAGACATTATGTTATCCTAAATTTCATTTATTTTTTAAAGACATTATCATGTTATTAAAGTTCTGTTGATATTTTATTTCATATATCAGGTTGTTTTTATTCACCTGAAGATGAGATTGTGGCATGAATTCAATTCTCAAAGTGCATGTATATCACAATAATTATTCACATTTTCAATAAAATTTATATTAGATGTCAGCGTTATTCAACAAATTGTAAGAAAAAATCCCTTCATTATTTCCGAGGCTTAGGTGAAGGGGCTTGCCTCGGGAAGATGTGATAATCCACTGGATTTATACAAAAATCAGGAATATTTTTCTAGTGTACATGAGAAGAATTACCTGGGTTCTGAGAGAGTTAAAACAACCACAATAGCAAAACAACTATATATATTAACCGTTTATCTGCTATGTTATTCAATTTAAATTTTCACACTTTTGAAGTTGTGCCTCGCTACCGCGACCCACAACAGATTTCAAGCGGGTGAAAATTACTCATAATTGTTTGATTTGAGACCAATCATTTGAAAATCTTGTTGTTTAAACACACATTTTATTCGCAATAACAGTAATTTTACCGACGAATAAATGGATTTAAATTGATTATGCCTATAGTCGTTACTAGACGATAAATGGTTATTTTAAAAGTTTTTGATTTCATTTTCAATCGGTCAACCCTGGTCAAGTCATTTTAGTCTACAATGCGTAAGCCCCGTCTACGCCTCGTAGAATGAAATGACCTGACTAGGGAAGATGTATCCTATGTATTTGTCAGACACTAGGAGTATTTTCTGAGTTTACGTGACTGATGTTTTCTCATTTCAGGTGTTGGCTGCCCTGACCTGCTGCCGCCACCTAGCGCCTGGTATGAGCGCGAGGGTAACAAGGCCGTGGTCGGGTGTCGAACCATGGGCAAGACATGGCATCTCAGTTGTCATGGAAACAGATGGGAAGGCGTGGTCGGCAACTGCACCGTGCCAAGTAAGTGGGCACTTTTTTCTCGGCATTAATGTTTTTTTCCACGCATGTTGACCTTGAGGCTCGGGAAGGGAGGGGGGGTTGTCCATATCGTGAAATTTTTGTTCATAATATTTTTGATACAGAGGTCTCTCAGGATTTCTTGTTTCTCTGTCTTCAGTTGTTGGTCAGGGTATCAGACTATAAACTCTATAATTACCTTTAGTTATGCAGGCCTATTATATCTCAATAAACACAAATATTACAACTTAATTAAAAACAATTATAAATTCATTCATTCAAACCTTATTTTCCTCATATGTTGCGAGACTAATTTCGCCACCTTATTTACCAGTTGCCTACAGGGCCGAATTCCATGCTGATTAATATAACACAAATGAACAAAACATCATTTGAGATTGTCTTTCAGATTTATTTTCACAATATATAATCAATGAGAAGGGTATTCGCGGGAATGAAATACATCGTAGTTTATCAGGTGGTCGTCTCTAGAGCGTCTGCAAACATTTACCATAACAAAAACAAGGGAATGAATGAATGAATGAATGAATGAATAAATGAATGAATGAATGAATGAATTAATGACTGAAAGAATGAATGAATGAATGAATGAATGAATGAATGAATGAATGAATGAATGAATGAATGAATGAACAAATGAACAAATGAATGAATGAATGAATGAACGGACAGAATGACGGACACACAGACGGACGAATGGATGGCTGAGTGGAATCTGGATTGATTGATGGAGGCATGGATTGGTGAGGCGTTAGGACACTTTTATACACACACAAGCTAAACTGGACCAGGAAAAGCTCTTGGTGATGGTGACGGTTCAAACCAAAAAGTATTTACTGTGTGAGGCCCAGCACGTTAACAATCGCTCACAACAAGATGACCACGGCGTTGAATCAGTTTGTACACATCCAAAAACATTTACCATAACAAAAACAAGGGAATGAATGAATGAATGAATGAATGAATGAATGAATTAATGAATGAAAGAATGAATGAATGAATGAATGAATGAATGAATGAACAAATGAACAAATGAATGAATGAATGAATGAACGGACAGAATGACGGACACACAGACGGACGAATGGATGGCTGAGTGGAATCTGGATTGATTGATGGAGGCATGGATTGGTGAGGCGTTAGGACACTTTTATACACACACAAGCTAAACTGGACCAGGAAAAGCTCTTGGTGATGGTGAGAAGATGACACTGCACGGTTCAAACCAAAAAGTATTTACTGTGTGAGGCCCAGCACGTTAACAATCGCTCACAACAAGATGACCACGGCGTTGAATCAGTTTGTACACATCCAAAAAAAGTCGCTGGCACAACACAGTGCCGCCATTGTGCGGCTAATTGAAGTTCTACATTTTCAGTTTCCGTCCTCCGCACATTATTATCGGTGCTCTACATCGACCCATATCTTAGGCATCCCATTGGGCGAGATCGCGATCTCGCCCAATGGGATGCCTAAGATATGAGTGAGACTAATAATGACTACCTGGCCTATACAATGTGCCACACACATGATGCGGACATAATAAGACTGCATCCCGTTTATCCGATTACGGACCGAGTGACACTATAAGGCCTGGGGAGGGTGATTTATTGCGGTTTTTCGTACAGAAGATGACAATAATGATCTGAAAAATATTATCACAAATTAATCGACATACGGCAGATTTTATCATATTTTCGATAATACAAACTTAAATAATTTACACAAAATGATTCTTCACTTATTGATTTATGTTTTAGTATTTAAGGATGTACTTACTACTTCCTTATTTTCATTACATATCACTTTTATCTAAGGTCTTTGTAACGCCTTAAACTTGTTTGTCTTTACAATATTATTAATGATAAGTATGTAAGTGTGCCTGTTTGAATGTATTAGGAAACCAACTTGCGGATATATTGCTGTTTGTAATCATGAAGTGGAAAAAAACCTCTTTACAAAAAGAGCATATTTGAGAAGATGTACCCGCTTGTGGCAATAGGGGGTTAACAAACTTCATTCTGTATGACATGAAATCTTTCGCAGTTTTCCACGCGGAGAATCGATGTAACTTCTGCTGCATTTCATTCAATCTGTAAAAAAATCAAAATTATAAACCCCATCACACTTTACTAGCTCTTGTAAACGCTGGCCATAAAATGTGTTAATTTTGTAAAGAAATATGCCACGTGGTGAAAAAATGCGACGAGGGAACTAAAGGGTCAAAACGGCTACATAGTTTAAAGAGGTAATACTGTAAAGCGTATCAAGGTGTGTTAACCCTGTCACTGCTAAGAACGACTATAATCGTTTTAAATCTATTTTATTAGCCGATCAAATAAATGTCAATGGGAATTAATATGTATTTAAAAATTAAGATTTGCTAATTTTTAGTCCTAAATTTTGCAAATATGAGTAATTTTCACTCACTTGAAGTTGTGGATCGCGGTAGCGAGACACAACTTCAAGTGGGTGAAAATTTTAAAACGATAACTTAGCGGGAAAAGAGTTAGTACGTCTACAGAGCTTAAAGAGTTAACCTGGTCGTGTCCTACAACGTGATCCGGGGCAGACGCGCAGCCGCACATGGGGCTTCCGGCTGGAGTTGTCAGTGGCAGACAATTTTTCTTCCCTGATGGGAAACAAGCTGTAATACATACATAGGCCTACTTGACGCTATACTGGGTCATTATGGCATACGTTGTCCCAGCATTCCGCCGACGTAGTCGTAGTCAGCAAACACAAATGATTTGCCCAAAGCTGTTTTATTTAGAGAATGCCTGAGTCAAATGGTCTAACTTTTGAAATATTCAATATAATTTTGCAAAATTGTTGCCAATGTTAGGGCATGACTTGGAAAAGGTTTCTGACGAGATGGACTTATATCATAACTAGGCTACAATCCGTGAGCAATACGTTGATATGTCGCATGAGAGCTGCATCCACTTTATTTAATTACTGGACTCATTTATATAATTTTCAAAGAAACAAATGTTTCTTCTTCGCTGGGAGCCGCAATGACCGAGAGGTAGCGAGCTCGGCCTCAGAACGCCACGGTTCAAATTTCCGATCCTGTTTCTGGAGGGCATTGTCATCTCATTTATTTTATCATCCTCAGGAGGTTTTCATGATCCAGTTTAGCCTATTATGTGCACAAAGGTGGCCTAAATCCCCATCCATTCCTCATATAATTATGATCCCCTGTTTTTGGTAATTATATTAAATTCTGGCAAGTGACGTGTCATTGTGATTGAAAGTTAAAACATTAATACCCCCGCACATGCATGGTCATTCATGACCAATCAAGAGCAGCCATTTGGAAATTCCCTGATGGAGTAAAAAACACTCCTGTCAAATAGAACCCTTTATCATCTACATGACATATTACATTTTGAAAAATAATACAATTAGTCATATTGTATTTTTACGTATTTATTGTAAATTTGTTTTAATATGATTATAATTATCCTATTTGAGCGTCACGCGCACCTCATTGTTTACTAAAATATGAAGAATGTAAATATAATGTGGTTTCTAGGCAGTAGAGGGTGGAAGCCATTCCTGTGCATCCCGCACCTTTGGGACCTGGGGCACTTTACAACACCCTTTTAAGGGATCATTTCAGGAAGACTCTGAGGTTTCCATTAAATATTGACAAGGGTTGTAACTCCTATCTCCCTTTAACTGTCAAGCAGCGAATAGAATTCATGAAAAGCTTATTACCTTTGTTGCATCATGCGTCACAGACCGCCTGTTTTCGGGTTCAAATCCTTCGTACATTTTATTTGATAACTCACACTAGAGTATTGAATCTTATATCAATTACATTAAGCCTATAAGCTGCGATGCCAACCACATACATTTTTAATCTGTGCATATTCCACTGAGACACATGATTATACCTCACCCGACTCGCTCAACCAGGACCATAAATATACATGTATCAAGCACAGCGGCGATTCGAACTCGGTAGCTCTAAGTTTCAAGCCACAGCCAAACAAACTGAATCACGGGACCAATATTGAGCAAGCGTTGGCTTAGAGTTCCTATCCACTGGAATGACAGAGGATGCGGAAGATGAATGTACAGCAATTATTGATCCCACACATTAAAATTGCGTTAGGGATCGACTGATAACAGAATCATTAATCACCAGGATTAATAGGTGCAGATCCCATCACTGTGACGGGCACCGGGATCAATCTGGTCTCACAGAGAGAAACGTTGGTCCAGATCTGGCTCAATGCAGGGCCAACGTCTCCAACGTCGGCCCTGCATTGAGCCAGATTCGGGCCAATGTGTGGTATGATCATAGAATGGTCCACTTAATAACGATGGGTGATCATCTCCAAATTAGGTTGTCCGTCACTATCTGTATAACACTATGATTAACGTGACCTTATAGTTTGTACATTATTTTATATTATAAACAAAAAAATTGCGACAGTCTTCTTTTATATTGGCAAGTCAGTCTAATGGACACATTATGTGACTAGTAATACAATTTTTTGCCTCGAGATTTTTTCCATCATAACTTATTTTGACGCGATCTACCATGAAATACCATAGAACAGTAAAATACGAAGTATAGGTTCTGTTACCCCAATTTATTCCACAATCAACTGTGCACGAATTATTAGAAAGTTTATTTATTCCTTTATTGGTCCATTCTTTGATTAATTAATAAAATAATCCATTAATTGTGTTTCTCGTTTGTTTGTTCGTGATTTGTTTGCTCACTGATTGATCAATCAATCAATCAATCAATCAATCAATCAATCAATCAATCAATCAATCAATCAATCAATCAATCAATCAATCAATCAATCAATCAATCAATCAATCAATCAATCAATCAATCAATCAATCAATCAATCAATCAATCAATCAATCAATCAATCAATCAATCAATCAATCGATCGATCGATCAATCAATCAATCAATCAATCAATCAATCAATCAATCAATCAATCAATAAATCAATCAATCAATCAATCAATCAATCAATCAATCAATCAATCAATCAATCAATCAATCAATCAATCAATCAATCTATCAATCAATCAATCAATCAATCAATCAATCAATCAATCAGTCAGTCATTCAGTCAGTCGGAGTGGGGCTATGTAAAAACCACTACAAAACCCCACCCGAATCCACCTTGGCAAAAGCCTCGTTTTGGGCAAAATTCAAAATGGCCGCCATTAAACAAGTAATTTATGTACATTTTTAATAAATCGCTTTCAATTGAGTACTAAACCGACTAAACATCATAGAGCCACATATAATATGTATTTTCGCACTACTTTTTGAAGGGATTCTATTTTTGTTCATTAAAAAATATTTATTGCCTGGACTAATTATTTGTTTTGTCTGACCACTACATTCTAAGCCGGGATTGGAGAGTTATTGTTGATTAAGTACAAACCAATTATCATGGTAGGCCTACAGCTACAGCTGTTGATCATGAGGGATCCTCATTATGGTCGGATGTATTTTAGGTCAGTCTCGGAGCTCTACATTCTTAGCTGTGGAAAAGGCCTCGCAGCTAAGAATGGAGAGCTCTTCTGGCTTTATGCTAAGCAGGCACAGCTACCATTTTTAGAAAGTGATGCCAAGTGATATATTATCGTGACGATAATGTCAATGCTAGTCAAGCGAGATATACAGATAATACAGTTTCCGATGTAGAATGACAGAAATCTACTCTTCTTTATACATAATTGTCCTTTGTAGCGAGCCCGTCACGAGCCCCCACCCTGACTGCAGTGGTTCCGTTAGGCCTACACTCTAACGCGAGAACGAATACCTCTGGGGAATGCAGGATGCAAACCCCGAACCTCTCGCATTGCGAACATCCGTTCTTATCTGTGACTACTTCTTCGATTCCGGAAGCTGCAGGACTTCAAAGGTGGATCATGAGTCGTGACGGCTCCCCGGCAAACACGAGAAGTCAGTTCAGTGTTGTTTTAATGTTGTGCCAACGTCGGAGACGTTGGCACAACATTAAAACAACGTTGGGTTGCGTTGGGTCAACGCCTCGTATTTACCGGGGACCTGTGTCATTTGAATGCCCCGCTCCAACTGAATCCCCCAGTTTGATCCCGACTCCAAAATTACACTTATTATGACACCTTTTAGCCCTTGCCTGCTGAACTGCTCCTATATTGTTTCTTTTATTCGAAGCTGGGATTGCTGACGCAATTTCCAGCCTCAATTGAAAGAAACATATTTAAAAAAAATGTAGTTTTGAAAAATAGTCACCTTCTGTGATCCCTTATTTATTAGTCGAGTGTCTACCACAGCACATTACATCAATCAAAGTGACATTTTATTTAGTTTAAACTTGTTTAAAACGTACATATATACGGGCCTAGTAGGGCAAGGGATAACCCTTTTATCGCTGTATATAAATATTAGTATGCATGTCTTTCAAATATATAGGCCCTGTAATTATACACGATCAGTAGTATCTGGGACAATTTCAAATTGCCGATGTTCCACTTTCTGAATTCTCAACCACGTGAAGTAAATGACAGCGTGACTCGGCGTGGATGAAATTCCAATTTTCTGTTTGTATCACAGGGGCCGTATTTTCGTACAGTTTACAATATATCGTAGGCTTCGGATTGGTCGAAATGACCATCTGGACCAATCCGAATCCTACAATATATCGTAACTTATACGAGAATGCGGGCCCAACTCTCAAAGAGTCACCTACACCCTAACAACCTGACTGAAGGACGAATCGATTAGGACGGCGTCCTGGTTTTCTAAAGCGGACCTGGATTCATGCACATCGTGTCTGCCACGCCGCGAGCTGGGATTAAATGTGCCGTTTTGGAGAATTTCATTTCTAGAGTCTGGTAATAAATAAATATAGCACATTGATTTATTTTTTCACGTCTGCTTGAATTGCGGGCGCTAAACAGCATGCAGTTGTTAATATAAGTTTATCATTTTTTAAATGAAAATAAGTAATTTCATCCACCCAGAACTGTGTATTACTATATCGCATTTCAGGGCTTGAAGTGGTAGGAAATTATAAGTCCAGTATATTATGGTACTGAGAAGTGTAAATCGGGTCCAATTACGCCTTCCTCAGTTGCCTTGAGTTTGGTCCCAGTAAACACAAAATATTTGTACAACATGTATGCAATGCTGGACCAACGTCAAAGATGTTGGGCGGACGTTGTATAAAT
Source organism: Flabesymbios commensalis (assembly GCA_964017125.1). Lineage (NCBI taxonomy): Eukaryota > Metazoa > Annelida > Polychaeta > Terebellida > Flabelligeridae > Flabesymbios > Flabesymbios commensalis. Next base: position 20,385,075 of record OZ024910.1, read on the forward strand.
GTTATGTAAATGTTTTGTGTTTACTGAGATACGACTCACGGCTAATATATTACAGGAAAAGATAAATTATTCACGTCTTCATTAATAAATTAATTACATTTAGTTTATTAGCGTATAAATAACAGCGAACAGGAAGAAGAAAAAATCACTTAACAAAAAAATAATTTGGTTTACAAACAGTAATATTTAGGCATATATGTGCAGACATCATTTAAAATCAACTGCAAAACAGCTGAGTTAATTCGAAAAATAGAAATGTGAGCCAAACTAAGTCAATGTATATAATTATTATACAAGCATGCACACTGGAAAAATACAGTTACATGGTTAACTTGAAGTTGTATCACTCCACCACGACCCACAAATTCAAGTGTGTGCAATTTAATCGAAACTTATGCCGATAATTATTAGCAAATTGTCATTTTTTCATTTTTCATCGACAGAAATAGGTGATGAATTTCGTGAATGGCCTCCGCCTTGAGTAAATATCAACAGCACTACTACATTACAAACTTATCATACTACTGTAGTTTTCACAGAGACGAATATAAACAGCAACTTACAGATATTCTACTTCAACCATATCAATTCTATCTCGCCCACGTATGGGAAACCCAGCAAACACAAAAATATTGTATGACATTTATATAATGTTGGACCAAAGTCGAAGACGTTGGGCCGACGTTGTATAATATATAAATGTTGGGCCTATATTTGCTGGAAATATGATTCTGGCCACAAATTGAGGAGATAATTGCCGTTTTAAAAAAGCTGAGCCCGCCGCCGTATCGCAGACTGGATTATATTAAATGAATTAATGTTGAGCATCGTGGAATTTTCACGGATCGCGTGAAATTCGCGAAAATAAAGATTTCGCGAACTTGTAGCTGCACACGAGAATAACTCTTTTGGGTCAAGACGAACAGCAGTATCTGCTTACTTGTCAAGGGCGCGGCTACCGCTCTTTACCTTGTGTTGATAAGAGTTACTAGATTCAGATGGCCCGATTTGGGGGTTGAACGCGGAACCTATCGGTTTACAGTCACACGAATTCTGCTTATATTAAATAAATCTAGCACGCCTTCCATTCATTAGAAGTTGGAAATTGCGTCATGAATTCCAGCTACATTTGAAAGAAAATAACTACATATGTGTCTACAATTGAACACATTAAACTAGAGTTTTTCATTTTGTATTAGCACATTAAATATCAGGGTTTTATCATGTTAGGTAAAACGTGACATCAATCAGCGATATTTCAAAATCGTAGACCTCCATTGTGTTAAATTTGAAATTTTTTCAACCACTTGAAGTTGTGGATCGCGGGGTTAGAGAGTCGAGTACTTTATATAACTGTGTAGGACCCCCTCCCCCTTCGATCTGCAGTCAACAAATAAATTGCTAAAATTCCCGTCTTTACGATGTGATAGCTTTTAAATCCAGATGATCCGCTCTGTGCTGATGCGTAGGCTGCATGGCATATCACGCAACCATGTCAATTAACACTCTACCTTCTAGGGACGCGTATGGCAACACAAATATTTTTCACATCAACAAAATCAATATTTTCGATTTTACATTCATTTATTTCTGAAAAATGAATACTAAATGGGGTCTGTGCCATAGTAGTTTTTTAACATCATCTCAGGTCAGCGGCAGCTGCTCTGGCCACGCTTCTGAGCTGAACTGACGTTAAAACAACTAATGTCTAATAATAAACAGAAATCGCTGCGTCGGTAGGAAAAGGGTCTACCCTAGGCGTCCCAGAGGGTTTATCTAATGCCTTCATCTGTCCACACATAACGATCGCTTTTATTTTGTAACATGTAACTCATCAGGGCTGGAAATGTGGAAAATAATGATATATATATTTGTAATGCAGTTTTAATCCCGCGTGGATAGCCTACATGTAGAATGATACTTTTGGTCATTTCAATCGGATTCTGGTATTTGTCAGCACGAAGCCGATTTAAAGGGATCGGATTTTTGCGCACGAATATTCGGCCGTCGTCGGAGTGACGAGCTAACAAAATCCCTTGAAGCAGGGAAGGTGCACACCTTTCTACCGACCTATATACAGTCGATACCTGCTTATTATCATTATTTTAAAAATAACTATTCATAAAAGAGATGTGACTTTGTAATCGTTGTGTTCGTAGTTTTCAGAAAAAAATTAAAACTGGGACTATTTGTTGAGATTTTGTTTGGCAAATATGTGTCACTGGCAGGTAAAGGGTTAACCCCTAAACTGCTAAGGTAATTTATTTATATTTTCAACCACCTGAAATTGTGTCTCGCTACCGCGATCCACATCCTCAAGTGGTTGAAAATTACTCATCTATGTTAAATTTGTGACCAAACATTTACAAATATCGATGTTTAAACAGTCATTTTATTCCAAATATCAGTGATTTAGCCGGCAAATAAAACGGACTAAAACGACCGTTGTCGTCATCAGTAGGCAAAGGGTTAACACGTGTGATTGTAATATCTGAAAAAGGTGAAATCACAGTTATTGGGAAAGAAATGTGTGCTGAGACATCAAGATATGCAAAAGTTTGGTGTCAAATATTATTAACCCTTTAACCGCCAAATTATTCAATTGAAATTTTCACCCACTTGAAGTTGTGTCTCGCTGACGCGATCCACAGCTTGAAGTGAGTGAAAATTATTCAGATTTGACAAAATGGAGGTCAACTGTTTTCAAGTATTGCTGATTGATGTCACATTTTATCTTCAACATGTTTAAAAGATGGTACTTCATGAGCTAATAAAAAATGAAAACCCCGAATATATGCGGCACTGGCGGTTATAGGGTTAAACAAATATGAGTAATTTTCACCCACTTCAAGCTGTGGGTCGCGGTAGTGAGATAGACCCTCAAGTTGCGCACTTATTTTGCCAGAACATAAATCATTAGAGAAAGATTCTTACTGGCAATATAACCTTCAGTTTTAGAAAAAAATAATCTTTTTAATATTTCGATGAAGAAGTTTTATGAAAGTCAATTATTTCTTCCAATTCACTTGAAGTTGTGTCTCGCTGACGCGATCCACAACTTCAAGTGAATGACAATTATTCAGATTTGACAAAGTGGAGGTCATCTGTTTTAAAATATTGCAGATTGATGTAACATTTTATCTTTAACATGTTTAAAAGGTGGTACTTAATGTGCTAATATAAAATGAAAACCCAAATATATGCGGCACCGGCGGTTAAAGGGTTAATAGCTTTTAGGATAACACCACAAATAAGCCAGCAAGCCAAGGGGTAAAATGCGTAGCATTTAACAAAATTTCCCGTGAATTTACTCAGTGTCATGACCATACACAAAGCATAATTTTGAAACTTTTCATTTACTTTCTGACCCTCCCCCCTACATGACTACGTCCTTTTGATTCTGGTATCTCTGGTGCGACAGGGGTCTAAAAAACGTGGATATAAATCACAATATCTCTCCGGCGGGGTCTGCTTTTTAATGTGGGAAAAATAACCGTCTGCTTTTTAACAAGGAAAAACTAAACTTTTTACTGGCATGCGAAGCCGCGCAGCAAATAGGTCTAAAGGTAATGAACAACAAAGGCAACCAGCAGTAATGGTAACTGCTCACTTGAAAAGTAAGCCGTTACTGCTGTTAACATTTGAACGACACAGTACTCTTATCGACGCGTATTTATTTCCCCATTACAAACGCAGCCGGCATTTTTTTCAGATGAAAACTCCACATTTATCCGTTCCATTAAAACACAGCGCTCAATAAACTGATACTAAATAGGCAGTTTAAAAACCCATTCGCGGCCGCAGTCACGCTCGCTATTCGTGATAATTTTCTGTTCCCCGAAAAAACTAAACTGTTTTTTTTTCAGATTTTTGTTACTTTTTTAGTCCGGCCACAATCTGCAGGAGACATGACGTAATTGAAAATCAATCTCTACCCCAAAAACAGGAGACGCTGTTTCTGTGCTGGTTTAATGTTGGTACAACCTCCGCAGCTTAGACATTAAACAGGCTGGATTGAGCGGCCTGGACCATATGTCTGATGTAATCTCATTACTTCATTTGTGTTTTTTTTCCACTGGCGATGCACTGCCCAGTACATTCATTCATTCATTCGTTAATTAGTCGATTAATTAATTAATTAATTAATTAATTAATTAATTAATTAATTAATTAATTAATTAATTAATTAATTAATTAATTAATTAATTAATTAATTAATTAATTAATTAATTAATTAATTAATTAATTAATTAATTAATTAATTAATTAATTAATTAAGTAATTAATTAATTCATTCATTCATTCATTCATTCATTCATTCAATTATTCATTCATTCATTCATTCATTTATTCATTCATTCATTTATTCATTTATTCATCCTTTCATTTATTTGTTCATTCATTCATTCATTCATTCATTCATTCATTCATTCATTCATTCATTCATTCATTCATTCATTCATTCATTCATTCATTCATTCATTCATTCATTCATTCATTCATTCATTTATTCAATTGTTCAGTGAAGGCTACACTGGACAAATCTTGCAAACATAGTTTTTCGTCCTGGTGGTTATAACACCCTACTATTGCCTCTTGAATTGAAGAGATCTCTGGCTCAATATATATTATATCAACATTGGATCAACGTCTAGTATCGAAGCATTGGCTCCAATAACCAATTATGTACACTACATAATTATCACATCACTTTTAGAATTACTAACCACAGACCAAAATGATAATGTGACACGCTTACATATTTAATTTGTGTGTCTCTACTTTATGATTATCCACTATTATGTTGATGAACCTTCATTTATAGTGAGGGCTGTTCACCCATTAGTGGTTTACCTTGTACCTTGGTTATCAGTCAGCAATCGTTTACTAGGATCTTGTAATAATTTATTCATTAATATTTTCATGAATATGTAATACAATTCCGACGCCCAAACTATAGGCGTATAATTTTGTTCGCTTGGGAATATGCAATTCTAAAGCATAACTCACTGAAAACTATTCAACCATCCAAGCACTAGGTGTCCCAGTAATCACAAAATATTTCTATAGCATTTATGCAACGCCGGCCCAACGTCTTAGACGTTGGGCCGGCGTTGCATAAATGTTATACAAATGTTTTGTGTTTACTGGGATATCTTCATCTTTTCATCCATATTGAGATTTGAATCGCTGTCATAATTACTTATACTAAATGAAAATGTCCTTATTTCATAAAAAACACAAGTGTAATCAAATGATGGACGTCGCTGTTTTGATACATGGAATATAATGTAATTTCTCTTGACTATTTATATTGAAAATATCCTATGTGGTGCAAGTGTGCGGCAACAATGTTAAGGAGATAAAGATAATGTTTTTCTGTTGTTGAAAACATCGTTGATCATATCCGGCCAAGGGTATATATGATAAAAAGTTACCTTGGAATTAAAACGACGGTGTACACCCTTTCAATGTTCAGGTGACTCATGAATATGCCCCTGTCACCCCACCAATTAACCCAATAAACTCAATGTCTTCAATGTTTGCTGAGCAAGTGGTGCGATATGATATCATATTGTTTTGCCGTAATCCTAGATGGTGACACGATTAAAATAATATTGCTACATTGTTTTTTCCAGGAGTCAGTCAGTCGCAGTCAGGTGGCAGTAGTGATAAGTACGTGCTATCACGAGGTGAGTTGACTATTTTATCTACACGTTTTGTCTATACCCTGGGCCACATTAATTTTGGTAATTCTGTAGCGCATGCTTTTCGTCGATTTCTCCGTCAATTATGAGCCGATTTCTTCGAAATTTAGCACAGGCAATTTTCAAATCATATCCTAAAGTCGATACAAATTTTGCAAATTATATTGAATATTGAACGTTAGCACATTTGACATGTAATAAAATTATAGAATTAGTCCAATGGGTTTAAAGAGGGACGTCATAATTTAAATTTACTACATGTCAAATTGGTCTTACTTTTGCAATACTAAATAAAATTTCCAGGGATATTAGGAGTCTGGTAAAATATATTTTCCAAATTTCATGAAAATCGGTTGATAATTGACGGAGAAATCAACGAGAAACACGCGCTACTGGCTAGTTGTGGCCAAGGTCTTATTGAAACTAACGTTGATGCGAGTTGCAATAAACACTTCTAGCTGTGCTCTCTGTGAAACCACAAAGTGACTCCATATAAAGTTTAAAATACGTCTAGTTATTTAAAAATAATAGTTTTAAATTTATTGTAGGCCCTATGTCTCTAACTCTTAACCCCTGTTCAGCTGAATTGATTGCTTCTATTTTTTATTTATTCGAAACTGGAATTGCTAACGCAATTTCAGCTTCAAATGACGAAAATTGTATTATCTGTCCATGAAAAATAACCATTTCCAAAATAAAATTATTTGATCAACAATATTAACCGAGCGCGTGCCATATCGATTTCAGTGACAATTTATTTCTTTCAAAACTGGCTTCTTGAAATCATCTGCCAGCTTCAAATACATTTCTAATACCCTTAATTTTAAAACTATCATAATTCACAAAATTATTAGCGCTTTGCTAGAGATCTGAATCTGTGCATTTGAATTTTTCCCGTCTATATTTTAAAGCGTTGCCCGCACTCAATAAAGTAAAATGCAGAGCTTTGAACTATTTGTGATATATATGACCCACCATGCGAAGAAAACATACCGGCGGTTTTATTACAATTATTTACAATGTCATTTAAAATTTAATTTTAATGAATATATAATATTTATTATAATTGAAATGAAAAAAAAAGAAAAAAATGTCATAAAATAAAAATATATTAAATATTGTACAATTTTTTTTATAGTTAATAATGAAACAGGAAGTACACGGCTATAACTGGGCATATGTCCCACAAAACAAGATACTCAGACAGCACCGCTATCAATGCTGAGCCTACATCCTACCCAGCAAACTAAACACATTTTGTATAACATTTGTACAACGTCGACCCAACGTCTTCGACGTTGGTCCAACATTGTACAAATGTTATACAAATGTTTGCGTTTACTGGATAAACGATGGTTCAGCACTGAATCAACCCCAGGCCAGCGCCTCCCGTCTGCCGGTGTCAAGACAAATTGGATACACCGCCAAATTTGATGACACTTCCCGTCTCATCAAATTTATGGAATTGCGACATTCAAACTACATTCGTAGATGTTATAAAAAATCATTTATATAATTTGGTTAATGTGGAATGTTTTAAGCTCATCAATTTAATTAAACATAACCAATTAAATTTAATTGATAATTGTGCGACTTATAGGCCTACCTCACCCCTTTTTATACCGCATGTTTATGACGAGATACTTGCTGCACCAGGTTTGATGTCCTTCTACTGCACAATGCATGGCATCCAATAACCTAGTATCATGATCAGATGGGTCTGCAAACAGCAGTAACTGCTTACGTTTCAAATAAGCATTTAATGCTGATTGCCGTTGCGCGCATTATGACGAACATCACTTAATTTGTAACTTTTGATACCTAAATAAGGTGTCATTATTAAAGCACATAATTAATTAAAGTGGATGATGCTCATTTGAACTTCAGGACAATGAAATTTATCTGTCTCCCTGGCATGTGTCATGATTGTCGTCACCTTCATAGCTCAATCCTCGTCTGCAAGGCCAAAGGCAGTAACTGCTTACTTGTCAAGTAAGCAGTAAGCAGATCTGCCCTTTTGGCTTTGCACAGGCAGAATGGACAGGTTCTCTCATTAACAACTGATTAATACCGGTCATATTTTACACGCAAATGTTACCACTTTGAGTGCCAAACACGACTATTATCGTTTTAATCCATGTTATCATCACATCAAATAACGTCTCTTGAAAGTAAAATATGTCAATCCGCAAGATTTGTGATCACCAATTAAACAAATACTTGTATTTTTTACCTGTTTGAAATTGTGGGTCTCGGCAGCGGCTCACAGCTCCAGGAGGGTACAAATTTAAATTAGATAACTCGACAGATATAGGGTTAACCCTTTAACCGCCGGTACCGCATATATCCGGGTTTTCATTTTTTATTAGCACATCATGTACCACATTTTAAACATGTTAAAGCAAGATTTGAAAAAAGTTGACCTCCATTTTGTCAATTCTAAATAATTTTCACTCACTTGAAGTTGTGGATCGCGTCAGCGAGACACAACTTTAAGTGAGTGAAAATTCAAATTGAATAATTTGGCGGCTAAAGGGTTAATTGTTTGATGCTATGATCTACCTACGTCATCAGTATGTTAATAATTAATTATACACCAAACACTGATCAACTATAATCTATCCATTTTTAGAGGACACTCACTTTGTTTTCGGCCGAGTTAATTTAAACAATAATTATCACGTTTATTCCCCTGGGCGTCTAGCATATTATTAGCACTGACTGACTCACAACGATAATCGCTCGTAATATTTTTTCAATTCAATTTAAATTTATTAGCACCACAAAATAAATTCCACATTATAGATTTAACTGCAAACATTTCCTTTCCAATGTTGGTTTAATGTCGGTCCACCGTCTACGATGCTGGTTCAACGTTGGTTCAATGTCTTATGTTTGCTGAGTTTATACCAGGTTATGAAATAATAGGTTGTGACAATCATTATTGAACACAATCATTGTGTCTACAATTAAATAAATTAAACAAATGGATTTTAACTGAAAATGCAGTTTAAAAACAATGCCCTTCGACTACTATAAGTTATGATTTTTTTTAACTCTTCCTTTACCAATTTCGCATTTATGCGAAAACTACTTTTCTTTACCAATTTCGCATTTATGCGAATTCCATGTGTGTACATGCATTGATTGGAATGGAGATAGTTCATTACATGCATTATTGAAAATCGACAACGAGATGGTCGGTGACACGGACGCAATCTTATCTTACCTTTTTAATTTGTGCGATGTGCGCATGCACATAGCTATAACCGGTATTGTGCCCATGGTCTACTTCAGGGGTCCTTCTTAAAAAAAGAAGTCTGTTTCCGGGGGCAGTTTTATCAGGGGGATGTCCGTAAAGGAAGAGTTAATATGTAGCTGATGTGTCCATGCTGGACTGGATTACTACCTATCTGGCTATCTAGTTAACTCTTTGGGAACACTGGTAGCACTCAGACCTCACAGTGTTAGTGTCGGTGGTTCAATTAAAATCCGCGGCATCCTTCACTAAAACTCATACTTTGCTAATAAATGTGGGCAAAAAATTCTAATATTATCAGATTATGTGGGTCACCTCAGTTTGAATGTCATAACGACTTCAACTTCAGTCCTACTTCTCAGCAACGCTCAAAGTAATGAAACAATAGCCTAGTGGAGAAATGCAGATCCAAACGTTGGTCCATATAAGTATTTCAGAATTTTGACCATCTGACATGTGATGAAATTTAGAAAACTGAATGATGGGTTTTAGAGGGGCGTCCGTCATTATTAGAAATTTACTACATGTCATAGATACTATAACATTTCAAGTCATAGTTATTAGCATTTTAAGTAGTCCCTATAAAATACACTTTTTTATGAAATTATCAAGATAGGACTACAAATAGGGGTAGAAAATGAAATGAAAAGAATCGGGCTTTAGGCCACCTTTGTGCACACATAGGCTAAACTGGGCCAGGAGAGGGGTAGAAAATATGACTATAGATATTTTTTTAAAAGACCATTCCTTGAGGACACGACGACCCAAGGGCGGGGGGGCTAGGGTAGTGGTTAGCACCGCTGCCTTTCACGCCAGAGTTCGGGGTTCGGTTCCCGGTCTCGGCGGTTTGAAAGAAACAAAAATGTTTCTTTCCCATCCACGTGTGAGAGTCAGTATTGTGGGGAGCCTCCGTGACCGAGAGGTAGCGTGCTCGACCTCAGATCGCCAGGGCTCGAATTTCGAATTCTGTGTCTGGAGGACAGTGTCATCTCAATCATCTCATTCAACAGACCATCCTCAGGAGGTTCTCCTGGCCCAGTTTAGCCTATATGTGCACAAAGGTGGCCTAAAGCCCGATTCATTTCATTTATTTACGACGACCCATATCATATACAGCACGCCAAAACGTGACACACAAAAAGGCCTATAGGCCAGACAACAAACTTTTGAAAATTAACACCCAACCTTTACCTATAGGTCACGTGACTGCACCGCGTGTCACATGACCGCCTGTTCACAGGTCACATGCATGAGCCGCCTTCTGTGGGTGATGCATGTGACCTTGTGAGGCGGGTTATTGTCGTTTATGATCAAATCGGGTGTTTATTGGATCCCAGCCATCCCGCGGCGTCGCCACGCGATCCCCGTTTTATGGATCATTACGTGACTAGCTGTGCGGACTGGGTACTTAGTACACTGCCGTGTAAAGCCAAAAGGCAGTAACGGCTCACTTTTTAAGTAAGCCGTTACTGCCTTTTGGCTTTGCACGGCAGCGTGGTGGTGGCTGGGTGTGACAGGTCACCGGGTCACAGCCTCGTCTCCATAACTACCTCAGACGTCCGCACACGTTGTCATGGTAATCTCTGTGACGTCCCTTTAACAAACGATCCACATATAACGTTCCTTTTGAAGACTTTTATGCACTTTTTTTCACCGTATACATGTTTCTGGATCACAGCTAGAAAGAGTTAGTGATTGAGGTCTAGGCTCACGGGTCCATACATACGCAACTGATAATCACTGAAATTATGTGAAGCAGCCTATATATAAATGATACACTAATAAATGTATTCATAACGAATATAGACCTAGTCTCCTTACTTTTCAGTCAACAGTAACTGCTGATTTGGATGAATGGGGTTTTAGGCCACCTTCGTGCACATATAGGTTAAACTGGGCCAACTGCTCACTTGAAAAGTACGGGTGTTTTTCTTGTGCATTGCGGTATAATGGACAATGACTATGGCTACACATTGAATAACGTGGCTATTATAAAACTTATGGAACCTCATTTGCGCAAGTTCTAATTAAAAATTGGACCTATATGACACCCGATGCTAAAACGTGACTCTGTCTCTCATATCGCGACATGTTGGCAATGCGTTGGTTCTATGATGGCCAACGTTTTTGTCCAAGGCCCAGCATTGGATTTAACATCCACATTAATTTTGATGTTGAACCTTTATTGAGAATAAAAGGTAATTATTGTATTTCAACAGGAGCATAGCACAAAAAGGCAATTTATTTTAATTGACATTAAAAATGAGACGTACAAAACGTTTTTGACTGTGGAGAAGGACAATAAGCAATCATCAGACCATATTAAAAACAAATGTAAGATTGATTTCAGATACGAATTGATTAACCTTCTGATCTTAATTGAATATTTTCAGATTTATAAAAGCCCGCGAGAGTTGAGACATTTCTAAAAATCTTATTTTGTTTCTCTTCAGATAATATGTCCTACCTTACATATACACATGATATAAGTGAAATTTATCATCTGCAGCGAATGAATTGAGTATAGGAAGATAGCCTTATTAAAAGTTTTCTATAAATAAATCACAAACCGTTATTTGAATACATAATAATTATTCACATATTTCTAATATGTTTTCCTGACAAACTACATATTTAATCTTAGGATTTTTAATACATAATAATTATTCGCTATTTTTAATGTGATTTCCAGACTAACTATTTATTTAAATTCTTACGAGGTATATCTTCTTGACATACGATTTTCTATTAAAAGTATTTCATGATCGATTAAATGTGTTATTTTATTAAAACAAAATCATAACTTGTTATTTAGAGATATATTCGCCAATTTATGTTGTGATTTTTTCACAATTGACATACATGTGTAATTATAAGACTTCCTAATAACACTAATCTTTTTGGATAAAACAGTTAAATCTGGAGCAGAAGGTTAATTAAAATCCAGATTAGATCCAGAAGTGGGTTTTTTATACCCAAAAAGTAGGCTACTCTCAGGGGCAGCTGATTATGTTTCGTTAGTTTCCTCTAAATAAATTATGATTAATTGCTTAATATCCATTTCACAACAGGCTAATTGATATTGTGATGTAGTTATTTTTCAATGTATTTACATCTCAAAACGGTATTGGCCTACTTATTTATGGTCATTCTCAAGAACAGTCATAAAAAACTTTCCAACACTTGGGTCCAAGCCTTGTATTCTACCCCCGACCAATCGAAGAGTGGTTCAGCCTGTCACATGACGAGATCGGCCAATCACCGCCTTCATTCAGTTGTTATTTAAATTAGGGGGTATAATACGAGACTTGGGCCAACACTTGTATGTGTTATGAGAAACCCTCTTCTGTCTCACTAAGAACTATGTAAAGCTCTTGATCTCACACACAACTAAAGGACGGTGGCCGTGGCCTTAGACCACAAGGGCTCGAATTTCGAATCCTGTGTCATCTCATTCAACAGACCATCCTCAGGGAGTTCTCCTGGCCCAGTCTAGCCTATATGTGCACAAATGTATCCTACAAACCCATTGATTTCATCTCGTTTACTTCTGCGCAATGTAACGATTATAACATTTACAGTATTTTACTGCAGTGTAAACATAGAGAACATTAGGGAATTAGTCTCTTTGTGTAAATTACAGAAAAATAGGAAACGTTGCTGTCAAAGAACCGTCTATATTGGGACTTTTTCTCTTGCATTTACAATACTATATATATTTTTTCTTTCTGTTTTTCAGAACTCTCAATCGTTATTATCGTTTCACTGGCTATGGGAGTGGCACTAGTCATATTGGCTGCAGGCCTCATATGGGTCATAAGGTAGGCCGGATCGCTATTAACTTATATCAAAGAACTTAAGTACTTTACAGCTGGCAGCTCCTTATTTTAGAGGTCTTGTCGATTTATTGAAGTGGTGATCGTAAATGGCATAAATAATATTATAGCCACATTTGAGATCTCCAAAATAAAGAATTTAAAGGTGTAGTTTGCGTGCTGCTATTCAACATTTTAACCGCGTTCATATCGTCTTATAGGAATACAAAGAGTGCCTATCTCCCACTTCGTAGTGTGAGCGACACACCCTTTCAACATCAAGTTGAAGATATATGTATATATAAGAATGAATAATTCAAATAGAAAAATGAATACTGTGCGATGTATCGGTATCAACATCGTGTATATCGTCACATCGGAATATAAAGGGTGTATAACTTCCACCCTCCCACCCTTTTAATTCCAAGTGCACGATATACTGCACGATATACTGCGAACAAATCCCACACATAAATTATGATGTATCGGGATAGACATAAATATTTTAAATTCCAACATCAGCTCAGCCAATTGCAAACAATGATCAAGGAATATATTGAAGAATTGACGTTCACCATTAATCGCTTTCACTGGCAGATGTGATATCGTGAACCTATCATCATACCCCCCCCCCTATGAGGCAGAGTGTTGTAAGTGCAACTGATTTGAGTGGCTCATATTACACTTTGTGATCTAGGAGAAAATATTCTGACACCTTTGAAACATTTACCTAAAAAATCTAGGCGACGACCGTGCTTTTTAGAAGCATAAGATCCAAATGAGAAACTGCGCCCGATATGAAGGAATATATATTCATTTCGCCAAATCCAGGATGAAAGGAGCTCATGCAAAAGAAATCGCATCATATAATTTATAGGCTCATTATGTAGCTTTAACATCGGAATGGGACGACAAAAAAAATATTTATTTCTGTGAAATGCTCTAAACAAGACCAAGAGAGCCAATCCTGAGGAAAGTGAGATGAATAAGATTACGTTACATTGCCCTCCAGAAATTCAAACCCTGCCGTCTGAGGTTGAGCACACTACCTCATGGTCATAGATGCTCCCCACAATATGAATGTTGAGAGGGGGCTGTCGTACGGTTTCAATCCTCGCGTGATGCAGGTTTTTAGAGAAATATGTCATATCCCCCCTCTCAACATTGAAACATTGTTTCGATGTTTGTGTCCTTGGAAAAGGCATTTCACCCTCACACGTTTCACTCCACTCAAGTGTAAATGAGTACCTGGTAGGACAGAGATGGCAAGGTGAAGTTTAATGCGCCGAAATGGCTGCAGGACTGTAGGATCACCGTGCAGATGCAGTGGCACACGAATGAGCAGGTACACTGACCTCGGGGTAATGCGCAAACAAGTCGGACTTGATATTAGATTTTTAACCTGCCCCTTTATCTTTAATAGGGGTCGCTGGAATGGTTGTTAGTGGTAGCACTTCTCATCCCTAGCTAGGGCAGCATATTAGGGAGTTGTTTCCATGTTACATGCTGTACAACATATTACGTGATCAACTATAGTCTACAACAACCATGCAATAGGAGATGTAGCTATCTGGGGAATAAATCCTCTAGGCATGCCCAGAACCTCTTTTCGAGCAAGTGATGACCCAGTAAACACAAAAGATTTGTATACCATTTGTACATGTTGGGCCAACGTCGAAGATGTTGGGCCAACGTTGTACAAATGTTATACAAATGTTTTGTGTTTGCTGGGAACACTTTTAATAACCAACCATATGCCCTATCAACCCCCATAACGTCATCATCTGTGCATCATTCATTTCATCAACGAATTTCACTGTTTTATCGTGTTAGGACCTACATTTTGTTATTTAAATTAGCATTACGACCGAAAAGTGTCGTAAGCATTTTTTTAGTACTTTTTTATTTACTATTTTACTAATATTTTACTGCTGATCTTGGCCAAATCTAGGCCTATAAACCAACAAAAAAAGAAAAATTTCTATCACATTTGTACAACGTCTTTGACGTTTGTCCAGCATTGTACAACTATTAAACAACTGTTTTGTGTTTACTAGGAATAACATGACAATATTTGTTTATTTGAGTATAGGCCTATTGTAAGTTTGATTTAATAATCAATAACGTGATTAATTTTCCAGACACAAGAAGAGGACGTCCACACCAAACAGAGGCAGCAGTTACGAACCAACAATTGGCGACAAGAAGCCTCCGTACCGGGCGGTAAAGGGTGACGGTCACAGTACGCAGGCGCACGGCGCACCTCCACTTCCGCCCTTGCACTCCGACAAAGTGGACAACGAGTACGCGCACCCTTTCAACGGGGGCGAGATGACTCCCCACGTGATGACGACGTACGACAGTGATTACGGCTCGCAGAGCAACGCCTCGTACGCTCAGCAGGGCAGCATCGGCAACGAGCCGTACACGGAGATAGGGTACGAGGCCCCGCGACAGACTGTCAAATCCGGGGTGAATGACCCTCAGATTCACGCCCCGCATGTGCCATCCCCCAGATACTTTGTGCTGGATAAGGACTCCCTCAATCAGACCGCTCCTGACAAGTGAGGCGGAACCCTCTCCTATGATATAGCTTGATATATGTAATTTTGACCCACTTGAAGCTGTAGCTCGCGGTAGCGAGGCACAATTTCAAGTGGGTGAAAATTTAAATATGTAGTGTTACATTGAGGTTAAACTGACATATCTGCCATTTTATAACGTGTCAGATGTGTCACTTCAACCCAAACGGTAGCTTTGAAAGGATGGCGGTTCTCCACCACATGGGGAGCGTCTTGAAGTAGGCCATATTTTTTATATGGGCCCCACACATATATGTTCAGTATCCATTTCAAATAATTATGTGCTTGTGTGTGAGAGGCACCGACTAGGACAATAAGCCTATACTTTCCGTTGAACTAACCTAAAAATAATAAAAGGTATACAAGCTAGGAAACTCGCTATGATGATGATAGCCTACTGTGACTGAGACAACTTTAATGCCCATTATATTATGATAGAAACGTATCAAACTGATTAGTGCTGATATTGGGGCTGTATAAAACAGTACGAGTGACGCTGAACATTTGATTTGTATTCCAGCGACATCGGCTCTGCAGATTCTAAATCGATACAAAGTTGTGTATTTTATACATTTCTAATTCATGCATATCCTTTGTATTTTTTGTATCATACACTGGCATCTTGGGCAGAGGTTAGACGTATATTATAAGCCTAGGCCTGCTTACTTGCAAGCTTAGATTTGCAGATATATTTGCGGATACATTTGACAAAATCACTCCATAGAGCAAAATAGGACAATTCTCGTGTGGTCCGAAAACAAGATAAATCACACAATAGTTCGCACCTGAGATTTGTTTGATTGGTACCAGGATGTCGCAATGGAGGTTCCGTAGATACATGAAAATGTCCCTTGAATCTTTCCATGCACCAAGGGGTGACTCCCAGCAAACACGAGACGTTGATCCAACGTTGGGTTAATGCTGCCCCTCCGTCTGCGACGTCGGCCCATCAATAACCAAAAGTTGGATGAACATTCCGTGTTTGCTCTGATCAACACTTATGTTTTGTCCCACGGAATAACACTACCCCCCCCCCCCCCCGCTCTCCCATATAAAGATCTTAAACATGTGATTGGTATCACATGCTTAAGATCTGGCTAAGCTTTGCAAAAATGACAATTTAAACACAGTCTTGCATTGCCAGTGACACAAAACTACGATTGACGACAAAGGTGCACTACACACTCGAAATGTTTAAAATGGTCCACTCGTACCAAGAATTGCTCGTAAACACGAAATAAAACTGAAGATTGTTTTTTAAGTTGTTAAAAACGATGATAAATTACGCAGCTTTACCAAAGATATAGGTTGAATGTTGTGATTAACAAAGCTTTAGTTGATGTATGTATATAATGTGATAACGAACCCATGGAGCGCAAGACGCTTGTTTAACACAGCATTGGCCAAATCGTCCCCTGGTAGGCCTTTTAAAGGGTCTTATTTACAGCTAAGTGGCACCCCTTATACGGTATGAATAATTATGTCCTTATATGGGGTGATTGGCTATCATGTGACCCTCTCCGAGGGTCACATGATAACCAATTACCCCATATAAGGAAACAGTTGTGCCCCATCTTGTGGCAACTTTGATTTTATTTGTCACAAATTTATTCATACTATATAAGGGGTGATAGATCAGCTTTAACACTTGTCCTGATGATTTATTCGCTTCTATTTGGCATTTATTTGAAGGTTCAAATGGTCCGTACATGTATATTTAATCGTTTAAACCCTCACGATACATTAAAGCAAAATTTTGCATCTCTGAAAAAATGACTAATGTCCTAAAATCTGTGGGTTTTAGAACAAAATTTTCATGAAACTGTTCAATTGTACATTTTCATGGAACCCAAATCAAGTCATCTTCATCCACTACAAGTCGAGAATTGCGACAGAAATACGCGGCATGTAGTGGATGAGGATGACAATGGGAAATTTAGGCCTGAAAGGGTAAAATGAGAAATATACAGCATATACCATATTCAACTTTTTTATTAACAGAGTATCTACCACACTTTGTTATCAATTTCGGTGATATTTGTTAGGAGTAAAAAAACTACGACCCCAACAGCACAAAGGTTAAGTGCCAATTTGTAAAGTCACACTTGTAGACTTTTGTCCAGCAAACATCTGAAGTGACAACCGTATTGAAATAATGTATAATTACAAGTATGTGAAAGCTAGAGGAATGGGCTCGAATATGGTATTACATGTAGGCCTACGTCATCACTAATTTAAATAACAAATGACGATGGTGATTGGCTGATCATGTGACTGGCTGAGTCACTCTGTTATTTGTCGGGAGTGTATACTTGGTCCGAAAAATGTGTGTCGTATGATGAACTTGTCTCAACAAAACATGATTTGTGTTGTTGTTACTGTAGATCTGATAATAATCGCGACGTTTTAATTTTCAAGAATTTCCCGAGGAGGACAAATTAACGAATTCAAGAATCTCACGAAAATTATTATTATAATAGTGCTACCGTACTACAGAAAAATTAAAACTCACGAAAATTTAAACACGCGAAAATTACCAGATCTACAGTATTTAAAATATGCCCACTGTGATGGTTTTGACTGTGTGTAAATACTTGTACTTATTTCTTAACCACTATTGCGTTTTGCTATGGTTATTTTTAATCCGTTTTATTAGACGACCAAATCACTGCTAATTGGAATGGAATTATCGTTTAAACATCAAGATTTGCAAATGTTTGATCTAAAATTAAACTAATATGAGTAATTTTCACCCACTTGAAGTTGTGGGTCGCGGTAGCGAGACACAACTACAAGTTGTGAAAAATAAATTATTCCATTTAGCGGTATAAGGATTAATAGTTTTGTTACTGTAATAATTTGTGTGATGCACGGGAATGAAGCGCATATGTACAAAAAATAGAATTTCGTCGTTCCACGAAGCATTTTATTTGAAAAGAAATAAATAAAGAAATAGAGATCACATCTCCAGGAAAGTTTGTATTCTCTTAACCATTTGAGCGCCAGATTATCTAATTTTAATTCGCGCCCACTTGACTGATAAAACTATAGGGGCCTATGTACATTGTACTTGTTATTACTGTACCATAATAATAAACATATTTCGTATCCAAGTGCAATTATTCGATGTGTCAAAAAACAGTATCTGCTACTACCTTTGGCTTTGCATACAAAGAAAAAAGGCAGTATCTGTTCACTCTACAAGTAAGCAAATACTGCTTTTCGGCTTTGCATACAACATGTACAAAGACAAACAACAGTAAGAGCCTTTACTTTTTAAGTAAACAGTCACTGTTATTTACATTAGTACGGAAGAGCTTCTGGTGACATATTGTACAGATTTAATGGGAGTGTTTTTGACAAATGGTGAGATCAACAGAGAATGATTTCTATGTGTTATTGTTTTCAGAGTTTTTGGCTACACAAAATCCTCATAAACAATCATCAGTCGTTATATATCTACATTATTTTTTGTACAAAGTGATTATGGCGTAACAAACAGTGGTGTAGGCCTACAGTCGTGCTTGAAAATACAGGGCAGGTTAATTCCAAGCTATTGACCCATATTTTAGTGATTGGTCGACCAATCATATATCTGAGATCTAGGTCAGTGGATTTGAGTATACCGTCCTTGCTCAATATCCAGCTTGCGTTTAATGTCAGTGTCACCATTGTCCTGGCTTTCATAAATAATGTATCACACAGAAAGGCATATATGGGCAGTAGTATTTTGATAAACCTGAAATTAGATGGAAAACGAATGCTGAAAATAAAAACACGAAAAAAACAAAATATTAACAAATGTCTGAATGGAAATATAATTTCTGCTGCATATGAAAACATTTTAAATTATCATTCAGTTATCATTTAGTTATCACTTCTGTACATTTAGCATCTGTCCTGCTAGGCCTGTATAGGCATAATACTGAGTAGACCTATTCGTTTTCTAGCCAGTGTCAAATCAAATCAAATGTGAGTGAAATTGAGAATATATTTTGTAGTAGACGTTCTGTTAATCAAATAATTATATTTGTGGGGCATCTATTTTACACGAAGAAAACTATTTCCGTCATTTTCAATTGGTGCTCTAATTGAATGGAAAATGCTAACTTGCAGCTAAGCAGGATAACGACATCAACAGCAAACATGAGACGTTGAATCAATGTTGCTTTAATGCTGGCCCAGAGTCGGAGACGATGGGTCAACATTAAATCAACATTGGTTCAGTGTCTCGTGTTTGCTGGGAATTGTCCAAAACCATTCATTATGTCAATTATGTCATTTTAGAAACAGGTGCATTCAGTTGGTCTGCAGATATCGCGGCTTTGTTATAAATAAAAAGAAATAACATTGGTTTCATATTGTCATTATTGTTTACGTTTCTTATGGATATTTGTCGCTCCAATGGAGGCTGAATGTTTCGGAGAATAACTGCATTGGTCAGCTATCTTATGTGGTATCGCATGCATTTTAGGGCCAGTAGGAATAACAAGGTACGTTGAATCAATGTTGATTTTAATTGGCCAGCGTCGTAGACGATGGTCCAGTAATAAATGAATGTTGGTTGGACGTCCTGTGTTTGCCGAAATGGCCCACAATGTTGGTGGGAATGTGAACAGTAGTAACTACCTAATAGAAAAGTAAGCAGTTACTGCTGCTTGTATTTACTTTTTATAGAAACAGTACGTATGCTTCTACCAACCGAGCAGATATTACCTAATAAATCTCGATTCCCGTTGTTTATATATCGCGATGTACATTCCATTGCTTTTTACTACGTCCCCAGCAATCATTGACCTAATGCTGGTTGAATGTTGGGCCAGTGTCGCAGACGGTGTCTTACATTCAACAAACATTGGGTCGATGCCTAGTTTCACTGAGTCCCGCCTGATTGTGATTCAGTGTCACAAACCCCAGAAGCAGTGTTGGCGAGACGCTGGGCCAACACGCCACAATGCTGGCCCACTGTCACGCCAGCACTACGTCAGCTGGGTAAGTTTGTGCTTTATTGACACTGGAGTTGATGCCATGGTTTCGTTTATTATATAATAAATCAAATGCCATACATGTGATTTTTCTTCTTATTTAACCACTGAGTGTTGCAATGCTGACCCAACGTTAAACCACACAGGTCCAACGTCTAGTGTTCGGAAGAGTGGTAGCACCCTCTATCTAATACCCTCTACTCCATCTAACATGGTGTCATGCGTGATACTCTCTCTAGCATGGTGTCCTGCTTTCTAATTAGCCGTCAACAAGCTCATATAACGACCAGTAATTCACCGTTTTCGCATATTTACATATGCTAAAAGTGTTCAATTGTTTTGCTCGTACATGTGTTTGCAAGGTGGTACAACAGCTATTCATAAAATATCTAATAAAACAATTGAACACTTTTAGCATATGTAAATATGCGAAAACTGTGAATTACTGGTCGTCATATGCGCTTGTTGACGGCTCATTAGAAAGAAGGACACCATGTTAGAGAGAGTATCTGCATGACAGGTCTACAGAGGGTGGGTAGCCTACCTACCAAGTAAACAGGAACACATTGACAAACTAGAAAAAGGATGTTCTATCGAACATTGGAGTCCCCGGCAGCAGTGCGCTACAAGTCAGAACCCAATGTTAACCCAATGCCGGTTCAATGCTAGACCACGGTCGCCAGCGCTGGACAATATCCAATTAACACTGGGCAGTGAATTATGCTGGTTGGGTGCCACGTGTCTCCACAATGTACCACAATGTACCGTACACACATTAATATACCCAACCAATGCTGGCTCAATGGCCAGCATCACATCGTCGTTCCAGTAATAGAACAGCCATTACGATACTTTGGATCAATG
This sequence comes from Flabesymbios commensalis, assembly GCA_964017125.1. Classification (NCBI taxonomy): domain Eukaryota; kingdom Metazoa; phylum Annelida; class Polychaeta; order Terebellida; family Flabelligeridae; genus Flabesymbios; species Flabesymbios commensalis. The sequence goes on from OZ024910.1 coordinate 20,406,288, forward strand.
CTGCATTAATGTTGGCCCACCGTCTGTAATGCATGTACAACAAGTACCATGATGTCTTCAGCTAGTGTGAGGATACTCTAAAAAAATATTATGAGCAAAAAATGGTCACTAAAAATGGTCACTAAAGTTAATAATTGGAGCAGTTGTAGGATCCCTGCCTCGCTCGATTATCGTGACAGTCGCCCCCGATCTCCCCGGACGCGGAGAGACAGTGGGATGACGGCCTCGTTTTAGTACTTCAGTGCCGTGTGCATAAATCTGATTGCCATGCGGTCATAGCTTTTTCCCGCACTTGTAGTCTAGCTCTTGACGACTGCAGACGTGTTGCAGGTCGTCCGCTCGGAGTTAGCCTAGGGACGTGTCGTGCGCGGGGTTGTGCATTGCTAATGTTTTGTGTCTAGACCAATAAATACAATGAACTGAAGAGGAGTTTTGTGAAGTCAATCGGAACCGTCGACCTGACGGGGAAAGAATGGAGTTATTAATATGTTGGTGAATGTTAGGCGGGTCTCGCCGTTCACCCTACCGGTGGACCCACATCAACAACCCCACACAGTTACTACCTTTTATAAAGTCTTTTCAGTTATGTATTGAGATTGGCCCACAATAAAAAAAACGTTGTGCCATCACTTCGTCATGATCCCTGCTATTACAGCACCCACTGGACGGTTAATCAACGTTACTTTAATGTTGGAGCGATGCTGTCGAAGACGGCCCGACAACAATCCAGCATTGGCTCACTTTCCCTAGCTGGGTCTGGCGTATATACACACATAATGGCGCATAGCCAGCATAGGCTATGTGGGTGACAACGCCCCCCCCCCCCCCACCCCCGCGTCGTGGGACAGGCCACCTATCCAGATAATGCGACACATTGGCCCAATGCTGTCGTGGTTTTAATTCACCATCAACATCCTGTTTGTTTGATAGGCATATGTTTTCCAGCATGATATTTCTAATGACAGGCTAAACCCTGTAAGGTCTTATCACAAATATAATCGTGAAAATATTTTTCTTAGCATTTTTTATAACACATTTTGAACATCGCCCCAAAAGCTTCAAGTACACCGTCAGGACCATTGTTAACTACAATGTAGCATTTGTATACCACTCTTTGCTCGTATTTGCCCACAATCATCCTAACCATTTTCGTCTGGTAAATATATAAACTCAAATATAGTTCTGATGTTGGCCTACTCTCTAGAACGTTGGCACAACATTAACATAATATTTTTGTTTTAACGTTGGGCCGGTGTCGTGGAGGATTAACATTCTGGGTACGAGGGATCCTAAATCTTGGACTAATGAAGACACGGATCCCGGGCCGTGGGCAGCCATGCTCTATAGGTCTACATGTATACAAGTCTATGCCCCATGGCAGGTCTATATCACCTAGATCTATAGCTATATTCCCCTGATCGATATTTCCTCAGGGATATATTCTACCAGGTCTATATGTTCTCAGGGTATATTATTCCAGGTTTACCCCCCCTCCCCCACAGAGCTAAGCTTCATCTGCAGGGTCAATATCTCCTCATGGCTATGATGTATTCCCCAATTAAAGGTTGTCCAACCCAAGGTGATAGTTTTATTAAAACGATGCTAACACCTTGCATTGTATCACAGCTCACACCCAAACCCGATTATTTTACTTCAGTGTATTTACCTTGTTCACAAAAATGACCAAGATATTTATTTATGGCACCATGAAACATTAATAATTACAAATTAAAAAATAAAAGTCGCAACTTGATACTAAAATGGCGGCTGCACACTTGGCAAAGAACAATGAGGTGTTGCGCCTCTGTTATGTCATATTCCATATATCTCCAGATTCCAGATGTTTTTGATAGGATTTGCATCTAGAGACTGCAGAGGAAATAGCATATTGCGGATATCACTGTTGTCGAGCCTTGCTTCCACAGCCATGACTCTGTGAATGGGCCCGAGTATTGCGCCTTGTTGTAAGACTATGGGTGCCGCATGTCCCTAAACATGTGTATACTGTCTCCATCATAATATCCATGTAGGAAATACTTTTTGAGGTTTCCATCAATGACCACTAAATGTCCATCACCATGGATGCTGATGCATCCTGACCATAACGGCGACGTTGCTACGTAGCCGAAATCTCATTAGTTTCGAGTCCTGCATGCTCTCTCATGTCTTTCTACATCTTTGACGCCCATCATTGAGTGTGTATATTGACCTTGTATACATTGGAGACCACCACAAAGAACCAAGTGTCATCAGTGGTCCAGTAATGAATTCTGGTGGCCCATCTGATAACGATACAATCTGTTCTTGTATGTCAGCTGCAAGTAACACAATCACCTCGCAGTATTTTGCAGTGTTTTAGACATCGCGTACGAACAAAGGCATTAGATCCACAGGACAAATAAATGTGGGGCAATCTTGAAACGTCCCAAACTTCATCACCTTGAAACGTCTGTCTTCACGAGCTGTAGTTTTTCTTGGACGACAATACTGGCTTAGTGTTTTATTACTGTCTTATATGTAGGCCCTATATGCCCGAATATTTCATACATTTCTTTGCTGCAGTTGAACTGCGCTAAAATTAGATGATTGTAAATGGGCTACCATTATATGTCTCATTATTTGCCTTCGACGTTCATTGCTAAAATCTCAACTGAATCTCACAAATGCAATGCACAAATATAATTTGCATATGCATATATATTTTCATGTGAGTATCTGTAAGACATATATATGTGAGAAACAGATGGCACAATTGAAATCAAAGAGATAAGGTATATCTGCCAACATTTCAATACCCGGTATTGATTATACAGTGGTATACGTGCATGAAAAAAAATACAACTAAACTATGTTCTAGACGCAGCGTTTTAGATTGTAGGCCATGAGATATATAGCCCTACAAAATTTACCTCTACCAAAAAGGTTAGGTAGATCCTTCCGCCAATAACAAGAGATCACCGTTATAAGTAAAAAACAGTGGTTATCTAATGGATTTTAAAAGTGTAGCCAAGTTTTATTAAAATACAATATTGAAGAAGAGATGTTATTCAAGCAGTTGTCCGTCTACAACCATGCATTTGTTAGTTAAAGAGGCCGAATGAGTAACTTATATGTATACCTCGGTCACACTGACCCCTACGAAACGCCGGACTGACAAAAGGGCCACTGCCCTTGGCCCATGTTGAATTATTGTTGGGCCATCGTCTTTGACGCTGGCCCAGCATTAAACCGACATTGGGCCAACGTCTCGTGTTTGCTGGGTATAAATGGTTAGCCGGCCTATTGTGTTCATAGCGGTCATTGTGACCGAGGCATCAGCGTCATCGTATAACAGTGTACAATGCACGTTTTTCAAAATAACTAATCTTTGCTCTGATTGGATTGATATGACCTTCTAGAATAGATCCTGATATTTCCTGGAATACTATTCTTCCTTCATACATTAACAGGATGCGAGGACGCCTAGTTTTGACATTGATCCTTAGTTGTCCCCACAGGCTATACCACGCTATACATAATGCACTTCATTTCTTCAAAGCAGATTACACCAGCCGCTATAGCCTACATTGCCTTTTCATATCGGAGCCTCAAGCAAACTTTCACTGTCTGGATTTATCTCCCACATAAATATTACATGCAAGCCTCACACTATCCCAATATGCCATTAATTCTGACGTGTAAAGACAAACGGGAACAGTTTATTTGAAAATGCCATTAATTCTGATGTGTAAAGAAAAACAGGAACAGCTTTTTTGAAACGTAAGCAGTTACTATATTATACTGTTTCTTTCCCATGGCTGAATTGGAGCTATAATTTTTTAAAATGTAACGCCATAATATCCGAAATAAATTAATTAGAAATATATGGCCTCTTCGCATTCCATACAACTCCTGGGATTAATCACGGCAAGGGTGAGATGTTGGGAATTGACGAGCCACAGACTGGCGGCTATACTTGATGCGCCAAACCACATACAGTGGTTATTCTTTCCAAGAGATCATCAGTAACATCTAGAGAACCACCACGTCAAATATGAGTGTGATCCAACCAACGATTCATAAGATATCGCGCTCAAAATTTTCTCAGGCAAATAGGTCGTATCATTCTGTGAAAAATAAACATCAGTTAACCTCTTATATTAGTGAGCGCTAGATTTGCGGATATATGCTCTAGGCGGAAAAATGCTAAACACAGCATCCAGACAGTGTAGGGGACTATAATATCCCATCAAACATTAGGCGCTGATCGATTGTTGGATTGTGTTGGGTCACCGTCTACAACGCTGACCCAACATTAAACCAACATTGGGCCAACAAATCGTGTTCACTGCAATTTAGCAACACGCAGTTTCTTAAATAAGCAATCTGAAACAGCTCATCACTATGTCGCCTCGGAATGCAGTCACAGAAATTTGATCCGACCTCGCCTAAAGTTAATCTGGCAAAGCCTGATTTTTAGGCAAACACATTACGTGCTTGCAAAGGTTAATAACAGTGACTGCTTACTTAAAAAGTAAGCAGTTACTGTTGTTTAATTTTGACCAGCAATGTACTGAACACACTGAGGCATATCCTGCAAAACGCGAGCAGTCCCGAAAAGGCTTATCTGAATATTCCCGTTAGAAATGCGTACGTGAGTCATTACTGCTTCAGGGTGAGTGGATCAACATTTATACAATTGTATAACATTTAAACAATGCTGGATCAACGTCGAAGACGTTAGGCCGACGTTGTGTAAATGTTATGCAAATGTTCTGTGTCCTGGGATGCGACTGAAAGGGAATCCCAACAGCCCATGAGTCCGCGACATCGACTTACCGTACACCCAACAAGTTACAACGCTGAGAAGTGGCATCCCAGGAAACACATAGTTTCAAAACAAATATAAATGCCATCGAAATTAATCGAATATTTTGTGGCACGGTGGATCAGTAGGAGACAAGTCTCTTTTTAACATTTCATCTATAGAAAAATCATTTTCGACAATTACAGGACATACTAATTAACACCATATTTGCCCAATGAGTCATCGTTTTTTTTCGGGAGAGATGATATGCATAGAAAAACAAGCAAAACAAACAGGAGTAATGTACGCCAGCTGTACATAGCAAACCCAGTTTTGGTATAATGTGGGGCCAAGTCTGCGACGCTGGCAGGTTGGGTAAGATTATCGGAACGAAACGATGGGCGCATCTCTGTTACAAAATCACACAATTCTGTGGAACGCAGTGACGTCACTCGGTAAAAACAAGGTTATATAACACCCCCTCCCTCATACTTCATTCTGTGAAAGAACCCTCCCCCTACTGCATTGTATTAGCAAATAAACAGGTTTGACATCATAAGACCCACCTACGGTACTACCTTAAACTGTTGAGGACAATAGAAAATATGCGGTTTATAAATCCCTTCAAGTGCTAATTACATCTAGATCTATATATGATAGCCGTACTCAAATCTGAAAAGATTTAAAGGAGAAATTGTGATTAAATTTGTCAGATTGGCATATGTTTTGATTCAAATTGTACGTAGGTGGGTAGGCCTAATTTAACTCCTTGAAATTATAAATAATAATAATAAACTTCTATAGCGCCTAAATCCTCAGTGATCCGAGCTCAAAGGCATGACAAACATAATCATAATCTGACTCACAGTTCCAAAAAACGTTTGCGTTTGTCGTCAGGGGCAACCGGACCACCTTAGATTTAAGTCGGAAATGCCTGACCAAAAAAATATGTATTCAATTTCTGTGTTTTCGCATAGCTCATTTCTAAAGGAAGTTCATTCCAAAGTCTAGGTGCAGCAACAGAAAAGGCCCTGCTGCCTACCACGGTTCTGACCCGTGGAACATTCAGCTGATATAGATCACTTGAACGAAATGTCCGTACATTTCGCGATAGCTGAAGCATGTTTCGCGATGGCAAACCATAACTTAATGTGAGTAAGAATTTAAATTGCATAATTTAGCGTTTTAAACGTTAAGTTAACTGCGCCTAAAGATCGCTTTAAGGAGGAAAATGCGTTATACGATATCTTTTTTTATGTCTGCGGTACTGCTAAACTCGCCATTAAAAACAACAACATGTGTCAAGTATATTTGTTTATTATTTCCGAAAACATTTGACTCTGCAGCGGAGAGCAAATCGTCCCCTCGAGATTTAAAGGGTGTACCTGCCCAGACTGTAAAATGACAGACACACCCTTTTAATTCCAAGGCGACGAACTAGAGTTTCAAGCACATTTCAAACAGTTTAAATTATACCATAATGTGATGACGGATCATAGAACAGGAAGCTACAGTTGTTGACCCAATGCTGCATTATTGTTGGGCCAGCGTCGCAGACGTTGGCCCGGCTTTAACTCAGCATTGGGTCAATGTCTCATGAAAACAGGGCAGCAGTGAACAGAGACGTTGGATTACGTTGTCTTAGTGATGATACATAAATGAAGGATACAACATTGGTACAGCATTGTGCCAATTGCTAGGTGTTGTGGTGAGGCTTCAGCACCACAAATTACCATATATTAACTTGGGGACATAGCTTTAGCACAAACGATATCATTTAATAATCTGATAATATTTATGCTGAATATTGATCAACATGAAACGAAATTATAACATGGCTGTCTCTTTAAAAGTCATACTATATTCTACAACACATGTCAGCCCGACATCCCCCTCCCCTCATATTAGCATAATGTCTCCCCCCTCACATTAGCATAAACTTACACTCCTTCTCACATTAGCATAAACTTACACTCCTTATCTCCTTAACTTCTGTCATGTCTGTAAGCATATTTGACAGGTCCATTTTTTAATAGACAAGATCTCTGTCAATGTAACTTCGACTGTAGTTTTAATTGTCTTTAATAGATGTACCCAGGCTATAAACCTAGCCCTAGGTCTATATGCTACCGGTAGGCCTATCGTCGTATCGAATTGTGGGTAAGAGCGGTCGACGGAGGAGGAATGAGATGATGGACCCCACAGGCCTAAAAACAAGATCTTGGACTACTTATGTAAGGGCCCTACGGCTAGGCCTATAATATAAGCCTAGATCAAATACATACAAGTCATATTATTATAGTCTGTAGTTTCTACTGATTGAATTTCTAATTACGACGTCCGTTATACAAGATGACAGTCGTCTTTTTTTTAATTTATCACTGAAAATATTGTTTGTAAAGTAGAAGTATACATGTATTGAGCAAAACATTGTTACATTCACAGGGGATGGGCGCAGCAATACCACTCCTGCCAATATGTAAGGAGGGATGTATTTTTGTTATTTAAAATGATACAGAAAAACTAACGATGTCCATATTATTAATATTTATAACGACGGAGTGAATTAAAACAATATTTGGAGATTGTCACATTGAATGACAGTGTATGGTATCTAATTAAGCTGTCATGGCCGACTTACTTTATCAACATGGGCTAATCCAAAACAAAGCCTAGGTCAGCCACCAGACGGGTTGTCACAGCTGAAGTGGAGCATTAATAATTTTAAATTAAAACTAGACCAAGAATGAAATGGCTTGGAAAGTGGAATATTAGTCAATGCCATTGAACATTATAGTATTGTTTTGTGTTTTACTTTTCATCTGTTATAGCCCAGTAATAGGACATGGATTATTCATGAAAATAATATTTTATTTTGTGAATATTAAATACCAAGTATGATAATGTTATGATGCGAATATCACTGAAAATAGCTATTTTATGTTTATTATATAATTGTACAACTGTGAGCATTGTATCAGCAGATAACATTTGCTATTATTTTTAATAAAACAAGCTATTATGTCCACGTGATGTGGTCATTTCCACATTAATTGTAGCATCGAACAAATACGACAGTTTGAAATAAAATATCACAGACTGTAATGAAATGAATCACACATGACCCCACTATTGGTTAAAATTACAAGATATTGAATAATATTCCACTTTCCAAGCCATTTCATTCCCGGTATAGATGTAATTTAAAATTACTAATGTGTAATGTGCCCATTAGTAATCCTAAACTATACCGCAAGAGGACACAAGTAGTTTGCTGGTCTAAAATATCACGTGAATTGGTATATATTTTATGACATTAAGCAATATATGGTACATCAACATATATTAGTTCTTCTTTCTGACTATGGTGACCACCTGCAATTTTGCCTACTAGTACCTATACGATTAAACATACCTCTTTAGTCTCAAATGTTATAACTACTTTGGACTTGGGAGGGGGGGACTGGGTGGGGAAGGGGGTGTACATAGGTCAACTTATCTAGCAAGACACAAACAAATTGACCTCAAATCATCTAGAAATATAGGGTAATTTTCAATTATCTAAACAAACAGAAGACATTAATTTATAGATCAGAAACGCATAAAAACCATAAATTACATCTATATGGTAAATAAATGGTAGGAATTCATGTTTATTATATTTTGGCGGCCATTTGGAGTTTTACGCTTTGAGAAATTCAGCCCGACGAATGGGCTGTTTTCTTAATTTTATAAAATCATGAAACCAGCCTTCGATAGCAACGGTCATGGAATTTCCAAATAGAACCCAACTAATTTTTCAGGTAACATGACTAGATTATAATAACCATACACCAATCTGGGCTACTACCGTTGCATATTAGTATATGGTTATCTAATGTAACAAGGACGGGGGCCCTGGTGCAGTGGTTAATGCTGCATACTTGGAATGTCAGAGATAGCGGGGTTCGAACCGCACTCTGGCCTTCAAGTTTCAAAGAAGCAATATTTCTTCTACGCTCCCTCGTAATAATTCAATATTGTGAGAACCTCCGTGACGAGAATCATTTGTCTGGATCATCAGCTGGCCCACTTAAGACTATTTGAGTACAAAGGCGGCTTAAAACCACATTCATTTCATTCAGTTTCATTTCAACGATGATAAATGTGCATATTATGGTAGTAAATTATTTCCGTATCTTACAATGTTTAACCTGTATTTCTCATAGGTATACTCTGGATGGCTTCCTTTAATGATATCGACATACAGAGGCATTCAAGTACCACAGCTAAAGGACCACAGTGTTTGCAGGGTATGTAAGAGTTGCGCATTTCAGTTAAAACAACACATTTATCATTATTATTGGTCTGCTTGTCGGCCCACCAAGATGTGCGAGCTCTGAGGAGAAGGGTCATAAGCAATGCTATTATTATTGTCATTGCTTGAGCATATGTGGACGACTCAATGGTATTTAAATATTTTTTTAGAATACAACAATGTGTTTTGTTTAAAGTCAAACAGTACAAATAAATTCAGCTTATATGCACTTCGTTTCAATAAAGCATGTCGTAGACACTTGCAGAATAATAGACAAATACCTTGACTGTAAATGTAGGCGTTTATTAAATCCTAAAGTTTCTCCTCATGTATGCTGGGTGTATGCACGTTGTATCCATATGTTGAAGGTCAGTCAATGACAATATACCCTTATCCTGACATGTTAATCCTTACAGCGCGAGGATCGACTTTAGTCGTCAGAATCTGACGTCTGTAGACGTCAGATTCTGACGACTAAATTCAATCCCCGCACTGTAAGAGTAAAAATATTTCTAATGGCCGTAGACTCATAACATAGGTATTCAAATGAATCAGAACGAGCCAACTAAGACATTTATGATGATTTCAGATTGAAAAAAACCATTCGGTTGCAATGTTTTTTACAAATTAATTCAGCGCTTTAAGGGCTAATCTATTTACATTTTCACCCACTTGAAGTTGCGTCTCGCCAGCACAACTTCAAGAAGTTGCGTCTCGCCAGCACAACTTCAAATTACTCATATTTGTTTAATTTGAGATCTATCCTTTTCAAATCCTGAATTTTAACTCTTCCTTTACCAATTTCGCATTAATGCGAAAACTACCTTCATTTACCAATTTCGCATTCAGGCGAAATCCACACGTGTATATGCATTAATTACAATGGAGATATTTCATTACATGCGTGGTTGAAAATCGCAGACCAGAATGGTCAGTAACCATGGTAACATGGACGCGATGCTCTCTTGCATTTTAAATTTGTGCGATGCGCATAGCTATGACCTGTTTTGTGCCCAGGGGCTACTTCAGGGGTCCTCCTTCAAAAAGAAATCGGTTTCTGGGGGTAGTTTTATCAGGGGGAAAGTCGGTAAACGTGGTAAAGAAAGAGTTAACCCTTTCAAGCCTGAATTTACCATAGTCATCCTCATCCACTACAAGCCGCGAGTTGCTGTCGCAATTCTCGACTTGTAGTGGATGAAGATGATTTGAAGTGGGTGAAAAAAAAAGAAAATTGCCATGTATTGGAAAAACAGTGTCATAGAAATTTCAATTATAAAACCGTTAGTTGTAGAAAAATTAAATATTTTTTCAGGGATGTAGAATGATGCTTTAATGCATCGTGAGGGCTTAAAGGGTTAAAGACACATTTAGTTCCCAGTATCTGTGATTTGATTGACAAATAAAACAAATTGAAAACGACAATAGTCGTGATCAGCAGGATGAGGGTTCACATCCTCTAAGAGAACACCTCACATGTTGAATGACCTGGGCCCCGTTTTATCAAGCTGAAAAGATACGAGATATTATTAATTCTCGTGACCTTGGCCTGCCGCTTACGAGATTATAAAAAGCTCGTTGACTTTCCTCGTATGTCTCCCTCTTTAACATGTATAGGGAGGATACGAGCACACTGACCCACTCGTTAAATCTTAACGATTCTCATATGCAAATGAGCTATTAATACGAGCTCGTATCTTTTCAGCTTGATAAAACGGGGCCCTGGGTATTATCATGCTGCATGAATAATGACCAGATAAATACTAATAGTCTATCTTCATGTTTTATAAGTTCTATTTTACGACTACGTCATGATGTTTTTCTCTTGTAGAATGTGTGTGAGGAGCTACCAGAGCTGTCTGTGTGTTTTATGGTGATAAACGCCGAAGGCGTTAAAATATGACAGGTGATAGGCATATTTACAGAATATTGTACATATTTAACATCGCTGTTGTACACATAATTGACAAGTGTGCATGCATAATACTGTACAAATGTACACGCTACTGTATATCAACAATTACTGTATCTACAATCAAAATACCCTTGTACAATATAAACAGATATATGAAAGACGTGAATTACCATATGTGGAAAACAATAGAAAGTATTCTGACTAAAACAGGTATGTCATAGTAATAACATACAGCACAAAGAGTCTTATATCATGGAGTCTTCTATGGCTATCTGACTTACTGACTATCCACCTCTAGTGACCAGATATCTAATGTGCCACCTATATGAGTGAGGCATGACATTCTGATAGGGGTCGATATAGGGCTAACCTGATTACAAAGAAAATATATTTTACAAGTTATAATTATCTATCTCTTAATCTTAACCCTTCAAGTCCTCACGACACATTAAAGCATCATTTTACATCCCTGAAAACAGACTTAATTTTCCCACAACAAAGGATTTTAGAACAAAATTTCCATGAAACTAATTTACCAATACATGGCAATTTTCTTTAATTTTTAATCCACATCAAATCATCTTCATCCACTGCAAGTCGAATTCTCGGCTTGTAGTTGATGAAAATGACAATGGTAAATTCAGGATTGAAAGGGTCAACCCTTTCACCGCGGGTGTCACTGAAAGGCGACCGTCTAGCAGATCGCGGATGTCGCCTTTTGGCAACATCAGTAATTACTGTTTTTAAGTAAAAAAATAATTAATTCAGCGGTCAGGCATATTATGACGTTATAATCCAGCAGTGAAAGGGTTAAAACCCTTGTCCTGCTATGCCCGTATGTATACAGTTTCAAGCCGATTTTAAACTAAATAATATGTCACTGTAAATAAAAAACTTAGTTTGTGGTAGATGCTCAGTTAGTGAAAAAACTCAATTTAGAAGATGTTTATTTAAAAAAATATAGAAAACATTTTTGGTCATTTGAAGCAACAGAAATAAGGGTGCTTGTTAAATGTTTATTAAGCTAGAAGCATTCACCAGAACTTGGAAATGGAGTGACCGATTATATGTATTAATTAACGCAGAAAGTCAGATAGAATTTTCTGTGACAGTCAAACATTCAAGAATCAAAATCAATGGGGCGTGGTCACTCAGTGAGCGTGTTGTTCTTTCCTTTAAAGATGGACATTCAGTCAGAAATTCCAGATTCAAATGAAAGACAAAATACAACAACATAGAACTAACAATTCCAACGGTCTAGAGTCAACAATACGTAATTAAAAGAAAACATTTATCAGTTTTAACAAGATTGAAAGCCCATCATGTCGTTGCATAGAAAATCAAATTAAGATTACCAACCGGCAATTAATACAAACATTAAAGCTAGCCTGTCATAAATAAATGAGGCTAACCTGATGAAACAGTATTCATACGGGTAACATAAAGAATGCAAAGATAAAGCAGATGAAATATTTGCTCGTTCTTATTCGTGACATTAGTGTAACCATCATAGGATACATACATAAAGTATGCAATACTGCAATATTCCGCAATACAACTTACAATAGACAAACAAGGATCACCAACATATCGCTTATTAATCGTGGGGACCGTCTTTATACGTCAGAATCTGATGTCTGTAGACGCGCAGGAACCGTCTTAATACGTCAGAATCTGACATCTGTAGATGTCAGATTCTGACGTATAAAGACGGTCCAGAAGTCAAAAGACAGTTCCCGCGATGAAAGAAATAAAATATTTATAATGGCCGTTGACACATAACATAGGTATTCAAATGAATCAGAAAGAGCTAACTAAGACATTTATGATGGTTTAAATTTAACCCTTTAGCCGCCAAATTATTCAATATGAATTTTCACCCAATTAAAGTTGTGTCTCGCTGACGCGATCCACAACTTCAAGTGAGTGAAAATTATTCAGATTTGACAAAATGGAGGTCAACTGTTTTCAAATATTGCTGATTGATGTCATATTTTATCTTTAACATGTTTAAAAGGTGGTACTTAATGTGTTAATAAAAAATGAAAACCCAAATATATGCGACACCGGCGATCGAAGGGTTAAAGAAACCTTTGGTCTCCATGGTTTATATGGAAGTAATTCAGCGCTTCAAGGGTTAAGGATTAAAACAAGTGAAAACGAGTAAGTAAAACAAACAATGAAAAGAAACTGGGGCTGAACGATTGATATGCTCAGATACAATGAATAATCATGCCTCTAATTCAATAGATATATAATTGTGATAAACAATAGCAGTGATTGATTTGTCTAGCAATGCTATACATGGTATATATTTTCTGAGATACATGCTGTAAATTCTATCAGAGTTTATTACATCCAAATACGATTACTGTATTATAATATCTGCATGGAAACATCTTTACTATAATCAGCGTTTCAAAATGTTGGTTATCCAATTAACATTTTTACTTGTCTGTTGAAATTACAGGACATCAATGCAATTCCATGTAGCCTGGATAGAAACATACGCCAATCCTCACTAATAGGCACCAAATGCATCAAAACAAATGATGACAACATAACATAGACTCCAGCCAAACATTTTGCATTGACATTGATGTTTGAGCCAGCATATTAGACAATGGCTTGACATTGTGCCAAGAGCTGGACTAATTTGAGCTTGATTAAAGTGTCATTTTACTAAGAAACAATGATCTGTTTTATAGTTCATGTTGGTTGACATCGAGTAGTATAAAATATGACATAAAATAAACATAAAATATACCTTTCACTCAACCTGATCTACGTAACTAATGTTATCTGATTAAGTAGCTTACAGTGTGATATTATATAAATATAAATTCACTGCCTCCTTAAGTTTTTAAATTGGTCACATTGATTTCTGTAACCATATTTTATTTTTTTGGATTTATGTAATCATATTATTAAGACTCTTGATAAAATTATCAAATAATATTACAGTGAAGGCAACAAATCACTTTGATATTAACTTTTTCAAGCCTGAATTTATCATTGTCATCCTCATCCAGATGATTTGATGTGGTTTAAAAATAAAGAAAATCGGCATGTATTGATTAACCAGTTGCATGGAAATTTTCGTTCTAAAATCCTCTATTGTAGGAAAATTAGGTGTGTTTTCAGGGATGTAAAAAGATGCTTTAATGCATCGTGAGGGCTTAAAGGGTTAACATATGGACAATGCCGAAGACGGTGGCACAATATCAACCCTTTAACCCCCAAATTATTCAATTTGAATTTTCACCCACAAGTGAGTGAAAATTGTTCAGATTTGAGAAAATGGAGGTCAACTCTTTTCAAATCTTGCACGTTGATGTCACATTTTATCTTTAACCCTTGTGCTGCTGAATTGTTTCAAATTATTTTTCATTCATTTAAAGCTGGAATTGCTAACGCAATTTCCAGCTTCAAATGACGAAAAATATGGCTATTTATGAAAAATAAACATCTCCCGAAATGAAATATTTGATTAGCTGAGCATCTACCACTGCATATTTTATCAATTTCAGTGGCATTTATTTGGGTTGAAACCGGGTCCAGCAGGACAAGGGTTAATATGTATAAAAAGGTGGTACTTAATGTGGTAATAAATAATGAAAACCCGAATATATGAGGCACCGGCGGTTAAAGGGTTAAGTCCACATAGTGTGACTGTCTTGTACTCGCTGGGGACCTCTGTGGCTGACAACTTATCAGTGAAAGCCTTTCATCGGACACAATATGTAGGTGCATATTCAGCTTAAGTCAGCTTTATATCGCACACTCTGATAGAAAACAACAGCAACTTTGAGTCGCACCAGCACCCTTTTTCTGCCACTAATATTATGCCCAGGCAAAATTGTAACATACATCATACAGTGTAAGCTATTATAGAATAAAAAAAAACAATTACCTAATCTCATTTTAATAAATAAATGCAAACTGCACACGAACACACACACTCTGGGTAAAATCATTATGATCCCATCACAGGATTAAGTACCTCTTTTATTTCAACGTCTCATTTTCACTGATAATGAAGTGGATCCCATGTCGAGGAAGAAAGTTAGACCCTATGTGCTTTGATGATAGGCCAACAGCGCAGATTGTAGCCGAACCCTTTAAGCCCTCACAATGCTTCAAAGCATCATTTTACATCCCTGAAAACAGACTTAAATTTCCTACAACCGAGGGTTTTAGAATGAAAATTTCCATGAAACTGGTTTACCAATACATGGCAATATTCTTTCATTTTTAAACCACTTCAAATCATCTGAATGAAGATGACAAAGGTAAATTCAGGTTTGAAAGGGTCAAACCAGAATATATATAAAGTTATGTCACTTGATGGACCTTAGTATATTAGCCCTCAACCCTTTCAAGCCTGAATTAACCATTGTCATCTTCATCCACTACAAGTCGTGAATTGCTGTCTGAAGTGGATGAAGATGATTTGATGTGGTTTGAAAATTAAAGAAAATTGCTATGTATTGGTAAACCAGTTTCATGGAAATTTTCGTTCTTAAACCACAAGTTGTAGGAAAATTAAATATTTTTGAGGGATGCTAAATGATGCTTTAATGCATCGAGAGGGCTTAAAGGGTTAATTAAAGCTCTAAATTATGGAAGTCTTACAACTTGAAGTGTGTCTCACTACCACAACCCACAACTCCAAGTGGGCAAAAATGACTTGCGTAAGTACAAATGTAATCCAACATATACCAATCTAGGAAACTTAATGTTCACTTAATGTGATTAGTGCCCAAGGGCTAATAAAAAATAATAATGTAACAAATATAAATAATTTTCAGCCATTGAAGTTGGGTGCTGCAGTATCAACACAAACTTCATGTGAGTGAAAATTATGAATATCTAAGAGTGGGCTTCAAGAATTGATCCTAAATCTGTAATAACATTGTAGATTGCTTGACCAGATAAATATGATGATAATCCAAACTTAACGATCATGTCTGCTACTTGTGACATAATTTGTCTATTGGTGTGAGCAGTGATTTCTCAGAGGTGAATAGATGCCTGCTGTGCTACAGTCGATTTGAATGGAACACCCATCTCTTGCCCATCCTGTCAAAGCTGTGCGTCACCCACTGCTGATGTAGAAGACGATACCTATCTTCACTAAGGTAGAGTGTCTTGCCCCGCCTGAAAACCAAGGAGTGAGTGTGAGATCAATGATATGTGCAAATATAACACCTACATCAAATATCTATTTATCATTTAAATTAAACAATTATGTATGTTCACTAGGATCAAGTTGTGCTTCACTTTTGCAATTCACAAATTAAATTGATAGAAAAGCGCTTATGTTGAAATTTTTATTTTATATTACTTAATGTTGATATCGGTGTTTTAACCTTTACAATGCTAAGCGGACTATAGTCATTTTAAATTTGTTTAATCAGCCAATGAAATCAATTTTATTGAGAATTAAACATGTGCTTAAACATCAACATTTGCAAATGTTTGGTTTCAAAGAGTCAAATTGAACAAATATGAGTAATTTTTCACCCACTTGAAGTTGTGGTAGCAAAGTTGTGGGTCATGTTAGCGAGACACAACTTGAAGTGGGTGAATAATTAAATAAGACAATTTAGATTATTAAGGGTTAATCTTAATGCAAAAGATAGAAATCTGATAATATATCCATTTCTGAACATATTAGCAGCTTTTACGACTATGGATTCTAAGCCTATCAGTGCCAGAATCTGACATCGAAAGTTGGTCCCGCCCCGAAACAGCTAAATATTTATAATGATCATAAAATGGTTATTCAAATAATCAGAAAAAATTATTTATCACATTTTCGAAGTGAATAACCCTTTGCTCCTTATAGTACATCTCAAAATATTTCAGTACAATAAGGGTTAACCCTTAAACAGCCGAATTATTTTTATATAAACTATGAAGACCAAAGGTTTTTTTTTCAATTTGAAATCATCATATATGTCTTAGTTAGCTCTTTCTGATTCATTTGAATATCTATGTTATAGGTCTACGGCCAACATAAATATGTTGATTCTCACAATGCGGGGATCCACTTTAGTAGTCAGGATCTGACGTCTACAGACGTCAGATTTGATCCCAGCGCTGTGAGGGTTAACTACCGGTAGCATAATTATCTATGTTCTTGATGCATATTCTATTTCTTAGTGCTGATCAATATATTGCTCATTTTGTCATGGACGGTGACATTCCGGATCATCAGTTGTAGCATTCCATATACATGTACCCCGGTAACTAGAAATGTGCATAGCGAGAAATAATGCATCGACAAAAAACGTTTTATTTCGTGTCCAGGTAGTTAACTTCCACATACAAAATATCAACAGTTCTCGAGATATCTCGTTCACAAATCCCTGGGGGATGTATAATCACTTACTTGAGCTCCTGGTCCTCTTCACCGTGGGCGTCCAGATACACAGATCCCCAGATGATCGCCCGGGGACCTCGAATCACCACAATCACAGAGGAGTTGACCAGCAGGAACATGCCCGTGCCGCCGCCGCACTCTATAGAATGCTGTGTACATATGGAAATAAAGATTAATCATATTCATGTCCTAGTTACAGTTATTATGGTAACTATTGCCCTACAGAATTGTTTATTTTATTTTTCGTCATTTGAAGCTGGAATTACTAACGCAATTTCCAGCTTCAAATGATGAAAAATAATTTTTATATATGAAAAAAATTGAGATAACTAAAAATTGCATGATTTTATTAGGTGAACATCTCCCACACACTATTTTATCAATTTTGGTGACATCGTCTTTGGTCTGAAACAGTACGTCTATCTGGGCCTAGCAGCATAAGGGTTATTAAATGCTTCACATCTTTACGATGCAGACTTGTTAATTATTACTTGTCTTAAGCTGCAAACAACAGGACATAATTCCATGTTTTCACAAATTGAAATCTAATAAGTTGGATTATCTAATCAACTCAGCATCTACCAGAATATATTAATCAATTTTAGTAGCACTTTATTTTAAAGTGAAATTGATCAAAATAGTAAGCCCGGTATATGTACAGGCCTAGTGAGACAAATGTTATGTACCGGTATTTATAAATTTGAACCTATTTTTATAATACAGTATTGTATTTTTATATTATTTGTGATCTTGGTCATAGTACATGAAGGGTTAAAAGTTGAGCATAAACAGAATGTACACTTACCTGTACACATTCATATACCCCCTGCTGCTTACAACACCTCTCTTTGAAGCAGAGTAATCTTGTACATAACAGACAGATGACTGCGTCTTTGGGTACTGAGGTGCATGTCTTACACGGCTGCTTGCGGTAATGCTGGAAGATGGAGTCGTACATGGGCGGTAGTGTTATCAGCTGAGGGGTACAGTATGACATGTCACGGCACAGAAGAGTCTGTAAAATAACATACATCAGGATTAGCAGAGGAGGTGTAAAAAAACACACATCATGATTAGTAGGCCTATATGACATGTCAAATAACCCACAATCATATGGAATAGCAGATGACGTGTAAAATAACACACATCAGGATTAGCAGATGACGTGTAAAATAACACACATCAGGATTAGCAGATAATGTGTAAAATAACAAACATCAGGATTAGCAGATGTGTGTTAAATAACACACATCAGGATTAGCAGATGATGTGTAAAATAACACACCTAAAGTTCTGCATAAAAAAGACTAGTGAAAAAAAACAACTAAAAATGTGAAAAAAAATACACCACAATATGCCTTTTAGAAGTTGCCAAACCTTTTAGAAGTGGTCAAACCCTTGAAGCGCTAAAACTTTTTTATATAAACCAAGAAACCGAAGGGTTTTTTTAATATGAAATCATCATAAATGTCTTAGTTAGCTTCATTTTAATACCTCTGTTACTGGTCTCTTTCAGCGTGAAGATCGACCTCAGATGTCAGAATCTGGCGTCTGGAGACGTCAACCTGACATTCTGATTAAATACTGCTACAAGCCAAGTGGTAATTCCTTTATTTGTGATGTCTTAGTAAATGTCCCATTCACAGAAACATGTATATATTGAGCGGGCAATCTTGAATGAGTCAAAGGATTATCTTGACTCACCTTGGCTTTCTGAGGCTCAGTGAAAGCAAACTGTCCCAGCGTTCTGCACCAGTTCTCCACCATGGCACCAGGATTGCTACATAGCCACTGAACACATTCCGCTCCTCCGAACACGTTCAGGGGCACAGAAAATTTTCCGGCACCTGTTGCACCAGCCTCGGCAATGGGGGAGCGAGTATTAGGCTCCAGCGCCAGGAAACTGCACAATGCCTGGAATTCACCCTGTTGCATCTGCAATAAAACGACAGCATAATATGACAGCAAACACGATGAGTCTTTGGAGAAAATGGACACAAAAAGCATACAAAAGTATACACTTTATTTATTCAATGAACACTTTTAACACTACAAATAAAATTATTATACACATCTAGATGAAAACTTCACTGTAAACAAGTTCAAGTGGGTGAAAATTAATCATATTTGATTAATTTTAGCATTCGCAAATCTTGAATGATAGTGATTTAAACTGCAACAAAACAGATTACAGTTACAGCTAGATGTCCTTAGATGTACTTAGCATGAGGGGCACACAGTGCTTGCATAAACCAATACATTTTTGAAATCACAAAGGCTCTGTAAGTAATTCTGAAGGTATATCAGGTCATTCAATAATGAAAAATAGCAGAATGCACCCACAGATTGTGCTAGATGAGTGATGCTGCAATCTGAATCTTATAATAATATCTGACAATATTCCCTTAATCCTTTAAACCGTCAGGAAGTACCAAAGCATCATTTTGCATCTCTGAAGAATGATTTAATTTTCCACACCTTTGGAACGAAAATTCTCATGGAACTGTTTTAATAATACACCTGTAACAATATCGTTTTTTCATTTGCCACCCGCTTTAAGTCATCTTCATCCACTACAAGATGGAAATTGTGACAGCAATTCGCGGCTTGTAGTGGATGAATATGACAATGGTTAATTCAGGCTTGAAAGGGTTAAACAACCCACATATAGGCATCAAATTGTACAAAATACTGATTAATCTAAACAAGAGGACTGAAGTCCTATATCATCCCCCGCCATAAATTATGTTAAGACTTTTTGCGGTCACAAATATTTAAAAAGTCGATTTGTGGAGGCCATTTTAAATTTCAGTAAAATCACATGCACATTTCCAGATGGTGGGTAATGTGATGTACAATGTGAATTATTACTGATTGCAATTTTTCAGTTTTTGCGCCCACAAAAAAATATGAAGTTTATCCATGGCGGCCATTTTGAATTTCAGTAAAATCTTAAAAAATCACTTGCACATCTCCATATTGTGGGGAAATTGATAGTAAAATTTGAATTATTTCCGACTTGAAGTTTTGGAGTTTTTGCGCCCACAAAAAAATTTGGAGTTGACCTCTAGCGGCCATCTTGAATTTTGGTAGCATCTTTAAAAAATCACTTGCACATCCCCATGTTGCTAGGAATGTGATGTTAAAATTTGAAAAAAAATTGTCTAGACAAATTGTTTGAGTTTTGCCCCCCAAAAAATTAAAGTTGATCTGTGGGGGCCATTTTGAATATCAGTAAAACCTTGAAAAAGTCACCTGCACATCACCATATCATGAGGAATGTGATAGTAAAATTTGAATAATTTTTTGCGCCCACAAAATTTTTTAGAGTTGAACTCTGGCGGCCATTTTAAATTTTGGTAGCATCTCTAAAAAACCATTTGCACATCTCCATGTTGCTAGAAGTGTGATGTTGAAATTTCAAAAAAAAAAAATTCTAGTAGTTTTTGTGCCCACAAGAAAACATGACGCTGGACGCCGGACAGAATCCTGGCGCGACTAAAATCCCCCTTCCCCTACGGGCGGGGGATAAAAAATACATGTATTCTGAAATAAAAAAAACCCCTTTAAATCTTATCTGTTACAAACACTAAGCTGAAAGGTTTAGGGTCATATTACTCACCACATCACATGAGGACGGCAGCGCAGCATCAAACCAGTAGTGTTGTAACATAGCCACTAAACGTAGAAATGGCAGACACCACTGCTGTGCAGTAATCTCCACAGTCTGAGGCGACCAAACACTACCACAAATCTACAAAACCAAAAGCAGAATATTTTCCTCGTACACCAGCTCAGCCATTTCAACGTTTTTTCTCCTCATTTCATTCACCTGGGCAACAATTCCTATCTCAAGGTGAAGGAAAATGTCCTGATTTTATGAATTACCTGAGTCTAATACATTTAACCATTGTCCTGCTAGACCAGTATATATACAGTTTCAAGCAGATTTTAAACCAAATAATATGTCACTGAAATGGATATTATAGTTTGTGGTAGATGCTCTGTTAGTCAAATAATTCAGTTAAGAAGATGTATATTTCAAAAATATATAAATATTTTTCATTATTCGAAGCTGGAAATTGCGTTAGGAATAGGAATTCAGCAGGACAAGCGTTAATGTCAAATCAAAGCTCAGAACCTCCTTATTGTGATGATGTTTTCAATTGATGAATTTTATTCAATATATGTCATGTTGTTGATAAATGTGACAAGGGAGATTAACTGTTAAAGCGCTGAATATTTTTGTATAAAACATGAAGTCCAAAGGAGTTTTTTTCAATTTGAAATCATCATAAATGTCTTAGTTAGCGCTTTCTGATTCATTTGAATACCTATGTTATGGGTCTACGCTCATTAGAAATATTTTAATTCTATTGTCTTTATACGTCAGAATCTGCTGTCTACAGAAATAATTATATGTTCTGAAACTTCATTTTCAACAATTCTCAGTCGTTTCAGCTGTGAGACACACAATTGGAATGACTGAAAATCACATCAATTACAACTAGTCAAATGTGATAAAATATAGCGTGCGCAAGGCTGAAATAGAAATTTCTTCATGCTTGAGACATACATTGCGTGCACCCTTCAAATACTTTGCAGCACCGGGTTTTGGTTGTATTGTGATTCATGGGAGAGTGAGTCAGTAGAGTGGTGTGATTGACAGATAATATGCACACGTCTGACTTAACGGTCAACCCTTATGAACCCGTGAGCGTGCGTAATTGATTAGTGGGCATTAGATTGCATATAACAGCTAATTTTTACCAGGAACATGACTGTTGAAATCCTGCATTTATTCAAACTGAAAGTGGTATATGGCCAATTTCAAGATAGGGAGTGAAATCAAGACAATACATAATGATAAATAGGCTGCATAATGTGTATATAACTACACGCTAGAGTCCACAGTGATACATTAATAGGAGACATTACACTTGTTGACTTTGTGTTGCGACAAACACCTGCTAATAGGAAAAGCATCGTCAGAGCCAACACTGATTCAATGAATTCTCTTTACTGGGCATACTGTAATGCTGGGCCACCATCTGCGATGCTCGTCCAGCATTGAACCTGCATATAGTGTTTGATGTGCATTGCCGGGTTATAGATATTAGGCCATGAGTATTTGCCATGTAGCGGGTGACATATTCAGTTGTGTCAAAATAACAGTAATGTGGCAGTTATTATTGAATAGGTAATCCTTCCGTGATAAGAGTGATACAGTAAGTGACATGACTAATCCCTTGAAGTTGCATGTATCTACAGAGACCCACAACTTCAAGTGTACGTGAAAATTACTTATATCTGTTTAATTTAATACAAAACATTTGCAAATCATGATGTTTAAACGAACATTTCATTCACAATAACAGTGATTTAATTGGCTAATAAAGGATTTAATAACGGATTAAAAATGACTAAAGTCATGATTAGCAGGTTTAAGGGAAATCAGTAATACACCCGTCCCAAAGAGCCGTATTCAGTCATGCATGCGCTAGGCTACCATCAGAGCAGGTATAATACCACACAGCATAACCATGCTAACTGTGACGCAATTACTCACGTTACACGGCTAATTTCACTCAGATAAATGATCAGATATAAATACTGCACACCTTTGCGCAGACAGTTCAAAATTGAAAACAAGTAGCACGGTATACACTCCCAATTACAGTAGAGTGTACACTTAATTTTGAATCACTCACCTGTATCGCTTCTTTCTCCGGAGATTCAAAGTAGATTCCGGGAGTCTCTAGCTCACTGATGATTTTACTCATAAGCCAGCATAACTGTTCACTGGCACCGCCCTTTAAAATAGAAAATATCATGCTTATCATTTACTGAAACAAAGCTAAAACTTGTAATGTGGAATTTTCTAAATCCAACTTACTGATTTTCTGATAAAAAAATATTATCATGTACCGATTGATGATTACAATGAATGAGAGAAAAACCTTTAACACTTTTAAGCACTTTTAAGCCTGAATTTACCATGGTCATCTTCATCCACTACAAGCAGCGAATTGCTGTCTCAATTCTCGCCTTGCAGTGAATAAAGATGACTTGAAGTGGGTGGCAAATTAAAGAAAATAGCCAATTTTGCCATGTGTTGGTAAAAGAGTTTCATTTATGTC
Source organism: Flabesymbios commensalis (assembly GCA_964017125.1). NCBI lineage: Eukaryota > Metazoa > Annelida > Polychaeta > Terebellida > Flabelligeridae > Flabesymbios > Flabesymbios commensalis. Next base: position 20,429,811 of record OZ024910.1, read on the forward strand.
AATTTTACGATAAGTGTTTAGAAAAAGTTCGGTTCAGACGATTGTGATATATGAAGACGAATAAAATGAGACCAAGTCAGTAATTACTCAAACTACAGTTTATTCATTATATTACAATTGGCTTTTTGGGAGTTCTCCAGCATCATAAGGGGGATGTAATTCTCTGGGTCATGAGGAAGCATTAGTGCTGTGTCTCATGAGTGAGGCTACCCTGCCGCGTATCATGATGCTGCTGAGGCTGCTTGGGAGCACGATTGGGGGCCAAGATGGCAATCGAATGCCCACTTATGTTGCTGGGGAAACTCCCTATGTAACTTGAATATGTTAGTATGACATAAGAAGAGAGGATGGATGAGGGAGGAGGTGGGTAGAAAAAAGTATAGAGAAAGAGACTGCACCCCAACTAGCTCCAGGCTGGCAAACAAAGGACTGATTTGGGAATCCAGATTGAGACTACAGCAATGGATTCAAGAGCTCTCTGATTGGTCATATAAGAGAGTACTCTTATGCAGCCAATCATAAAACAGCTGCTCTATGATTGGGCAGAAAACTTAGTATGTGATTGGATACTTTTGGATCCCTGTTTTGCACAGGAAAGCAGCTAAATGTACTGTGGAAATTTTTGTCCACAGCTTATAGTGTGAAAGGATAAAACCAACAGCCAAGCCTACAGCCTAATCATATACATTCAGTGAACTAGAAAAATCCTGTTGCATTTTGTCTGCACTGACTGCGATGAAAAGCTGAGGGGAATGACACAGTAAATAAAGCTACAAACAAAACATAAACCCACCTATATGGATCTCAATCCAAATAGGTAACATAGAAATTTTCCTTCTAAAACTCCTCAGTTGTTGGGAAATTAATCTGCTTTCAGGGAGATAAAATGATGCTTTGATGCATCATGAGGGCTTAAAGGGTTAAAGAGCTACATCACATTATGAATCAAAACATATGTGAATGTAGCAAATTTAATGCTCATTTCTTCTTCCAATCTTATTGTATGGATGACAAATAAAAAGGCTAAATTGACCATTGACTTTATAAGCACTATCGATTGAGCTGCTGAAACTGTATACCGCTATAATAATTTTTCAAGCATGTTTGAAACAAAATAAAATTCCAGTGAAATTGATAAAGTATTCAGTGCTAAGTGTTCAGTTTATCAAAAATTTCAATTTAGATGTCAATTTTGCAATTCACTTGAAGCTGGATGTTGCGTTAGCAATTTCAGCTTCAAATAAATGAAAAAAATATGTGACAATTCAGCAGGAGAAGCGGTAAGGATTAAAATGAAAAGTGTACTCACTCTTGCCTGAGGCTCTGACCATGCTCTCCGCTCCTCGACGGAGAACTTACAGCTGACTACAGTCAACGCTTGAGTATACATCAAATTGTACACCGCCTGTACAACCTTGTGAAAAACTTCTGCAATCGGCAATAAAAAATTATTTCAAAATATTTCGGGTACATCATTTAAATTTGACTACCAGGGTATGTGAATTGTAAAGTACAATTCATATCATCTAAAATGATGAATAGTTATAGAAACCGAACAGTGTGGGGTTGAAAAAAGAAAGGCAAGCATGCTGATTTACATAGGAAGGTCTTTATTTAATTTAAACCTATCAGCAAAGTAAACCTGCCTAATTCTGCTTGATTGTACAGTTTTAAAGGCAAACAAATAGAAAAGTAAAACATGAAAATAAATTCTGATTGATACAAGTGTAAAACTATGTGATACAGATAAGGTATTAGCTTTTGTTCACCTGGCTGGATATCAAATGGCAAGCTCAGTAACAACTGTGTTAAAACGGCAATGGAATCTTGCATCAATATTGGAACTTCCTTTTTGAATACTACAACACTGATAGATAAGAGTAAAAATTAGTATCACATACATTCTCCTCTGTAATCCAACATAATCTGATCTGTTTAACCTGGCAATAATAGTAAGCAATTCTTACTAACTAAAAAACGTTACTAAAGTATTGCCTTCATATACACAAATTATTGAAGTTAAAAACCTTTTTCTCAATCCATAAAATTTACTTGGTAATTTTAAACGATCTGGAACAGAAAATTTCACAAAAAGATCTCATCTTCAAAATCTGATCAACAGAAAGGGAAATCAATTGAAGCCATTAAAATGATAATAAAGTAACACTACAGTTCATTAGAAATACCAAAGTTGAAGTTTTGCTATTGCAAAGCTCTGAATTACCTTTATTGATGGATTATACCATTTTTCATACCATTCATAATCACTTCTTCTATTTATGCACCATATGGTATATTTTTATAAAAGTGCATAATCCATCACGACAAGATTGTTCTGAGTTTTATTTTCACATTTTGAGTCTTAAATCATTCACCTTGTATTGCTTATTGTGTCAGCAATTCCCATCTGAATGAAAATGGGATGAAATATCTGGTCATTACGAGTTTTAAACCTCCCAGCAACCAGGTATTTATCTACATTATTAGTCACCTTGAGATGTGAAAACGTGAATGAAAATGTCCATATTTCATAAAATACTCAAGTATTAGATCTCAAATTAAAGATCAGAACGACCTTATAGTGATGGATTGTATCATTTGATTGCCAATGAGCTTCATTTTAAATATGCTTTTCTGGTGCATACATGTGACGAGGGAGCTTAACCCTTACATCGCTGAATTATTTTTGTTTAAACCATGGTGACTAAAGGGTGTTTTTCAATTTGAAATCACAATAAATGTTTCAGTTAGCTCTATCCGCTTCATTTGAATACCTGGCGATGACCGTCTTTATACGTCATAGACGTCAGATTCTGCCGTATAAAGACGGTCCCCGCACTGAAAGAATTAGAAGGTTAAAGGCACTGACCTGCTGGATTCTTCTAAGCACGGAACACCTGTGATCTGAGCCCAGGTGACACAGCTGGGCTTACGTGTCAGTAATTTACTGTGCAGACTCAGCACATGTAGCAGAGGCACTGTATAAATAGAAGACATTTGTCAAGTGGACAGTTTTAACCATTACAGCGCTTACATATTTCGATAAATACTAAAAACACAAATCAGTTATCCAATTAAAAATGACATAAATGTCTTCCCTTTTAATTTGAAGACATATTTTATGGGTCTACAACCGTCTAAACATTATTAACGTCACACATTTGATGCAAAAGTTCCACAGAAGAATATAATATATATATATGGAGAATTCGAAGTAAAAGTTAAAAAATTACCTCTGATATTGCTAGGAACTTTTATTTTGCTTGTTGTCAAAGTGTTTCTGGCAAATTATCCAAAATAATTATGTTTTAATTTTATGGGATAACTTTAGAATTTAGACAATGAACTGTATTAAATCCTTTGTATTAGCACTTGTGCTACTTGGAAATCCAAATAATTATGTTTAAGTGGATAAACTTTTAAGCATCATGGGGCAATATTGCGCTGAATTTATTGTAAAAATAATAATACCTATACATGATTTTTTAGAGGCGACATCATAGACAACATCATTATATGGGATACCGTCTCTTTGCAACAGATCCAACTCCAAATTTGTCCTGCAAATAGGTATCAATATGCAGTCCAATTATTCCTCATTCTTTATATTTGTACTGTGTGTATGGATAATTCTCAAATGTGATTCAAATGATTAAAAAATACTAGCTTATAAATGATTTTAGTCAAAGTGAAAAACAAGATCATATTTTACCTGAGAGCTGAGCATACAAAGAGAAGTGCCGCTTCTGATGGTGGAGGCCGAATCTTGTAGCACGAGTAAGCCGCTTTCATAATACTATCCATGGCATCACTCATAGCCTTTTCTAGAGTTGTCGACCACTGGAATAAAGAAGCATATACGGGATTTTAATAAAATATTTTCAGGGGATATATTATATAGTGTCAATTTAAACCAGATGTAAAGCTTACACCTGCAAATTGTTAATAGATTTATGATGAGGGCAATACTCTGAATTCAAATCTTAAAGCCAGTTACAAGCCAAAGATTAAGTCTACCTAACTCTGTGCGAGTTGTTTTAACCATTAGAAAGCTGAAATATTTTGGTATAACTTTGGTATAACTTATGGAAAGGGTTTTCTTCAATTTAAAATCATCATAAATGTCTTAGTCAGCTCTTTCCGCTTCATATAAATACCTATGTTATAGGTTTACGGCCATCAGAAATATTACAATTTTTTCAATGCAGGGACAGTCTCTATACGTCGAAATCTACATATAAAGATAGGTCCCACACTGGTTAATCCTATATATATATTATTCATTTGATGCTGTCATCACTGATGCATTTGCAACGTGCAAATTAATGAAAAATTCCCCAAAGATTAGACCCATTATAATTTACTATTGGCACATTATTTGTAGCCTGCAGACACACAGATTCTGAACCAGAAATTGATTTAACCCTTACCACCCTGAAATATATTTGTTTCAAGCATGGAAACTAAAGGGTTTTTTCAATTTTAAATCATCATAAATGTCTTAGCTTTTCTGCTTCATTTGAATACCTATGTTATGGATCTACGGCCATTCTAAATATTTTAATTTTTTCAGTGTGGGAACCGTCTTTAAACGCCAGAATCAGACGTCTTCCTTCTTCATACGTCGGAATCTGACGTCTACAGACGTCAGATACGTATAAAGACGGTCCCCGTGCTGAAAGGGTTATTCACAATATTTTAACTCACAGACAAGGGAGGTCCTGTTGACATCATCTCAGCCAATCGTTTGACGGCTAGCTCATTGTTGCTGGGTAGAGGTTCTACAGGCGTGGGTCCTGTGTCCGGCGGAATGGGTAAAACTGTGTTTGATAGCTGACGGCATAATGGACAACAATATTCACCTTTTAAAACATCCAAGTTCTGTTGCTGCTGCTGGGACTGAAAAAAAGTGGATTAAATATTTCGCTCAAAAAAATCAACCTGGGAATGGATGGACAGTAGCAATTATGTTTTTAATATCTAATTTGTGTACATGTATATAAATTTATGATGAATCACTTTTTTATGAAATTTCGAATTAAATATTGTATAGTTCCAAATCAATCTAAAAAAAATGTGATAATAATTATTAATATATTTCTGCAAATAAATTCAACAGTTGAAAAGTATGGTATGGATTGAAAAAAAACAGTTGACAAATTCTCACCTGCAGTGATTGTAAATATGACTTCTGACAGTCTAAGTGGAGGTAGTGGCCGCACGTCTGAGCATGAATGCCACCTTCCCAGCCCATGTTAACCGCCATGTAGCAGGCAGCATCGTCAAAGTGATTCAGCAAAGACGTCAATTGTTGACGACTCTCATCTCGACAACTTTTTCCTGGAGGCATTGCGGTGTCAGTTGGCCGGCCCAGTGATAGTGAATGCGTAACCCGACTGTGTCTCCGATGACCAAGAACTGTGAAAAAATGTTAAACTCTTACACTGCTGAATTATTTATTTCTATTTTTCGTCATTTGAAGATAGAATTGCTAATGCAATTTCCAGCTTCAAATGATGAAAAATATTCCCATTTATGAAAAATAGTCAACACCTCAAATAAATTATTTTATTAACTGAGCATTTATTTCAAACTATTTGATCAATTTCAAAGAAATTTAATTTAGATCAATATTTCCTTAAAGCCGCCTGACGATATTTTTCCGACTATTTTTCATTTATTTGAAACTGGAATTGCTAATGCAATTTCCATCTCCGTTTATGAAAAAATATACGTCTTAAAATGTAATTATTAGATTAACTAAGTATCTACCACAAAGCATTTTAGCAATTAGAGTTGAATTTATTTAGTTTGAAATTTGCTTGAAAACCATATATATACGGTCCCGGCAGCATAAGGGTTAACCCTTATCCTGCTAAGTTGTTTTATTTAAACTTTCAACCGCTTGAGTTTGTGTCTCGCTACCGCGACACACAAACTCAAGCGGCTGACAATTACTCATTTTTTTAAAATTTGAGATCTATTTTTTGCAAATCTTGACGTTTAAACACACATTTTGTTCCCAATATCAGTGATTTGATTCGACTAATTAAATAATTTAAAACGACGAAAGTCGTGTTCAGCAGGATGAGCATTAAGTACCAATCATGTCCATGCCGTTTTTAGTATTTATATTTAAAAAAGAAAATAGGAAGGTGAAATGATTATTAAGTTTTGCTATAAATTGTAAAAATAATAAATCGTACAAGTGATTTTGACTCAATTAAAGTAGCAGGTCATGATATGACAAAGTTAAATTTGATATAATTTGTGATTTAAGTCTCTATTGCTTATTCGAAACAATCTTGAAAAGTCTGTAAATATTTAACTCATAAATTAGTAAGTAAATAAATTCTAAAATTGACTGACAGTCCATTTACTACAGGCGCATTTCAGAAATTATGCATCACAAGTTTAGCAGTGATCAATTTTTGTACTCATGATGCATAAAATGTTAAATGTGACAATAGTATTTAAATGGTAATCAATTATATAGATTACATATTTTTATTAATATACATGTAACAGACAAATTAGCAAAATTATAGTCTATATAGCATTACACTAACCGCTGGTGGACTGTAGGAGAGTGATCAGACCGAAAGGTCTCTCTTCCGTGGACGCTGTTTTTTGGCTACATATAACGCAGTCGTACATAGTGTTGTTTGAGACGTTACTCTCTGACATCTTCTGATCTGTGTCACACTCTAAAATAAAAAAATTGTCCAGTGACATGTCGTCCCCTTGGATATGAAAGGGTGTATCTGACACTTCTCAAAGTGGCAGATACACCCTGTACTGCCAAGCAAAGGTAAATAACAGTAACTGTCATCTCTAACCCTTAAAATGGTGAAATATTTTTGTATAAACCATGGAGACCAAAGAGTTTTGTCAATTTGACATCATCTTAGATGTCTTCGTTAGCTCTTTCCGATTCATTTGAATACCTATGTTAGGGGTCTACAACCATTATAAATATTTTTATTCTCTCAGAGCGGGGACAGTCTTTAATCTGACGTCTACAGACGACGGATAAAGACGGTCCACGCAATGAAAGGGTTAAGCAGTTATTGCTATCTGATATACATGATTTTCAATGTCATGATCAGCTGATTTTATGACAAAATTTATCAACAATAGATTCATCTTTGATTGACACTTCACAGATTTCAGTTCTTATGCAGTGATAAAATACCAAGAAAAGTGAATTAAATCATAGTTGCTGAGCGCAATCTGTCAGAAACAACTCTTTAATATCAAGGTGTTAATGATGCCCATTTGATCATAAATATTAGAAACTAATATAAGCTTGATTATATAATTTAAGTTGGATGTCATTTTATTGCCATTAACACCTTCACCGCCAAATTATTCAATTGGAATTTTCACCCACTTGAAGTTGTTCCTTGCTGACGCGATCCACTAGTGAGTGAAAATTATTCAGATTAGACAATATGGAGGTTAACTATTTTCAAATCTTGCGAATTGATCTCACGTTCTATCTCTAGCATGTTTAAAAAAACGAATAGAGGGTTAAAGGGATAATTTTGAAGGTAATAGAATAATGTACCTGTAGATAAGTACATTTTGAACTGAAAAATACTGCTTCAGCATCTGACAACATATATTTCTCACCCGTTGTATCAGCAATGACCTTCTCCATGAATTCTTTCTGTTTAGAAGCGAACTGTGCTATCAGCTTATGCTGCCTTTCCCGAGCACGCCGTCTCCTAGGAGATAAAATTAAAGGAAATGATCACAAAAAGAAACAAAATCTGCAAAATCCTCATCCTACTTTTAAATTCAGTCGAAGGACTGTAAATATTACAATCCAGAAGGGAAACTTATCTGTCCTTAAACTTCTTAACATCCATTTTCATTCATGCCGTGAATCTAATGTCATGGCGATTAAAATTAAAATAATTATATTAACCCTTTGAAGCCTGAATTCACCATTGTCATCTTCATCCACTACAAGCCGCGAATTGCTGTCGCAATTCTCGACTTGTAGTGGATGAATATGACTTGATGTGGTTTAAAAATTGAAGAAAATTGCCATGAATTGGTAAACCAGTTTCATGGTAATTTTGATTCTAAAACCCCTAGTTGTAGGAAAATTAGGTCTGTTTTCTCATCGTCGGGGCTTAAAGGGTTAAATGAACAAGTGTATTTTTATTACAGGTATATAAAATAAAAGCTCAGAAAGGTCAGATTAAATTGAAACTATTTTCTCTTCATATATTTTTTAAACTATTCAATAAAATGTAAAATTCAAACAATTTTGCTGCAATTTTATAACAACAAAATAGCACTTGATCACATGACATTCCCATTAAAAAAACACAACACTAATTAACCCTTTAGATACCCTTATCCCGATTTCAACATATTTTACTTCACTGTTAGCTTTTAATTGCTGACTTAAAACTGGTCCTCATCCAGCATTGAATAAAAAATTGCACAAATTTAAAAAATACCCGAGTACTGTATTTTTTCTAATAAATGCCCTGAGGGGTAATTAGAATACCCCCTGAGTTAACAGGGGGGATGGGCGCTTCTTGGAGTAGTTTTTTAATGATCATATAGTGTAGATGTTTTAGAGTTTTATTTTCAAACTATGGGAGTGGGCGTTTATAGGAATATGGGTGTTTCTTAGAATAAATACGATACATGAAATCAAATTGAATATCTGATTTTCATAGGTAGTGCTATTTTCTATTAAACACATTTTATTCATTATGAAAAATATCAGTTTCACTAGCAGGTAAAGGGTAAGAGGCCAATTATTCTCACTTTTCCTCTTTATCTAGCATTTCATGTTTCTTCCCTTTTTTCCTTCCTGTTGACGAATCAAGAGAAGAGACAGCAGTTTTTTCTAGAGAATCCTTGTAGATAGAATCAACAAGGCACTGACACTCTGCGCTTTGTCGACAGATTTTATCTAAGACCTTGCCAACAAAGAAAGGTCCATCTCCAACCTTCAAATCTGATTTTGTACCCTCCCCATCTGCACGATGTGCTTCAGGAATGTAGGAGGATTGGGACAGCTGTCCAACTGCCAGTTTAGCGTGCAGTTTCATCAGGAGTGACAGCATACTTTCGTTGACAGGTTTAGTTTGTGTTTCCATCTCCGTGTCGAGGTTAGCAGATACTCCCTGGCTGCGTGAGAGCGGTGGTTGTGGTGGAGGATCAGGTAACATCTGATTGGTCGCCTGCTGTAGTAACGCCTGCACGGCCTCCACTATCTCTGGGGGAGCGCCTTCAGGGGCATCGATCATACTCAGCAGAGACGTAGTGGTGCTACCAGATGCTGGCCCTAGTGCACCTGTACCTGAGAATATATAAACAGTGTCAAAGTAATAGAGCAAAAATCATTTCACATTTCAGATATTTTGGCATTCATTTCCATGGTAAGATTATTTGTACAAACATGTGCATTTGAGACACATTATTCTCCAGTTTTCACATTACCACATTGTTAAGAATATATACCTTTTATAATATAATTGATAGAAAGTGCTATACAAATACTGAATACCCCATGTTCGAGTGTTAAGCTACCACTTCATAAATAATAACTTCATTCTGTATATAAGCAGTATCGGTGATGATTAATTTTTTTACATTTAACTCTTACAGCGCGGGGACTGACTTTAGTCGTCAGGATCTGAAGTCAGATTCTGACACTAAAGACGATCCCCGCACTGTAAGAGTAAAAATATTTATAATGGCCGTAGCCCCATGACATAGGTATTCAAATAAATCAGAAAGAGTTTACTAAAACATTTAGGATGATTTCAAATTGATTAAAACCCTTTGGTCTCCATGATTTATACAAATTAATTCAACGTTGTAAGGGCTAATCACTTTTAAACCTATTTGTGTGTACACTCAGGTGTTGAAATACCACTGTTCATTTGAATTAAATTTACAACACCCACATTCATATAATAAGCAACACATAATCTGAAATACTCTCATTCTAATAATTCTCATTAGAGCAAAGGGTTAAAATTGTTACCTGTCAATGTTGGAGAGAAAGAAGGGCTGGATGAAGGAATATTAGACTGGTCGGTTTGACTAGCAGAGTCACAGCCTCCAGAGGAGACGGGCACCTTCACCTCGACAAACGGTATTACTCTGCGTAAGTTAACCAGGATATCACTGCTTCTGAACCAATGCTGGGAAAGCTTATCTTTTGGTACTGAAGGAACTTCGATTTCCTACAAGAAAAGAAGAACCTTTTCAAAAATATTGATATTTTTCGCCATTTGAAACTGGAAATTGGGTTAGTAATTCTAGTTTCAAATGAATAGAAATTAGTAGCGAATAATTCAAAGATATCCAGTATAGAAGAAGAAACTTTGTTTAACCATTAATTGTATATTACAATTTTTTTAGTAATTTATAATATGAATTGGATTAGGAGAACTCCATCAAGACATTGAGCAGCTAACATGGAGGCCACCTTGTGATTTAAAAAAAAATATTAACAGTGCACTGAAAATTTTACATAATAAAAATACAAACACATAAACATACATACAGTCAAAAAGAAAAAATACCATATACCGGTACATTAAACAAATTAATGTAAATAAATTCTCATAAACATACCAAAAAAAAGAGAAATGATCCAAATGATGAAATCATTGACAATTTATAAACCTATTCACATTTTTAAAGACATTAAGAGGTTCAGAGTTAATTATTAGGCAGCCAAACGATGACAGACAGCAATTTTCAACAATACAAATATCTGTGTATTTTTCAAGGATACTTAATTTAATGTGTCTACAAAAACTATCAAAGGAATGTGTAAAAAATGTATTTATAATATTAGTAGAAGTAGTGTTGATAATTTTAGGTAGATTATAACGGAGACATTTTTTACAAAACTGCTGTTTAGGTCGAAAAGGGCGAAGATTTTGACAATGGCGAGTGTTGTAATTGTGATAAGTACAGTTTCTGGGCATGTTAAAGGAGTCAAGTATTCTGGTAATTGATTATATAATAATTTATTGTAAAATTTGTCCTGATTTTAATGAAGAATGTCCTTAATTTTTAATATTTGCAATTTTTTAAAAAAGGGATTAGTATGTGAAAACCTAGGACTTTTATCAATAATTCTAATGGTCCATTTTTGAAGTTTATATAAATGTTTTGACTCATTGCCTCAGGCAAGTAAACAGTAATTAAGTTGAAAATAATATAAGTGAATTAAAAATAGTAAGTAAAATATACTGTGGCGGCTAAAATTTTAATTTGTTCATAATCCCAATGATTTTAAATATTTTATTTGAATGTTTGTTGACATGATCGGCTCAACTCAGATGTTTATTAAATGTTTATCCCAAAAACAAAAAAATATCGATACATTGTAAATCAATATTAATAATCTTAATGTTAGGTATTGTTACTCTTTTTTGACGCTGATAAAAAAACATAAATTTGGATTTACTGGTGTTAAGTGACAGCCTATTAATTTTCAGACAAACACAATTTTTTTCTAATTTTCTATTTAGCAAAACATTAATATTTTTCTTATAATCATGATTGATGAAGTCACTTAGTTTGGCTAAAAGTGTACTGTCATCGGCATAAGATATCACTTTAAAAATATCACTTGCATTTGTAAAATCATTTAGATATATGATGAATAAAAGTGGGACAAGAATAGATCCTTGTGGCACACCTGTTTTAACTAGATGTTGTTTATTTGTACAAATTGTTGCCTATCCGACAAGTAACTATTTAAAAGATTTAATGCGCCGTCCTTGATACTGTAGTGTTTCAATTTGTCTAATAATATGGAGTGACTCAATGTATCAAAAGCTTTACTTAGGTTGAGAAAAATGGTTATAGGGATGTCTCCATTATTCATATACGTTGTTAGTCTGTCATTTAATTCAAGGGCAGCTAATTCAGTGGAATGATTGTTACGGAAGCACTATTGGCCGATATAAAATAATTCTGTAAAATATTTATTCATTTCCGAAAATATTTATTTATATCCGAAAATATTTACGACATAACTTCAACCCCTCAAGAGTGCAATAAAGATGTAGCCTCCAAAAACTGTTTATCACTCCTAGATATTTGATTGAATCAGATTATTTTTGATTGAATCAGATCATTCTTAACTATTGCCCGCCAAGTCATCTTATTTAAATTTTCAGCCACTTGAAGTTGTTTCTCGTTACCGCGACACACAACTTCAAGTGGGTGAAAATTACAGATATTTATATAATTTGAGGTCAAGCATTTGCAAATGTTGACGTTTAAATACTCATTTTATTCCCAATAACTGTAATTTAACCTGCTAATGAAACAGATTAAAAACGATTAAAGTCGTGCTTAGCCGGAAAAGGGTTCAAAAACTCAAGACAGCGATCCACACCTCAAGGAGAATGAAAATAGAAAGAAGTGAAGATATGGAAGGTATAATCAAGTTGTTAAACCACATAATAAAACTCACAGGGCTTGAGATTCCCTTGCTTTTTAATCGTTAGATCTGCTGTGTTAATACTTACGATGTTTGTATGAGTGGCTGGTGGAGGTAAACATAGTGCAAGCTCGAGTAGAAAAAGAGTCAGGTACATCACGGCGTCAGTCATATTATGATACACCGACTGCAATAGTGAATAATCATCATGGTCAATATTAAGTATATGTTAACCCTTCTGCTGCTGAATTGTTTGTCTCTATTCTTCGTCATTTGGAGCTGGAATTGCTAACGCAATCTCCAGCTTCAAATGACAAAAAATATTACTATTTGAATGAAAAATAGACATCTCCAATATTGAAGTACATGTATTGGATTAACTATGCATCTACCAAAAACTAATTGATCACATTTAATGATATTTCTATCAATCTAAAACATGTTTGAAACCGTAAATATATGGGCGTAGAAATCCTTGTCCTGCTAAGCCTGTAAATATACAGTTTCATGCATGGCGAAGGCAATTGATGAAGTTGGTTGTGGTATATGTTCAGTTCATGAAATAATTAAAATTGTAATAATGTAATAATTTCGGATTTCATCAATATAGGCCGTATTCGTTATGTAACCAACCCGCACCAGGTCTATCAAAGAGTGAAAAGTAGCAGTTTTTACATCGAAAAATTCGGTACACATATATCTAGTTTTCATAAATAGACATATTATATATCAGTTAAAGCTGAAAAATGCATAATCAATTCAATCTTTAAATGAATGAAAAATAAACAAATCAGCAGCATAAAGGATCAACACAAAAGAAGAAAAATATCATTACTAGTACATTTAAACTGAATACAATACAAATTCACAGTTAATACTATTCATTCCTGGAACCTGGAATCACAAAAGCAATTTTAATAATAAAAAAAAAATATTATGAACTGAGCATCAACCACAAATTTCGTTATGAGTTTCACCTTGTAGAGGAGGCAAAAAAGCATGCCATGCATAGTGCGGCAGTGAAGAAGACGTGTCAGTCCAGCAAAGTTATGACTAACAGGTTGAGGCACTCTGAACGGAGGCCAGGGAGATCCAGATCCTTTGTACAGCCCTTGTTTTCTTACACTGAAAAGCAACAAATAAAGTCAGTTAAATGATGAGTGGGCACATTGCAACAGCAATTTTTAACCACTTCAAGTTGGGGGTCGGGGGAGCAAGACACAACTTCAAGTGGGGTAAAATTTAAATTAGATAACTTAGCACTTTAACCCTTTAAACGTCAAATTGTTCAATTTGAATTTTCACTCACTTGAAGTTGTGTCTCGCTGACACGATCCACAACTTTAAGCCAGTGAAAATTATTCAGATTTGACAACATGGAGGTCAGCTATTTTCAAATCTCTCTGGCTGATGTCACATTTTATCTTCAACATATTTAAAATGTGGTACTTAATGTGCTAATAAAAAAAATGAAAATCCGAATATATGCGGCACCGGCGGTTAAATGGTTAACATCGGGTGAGCGCTCTGTGTTTATCACGATTAGAGAGAGCTTACTATTCAGTATATCTGTCCATCGACGCCTGGAAATCTCGTCTGTACATCACACGTAACAATACATAGAGCGGATCATAATCAGACTCCCAAATATTTCCTTTCGGCACATAAGTCCCTTGAAGCATTGTTCCACCTGACTCAAAATTTGGGGCTTTGTAGTCAGCAACCTGCAGGGAAACAACTTATAAAATAACATCATACAACAGAAAAGTTATCAAATTACCATCTTAACATTTGTAAATTCAGGAAATGTATTTGTTCAACCCTTTGACAACCAAGTCCAATGTCTCTTTTTCGTGTTTTTCACAGCTGTCAACCTCGAAGTGAATAACAATTATTCACCTTTATAAAATAGTCAAGTGCAATTAAAATAAAGCATAAAATGATCTGATTGTAGCATTTTTATAATTTTTCACTTCTGCAAAAGGAGGTTATGTTCTAGGTTATGTTTGTTTGTTTGTTTGTCCACATGATTACTTACAAAGTAAAGGACATATTTGCATGAAACTTTTACCAGGGAAGTATCTCGGGCCAATAAATTCTGGGGATCATACAAATTATGACGCGGATGCAGGATCGGGATCAAGGGTAGGTTTGCAGTCTCTTGACTAATTACCTTTTTCAATATGTCATATCATAGTGCTCTTAATACAAACATGGAGCTACAAGGGTTATAATAAAACCTTCAAGTGATATGAACAATAGTAATATTATCATATAACAGAAGAGATACTTAAACTTACTATATCCTTATGTTGATTACCCACTGAGCAATAGGAGCAGATATTGTCAAAAAATTAACTTATTATCCGCCATCAATTAAAGTCAATAATGGCCTCAAAATGAAAGGTAAAAAATTTGGTCACAAGGTCACAACCCAGAAAAGGCACATCTTCACCCCCTAAGAGATGTGTGTGCAATATGAAAACAATCCAGCAAACGCTTTCTTAGATAAAATGAACTGAATCAGGCTTTAGGCAACTTTTGTGCACATACAGGCTAAATTGGGCCAGGTCAACCTCCTGAGGAAGGTGAGATGAGTCAGATGACACTGCCCTCCAAACCCTGGAGGTCTGAGACCGTGCACGCTACCTCTCGGTCACCTAGGCTCCCCACAATACTAAGTTTTACAAGCGGATGGGGGAAAAAAACATTTTTGATTCTTTCAAACCGCCGAGACCGGGGAACGAACCCCAACTCTAGCGTGAAAGGCAGCCGTGCTAACCACTACCCTAGGGCCCCCACCCGCTTTCTGAGATATCGTCCGGAAATCGAACTTATCATCCGACATCAATTAAAGTCAATAATCACCTTGAAATCAAAGGTAAAAAATAGGTCAAAGGTCATAACCTCCAAACGGCACATCGGCACCCCCTAAGGCATGTGTGTGTGCAATATGTAAATAATCCAGCCAATACTTTCGGAGATATCGTCCAAAAATAAACTTATCATCAGCCATCAATTAAAGTCAATAATAGCCTCAAAATCGAAGGTCAAATGTTAGGTAAAAGGTCATAACCCTCAAAAGGCACATATACACCCCCCCCCCCCCCAAGGGATGTGTGGATGCAATCCGAAAACAATCCAGCTGACGGTTTGCAAGATATTGTCTGGTAATGAAACTCAGTCATAACCCCCAAAGGCACATCTACACCCCCTAAGGGATGTGTGTATGCAATATGAAAACAAATCCAGCTAAAGGTTTGCGAGATATCGTCTGGAAATGAAACAGGGACGCACAGTCAGACATGGTGATGACAATATCATTGCTGTTGTATTTTTATCCTCCACCCACGAATTAGGAGTGGGGAACCGAGAGCAGTTCTTCACTTTGAAATTCATGAATGAATGCAGAGCCAACTTTTTCTCCATCATTTAAATATATATTTTATGGTTCCACTGCTATTATAAACATTTTATTGCTTCAGTGAAGTGACCAATTTGTGATGTCAGTTTCTGACATAAAAAGTTGGTCACCACAAAGGAAGGGCTGTACATCAAATAACAGCCCAAGTGGGCAGTTCACAGCATTCACATGGTACCGAATCAGTAGATTACCTGGCGCAGTGTTGGTTCTATGTCTTTGACTTGGCCGGTGAGTCCACACTTTTCTGGCATCATCTCTATCAGCTGACTGTGTGTTCTGTCCGCCATACACAGCAGAGTGATCATCTCCTTACTCGTCACTTCCTGGTCTGTCATACCTTCACAACAAAAATAAATTAAACATGACCTCAGCAACAATTCCAGTTTGAAGAAGAAAGACCAGAGTTTAAGAGTAGCTTGGGAATCAACCCTTGTGTTGTTGGAACCATATAATATATATGGTTTTAATAAGACCCTTTCAAACCAAAAGATATGTTGACCCTTAGGTCACTGAGATATTCAATTTAAATTTTCAGTCCCCTGAAGTTGTGTCTCGCTACCGCGACACACAACTTCATGTGACTGAAAATTTGTGTTATTTGGGAAATTTAAGTCCCAATATATATCAGTGTTTCAAGATTGAAGGTATATATCACTGTGAATAGCTCGCTATCAGGGGTTATACAGGTCCTAATAAAAACACAAATTGTCTACTGCAGTCGACATCAGTATTCTAAAGGTTATTAAAATTGATAAAATAGTTCATGGTAGATGCTCATTTGATCAAAAAATGCAATATTTTTTCACAAATACAATTTTTTTTTGTCACTTGAAGCTGGATTTGCAGACACAAATTCCAGCTACAATTGAATGAAATATTGAAAAAAAACAATTCAGCAGCACTAGGTCTGAATGAGCTTTGTGTGTGTATACTACGACCAAATCCTGAGAACAACCGGATATTTCACAGAAATTTCTTGCCATTTCTATTCACTTTGAGATATCCATGAAAGAACCTCATTGGAAATATTATCCAAATATAACATATTAAATAAAAGATAGTCTTGAATTATTCCATGTTTCATCTAATAAATAGATTTTTTTTAAACATTTATTTATTTAGGATTACAAACAGCTTTTCAATAAATATTATCCAAATATGCCACGTAGCGCATAAAAAAATACAATCTAAATAGCAAAGGAATATAATCAGTATCATGATAAAATAAAGCATACCTACCTAGTTGTGTTCGATTTGCAAGCAGCATCAGAAGAAATGTGAGCATTCCTTCCAGCATAGGCATCTCATGGTCTACATTCAGCAGGCCTCGATGATAACGAGCCCGAGTGGGAACAAGGCTCAAAACATCCGTAACATGAAACCTGTTGTAAGATAGGCCCTTCTTCAATTATACTATTAGATATTATACTATTAGACTAATGGACATTGTGATGTATCAATATATTTAATAATAGGCACATTAGAGAAATTGTGTAATTGGTAGTCCGGTCAATAAGGCTCTCAAATCCTGGTAGATAGGAAAAGCTAAGGACAAAAATTTTCTTTTCTATATAGTATCTATATGACCTCCTTAGACCGGAAAAAAAAGTTTATAAAATCTATGGTGAGCTAAGGTCACAGCAAGGTCAAATTCAAGATGGCCGCCATTAACCCAGGATATGTCATGATAAAAAATAATTGTTTCACATTTAGCACTTAGTAAATCAAGTGTAATGCCTCTTTTCCATGTCATTTTGTAAGGAGAATTTAGCTGATGTGTTATTTTTGTGATCAAGGTCAAATGTTAAGGTCACAACAAGGTCAAATCAATCAAATGTGATCGGCAATTAGCCTATGTCATCACAATAAAAGTGATTTTATTCACTTTCTCAGCTGTAGAATTGAGTGTAATACGGTGCATTTCTTCCATTTTGTCTCTATTCTGGTATATTTTTAAACAAATGACCCTGCCAGCGGCCATTTTGAATTTGTGACCTTAGCCCACCATAGAATTTGGTGAACTTTTTTTTCTATAACTCCAAGGTCAATACGTACCCGAATGCAACATAAAAGCTTTTGTCCGAAACTTTTCCTACCTCAGTTCTTTATTGACCGGACTATGGCTGCAGGTAGCATTTTTAAATGCATACAAACTGTTTTTTCGGAACAAAAATATTGACTGAAATTATGAAATGTCCAGGTGAAGATCTCAACCAAAGCACGAATAAACAATATTGAAAGTTCTAGTTTTTTATGTTAAGAATGATATTTTTCATTCATTTCAAGCTGGCAAAAATGAATGAATACAAGCAATGCACTTTTTAACACTTTAAGTCCTTACGATGCATTAAAGCATCATTTTACATCCCTGAAAACATCTTAATTCCTACAACCAAGGGTTTTAGAACGAAAATATCTCTGAAACTGGTTTACCAGTACATGGCAATTTTCTTTAATGTTTAAACCACATCAAATCATCTTTATCCACTACAAGTCAAAAATTGCGACAGCAATTCGCGGCTTGTAGTGGATGAAGATGACAATGGTGAATTCCGGCTTGAAAGGGTTAAAGGGCTAAATGCAATATAAATTAACATTTCTTGATGAATTACCTTTCCAGTACAGTCTTGGCAAAATAATCAGGGTCCAATCTGGATGCACAAACCTGGTAAAAAAGTTAAAACAATTTTCATAAAAGTTTAAATATAACTTGAATAATTTAAAAATAGCCTTTAAATAATATTTGTTATAAAAAAGTGTGTACCTGGAGTAAAAACAAATCAGCGTCTACCATAGAGTTGCAGAAATGATATTGCACATATGTCATAGCCTGTCCACGAATCTGCAGGCCATTTCTTACCCATAATCCAGCCGCAATCTCATAGAAGGAAACCTACAATGCACATACGTATATTTAAAAGGTTGGAAATAACTGATACACAGTAAGAGGATGTCTGTATATATGATTATAGTACTGCTTATATTGGATTAGTAACCTGGTGATATTTTGGCTGATATTTTGATAAACGAATTTAAATTTGAGCTAATAAATTATTGGTTCCCAATTTTTATTCAATTTTAAAAAATAATGCAAATTGAATTACATGTATTCAACAACTTCAAAACACAGGGTAAACCCTTGTACTGCAGGGTTCATATATACATATACAGATCCAACTACATTTCAAAAAAAAGAAAATTTCACTGAACTTGATAAAATAGTTAGTGGTGGACGCTGAGTTTATCAAATACTTCAAATTGGGCAATGCTTATTATCCACAAATAATATTCTTATATACATATATGTGAAATATTATTTTGAAGCTGAAAATTGCGTAGGCAATTCCAGCTTCAAATGAATGAAAAATAGAGTAAAACATTTCAGCATGACATGGGTTATTGAAAAATTGTAGCTTAAAACAATCATACATTAGACAGTAAAGCAACTTTAGATTTAGTTAATAACATTCAATTTTGAATTATTTTGTTTGTATAAACTGGTAACTTACTTGAATCTGCAGAGGATGTACCACGAGTAGTTGTAGTAATGATTGACAGGGAATAACGTCTGGAAGCCATACACGCTGCTGTTTGACTGTATGACCCAGAAACATGGCTAGATATCTGTGCAGAGGCAAGTGGAACGAAACCTGGTATGGATTTGACTAAAAAATAACACAATAAACTGTAATTATAATATTATTTTTTTCAAAGTCGATTAAACATGTGATATATGTATAATGTGGCAGCAGGTCAAAAGCAATGATACCCTTTAATTTTAAATCATCTTAATGTTTGAATTGTGAACACGATTCAAACTTTATGAATATGAGCTTATTTTATCACAAAATTATAACATCAAATTATAACTCAACACTTATTGTCTTGAATGAATACTCGATAACTCTCTCCAAAACATAGCATGTGGACGCCTAAAAGTTTAACACTTAAAGCTAAATAATCACATTTTGCACCACATTTCACATTTTGTGTCAAAATTAAATCACAATCACAAGGTTTTAAGCATTCATTTGAGATATTATACTTTATATAATTTATTATATTATACTATGAAACACAAGTTACAATATCAAGAACCATTACTTATTACGCTAATAAAAAGTATTTAGCACATTATAGCCACTACCCAGCAAACACAAACATTTGTACAACGTCGGTCCAATGTCTTTGACATTGGTCCAACATTGTACAAATGTTATACAAATGTTTAGTGTTTGAATAATTGGCTCACCAGGGAGTGTGGAGACATGCCAATCACATCAAACCATTTCTGTAGAGCTGCTGTCACACACTTCAGTACATTCCTTGTGTAACAGCTCTGATTCTAAAAAAAAATGTTTTTATATGAGTAATGCATCAAAACATAGAGTAGGTGAGTGAGAGATGTCTAGGAGTGAAAATAAAAATTCTGTTGTTTGAGAAAAACTACTTACTACACCTATCTGTAAACTAAGTGGTGTGGTTCCACCTTCAATATCATGATTTGTTATGATTTCTGAACATACCAAACACTAGTGCTTTTTCTATTAAAATACTATCAGGTTGCGTTATTCATGCTAGGTTGTATACTAAACTTTTATTTTTCAGTGGTCATTTACGCCGATATACCGACAAAGAGGAGGAGAGAGATAAAATGTAATATTAATCATTCAAGGGCTAAGTAATAAAATGATTCTTTATTGTCTCACTACAGTGACCCACAACTTCAACTGGGTCAAAATCACCTACCTTTGAACCAATGCTTATTTCCCGGTCATTGTTTTATTTGAAAGACAAAGAAAAAGCCAAAAAAATGGCTATAGTCCTGATTAATACATTAACCCTTACAATGCTGAAATATTTTTAGTATAAACCATGGAAACCAAATGTTTTTTTTTCAATTTGAAATTATCATGTCTTAGTTAGCTCGTTTCGATTCATTTGAATAACTATGTTATGGGTCTACGGCCATCATAAATATTTCAATTATTTCAGTGCGGGGACCGTCTTTATACGTCTTCTACAGACATCAGATTCTGAAGTATAAAGACGGTTCCCGCGCTGAAAGGGATAAGAGTTGACCCATAGAATACTGATGTCGACTACAGTAGACATTTTCTATTTTTACTAGCATCTGTATAACCAGTTGTTAAAAGCAAAATATGCCTCCTAGCTTGAAACACTGATATATGTTGGGACTTAAATTTTGCAAATCACACAGATTTTCAGTCACTTGAAGTTGTGTATCGCGGTAGCGAGACACAACTTCAAGTGACTGAAAATTTAAATTGAATATCTCGGTGTTCTAGGGGTTAATAAAATCATCCAGCATGAAAAATAATGAGTTGTTTTTTTATTTGTAGCTATTTGAATCACCTGGTCATGACAATGGGCCAGCATGGACCACATGGCAGAGGAGCAGATCTCTAGCTCAGCACTGAAGGCGGCGTAGTACGTGTCAGGCTCATACTCTACATGCTGATTCAATTCTCTTTGATTTAGATTCATACCTGAAACAAATACTTTTGTAATTGTAAGCAAAAAGCGGATGTACCCCCCTCTCCTTTTAATTTGAGACCCATCACATTCGCACATGTTTAAGAACACATTTCGTTCCCAATATCGGTGATTTGATCAACTAATAAAACAGATAGAAAATGACAATGGTCGTGATCAGCAGGATAATGGAGAATGACGTTAAGATGTAACATCAAGGTGAATAAAAATGAAATTATTTTATAAAATACTGACACTTTCAAATAAAATATTGTAGATCTGATAATTTTCGTGTTTTTAAATTGTCGCGAATTTGTGTTTACTGGGTATCAGCTAGAGCTGATTTTAGCGCAAGAGCCTCATCTGAGTGTAGTGGATGAGGTGCACCAGCCTACACCTCCTGTTCCTGGTGGTGAGGTGTGCCAGGTATTATCCGACTGTACTATATGATATTTCACAAAGTTTATAATTCGCAAGTTTTTCATTTTTCCTCAGTAGCGTTATTATAATAATATTTTTTAGTAGATTCTTGAATTCGCGAATTTGTCTTCATTATGAAATTTGCAAAAAACAAAACCTTGCGAATATCACTAGATCTACAGTAAATGTAAAAAAATGAAACCACAACAAGTCTCCATTAAGTTCATGAGGAGGGTTTGTCTCTTGAAGAAGCTTACCTTGAAAATAAGACACAAGTTCAAACCAGAAGTTCAGTAACTTTTCGTCTGCCATGAATTTATAAGCAATCGGCCTGTGCGGTAAAATATTGATCAGATCACTGACAATGGGCCAATAACAGTGCACCTTCAGGACGTCTTGAGCGCAGTCCACTACCATATGATTGTTTGTCTTGTGACCTGGAAGAAAAACTGCGTTGAAAACAATAATTGACACTATTTATGAACATTATTAAATTTGCCTAAAGAACTTTAAGCCACCATGGCCATTGATCGAAATTATTGACGTAAAATGTGAAAAATCGCAATAAATTGGTCATTTTGAATTTTTTCCACCATTAATTCTCTCTCCGAGAACTGCTTATTAGCAGCAGGCATAACAAATTTGAAGAGGATACATAAAAAACTTTTCAAGTTATTGCGCCCACAAAGTCAAATTATTGACGTGAAATGGGAAAAATTTCACTAAATCTTCCATTTTGACTTTTTTGTCAGCCATTATTGAACTTGTCCGAGAAATGGTCATTAGTAACATGCATACCAAATTTGGAAAGGATACATGAAAAAACTTTTCAAGTTATCGCGCCCACAATAACGTTAACGCCGACACCGACAGACTTTAATTGCAATAGCACACCTTTTCTATTTAAATTTAAAAGGCAGGCTAATAAAAGACTAACATAAGTGAATAGCACTGTACAAAAAAATATTCACTTGTGTCATATTGGGTGGTAGGTAACTTAATTCCACAGTAGCATGGAATCATATAATCAACAAGTAGAGATGTTAAAAATGCGCTGGTTTAATGTTGGACCAGAATCTGTGATCTTAGTCCATTCATACCAACACATGTCTCAACATCTGTTGTTTGTGAACATACCGTCAGCGAGTCCTGACGTGGTAAGGACCTGTGCCATCATGTGTTTCAGACTGCCCAGCATGATATAGAGCAGGTGGTATTTCTCCACCATGTGGGTGGCCAGCACCTCGGGGCTCAGTAGCTGCACGCTGATGTGCACCTCACGGTTACTGATGCGCTGTCTCTCTCCAGAGTTAACCAGTGCTATAGACATTCGAGAGTAGTGCTTCAAAAACGCCTGCGCAAACGCCTCCTATGAACAGCAGCGGAAAAAATGTAAACAAGGTTGATACAAACAAAAGCTGAGGAAATTCAAGGCTTCTCAAGGTTTTTCAAGTACAAATATCACCATTTTCAAGGTCCTATCATGGACATGAAGTAGGGAGTCATGACAAAAACCTTTTAAAACAGTTTTTAGTCAAAAAAATATTTTTCAAGATGATTTTCACCTTCATACTGCCTTTCGAGCAAAATAGTGATAATAACAGAATATTTTTTATCATTTTTTTAAAGACTTTGACAAAAAAGAGGCACAGTATATTTTAACAATGAATAACTCAACCCCAAAAATCACTTTTCAAGCTATTTTTTTCAAATTCAAGGCTTTTCAAGGCCTTGGAAACTGTTTTTTTTAATTCAAGATTATTCAAGTGTTTTCAAAGCCTGTGCGAACTCTGGTAAAACTTACTTTACAGTGGTGATTACTAATATTTAGATCACAGTGATGTTTAAGGTTCTAATAAAAGATAATTTATTCACTTAGATACACATATTAAGGGAAAAAACATAATCTTAATAATCAATAATCATCAATCAATATAATCAAGTGTAGTATGTCTAGAAGCTTTCTACATTCTTACTCTGATTGATTTTAAAACTGGTTTATTAAAGTATTTTTTACAGAATAAAAACATGTGACAGAATAAATGTGACATGGAGGCCCTAGCATGTTGAAGTGCTAAGCACATTTATAGCTGTTCTGGTCATACCAGGGGCACTTTGATACGAAATTTAATAAAAAAAATCATCCAGTGTGAAAATAAACTAGTTCTGAATGCTAATTTTTTTGTGCTCATAGGAGAATCACTAGCAAACTGTGAAGGATTAAATGACGGGTGTCGAGTAGAAATATTTCATTGAATTTGAAGGTCTTGTAATGAATCTTTGGAATTCACTATTTATTTTTAATCACTTGGTCTGTGCTGAACAGACTCCGTTTCAAATGATACACCACTCATAAGTTAAGACACAAATAGTAGTAAAGCATCTATCAGTACATCACATTGAATATGTATTAGGCTCCTAATCTAATTCACTCTTGTCATTAGTGTCTCTACTCCAGACACTGGTAGTCATCCCTCGACTAGCTTATAATCACCACCAGAGGTCAAAGCTTTTACAGCCACTGTTTGTACTGCTGCCTCTAAATGTGTAAAAAAAAACCACTACCAGTTAACAACTTAGTAGAATGGTGGTTTCACATAGTGTAAAATAACCCAATTCGTGTTATTAGCACAGACGCTTCTGAAAATGAGATAAAAATATCTAGGCTGAATATTCACTGATATAATACCATATATAGTAAATTTTGTGCTTAGTTCATAATTAAAAAACTCCCTTAAAATAATTATAAATAAATATAAAATTGAAAGTAGGATACTCTTCGATACCCTCTGGTTAATAGCAGGCTTGTATGTCGCGCGCAGCATGTACAGATTTCTATATTTTGACAAATGCGCGTCTAAACACAACTGACCAATCAGTATCTACCTTACCGCTCATGCGATTCCATGAATTGCTGGCTGCTGACTGGCAGGCAGTGATGTAACAGAAGACAGAGACCCCTGGTGTTTATTAATAGCAAATGCTACGAAAAAGATCAGTGGGTGAAGTACTGTGACACTCACTGAGAAGTCAGTGTACTAATCTGACAGCTGTGATGACAATTGTGGCTTAAAATACTAAAAAAGACAGTAGGCAAACTAACCTTGTAGACATCACTTGGTAGAAGACTCAGTAAAAGTGTAACAGTTTTTTGTGGAAATTCAAACTTAACAATCCAGAACATCAGTTCTTCCAACAAACTTAAATGCACCAATGGTGAGTCAAGTTTTACAATTCCTGTAAAGAGCAGAATAAACTATATTACAAGAATATGTATTCAAATAAATGTAGTAGATTTACAACATCATTTAATGCAAGACTATAAGTTGAATTTAAATTGCACATCATAACTGTTGTAATATTTAAACATGAAACTTGCATTAACCTTAACCCTTTAACCGCCGGTGCCGCATATATTCTGGTTTTCATTTTTTATTAGCACATTAAGTACCACCTTTTAAACATGTTAAAGATAAAATATGACATCAACCAGCAATATTTGAAAACAGTTGACCTCCATTTTGTCAAATCTGAATAATTTTCACTCACTTGAAGTTGTGGATCGCGTCAGCCAGACACAACTTCAAGTGGTTCAGATTGAATAATGTGGCGGTTAAAGGGTTAAAGCCATTACAATAAAATTAACAGTTACTTAAAGTTGTGTTTTGCTACAGCAATTCACAAATTTAAGTAAATAAAAATTACTTTGATTTGTAAAACGTACATGTAGGTAACAAAACCTAATGTCCTAGATTTAAGTGCATATGTTGTTTCTTATGTCTATAAAACACTGGAAGCATACCATAGTTGAAATCAGTGCTCTACAGGTGAAATAATTGAAATTAAATCCATATACAAGTGAATAAAACAACTATAATAGCATATTTAAATTTTATTAGGAGTTAATCAGTAATTATAACTAAATAAATTATTAAGAAATTTATTTAAATCATTTGAACAAAGGAATCTAGATAGTATGATTAATAGTATTGATGATGAGATGCAAAGTCTAAACGAATTTAATCAAATATGGCAGCATTTTATTTGTTAAACCTTGTCATGCTAGGCAGGTATATACCACTGTAATTTCATAAAATATTTTGAGGGGGGATATGGGAACAATTAATTTAATAATTCGCTTTCAAATAGTAGGCGTACATTTCTCATAAATAGACAAAAATATTATGAGGAAGAATATAAGCAAGTTTCATCAATATAAGCAAGTTGAGTACCGCATCAAGGAGTACTGCAGATGGAAATATTATCGAGGTGTAGACATGGTAAAAATGACTCAACCTAATAATGTAATGAAGTGCGGATAGCTGTATGTATTAGCTTACCTTTAAAGCCATCTGGTGTGGGAGGGCATGTTAGACTGGTAATAGCAGCTGAATAATTTGTTTGACTTTTTGATTGGTAGAGAGTGGCCTCATCACGATCTAATGAGAATCAAAACAATAAAACAGTGACCCTAGAATGAACAAAATTATATCACAGATTTATTGTTGTCATGACAAAATAATTAATCCATTCCATCCTCAGCTTTCAAAACTGTCACCTCAATGGTTTAAAATGGTTGCTGCTTTCAATTTGAAAAGGTCCAATGCAACCCTATTAGCATGGGGACCGACTCAGACATCAGAATCTAAAGTCTAAATTTGATCGCCGCACTAAAAGAGTGAGATCACTGATGAAATGTGTCTTTGCACGTCAGGATTTGCAAAGGATAGATTTTAAACTAAACAAATATGAGTAATTTTCATCCACTTGAAGTTGTGGGTCGTGGTAGCGAGACACAACTTTAAGTGGGTGAAAATTTTATATTATTAAATTTAACCCTTTCACCACTGAAGCCCGTTTTTATGTGCTAGATGCTATGGCATTCAGCACATAAAAACGGGCTTCAGTGGCGAAAGGGTTAACAGGAGCAGGGTTGACCCTTTCAGCATGGGAACGGTCTTTAGACGTCAGAGTCTGATGTCTGTCAGATTCTAACGTATAAAGACGGTCCCCGCACTGAAATAATTTAAATATTTATAATGGATGTAGACCCATAACATAGGTTTTCAACTGAAGCAGGAAGAGTTAACTAAGGGATTTACTATGATTTCTAATTAAAGACAACCATTTTTTCTCTTGATTTATATAATAACATTTCACTGCTTCAAGAGTTACAGCAGCTTAAGATCAATGTCAGTATTTGATAGATAATTTGAGAGATACACTCTATACAGTAAACACAATATGTTGACCAAATGCTGATTTAATGTTTGGCCAGCTCCAAAGAAGGTGGGCCAGCATTGAAGCAGCATTAGGCCAATATATCGTGCTTGCTGGGTATCCATTATCCAAGAGATAATAAGTGTGGACAAACAGTGAGTGAGCTCTCTGTAGATTTGTGGGTTGATGAGCGCTTTTGCTACAACTTCTCGCATTGCTGCTCCCATGTCACTGAGGCTGTGCAGGTAACCAACGTAATCATCAGCATCCTGCATGGCGAGCACAAACGTGTCCAACATGTCTGCAACCACATGTACACATTATCAACCCTTTAAGCCCTCACGATGCATTAAAGGATCATTTTACATCCCTGAAAACATACTTAATTTTCCTACAACAAAGGGTTTTAGAACAAAAATTTCCATGAAACTGGTTTACCAATACATGGTAATTTTCTTTACTTTTCCACCCACTTCAAGTCATCTTTATCCACTACAAGCCGCCATGTAGTGGATGAAAATGACAATGGTAAATCCAGGCTTTAAAGGGTTAAAATATAATTAGACTAAAGTATTTTTTTTTTTAAATTAAAATTCAAAGACTGCGAAAAAAAAATTAAAATCAAGGACTTCTGTTGCCTCTCGCAAGGTTTGAGTTTGTGAAAAAAATGACTAAAACTTGGTTGTTGTAGAAGGTAAAGAAATTACAAGCAGAATTATTGAGCTGACCTGGCGTGCAGTGATCTCTCATGTGTTGGACAAGCCTAAAAAGAAGCCGCGGCATCATAACTTCTGCCACAGTCAACAAATCGGGTGGAATACCAACTTCCATCTTAGCATCACTTGGACCATGCCGAGGACAAAACCTACAAGATTGCAGTACAATTTATTGTGAAATCAACTTTATTAAACCTTTACACATTTAAACACTGCATTGTAGTTTACTGTTTTTTTATCATATTCATCTGTTCATAGGTGCAATTGCTTATACATTGACAATTTCCACTTTAAATGCATAGAAAAGATATTTTGAAAATAGTGAGATGCAAAAAAATAATACCGGTACTTGTATCACTATCATGTCATGTACAATTAAACTTGGTTGGTTTATTGTTAGCACAACATCACAGATGGTGGGCCAGCTTTAAACATAATGAGGCCGTATGTATAGTTAATTTAACCCTTACAGTGCGGGGATGGACTTTAGTCGTCAGAATCTGACTTCTGTAGACGTCAGATTCTGACGACTTAAATCGATCCCCGCACTGTAAGAGTAAAAATATTTCTAACGGCCGTAGACACATTACAAAGGTATTCAAAAGAATCAGAAAGAGCCAACGAAGACATTTATGATGATTTCAAATTGAAAAAAACCCATTTGGTTGCGGTGTTTTCTACAAATTTAATCAAGCGCTTTAAGGTTTAACCCTTATCCTTAACCCTCGTAGTGCTGATACTGGAAGATGATTTAGATCTGAATGATATTAACGGCAATAGGTCTAATAATAATAACAATGATGATGATGAGGAGTTCCTTATGAATAATTGGCAAGTGGGTGATAATGCACTTTGTAAATATTTATAGATTCATCATAACCGTCACCATGGTTACACTTCTACATGTATCCAAGGCTAGATTGTTTCATAAGCATGCATAGGATCTAAATAATATTATAAAATTTAGTTGAAAACGAAACTGTTAGCTTACTTATAATGCTAAGATTAATTTTGTCAATTGTTTGTGGAAGAAATGACAATAAAATAAAGTGATTTCATTTTTTTTTTTGTGTCGTTCCCTAATTCTATGGGTAAAATAAGATGAATACAGGTATAAACAGCCACAGATCAATATATCAAAAATGTGTTAGAAATGTAGTACAAATATTTCTGCTTATTTTGGTATGCAACATGCCATATAAATGTTAAAATTTAGTGTTTGAAAGGTGTTTTACTAAAAACGCTCGTTTCTGATAATTTTCTCTTAGAAAACTCAGCCGTGGGCCCTATCACATTAAAATATAGTCATCACTACTAGGATTAAGTGAACTTATTTAAATTTTCACCCATTTGAAGATGTGTCTCGCTACCGCGACCCATAACTTCAAGTGGATGAACATTACTCATATTTGTTTAGTTTAAAATCTATCCTCAAGTTGCAAATCCTGACGTTTAAAGACACATTTCCTTCCCAATATTAGTGATTTGATTGACTAATAAAGCAGGGTAAAAACGACAATAGTCTTGCTCAGCAGGCAAAGGGTTACCATACCCGCACTCTCTCATAACAGTGATATCTCCACAGTCACAAGCTCCTCCCGCCTGGCTGCGAAACATGTTGAAGTCGTGACCAGTGTGATCACCAGCTTGAAAGCAGTCAGCACATAAGGACATGCAAGGTGATATCCCACATGTCCGGCATCTGTACGCCACAAAATCTGTTGTCCATACTAGTCCACAAGTAACAGCATTGTCATATTTACGCACTGTAAGAGCAGAAACAAAATACAAAGAATGAACACAAAACGTGTGTTTAAAAATCAATGTAAAAAAATCATCTCATAAAAAGCCTAAGATATGCATCTAATAGGATATTATAAAAGAAATTCTCTTTTTCCAATATCACCTGAAAATGAGTTTTAGAATATTAAACCAGAGTGAAAATGACACAGAAGCTCATCTTTTATTGATGCATAAGTTAATTACAAAACTTTTTAAAAATTTTGAAATCTGTGAAGAAATTCTATGCACAGGCTGTTTCAAACAAACCAAACAAAATTAAAATCGGCTAGGAAATGAGGGAGGAGTTCTAAGCATTTCTTTTGAATGGTCCTAATTAGGTCTTAATAAGGGCATAAGTAAATCATGAATTTAAGTTTCTGAAATCTGTGAGGACTACCTATGCACAGGCACGAGCTCTTTCAAACACACCAAACAGTATTGAAAACTGATACAAATTTAGGGAGGTACATTTCTTGCGAATTGTGGACACAGTGTCCTAATTAGGTCATAAGTAAATTCTATTTGAGCTATGCCCAAATATGTTGGTTTCTCTTTGGATCTTTAATCTTATTATTCTGTGCAGGTTTTTTGCGACGCTATTTCTCCCTGCGTTTTTATCCAATCAACATGAAATTTGGACACGATATTCCCAGAGTAGTCAGGTACACTGCTATGACTTTTCTAAGTCGTCCAGCATGTTCTTCCGGATTTATCCGGGATTTCCTGGATCACTATACTCTTGAAAGTCCAAAAGCAGTTTCTGCTTATTGTTAAGTGAGCAGATACTGCAGTATGCTGCTCTTCAAATGCAAAAGGCAGTATCTGCTTACTTGTAAAGTGAGCAGATACTGCCTTTGGCTTGCACAGCAGTAGGCCTATAATTGGGTCCAATGTTGGTTCAATAGTGGGCATGTCGGGTGATTCTCCATTCATTGCCAGGAGGGTGAACAGGGTGCCCCTATGTCCAGACCTACTCCACCCTTTAGTCTCCAGATTTGAAAATAAAAATACTTTTATTAAATCTTTCAATTCTGGGCCAGCGTCGCAGTCAGTGGCCCAGTATTGAACCAATATTGTGTATTAGGTATGGACAGTTGCAACTTTAAAATAACAGATGCAATTCTATTCAAACATAAAACGTTCAATAAATGTTGTTTTAATATTGGGCTAGCGTCGCGGATAGCAGTGTTTCATCTAGCCATTTCTAACATGGCGCAGCGCCATGTTGCCTTTTGTGAGCGCCGTGTTGCCCTTAGTGTGCGCCATGTTGCCCTTCAGGTGCGCCATGTCGCCCTTCAGGTGCGCCATGTGCCGTGTACATAGTGGTAATAACTGGCAATGTCTACATAATTAACTGATTCTATTTGTACCCTTAATTGGGAAGGGTGGGTGTTGAAAATCCCAGCCGAGCCAACTGGGTGCCCGGCGGGCATGATAAGGTGCCCCCAATGATCGGTGGCGCCATGCCCCTCCTGAATCCTAGATGAAACACTGGGATAGTGATAGAACATTAAGTCAACAGACAGACAAGTCAATGTGTGTTCTGGGCACACTGAATGCGATTCCATTTGACAAACAAATATATATATTTAAAAGTCCAAATGTTCCGTAGGGATCTCTGAAATTTGAAGTCTGAAGTTCGAAGTCCAAAATTCCAGTTCAGAATGGCTGACAAAAAACTCATACACGAAATTCAAATCAATCTGTCATAATAAAAATAACCCAACAAAATTCAAAATGGCGGCCACAAAAACTCCTAACCTAGCCCAAATATTATTGTTACTTGAAAAGTCACAATTCATGTCTAGTTAATAAATAAAATTTCTGAATTACACAGGGGTGGGAATTAGCACTGGTTCGCCTGCCAATGGCTGGTGATTTTAACCTGCGGGCTGGTAAATATGACCTGTAACCTCCACAAATGGCATGTAGAATTTTAACAGTAGAATATAATATTTCAATTTTTTGCTTATTTGATAAAATTTGTTGCATTGTAAATGTAGAGTTGCATACAGGTGAGTTTTTTTCACTTCAAAATAAAAAAATACTGAAATTTATTGGAATAAGCCTTAAAAAGGTGTAATAATAAAATTATGGGTAGATTAATTTGTTTGAAAATTTTTGCTACAAGCCCCATTGGCTTCAAGAGAAAAAATCTAATTTCCAGCCCTGAATACGCGAGGAAGTTCTAAGCACAGGCACAAATCAGATAAGAATTTAGGGAAGAGAAATATTTCTTGTGAATTGTGGACAGAGTGTCCTAATCATGCTTATTAGGTCATAAGATAACTAATAATTACAATTTCTGAAATCCGCGAAGAAGTTCTATGCGAAGGCACAAGCTATTTCGAACAAATCAAACAGAATTGAAATCAGATAAGAATTGAGGGGGGAGAAGTATTTATTGTGAATTGTGGACAAAGTGTCCTTATCAGGTCATAAGTTAATTAATATTAAAATTTCTAAAATACGCCAGGAAGTTCTATGCACAGGCACGAGCTCTTTCAAACAAACCAAACAGAATTGAATTCAGATAAGAAACGAGGGAGGAAACACATTTCTTGTGAATTGTGGACAGAAGAAAATCAATGGCATCTACAGGCTCACGAGCCTAGGCCTGAAGGCCGGGTGAGCTAAGAAAGTGATTGATTAATCAATTTAGGTGGATAATGTTTAGAAACAATTAGACTTTATTGATCAGATCGAATCAATAACACAAGATCAAGAAATAATAATAACACAATAAAGTGCACAAACTAAAATAAATAAAAAAATGCTATTCTTTTTAGTTTGTGTACTTTATTGTGTTATAATTATTTCTTGATCCTGTGTCGTTAATTATGCTTTTCAAAAATGTTATACTGTATTTCAGGGTTCACCACAGTGCCGGTTGCCCAACCAGATGAATTCTAAAAAAAAAAAATTCAGCTTTGTTTTGTGGTGCCCTTCCACTTGCGTTTTAAAGATGACTAACTGACTGATTTTGTAATTTATTGGCTTTTAGTATCGTTAAAATGACTACAAGTCAAGTGACGGTGGGCAACTGGTAGTCTAGGCCAGACTAGGGCCTACTCAGCCTTAGGTAGGCCTAACGAAGGGACACGTTATTCAGTAGGCTACCTGTCTTGGCGAACTCGTCGAATGTCATGTCACCAGCTATCAAGTGACGACACCAATCAAGTGTTTCAAAGTCATTAATTGCATTTTCAGGATTTAAAATTATGTTCAGAATTTCATTTAATTGCTGATCACACGATCGCATGCATTCAGACTTTATATACACAGCAACATTTCCTTTTCCACGTCTTAATAAGGCTTGAGCACTTGAGAGCCCAGCCATTTTCAACTGTTTTGACAACTCAATGAATATCTGCAACTGTCTGTTTATGAAACTTGCGTCAAGTAAACAGGATGGGGAGTGAGACATAGCTTAGTGCGCAGCAGCCTCATTCTCATCACAGAGATGTCGCTCTGATCGACACTGAGGTAAGAATGCATAGCAGCAGCATAATCTATTGTAAATGTTAGGCCTATATAAACCTCGTATAGATAGCAAAATTTACAGAAGAGCATAAAAACTAAACCATTTTTTGTGTCATTTCTAAAGGCCCTAATGCACTTCCCTGTCGTCATTCTTCGACCCTAATTAAATGTTTTACTCTGTTAAATGCTACGGAAAGGTCTCAATAGCAACGAAGATGCGTTATAAGGAGACACAGATGTATGAAGGGCATTATTCATTTGTTTCAATGGAACTGGCATTTGGGGTGGTTAGACAATGTAATATATGGAGGGTCGGCCTATTGATTCAGGATAGGCCTACGTTTGGATTAATAAGATCTTTCTGATGTTTAATTTAAAGAAAAAGTGTTTAGTGTTTAGTTTAGTGGCTAGTGTATTCTCATCGTCGATGCATTAAATTAGACTGTCAACTTTTGAATAAAATACATATTATTGATGCATGAATGTGACAAATGGGAGATTGGATGGCGTGTTTTGGGGGGGGGGGGGGTAATAGCTTGCTTTCCAATGGTAATTGACAGGCTGTATGGATAGAAAATACAGGGAATTTAACACTTCGTGATGTTTTAGCAATTTATCCTGATTGATATGTGTCACCGGTTTTTCTTCGTGATTCTAAATCATAAACGGTCACCATGACTACCTATTGTGATTAAATAAGAGTAAGAACTGTTAATTATACTTTATTCAACCACGTCCCTTGGCTGCAGTGCGCATTTGGAGAAATTAAACAGCTTAATTTTTATAATATCAGCCCTTAATGAAAGTCCTCCCAAAGCAACATCGCTCGCTGAATTCGAAAAACTAAAAAACTATATGTTGCTCAAAACAAAAGTTCCTGTTCCAACCTTGTTTGAAAAAATAAAACAAAAAACAAACTATATCTGTATGGTCTCACCACCCTAAGTGAGCCGAAATTCAAGGGAGGTTGTGGCTTTAAATGGTTGTCTTCGCTAATTCTGAAAAACTAAGAAAAAATACAGAAATGTACGTTGTAATTATGTGTATAAATTTTAAGCACACGCTGTTTTCGCTATCTGTGATATAAGGTATAACTGTTACAAGATTCTCGGATAGACACAGGGGGTGAGAAGGATTTGTGTCTATTCTGGGAATGGGCGCAAGAACATTTAGGGAGATCTGGGCAAACTGGACCATTTTCCACATAAGAGGGCCTAGTTATAAATCTAATTGGCTGGCATGCCGTTTAATTTTCTGAGCTGTTTTTTTTAAAGAGAGCTAGCTTAGGCCTTATTATGGTTTGTCAATTTGGAGTGTAGCTGGGGACTCGAGAAAGTGGTGAAATTGTACATTAGAATGTAGGCATTATATGTGTTCCAATGGGACTGGCATTTGGGGTGGTCGATCGGGACCTTGAAGTGCGACGAGAATGTTTTGAAAGGTGACGAGTAGGCATCAACCCTTTTAGCGCGAATCAGGAGATATCTCGGGTGCAAAAAAATTATCGCTGTATCTCGGGGGCATGCTTGTATTTTTTAGCATGTTGTCTGTAAAATCAATGTGCACGGCGTGGCATCCATGGGAGTAGGCCCATATATATTAACCTTGTTTTGGCTGAGGAAAGTTTTTTCTCTTTTGATTGGGCATGGATAGCACCCCATAATTATAGCTTACCGGATAGAGCTTATTTATTCTAACATTATCCTTTTGGAACGACAAATTGAAAATGACCGCCATGAAATAAATAAAATTATCATTATATCTTTCTCCATAATTTGGATAGAGACTTGACTTTTTCACCAAACAATATATATTTTAGTTACAAAGAATACAATAAAACAAACGATACCGTCCTTTGGTATCATTAGCATGCTTAAAATGCTATAATTAACATTTGGGTGCCCGATTTTGCGGTAATGCTGATTGCATAGTTGTACACCTATTCAATACACGTTTATATAGTAGGCCTACACATGCACCACCCATGACCTGATAAACATGACATTTTACATGACCTTGCTATAACCCTTAAGTTTCCTTTAGGCGAAATCGATGCAGTAAAGCATTTCATCCTCAACCCATGTCAACGTTCGTACCCTATTATTTATCAATCCTTTGAGATGGAAATCCAAGCTGGGCCAAGCTGATTCTACACGCTGCTGCATAATTGTTATCTTGCTCATAAGTTCAATAGCGCAATTAGGAAAGCGGTGGAATAATGGCAAAAATGGGCGTATCACCCCTCCCAATATTAGCACTGCCCTAAATTTCCTAAAAATGTGTGTTGAAATGATACCGGTACCCGACCAAGAATGCGTCCCCGTTATTCCTTCCTAATAGAACACTGACAAGCTTGAAATTGATAAAAATTGGATACATTGATACATCTTTACTATGCTGTTATTTCTGGAGACTATCATGGAGACCCTGGGATAATGGAGCTGAGCGAAAAGTATCGGCGTTTCAGCGTTGAAACCCCAAGTATCTGGTCGTCTGGGCCTGTCTGGGGGAGGGGTGGAGGTAAATTTCCCCTTTACTTATTTCCATTATTGTACTTAAATTAAAATCTCACAGTTGTCATGGTTGAGATGCATTAGCCATTCGTTTTTTGCTAATATTTTTATTATTAGTCACACATAAATATTCTAGCACGCAGACTAAACCATGGCAGGCTTGCATGTGGTACGCAGCGATATAAAAAATGAATTATAATTATATCCAGGCATCTCGTTCTGTAGCTGTTTGAGTGATTACTTGTTTGAAGTGATTACGAAATTAATAAAATTAGGAAAACTGAACGCGAATTTATTTTTCCTGTAAACAGTAAAAATAGGCTGGAGGAGTGCAGCGTGTATGCGATCCTTGTCTCATTGCAACCCGTCAGCGTCTGGCCGTTAGTTGATGCAACATTATAGAGACAAGGCAGTCGTCCACAAAAAAAGCCGTAGCGTGGAAGAAGCACAGGATGATAAATCATTGATATCACACGTACGGGAAGATTTAATTTTGAGCCTTGCGATACCCCTCGTGTAACCGTGACACTGTAGTTGTAACTGTTTTTCCCTCCTGGGGCGAATTGCTGGCAGCGTTAATTTTGAGAACATTTAGCCACTAAACACGAAGTGTCGTTATTTAAACGCTTGATGTAGTTATGTTGTGACAATATATTTTTGTAGAGTTGACAGAGGTTGTCACAACGTTTCTATACAACTTACAGCATTGTGACAACGCTATAATCATGATAATAGCGTTAACCATTATGTCAACGCTGGATGGACGTCTGAGCAATTATCATTATTTTTATGTCAGATAACAATATTTGATAAACTTCAATATCTTAAAAACGTCATTATTTTCTGTGCTGAGAGGATCTGATTTTATGATATCTGCTGGGTTATGTTACAATTGTCGTTCACAATATATTCGCTCCTCTATTTGATGGGCCAGCATTAAACCAACATTGCTTCAACTTCTTGTGTTTACTAAAATTTCTTCCAGTGGAGTAATTAAAATGTGAATGTCCATTGACCACCCTCTAGGTAGAGGTCCATGCTGGTGTAAAGAAACCTACGATAAGTCCCATCCGACAATGTCCAATGCTTTATTTTAGGCCATACTTAATATTTCATGTGGATCAAAATGTACAACCAGTTACAATCATCCGAGCAAATGTACCGCTGATTCAGATACATTGCTTGTTCTTCTTTTTCTGAATATCCCGAAACAACTTAAATATTAAAAGTATTACGCCACGTTCGTAACACCTGCCATATGTTTGACCTGATTGACTTGTTATTAATGGTGTGTGATTTGGTGTATGGTTATGATATACACATATTTCGCTTTGTCGTGCAAATAAATATATTTGAATTGAAATTTGGAAAACTATGGCCTACCAGCGTAGTTCGCATATGCAAATTTCCAAACGATTGCATATAAATTGACCAATAAATCAATAAAGAAAAGTAATATTACAAACATGTACAACACCTCATGAGAATTTAAGAAATTGGGAATTTTAAGGTTTTGGTTTATCCAACAATTGTGTATCATTTGGTTAAGACGAAGTAAATATAAGGCTTTTTTCAAAAGGCGATGAATGACATGAAGGTTGTATGCATGCATAAAGTAACTACCATGTGTCATGCGAAGGTCGTAAAGCTTCATTCTGCGCTCAGTGAATGCTGTCCTACACACAAGAATTACAATCGCTGTCCGTGTGAACTGTGATGATCCATGACTCTCTGACACGCCATACCACAGCTAAGCTAGATCTCCACACCACCGTATATATATGCTAGACAGGTAAGGGAATACAGGGATAACTGCTCCCTCTAGGAGGTGAATGCGAACAGCGGTAACTGCTTGCTTGAGAAGTAAGCATTTAATTAATTTACTTATCTTTGCTTTTTGATGTTAAGCCCTTAGTCTGGTGCGGTATGTTAGAAATATGCCTAAAATGAAAAGTTCTTGCCCAAATTGATTTTATTGTTTTTTTTACTTTCTTAGGGGTCAAATAAGCTAGCAATATCGGGGTTCAATTCTCACCCCCCCCCCCCCCACCCTCAACCTCGTTTATGACACATTCAAAATGGCCGCCATCGAAATCACATATTTGACCATAACTTGGTCTCTAGCATAGCTAGAGTCACGATTTTGATGTTTATACGTTTTCCGTCATTTTTTTCTCGCGAATTCGAAAAAAAACTAAAATCCAAACAATCAGCTTTGTTTAGTGTGTATTATGATAAACAGTACATTGTTGATGGTTTCTGAATGATAGGTGTTCCGTTAATGGACCCCAAATAGTCTAACAAAGTGACAATTTCTATAACGATGTTTGATGCATTTCCTTCATTTCATCATTTTACAACAGTCATAGAGGATAATTATTATTGACGGTAATGTGTACTTTACAAAACACATTTGATAATTTTGAGAAGTGGCTGAGATGGGTCGATATTATTCTAAATAAAATAAAATTATCCCCTATTGTGCGCAAATTGTGCGTTTCAGCAATGTTTCATATTTGCTAAAGAAATGATCAGAATTTATCTTGATGGGTAATTGTGGTCCACCCCATCCATAAAATTATTGGATTTTCAGATCTTGTTTTTTTAATTCATGAATGATGCACAATAACAAATAAAAGGGGGACTTTTAATTCATCACAGCCTATGGGAGACATCAGCGTATATATTGGAGGGGACAGGGCAATTACCATAGCTGGCATTTAAGAGGATCACAGGAAACATTTAATGGTTTAGTTAATTTTTTTATGCTTAAGAAACAAGCAACTCACAATCACTGAGAAAATGAAATGAATCGGGCTTTAGGCCACCTTTGTGCACATATAGGCTAAACTGGGCCAGGAGAACCTCCTGCGGATGTTGAGATGATTGAGATGACACTGCCCTCCAGACACAGGATTCGAAATTCGAGCCCTGGCGGTCTGAGGCCGAGCACGCTACCTCTCGGTCACGGAGGCTCCCCGCAATACTGACTTTCACACGTGGATGGGGAAGAAACATTTTTGTTTCTTTCAAACCGCCGAGTCCGGGAACCGAACCCCGAACTCTGGCGTGAAAGGCGGCGGTGCTAACCACTACCCTAGGGCCCCCGCCCCACAATCACTGAGATATTTCGCTAGGTAGGCCTATCATTAAATCAGTTTCAATCTAAAATACCTATTGAGTGCGAAAGATAATACAGGAAAAGGGAAACGTGGTATTTTTTTCAACTAGACATAATCAAACATAATCAAAGTGAAAGTTTGAATTTTGGGGAAAGGACACAAACCTTTAAAGCTTTGAAAACGTCTGATTTCAGGCGTTTAAAAACATTAATGATTTAAAATAGTCCGTGTACATGGGAGTTCTTGTAGCCTATCACAGATCATTAAATTAAAAAATATTACAAATGATGTTTCATAATAAGAGAACAGAAAACAATTCATTTTAAACCAACCCACATGTTAACAGGACACGGATCATGTGTGAGTGATTACACAAGGGATGTTTTATCATGACAAAAGAGTGATACACAAACAACCTCGGACCAATCATTCAGTGGAGTCAGCACTAGGTACACTATGCTTTATGATGTCTCTCTCCGAGCTAGTAATATATCTGTTAATTGCTACAGTTGAGCTTGTACTGGTTTCTCCAGGACAGGTGAATTCATTTTCTTTCTGCACAGAATACACTAACAGGAGCGGCATTCCACAACAGGTTTGAGTTGAATATACCACTGATGCATCAACTGAGTAATGAGTGATTTGAAGCATAAGTAGATTAGATATGTACTGCAACCGAGTAGTCCATAAGTAAAATTTTACAAAAAGTTACACAACACAACACAACAGAATATGCTTGGGTAAATCTATTCACCGTCAGTGGAAACTTTTATTTTGTTGCAAATCAGTTTTAATATTGTCCAGTAATTTTGCCGAAAATTATAGCATATTTCTTCTTGAAAAATGTTTTTTGGAAGCTATTTACATAGGCTTATCGCAGATGATCAAATATCTTTACCACGTTTTGCTGATAATATATCTATCTATTGAGCACACATATAAAAAGGCATTCAAGTGTACCTCTTGACATTTGGTTTCTGTGATGATGAAGCTTTTTGTGTAATATCTCCTAACCGGTCTGTGGAACTAACGTTAGCTTCACACGTAAATAGTATATATACGCATTATGTATACACATATTATATTTTTGAATAGCTTGTAATCTAACGCGCTTCTCTCTTCAACATACTATTTTTTACATTATGAAGGAGCATATAGCGGCGCGTAGCCTGACACAAAATAAGCGTCAACACACTAGTTTCAACCTGAACTGAATGAGGTCGCCATTAATGTGATCACCTAGTCAAATTGACAGGTGATAGACAAGGATATTTTTCTGAAAGACCCCTGTGAGGTCAACGTGGATCAAACCCGGGATAACTGCACGAATGACATGGCATTCAGATACTCAAGTGTACTAATCCTCTGTCAAGTGTACTAACGACAATTCTAGCTTTACGGTGGCAACTCTTCTTGTCTAAAAACATAGAAGGGGAGATGTTACCACCTACCTGAGCTGCCCTGCCAACAACATGGCAATGAGGGACAAAATCTACATAACGTTACTATACTGTTATGGCCAAACCTCTCACCAGTTGAACAAAATGTGTGCGAAGTGAAAGATAGCATGTTCATTCATGTCCTAAATTTGGTTGGAGATGGCTTGTGTATCACTGTTCTGTCATGATGAAACATCTCTTGTGTAATATATCTTAACTGGCCTCTGGGCTTCACGCAAATATAAATTATATCCACACATTATTATTTTAAAGAGCTTCGTTATCTACTTCTCTCTTCAACATTATATTTTTTACATTATGAAGGAGCATGGAAGCTCGTAGCCTTGTGCAAAATTAATGTCAACACACTTGTTTCACCCTGAACTCGACGAGGCCGCCAATAATGTGATCACGTAGTCACATTGATAGGGAATAAAAAAGGACATTTCTCTGAAAGACCCCCGCAAAATCAGCGGGGTTCAAACCCGGGACACATGCATCAATGACATGGCAGTCAGAGACCCTTATCAATGCGGCACTTCCCACCCTCTGAATTTGTACATTGAAATCGTTGGAAGCATGGGAGCATTTGCATGTCAAGCGTTCTCATCCTCTGGCCTATCACCTATACCTGAGCTACCCTGATGCTACACCTTATGAGGGCCAACTACATGTCAATGAAAGACAATATCTGCTTTATCAGATGGCCAAACCTCCCACCATTTGAACAAAATGTGTGGGAAGTGAAAGGTAGCATCTTCATTCCTGTCAGATTTTTTAGCTCACCTGCATCAAGAGTTATTATTGAGCTCACAAAAATTGGATGCAAATCCGACTGCCGTGGTACCAGATATAGTTAAGTTTTAAACATTCTCAGCATTGCAGACGACTCCTGTACAAATGCAACAGTGGTTATATGACAATCAAACCAGGTGTTGTTGCATGTGTCATTGTTAACGACATCCGCCCATTTTGAAATTTAAAAAATGTCAATATTGTAATATATAAATGAAAATCACTCAATTAGAGCTTAAACCTCATTGTCTTTTGAATGAACCAAGTCATTGAGTGCTAGCTGTAATCTGATCAAATGTCAGCTGTGGTAATGAACCCGTCCCTTTCAAATCTATTCCGTATTAACAGCGTTTGTAGGTATACGCGATATAGAAGAGTCTGTAATCATTGCGCGGCCGGGCATCCTTGTTAGGTTTCAGATGTATATATTAATTGTTATTACTCGCTTTACATCTCATTTGAATAATGCCTTGACGCGGGAATTTCACTGTCAGTGCTTAAATTAATTGTTCCATGAAATAGTTGATCTCGGAGTAGGCCCTTCGTCTTGGAGAATATCTTCAATTACCGGTATGATTGGAACTTACACGGGGATAGTCGATCTCTCATGGGCTGCACCCTTGGGGGGAAATTCGTATTGATGAAATTCAAAATGGCCGCCAGCACATACGCGAAAATTAAATTTTCGCCTTTATCTCAACTTATAATAGACCTAGAAACTTGATTTTGGTGACAAAGTATGTTTTTTGTGTCACAGAATACAGTGAGATATTTGAAAATACTTTAGGTCTACAGTATCATGATGTAATTCATGTTATGATGGAAATGTATTATATAATCTTTTCAGGTTTTATATAATTTTTTCAGGTGCTGACAGAAATTTCGCATTATAATTTTGTACATACAATGACATTTAAATGGATAGTAATATGTAGCTAATATGATTGTTTATTGTTTCTCGTGATGCACAATAGATAGGAAGGAGTGTTATTTGAAAGAGTTTATTAGTTATAGCTGTAGTGGTGGTGGACTTGTTGGAGTCAAACGACTAAGAACTGCAAGTATTAGTAGAGGTGATGATTTGCATGAATAATTATCCGATGCACAAGATGCAAAGAATTGAAAGCAAAATGACACAGTTAGGCCTACACAAACAGAAAAACGGAATTCGGCGATCTGAACAAGAAACTTTTGATAAAAACAAAAACATTGTTTTCTGTGTGGTAAAGTATGTGAAGATGTGGATCCACGACATCCAAGTGGATGGTACACAAGGATGTTATATTGAACACTGGTGGTAGCAGGAATGACAAATGTAACGTGTTGCATGCTATGATTGCTACCAAATCACGTGTGTGGAATGCTGTTGGGATAGATGAGCTGTATAAATCACATGATAGAGAACTGTATTCGCGAAGGCTACTCACTCAAAAATTATCAAATAAACTGGGGCCAAATCTCCTTGTTCTGTCATGTGTTGGTGTGGCATATATCCTGGTCTTCAGATAACAAGCATCAAACATATTAAATTAGCAGTGAACAATGAAGATGACATCGACACAGCTGTGGAGAGAGTCAACTTATGACACTAAGTTGTGCATCGACAATGTTTTGTCTTGTGTCAGCCCAACATTTTTAAGACTACTATCACCAAAACTCCAATCAAGTCTACTAGAAGCAATGACAAGAAACATGGTTACTTGTGCTGTTAGCAACAAGTCTACACAACTGCAGATTGCAATTGGTGGTGTCTTCCGATCAAAACCTAATATTGAACTGCTACATACATATGGTGTTAAGTGTTCATATGCTGAAGTTCTCTGCTTTAAGAGTTCGGCAACCCATGCTGCAGCTAAGACCAGAGAAAACATAGGCATATCCTTCACTGGTGGTGACCTCATTCAAACAGTGGCCGACAACTATGATGCCAACATATCTTCTCCAAATAGCCTTAAATCAACTCATTCTCTAGCTATTCTTCTTACACAACCCCCGCCTGATGAACAAAATAGTCCACGAGACAGTAGCACAGGGGAGTTTCATAGTTATTCACAGCTAATGACAAAGTTGGATGATGCAGCTTCACATAGATAGTCGTACAACATAAATCCAGTATTCATCATGGTGCTCTTCATCCGAGCCATAATTATGTATTCATGCAAAATATTACTAATAGTGGTGAAATATCTGGTAGTACATGTGCACTTTAGTATATAACAGTGTATTATTCAGAATGCAAAAACGGTATGCTTCAACTTGTAAATTAATACTAATGGTAGTGGAATGCTTTGCTATGGTTTGCTCTGTTTTCTCTGTTTTATGTATTGTCTGCATTATCTACAGTTCATGTCCAAGCTTCCCGGTCCAGTGATAGAGGAGGCAATCATGAAAGGCAATCATGGCATGCGCCATCATCGTGGTATCTGGAACGGCCTGTGGTCTGATCTCTACATCGAAACAACCTTCATGCGGTATGGTCATAGCCCAGGAGGAATAGCATATCACTTCAGCCATCTACATTTAAGCGGTGGGCACTTACTTTACATTATATGTGCCCAGCTGAAAAAAGATGTAATGTCTCTCTCTGATCATGATGTGCACCATACAATCACGACACACAAGGAAGAAAGCACAACAAGGATCATGACTCATTCTATGAACAAAGGAAAGATCAGGCAGAAACGTCCTCCTTGCACTGACCCATAAGACCCATCTAGCCACCCTTCAGGCAGTATTGTGAATATTATTACTGGAATGAAGCAACAGAGAAGGATGACCTCAAAGTTTTCACAAACCTCTCACAAAACCAATTATAATGATGTCTATCTCTCACAGGAATGTGCGTGTGGGAGATGTCACAGTTTTTGACACAGCACTAATCTTCTCCAGGGTACTATGTCTTCAAAATGTTAAAGACGTGAATATAGAAGAAGTGATCAGGCATGAACTAGCTGGTGTACCAACATCTATATTTGAGGACACTGGTGAAA
This sequence comes from Flabesymbios commensalis, assembly GCA_964017125.1. Lineage (NCBI taxonomy): Eukaryota > Metazoa > Annelida > Polychaeta > Terebellida > Flabelligeridae > Flabesymbios > Flabesymbios commensalis. The sequence continues at coordinate 20,473,656 of OZ024910.1, forward strand.
TGCGACTTACACAATCAAAATTATTTGAAGACAAATCTTCAATTTGAACTTGCAGATCGTAGATCAGTTCCTCTTCATGTAATCGTTTTAGATGGTTTTGCTATTCTTTGGATTGTCAAATGGCCTGCTATGTGGACTTGTCAAAGACTACTTGCAAAATTATTAGACTATGTCATAAGTCAACTGAATATTGCTGACACATATTTGATATTTGACAGGTACTAAGATAAAAGCATAAAGGACGTCACACATCAGCTGTCAATGTTGACACCGCTTCCCCCACATGTATTCTCTGGCTATGACACTGTCTTTTGTTTATACGGAATTGGTAAATAAACAGTGCTCAAAGTTTTCAAATCTGAACAGTTGAGCTTAGATAAGCTGGGTGTCACACAAGAGCAGGTTAATGATGTCATGGCCCAGTGTGTATCATTCAGTGCGTCATGTAATGGACATCAAAGTGAATCAAGCATGACAGGAGTAAGATATTTGGACACATAAAATGGGTAATCAGAAGCTGAACACTGCACTAAAACTAAGAGTTCTACCACCAACAACAATAGCGTATGAACAACATGAGCTTAACCCTTTAACCGCCGGTGTCGCATATATTCTGGGGTTTTTTTATTAGCACATTAAGAACCACCTTTTAAACATTGTTAAAGATAAAATGTGACATTATTCAGAAATATTTGAAAACAGTTGACCTCCATTTTGTCAAATCTGAATAATTTTCACTCACTTAAAGTTGTGGATCGCGTTAGCGAGACACAACTTCACGTGGGTGAAAATTCATTGAATAATTGAATAATTGATTAATTGAATAATTGAATAATTGATTGAATAATTTGGCGGTTAAAGGGTTAAAGCTCATCTGCAAGCTGCGATCTGGAGATGCGCGCTCGAGGCTGACCCGCCTGTTCCCAACCCTGCTCATTATCGGTGGGCAGTCAGTACTCATATACCAGCAAGCTTGAACCAGTTGCCCTGCCAGCTGATGTGTTACTCGTCCCTGAGTCAGTATTGATGATGATTAAATGTGGTTGCACATCCTCACAACCTTGTGGGACTGCACGCTGTAGTTGTTCAACTGCACATGTCTCATGTTTTATCTTCTGTGCCTGCAGTGGTGATGAAGAGTGTAGAAATCCCCGGCTATCACTACTGTAGCTGTTGAAGATGACGAGGTTGATTCAGGTGTAGCTGTAATGAAGTGCATAAACAGCAATAGAGACAACTTTGCGCAACTTTGTCCAGAAACATTATACTTTTCATAAAGTTGATTATTTATTTGTTTTGTTAATATGTTTGTTGAATATTATCTCATAGTAAAACATATGTGTGAAAACAATGAAGACGTGAGTTATTACATTTCAACATGTATAATCGTGTTCCTTGGCCCCAAAACATATATTTTGCCACCAAACCAAGTTTCCAGGTCTATTGGAAGTTGAGATATAGGCGAAAATTGAATTTGTGAGTATTCGCCGGCGGCCATTTTGAATTTCTCCAATAAAAAAATTCTCAAATGGTGCAAGCTCTGCACCCGGTTGATATATCATAGTAGAAACCTGTCTATTAGAAACAGCCATAAAACATCTGTTATGGTGGTGGATTCGGTGGATTCGACCAGACACTATCCATAGATATAATTACAACAGAAATATTGCTTCTATTCACCATAATTTTGTAACTTTTCCCGTTAAGGTTGGTTTTACAATGCGATCGCTGTTAGCAAACCTACGTACATCCCTTTATAGTAATGTACCGGTCAAGTTTACATACTGTCACCCGAGCTATTGGGCCTCAGTCCTAGTGTATTTTAAATTGACTGCGCATAAGTTTCTGCACATCTCATAGTCGGTGGGTGAAAAGTGTGTGTTCTGAGGTTCAAATGGTTAGTCATTACGCTATGAATCCACTATCATTTCTCCAGAAATAGCAGCTGTTCCCACGCTGTGTGCAGGGTAGCCACATAAAACAACCCTTTCCTCACCAGATTTATTCAACCCTTAGCCTGCTGATCATGATTATTGTTTTTTAATACTGTTTTATTAATCGACCAAATCACTGTTATTGAGAATGAAATGTGTGTCTAAACATCAACATATGGAAATATTTTTGCTCAAATTAAACAAATATGGCTAATTTTCAGCCACGTGAAGTTGTGGGTCGCGGTAGCGAGACACAACTTCGTGTGGCTGAAAATTTAAATAAATTAACTTAGAAGTGTTAACAATCAATGATATATTAAACAAAAACAGTTAAATTGTTATTACAAAGGATTTACATTGTAAAATAATATGCATATTGTTCGTGTATGAACTTTCTTGTGAGCGTCTTGTATTTTAAAATACAAAACATCCGCAAATATCGAGTTTTATTGTCGTCTCAATTAGCTTGCTATGCTAAATATATAATGTATTGCAATGCTAAAAGTACATATATTTGCACGTGCACTTCATATTTCAGTTCGTCTTTGAACTTAAAATAACTTGAAATGGAAGAAACTGGATGAGACACATGTATGTGAACCAATCGTTTAAAACGCCCTGGCCAGCAATAGATGTTCGTGACGAAAGACACAATGAAAAATAATCATCCATATTTACATACGCGGCGTTCGCGACGTAGTTGTAAATCTATTTCACTCGGGAAGACAGGCCCCAGTTGTTGACAACCCCATAAGATCAGTCCAGCCCAGGTTTGTACATGCATGTATTTTTTATAATTGCTTCTTTAAAATTAGCATGGGAATCGGAAATAAACCATACCCTATTATCTCACATTATTATATCCTAATACATAGTGAAACATAATATTATATCAAGAGATATGCTTACTATAACCAACTGATAAAGTTTTGTCTTCAATTGTTAATTTTCAAATAAATACAAATTATTTTCTAATAGCCTATATTTGAAATATATTTTACAAAGACAAATTTATGTAATACTTATTAAAATTTAAATACTCCAGTGTATAATGTAATGCCAATAGTAGTTACCAGGTTAATGCCTTTTGATGGCAGGTACCAGGTTATTGTCTTTTGACGGCATTTTGATGGCAGTTACCAGGTTGATGCCTTTTGACGGTAGTTAGCAGGTTACTGCCTTTTGACGGTAGTTACCAGGTTACTGCCTTTTGATGGCAGGTACCAGGTTATTGTCTTTTGACGGTAGTTACCAGGTTACTGCATTTTGATGGTATTTACCAGGTTAATGCCTTTTGACGGTAGTTACCAGGTTACTGCCTTTTGATGGCAGTTACCAGGTTAATGCCTGACGGTAGTGACCAGGTTACTGCCTTTTGCTGGCAGTTACCAGGTTAATGCCTTTTAACGGTAGTTACCAGGTTAATACTTTTGATGGCAGTTACCAGGTTACTGCCTTTTGATGGCTGTTACCACGTTAATGATGTCTTTTGACGGTAGTTACCAGGTTACTGCCTTTTGATAGTAGTTACCAGGCTAATGCCTTTTGACGGTAGTTACCAGGTTACTGTCTTTTGATGGCAGTTACCAGGTTACTGCATATTGACGGTAGCTACCAGGTTACTGCGTTTTGATGGCAGCTACCAGGTTAATGCCTTTTGACGGTAGTTACCAGGTTACTGCCTTTTGATAGTAGTTACCAGGCTAATGCCTTTTGACGGTAGTTACCAGGTTACTGTCTTTTGATGGCAGTTACCAGGTTACTGCATATTGACGGTAGTTACCAGGTTACTGCTTTTTGATAGCAGTTACCAGGTTACTGCATTTTGACGGTAGTTACCAGGTTAATGACTTTTGATGGCAGTTATACCAGGTTACTGCTTTTAGATGGCAGTTACCAAGTTACTGCCTTTTGACGGCAGTTACCAGGCTACTGCCTTTTACCGGCAGTTACCAGGTTACTGCCTTTTGACTTTCATGGCAGATATTTCAGCCCACCGATGTAGATAAACCTCATTCGAAAAGGGTCAGTTATACGCGTCTATATTGTACGAGCTGCTGCAGGCGACGATGTGACCATATTAATTAAATAAAATAATTATTTGATGTCATTATTTTCAGTCGGACACACCACAGATAGGATGAGATTGTACGTGCTTCTGATCATGGTGCTCTTACCATGTCTTACCACTGCACACTACATGCATTTTAAAAGCTACAAAAGCGAAGAAGAATCCTCTGAGGAAAAATCATCACCTTCCCAAGAGGAGAAATCCTCACCAAAGAAGGCATCTGAAGAAGACGATTCAAAAATGAAAGAAATGTCAGTGTTTTGTCGTTTACTTATTCGGGGGGGCGGGGGCCCTAGGGTAGTGGTTAGCACCGCTGCCTTTCACGCCAGAGTCCGGGGTTCGGTTCCCGGTCTCGGCGGTTTCAAAGAAACAAAATTGTTTCTTCCCCATCCACGTGTGAAAGTTAGTATTGTGGGGAGCCTCCGTGACCGAGAGGCAGCGTGCTCGGCCTCAGACCGCCAGGGCTCGAATTTCGAATCCTGTGTCTGGAGGACAGTGTCATCTCAATCATCTCACCATCCTCAGGAGGTTCTCCTGGCCCAGTTTAGCCTATATGTGCACAAAGGTGGCCTAAAGCCCGATTCATTTCATTTTTTTTTACTTATTCGGGGATTTATTCGCAACAAAGTTTTCATCGCAAAAGATAATAGTATTTTAAATCTAAAATAACACTTAACCCCATTAGAACGGCCTACGTTTTAATGACTCTGAAAAGCTTTTTCAAAGCAAATATATTGACTGAAATAAATGTTATAAATTATAAATGTTCTGATCCCAAATAAACACCAAACGTATATTAGCACAGGTCTTGTTTCTTAACAAATTAAATATGAATGACACATTTTTGATTTTTTTTTAGTAGGTCCACCCCTTAGTACGGTGCTATAGCGGAGTTTAAACATTACTTGTGGATGAACACGTTTTTGGTGTTTAACATTTGCTGATGATTCATCAATAATATAAGGAAAGCTACATGTGCCTCCGCGTGATGCTGACCTGGTATCAGATTTCAGTTACTGGTTGAGTGCAGTATTTACCCTCCGGCTGCTGGCAATACTGCACTCAACCTGTATAGAAAGGGCTAGAGGTTTTTAAGCTAATAACTAAAAAGAGAGAGGCACTATACGGTTTATACCAGAACTAGTGCATAATCTCGCGTCTGCCCTCGCGCTGCGAGCCCCCTCTACAAGCTAACTTCATACCATATAAAATGGCACGAAACCAAATAAAAAATATTTTGTGGTACATGCTCAGTCAATCAAATAATTCGATTGGGAGATGTTTATACATATCCAGAAAACATGAGACGTTGGCCCAACGTTGGTTTGCTGTTGGGCCAACGTCGTAGACGGTGGGCCAACAGTAAACCAACGTTGGGCCAACGTCTCATGTTTGCTGAGTATAAATAGTCGAAGATTGCGTTAACAATTCCACCCACAAACAAAGGAAACAAAGAATTTAGCAGCTAAAGGGTTAATTATTCAACATTTTCCGTGGAATCAAATTCAAGACGCTAATTTTGATTTCACGCACGTGTAGAATGCTGAATCAATTCTCATTTTGTACGGAATTAGAATTAAAATTACACATTTTGGTTCCATGCAATATGAGAATGCTCACGCCGTTTTCATTTTCATGCTATCAGAATTCACCATTGTTCTTTGACTTGTTTGTTAAGGACTAAACTGCATTTGTTGTAAACTGTGTTAATAAATTATGGTGTTATTAGGTCCGGAGTTATACCTTACATTGTTTTGAAATCACAGAGATTGATGTTGATCTTTTTTCTCTAGGATGGAGAAGGAACTACAGGAGAGAGTTCATGAGTTGCTGGAGGAAATGAGGGAGAAGCTTATGGAAGAGATGAAAGAAGAAAGAGAAGAAGAAAGAAACAAAATGGAAATGAAGAATCATACATACATGTTTGGATACGGCATCGACTGGAAGCCCTACGAATATCTGTAAGTGTTTATTAAAATATTGGACACAACTAATATTCAAGAACAATTACATTATTTATTCTAGCATAGATATATCGGAAGGAAGATCAGAAAACATACTATTTCAATGACTACACAGAAAGGCTGTGTGCATGTATCTGCTTCACACATTTGATGGTTGATTTATTCTTGTTATTGCAAATGCAAATGTAAAAATAAATAACGTTACATTTACATATTTATAAATATTATTTGTAAATTATTTTTTTTGAATTTTCGGATTACATGTACGCATGCACAATCAGATAAACATCAGCTTTTATTTTTTAGATTTACACTATTAAAATTGTCTGAATATCAGTTCGAAAACGTATTACTGTATTCCATGATACATTTGTTTTATTTTAATTAACAAAACGATATCCGGTACATTTTAAAATTATTTATCCACTTCTGTGAAGTAGGATACTTTGTTTAAGTACATAAAAACGTGTGTTTTTTAGAAATATGGATGGCGATCTGGTGGGATTTAATTACGACATTGTACGATCTGTATGCAAGGTGATGCACAAGCAATGTCAGCACGTAGTCTACTACGACTACGCCACGTGCTGGGACAGCATGAAGAAATCGGACGGTAGGTTTCGACGACAGTTCCACCGTGAAAAGCCAAAAGGCGGTACCTGCTTACTTTATAAGTAAGCAAATACTTTCTATTGGCTTTGCAGAGCAGGGATGTATTCTGTGTGTTCTAACAAATGTTCTGCTCAGTTTCGCTGGAAATTGATTTGCAATTCCAGCTTCAAATAATAAACAATACTTTGAATTAAAATTCGCAATTTTGGCCGCCCAGTTTATAGTCGTTGAGTCGTTTAATTTGGATTGACAGGTAGGCATATAATAATAACAGATTTATTTTTCGTACTCAGGGTACATGTACATGCAATCGAACAATAACATTTAAACTGGTTTTATGTGAATAAACGTAGAAAAATCACTCGGTGCAGAGAAGATCAATACCAGATACTATATCCTCCCGTGGTATGTTATCTAAATGTACATTATTTCTTAGCGTCAGTAATTGATTTATACAGGCTGATACAGCGACAACATCTTAAGCAGGCGTGTCAAATTGTAATGAATGTTTAAACTTAGGTATAGTATGGCGTGATATATTATACAGAAAAGAAATTATGGCTGACACTATTTGAAACGGCGGAGCTGCTGCCTTGCATGAAATGATTATGACATATTTTATAATTTCGTTTTCAGTCTTGGCATTCTTATTTTCAAAATTTACAAAACGTTCATGAAGTTGAACATGTATGGGTTAAACATCCCACAATACAGGTAATATATTTTTATGAGTTTTATTAGGTGATCCATCAATGCGCCTGAGAAATTTCCTCCACGCGGTATAAAATGGCTCAGTAGCATTGGTGGAGTCGTCCCAAAGTTAGGAGCCTTTTAACATTACCTTTGATAAAACCAAAGCTCTATAACAACTGGTTCGTTCTCATATACAAATCATCAGTGGAGCATTTTATACGTAAATTCCTTATGTTAGGTCCTATATTATTTCCCAGGTGAGATTCTGTACTAGTATTCGTTAATGTTCTTCCATCAAAACATATTGTAACTTTTCATATTTAGATGCACATGATAACCTGCAGGGAAAATGTATAAATTTACTAAATATGTATATTACATGGCACTGGCATGACCTGATCAGCCAGTATCAGAATATAGCTACAAGTGAGGTGAATTATTATCAGGTTATGTTGATACCAGTACACTACATTTCCTCTTATGTGCACCCTATAAAAACACAAGAAAACAATATATCCGACAAATAATTCTAATTCTATAAGTACCTAATTTGCTGAACTTGATTATAGGGTGATGGGGCGGAGATAAACACTGACCTGCAATGATGTTTTATAGCCATGCATTAGAAATGGCTCGAGGAAATGTTGTTTGTCAAATTAGGCTGCAGTGATATTTTTCTACGGTATCGCTTAAACAACAAATGTTTTGAACAAAAGTTCTTAGCAATTATAACATGCATGCTTCGTACAATTATATTTTTCGTAGTCTTGAACAAGATATGGTTTGAGCAATTGATGTTTGTGCTAATTATAACAGGACTAGAAAAGAGTCCCACAGCTTTGACACTGATATAAATCAGTATACGGTGCCAACAGATAGTAAGCTTACTTGTTAGCAGATGCATTCCTCGGAGGCCTCGCTAGAAGTCAACCCTCCATGAAGAAGCAGTACGTGTACAATAGCAGATGCCGAGGTTTCTTGTCGAGCAGATTATATCGTTGATGATATTGCAATGACATGTGAATAGTTCTCCATGACAGTGTCCATGTGGCAGATACGGCATGTAAGTGATAGTAAGCGAAAGATCCCCTGCCTCAATACGCAGTCGTACTGATGAAGTAATTATTCGGACAAAATTCATAAAATTAATATATCCTCACCTTTATTTGTAGCTTTGAACAACAGATGGTTTGATGCATGTGTGGGTATGATACCGACCACCACCAGGCGGCAGGTGTACAGCTTTGTGGGTGAGTTCGCCCATGAACCACCGGCATCTATATACGTGAGGGAGGATTCCAAGCTGAAGACCATGCAAGATATCATAGAGGACGCAGAGAGATACGGTAACAAACACCACATGGTGATCCAATGCTGCTTTAATGTTGGCCCAGCCTCGTAGACGGTGGGCCAACATTAACGCAACATTGGTTTCAAAATGGGGCCAACATTAACCACTTGTTAAATCAACATTGGTTCAATATTGGTCAACCAAAAAGACGACACGTTGGTCCAAAATGTTGTTTTAATGTTGAACAGCATCGCAGACGGTGGGGCAACATTAAACCAACATTATATCAATGTCACGCGTTTGCTGGCTGCATTAAGAAATATTATTATTTTTTACCATGTATAGAGCGTTGCTCAAAATTGTCAAATGGTTATAACCATTTTTCACAAATGTTACTCAATTCATCAGTGGCGTGCAATAATGCATTAGAAGGCTAAGACAAATAACGTGTTGTTCAATACTTAGTACTGCAACACTTGAACGACCGATTCAATATCCGTGATGCAAAATTTCTTAGACTTATAAAATATATATCAAAAAAACGTATATCAGCATGATCAATGTCACAGATTTAGGACAAATTTTACTTTTTTTTAAATATGGGTATGCAACTGTTGATTAACCCTTAAAGTTATCGTGCTAAAAAATTTCACCCACTTAATTGAAGCAGTGTCTCGCTTCAAGTGGGTAAAAATTACTCATATTTGTCTGATTTGAGACCAAATATTTGCAAATTTTGATGTTTAAACACTCATTTAATTCCCAGATGACAGTGATTTAGCTCGCTATTAGGCCTACTGTAGTCGTGCTCAGCACCGAACTCGAAGCATATTTGCCAGAAACAGAACACAAAACAAACATTGACAAACACAAACGGACGCCGTGCGTTCCGTGTCCGTCGGGTCTAACCTGTCAAGTGTGACATGGTCATTACTACCGAGTTATCACACGTCACATATTTTCCTCTAGTATGGTTATTGTATTTTAGCAACACAATGATCGGGGGAGCTCATCTGTAAAGTCCATTGATCACGTGATAAAAGTAGTCAATTTAATATGCTAATTTATGGGCAAAATTGCTGCACCATAATAGTTAAATTGCGTTGATTACTTCTTTTACAGGCTTCAGAGATGGACATAGAACAACTCCTAAATGTCTGGCCAAGTTCCTGGAAATCGACCTGGACACAATGTCCGAGCTGGCTAGTTACTATGACAGTGCTGCTGACATGGAGAAGGCTCTGGGTGACAAAAATGTAAGGTTTAACCCCTAACCGACAGAATCTGACGTCTGTAGACGCCAATCCCCGCACTGTAAGAATCAACATATTTCGAATGGCTTGAAACCCATAACATAGGTATTCAAATGAATCAGAAAGAGCTAACTAAGATATTTATGATGATTTCAAATTAAAAAAACCTTTGGTTGCGATGTTTTTTACAGATTCAACGCTTCAAGGGTTAAAGCGCTAAGTTATAGAATTGAAATTTCCACCCACACGAAGTTGTGTCTCGCTACCGCGATCCACAACTCCAAGTGGGTAAAAAATATTTGTATCGGTACAATTTGAATCAAAACATGTGTAAATCTAGTAAATTCAATGTTTTTTTCTACTTTAAATTGTCCCTGTTCAAAGAAAGACAACAAACAAAATGTTTATGATTGAATTAAACTTATTAGAAATGTTTTCTTCATCAGCGGTACCTAAGATTAATTGTATATATTATAATTAGCACTAAGAAAGTTTATAGTTAGAGTTTATTAAGTATTATACATGTTATAAGAGCTATTATAATCATTTTTAAAACAATAGTTACCGAAAACAAAAGGAATGAATCGGGCTGTAGGCAGGCTAAGTTGGGCCAGCAGACCCAGAGAACCTCCTGAGGATGGTGAGATGAATGAAATGACACTTCCCTCCAGACACAGGATTCAAAATTCAAATCCTGGACGTATGATACCGAGCACGCTACATCTCGGTCACGGAGGCTCCCCACAAAATTGAACGAAGAACAACGACAATCAACTGAACTTCGCGGGCCTATTTGGGCACATACCTGTATTAATGTTATGTTGTTGTCAGTTGGCTATTGCTCGACCGAACATCTTATTCTAGTTTCTTCTGATTTTCAGTTGGATGTTATATTCTTAGACGACTCTGAAATAGAAGATATGGAGAAGGTGAGGAAGATTAACTCCAAGCCTATCTCTTGTTCCGACGGTGGACCGGCTCTGGGCGTTCGCAAAGATGACAGATGCAAATTTGCCTGGTTTGAGGAAGGTCTCCACAAGCTGAAGAATTCTGGAGATTATGACTGGCTTTGTAGCAGGGCTAGAAAAGGTGGGTGATCTGTCAACTAATCAAAGTATAGCTAAACCGCCCGCTATGATTAGGTCTATATTGCGATTATATTGAAATGAGAAGAGCACTCGAAATAGCTGTTATCATGTTGTTACTTGATTTAGAGCAAAACAAATCTAGTAAGTGTGTTTGAGAACTAAAGGATAAATAAAAAGAACACAAGCTATAAACATCACTAACCTAGTTCAAAAGCAAATAGGTTTTTTTATGATGAAAAAACAAATTATTATGATTTGATCAATTTTACAGATGGAAATCCCGCCTGCCAGGAAGTAGAGCGCCAGGACTCCAAAGAGTCCTACGAGAGGGAAAGTGAAGATTAAGTGCCATACCAATATACATTTTGAAAATAATCATTATCACATATAGTTATTTTATTACATGAAATAATCAATATTAGATACTATAGGGCATAAGTACACAAATCATATATATTTCGGAAAAATACATCTATGTTGATTTTATCCTTCAAATTACAGTAAGTATTAAACAACTTGCTTTTAATATGAACGAAGTTAATATAAGCGAAGTGGATATGATTTTGTGTACAACACTTGTGCTATAATTCCTCATCTTGTATTGCAGTTTTGCCAATTAATATTATTTAGGTATATTTACTAATTTAAAACTAATCAATAAAAAATGATGTGAAAAATTGTTCTGTTTTTTATTTAAAAATAATAAGACTTAGTATAATCTGTCATGTATAGTATTTAATTCGATCCGCTCGAAAATTGTGAAATAAAGCGTGTTTGATGGAATAAAAATTAAATAGCTCTATTTAACTGTTTAATCGCCATACAACAAAAATCTACTCACATTAATTCGATGTAATAAACACAATGTAATACAATAAAATAAGCTATTATTCTCCCGATGATGTGAAATTACTATATTGGTCCTCTTACTCGGTGGTGACAATGCACATCAATGCTGGTCTGCCAAGCCAAAAGGCAGTACCCGCTTACTTGTGCAGTAAGCATCAATGCTGTGGGCAGTTTCTGAGAACGAGAGGTGGAGTATAATAAAATACAGAAGTTGACAATCTTTGCGATCATAGATAACCATGATTAGCATGTAGCCTACGCCACCTGGTAAAAACTACATAACTAATAAAAAAAGGTTTGTTTTGTAAATTCAAAGGCTACAAATGTTGAAAAGATGGATACAACTATGTTATTCTGGTTGGCCTTTGACATAAATTTAATCTACAAAATATGTCATGATAGGACTGCATGTGAATTATTGCATGACTTGTGGAGTTTATTTTAAAACCATATGTTATTGTATGTTGATTGTCCCAGCATGAGCATCTAAATGTTATCTGCACATTTGCCACACATCGCCGATGCTGTATCATCACTGATCATGTTCCATAATGGGCCACACCTTCTGATGCATCTCCCTTCAGTCAGTTTCTTATAAGCCTAAGAGCGCTGTCTTGATGTTTTTATTCTTCATCTTACATTCAACATAACGGTTGATCACCTTACATCCGCTGCAATGACGTCATGTATATCAGATACTCGACATCATAATATAATGCATAATTACCTTCTGTCTTAATTACTTTTTCTGATAAGGTAGTCATGTGTTTATGTCAATTCAGGGGCGTGTACAGAGGGGAGGGGGGTATGGGGCGTTGAGTCAGAGGGGTCCTGATCCCCCACCTTGAGATGCAGATTTAAAAATAAATTCATGGACTTCCGGGGGCGCACACCCCTGCAATTCCTTTTTGCAGAAAACACATTGTGCTTTTAGTAGGCCTACATGGCCATTGCCACACAATATATGTCATGTTCTATTCCAGCAAACACGAAACGTTGAGCCAATTACAAATTAATGTTGGCCCACCGTCTGCAACGCTGGATCAACTAGATGCATTAACTGTAGTCCGGAAGCGTATTGACCTTCCGCTTGCCATCATGTTTGTAGCAACTTCCATACATGTAACCATTTAGCCTTATATCTCCAGACACATGATTCGAAATTCGCGCCTGAGACCGAGCACGCTACCTGTCGGTCACGGAGACTCCCCACAATATTGAATCAGTGTCGTGCCATATTAAATGCGTGGTGTTGTTCCGACATTCTAGCAGCACTTGACCGACGTTTGTGTTGACTTGAGTCGAAATATTGCAGATACGTTGTACATCAATATCCACATGGACAGAACATGGCAAGAACTAAAAACCAATGAGACAAAATTGCCTCACCAGACGTCAGAATCCCGTCAAAAATAAGCTATGCCCACCAATTTCGAATCCGGGAAATCGATCCCAGTGGGCTACGTCCATTAAAACTTCTTTTCAAATAGAATTGAGAATTTGTTTTATGCAGGGTAGGTCTGCGGACTTAACTGGGCCTTCAAGTCCATGCTTTATTAGCGACATCTAGCGAATGACAGAAAAATGATACAACTCGGGATTAATTTTTAGAAGAATACAACAAACTAGCTTTGACCCGTGCTCCGCACGGGAAAAGCTAGTAAGTAGGCCTCACTGGCATAATTGAAACACTGCAGCCTGTACAAAAACACTATGATTATACTCATGATACATCCATAGTTAAAAGGGACAAGTTATATAACATAATATAATAAAGTGTGTGGATATGTAGGCTACTATAAGTCGTCTTAGAATGAATGAAATAATTTAATACGTTTTACAATTACACCTCCACAAAACTTAACTGGAGAACAGTTGATCTCACTACAATCACACATGTTCTTGAGCAAAGGAAATAGAAATATAGATATTGACATTTATATGTAGAAAGAGCTGAATCAGTTAGTTATCAACATATTTTTCATCCAATATCGATATTTCTGCCAGGTACCAATAGCCATACATCTGTAGAGTTAAAAAACGTTGATTACTGTGTGGGTATTATTAAACACTGCAGTAAGGGGGCCACCATTCAATTTCCAGGGGGGGTGGGCTGGAGTTTTTTTAAATAAATAATTTCAGGCGGACTATGCGTGGAATAAATAATTTACTTCAAGAACTGCTCTATATAAACATGTAATAAAATGTGAAATTTTCAGCGCGCCGCCGAGCCCTGTTGAAATAAATAATTTGCCTGCGACAAAAACTCCAGACCCCCCTCCTGGATATTGAATGGTGGCCCCCTAATAGCATGATTCTAGCCTGATAAAGAAAAAGTTTATGAATACAAAAGAATCTACTTACAAACCTAACGTTTTTTTGCTGCTATAGACACAAACAGTGTAACAGTGACGTCCATGAGCAAGTTTGGGATTGTAAAAAATAAATTTAGGTCTCTGCAGAATGGGTAGGTCTCTGAAGATAGAGTTAAACCACATGTTGATGCAATGCTGGTTTAATGGTGGGCTGCTGTTCACGCCACTTCCCCAAACTTGGGATTGAATGCCCCGTGCTTTTGTGCCGCTGAAGACACGTGCAGCCTTTAACCAGCATATCTTCCTCCTGGTGTATATTCATTGCGATACAATGCTGGTTCGGGGTTGTACCGGCGTTATATACGGTGGGCCAACATTGAGCCGACATTGGGTCGGTGTATCGTATACATGTAAGACTACATGGCTCACAGTAGTCACGCGCCCAGCCAGCGCAAGACATAGCCTACTGCCCGGTGTTGAATGTATGCCGGCCAGCGCCAGCGACGCTGGGCCAACATTTAACCGAGGTCGGGTCGGTTTCAGCGTGCGCTCTGTTGAGACACTGACCCCAGCATTAAACACTGCCCAGGGGTTGAACAGCTGTTGGCCGGCGCCGGCGACAGTGGACCAGCATTGGGTTAGTGTCGTGCTGACTTGTAGTGGACTGAGACATCAACCAGAAATTGTGATGAACAAAGAATAAAAGCCAAATTACGACAGAAAAAATACTGTAAGAAGTTTTCAATAACGTTACAACCATGTCAGAATGTCAAAGATTTGCGTGAGGTATATAGTGGGTGGCGGGAAATAGCGATATGGTACAACGACCCACGAAGCCTAAAAGCCTTATTCTATTATTGTATAGATGTACTACTTTGCTCCACATGAGAATTGCTCATGCAACTTAAAATGGGGTTTCATCACATTTCGACAGCCATTTTGTGTTTTGCTAATTTGAAGGTGAATTAATGACATCAAATATAGAATGTTATCTGACAGATTTAAATTCAGCACACACAAATTAGGCTTGTAAAAACAAGTGGACAAAAAATTATACACAAAAATCCCGATAAAAAATCATGTTTCAGAATTCAGCCCATGCTAAATACACATATTTTCAATAATGCTTCTATAATATTTCATTAAAAAAAGATATGACATTTTTAAAAATAAAAAACACCAATTTTTAAGCATACACACATCTGGGTGCATAAAATATAGGCCAGGTATGGATATGTTTAATATGTACATTTTCTTAAGTCGTTTCCTTTCAACATGTTGAATCGCTTGTCTTGTTGCAGTGGTTAAAGCTGCCTGCTTGTAAAGTCGAAAATAGCGGGTTCGAACCCCACTCTTGCCTTCAAGTTCTAATTAAAGAAACAAAATGTTTCTTCCCCGCTCACTCGCCCGCTCACTCGTAAAGATTCAATGTTGTGGGGAGCCTCCGTGACCGTGACCGAGAGGTAGCTAGAATTTCGAACTCTGTGTCTGGAGGGCGGTGTCATCTCATTCATCTCACCATCCTCAGGGGTTTTCCTGGCCCAGTTTAGCCTATATGAGGGATTCTATAATTTTAAGCACCATCACTGTCCGCAACTTGTTATAGTTATTATTGAATATTTTTATTTAATTTGATAACATAAATGCAATGAATGACCTTTATTTTACAATATAGCAATATTACAACTCAACAAAATTCTAACATAAATGTGTTTTTTGAAAGAAATATTTTGTAAATTTAACCGATTTTAGCCAAAAAGCCTTGTCTCATATTCTAAATCCCACATAAACCTTTATTTTACAATCCCACATAAACAGGCGATTTATTCTAGACTTCCTGTATTATATATTATATTTGTTTCTGGTATAATGTTAGTGTAAAACACTATCTACTATCTGTATAAGAATATATACAAGTTTTTAAAATAATTTTTATATTTCACGACTTTTTATTAAATTTATGTCTGTCCCACGTTGCAGCGACTCTCCGTAACTCTTAAGAGTTTTCAGGTGATTTCTATACTTTTTCTGACCAAAATAGCACTTGTTTCGTGAAAAACAGTTGCGCGAGACCTCCATGCAGTGAATCGTGAAAAAAGTATAATAAATGTGTTTTTGTTTAGAAATAATGTAAGTATTTGGTGAGTATTTTTATTCAACGTCTCTTCATAACGCGATTTTTTACACATAAATACTGCAATTAAACTTTTTTTATTACAAAATAATCATAGTATAGCATAATATGTATAGATGCTATGCACGATTTAGTAAAAAAACCGTCTCTCCATAACGCCTATTTTCTGTCTCTTCATAACAAAAATAAAAACGTTATAGAGAGAAAAAGTAGTCACAAATTACCCTATTACTCTTTTAAAAATAGCTATAAACCTTTATGAATTTTGTATTTTAGCCAACAAGTGACACTTGTTGAAATAGTAACTTTTCTTTTTGTTTTTTACCTTGTGTTAGCATCGATATTTAGTATTTGTTTATTGTCACTCCATAACAGAAATAATTGTCGTGATGGAGAGAGAATGTTCGTTATTACAGACAGGCCTCGGAGATCCGTCCTCCGATGTTCCGTCTTCTTCTACATCCGTCTTGGTTTTGATGGGAGCGGATCTGCCCAATGTATTTTTGCTTCTATGTTCCGTCATTCCGATGTCCGCCTCCGTCATCAAATTTCGGGGACTAAAGGGTTAAATCAATGAATAAGTGTCCCGTTGTTCCGTCACGTTGTCCGCCTCAGTCATCAAATCTTAGTGACGAAAGGATTAAATCAATGCATGACGTAAGCGTCTCATTGTTCTGTCACGGTCAGTCACGCTAATTGTGTGAGCGCCACTTGTTTGTATAGTGATTGTGGCATTGCTTATGTCCTTTTCAGAACATTTCCCCAACGCTGACTAAATGCACCTAACTTGTAAGGGTTTAGTGGGGGGGGGGGGGGGGGTAATGAGCAAATAAAGCCTCTGACACCGTACCCCCAACAAAGGAGGAGCCGCTCGTTCTACATAACACTTCTTGACGGCAGTAATATGATACGGCCCAGCAAACACGAGACGCTCACCCAATGTTGGTACAATGTTGGGCCAGTGTCTGAGACTATGGGTTCACACTGTACCAACATTGGGTGAATGTTTCCTGGGTCAAAGCCAACGTCTCGCACATTGAAACAATGTTCAGTCATAGGCCTGATTGGCACAATGTTTAATTTCGTGTGTATATAGCCGCTAGTTAAGCCGATAAAGATTAATTAATATGACCTTCAATATGTCTGATGTAGATATCAGTACCAAAATGTTTGATTTTGTTATTTCTGTGAACAGATCGTAATTATTCATGCCGTCATCTACGTTGAAGACATCAATTTCATAGATTAGGCCTTTACTCTAAGCCGTGAATACCTTGTGTTTCGGTTAGCAGGAAGTGTCAACACCTATTTGAGCGTTGAATGGTTTACCATTGTGAAAAGAACAGTAAGCAAAGCCCTACAATAACAGGAAGACAATAGTCGCACCTCCGGCAACATGAAAGTCGGAGCAGTAAGCCACCCGCCCGAGTAATGACATGCACGGTGCTATACACAGTGAAATGTGTTAGATTTGATCACGGCCATCTGTCAACACCTGATATTGCTTGGAGTCATTTCGACCACCAAATGAAAACATTATTATTCGGTTAAATTAATAATTGAAACAGATTAAAGCAATTAATACTCCTTTGTTCTCTTACTGTGATAAACAGATTAAGTGTATAAAAGACACAATAGGCTTATGGTAGTTATTCAGTTTCACCATGGCTTTGAATCCATGCAAACGACGACGCACTAACCTCAATGAAGAGATAAAAAACGAGAAATATGTGTTTACAAAGACGCTCATCCTAAAGCTACGTGCTCTGATATTGCCGCTCATTTAGGCAAAGAGTGGGACGTGACAGTGGGTCGCACAGCAATGGGTGATATTTTACGTAGCAAAGAAAAGTGGATGTCACATGAGCGCTCTAGTAGAGCAGGAAAATATGGCAAGCTTGAAGAAGCACTTATGTTGTGGTGGTTTAATCTTGAGCAATTGTGGTCCACCCTTCGTGCACTAGACACTACCTCTACCATATCTAGAAAACAGACATGTGTCACCGACTTTTTTCAAAAATAAAGTTTGAATGTACAAATATTATTTAAAAAAATCATGTAATTATATATTTGAAATAATAATATCATGCAATTATATATTTGAAATAATACCTATATTTGTATCATATTTATGTTGTTACTTTGTTCTCACAACCAATACACGTACTAATATAATAACATTACAGTATGAATTAGATAGGCTAATATAATATCCTCGGTTCCAACACATCTTAGAGGGGGGTAGGGGAGCTGCTCCGAAACTCATATTCGAAGCTCCGTCATATTTCTTGGGAACAGATGATGACGGAACATCGAGGTCTCTCTGTATTACTCTCCATAACGACAATAATTGTAACGGAGAATAATTCTTATTTCATTATTCAAGGGTTATTGTCATAAAGTGATTCTTTTTAAATTAAGTGATCAACTTACTTTTGTAGAAGGGTCCCTAAGGAATTTAAGTTTGAAGATTACTCCGTAACATAAATTGGTCTCTCCGAAACGGTAAATTAGTCTCTCCATAACGGTAAAAAAAAATTAAATTTATGAAAATAGGTATTTAAAATTGAATTAAGCTCTGTTGACAACGCTATGTCAATAAACAAAGCTAAGTTGACGTGTGTTTAAATTTTTGACAATATTCAGACAATCTTATATATCAAGGAAAATATCATCACTGGTACCTAAGATTATATAATCCCTCATATAATTATGTGCATAAAAGTGGCCTAAAAACCCATTCATTTTTTTTTCATTTGTTTGTTTTAGTTATTTTATAACTACAGGGGACGTTATGATTATCCTGGAGACATAATTGTGTCTACTTATCAAACCCTTTGGCTCATATCACATCTAGAAAATCCGATTTATACCCACGCATAGCCATAAAATATGCTTTCTTTGTCGCAGCTTTTAACTGTTCCTCGTGCTAAAATAACTAGAATGACCTTAAGAAACTCCACGTAATCTTAACACTTACAGTGCGGGGATCGACTTTAGTCGTCAGAATCTGACGTCAGTTGACGTCAGATTCTGACGACTAAAGTCGATCCCCGCACTGTATGAGTGACGATATTTATAATGGCCGTACATAGACCCATAACATAGGTATTCAAATGAATCGGAAAAAGCTAACTAAAACATTTATGATGCTTTCAAATTGAAAAAAACCCTTTGGCCTCCGGGATTTTCATAAAAACAATTCAGCGCTTTAAGGGTTAATATACATGCGCGTATATAAATCGTCGCCTCGCAATTAAAATGTTTTATGTGGCACTCAAATGAGTAACAGGACCCTGCATAATTATTCACAAAAATACCATAGGGCTACGTGAAGATCACGTAGCCCTATGGTATAACATTATTCAGCAGTGCTACTTGTGTAAAACTGACCAAATGAAATCGCATGCAGGCTAATTTCTAAAAAGATTTCACAGAATGTAAATATTTTTTATTCTTTATTCAAAAATGCTTCAGTATGGTTATACACCAAAGCGATTCAGATTTTCTAAACTGATACCAATCCCTAAAATAAAATAAAATTTCTTAATGACAATACTAAATATAGGGCAATTGCATTAAGCAGTATTTTTGGTAAAGTGTTTGATTGGGTTATATTGGAAATGTATAAGAAAAAATTTCATACATCAGACCTTCAAAATTGTTTTAAAAAAGGTTTATCGACTATGACTTGTACATATGTGCTAGATGAAATTGTTAATTACTATAATAAGAACAACACTAAAGTATATGCTCTTCTACTAGATGCCAGTAAAGCGTTTGACAGAGTGCATTATTTAAAGTTATATCATACTCTTGTAGCTAAAGAAATGTGTCCATCATTACTTGTTTTTCTCAATAATATGTATATCTCTCAGACTATGTCTGTAGCATCGCGGAATACGTTGTCTGATCACTTCAACGTAAGTAATGGTGTAAAACCCAATGCTGTACACCTTGGTAATATTGTTGGTAAAACAAACGAAATGACCGAATTGACACATGTCTCTCTGAATTTAACCACAGATTTAATGTTTTATTATCAACATTTAAGCATGCAAATGGCCATGTAAAATATATACTTTTTAAAAATTATTGCATGCCATTGTATGGAAGCCAAATATGGAATTTTCCCAGTACCAGCTGTACTCGTTTATAACCAATTGGTATAAAGCAGTACGGCGTATATTTAATTTGCCTCCTATGTGTCATCGCAGGTTTGTATACCAAATAGCTGGAGATATGCCAGTTGAAATGCAATTGTTGTGTAGATTTTTGAGTTTTTTTCTTAATTGTATGAAGAATAATAACAATGTTTTAAAGATGTGTAGTTTATTAGCCATTATCGGAAGCCGGTCACCGGCATGTAAAAATATAAATTTAGTAAATCATAAATATATCATATCACGAGGAATTATTACTAATTATGGCTCGTATTATCATATCAAACATTTAATGACAAAACATATTGTACATGATACACCTACCATTACTTTGGCAAGAGAACTCATTGAATCGCGAGACACCAGGTCAACAACCCTCACATTTGGAGAGAGCTTTAATACTAAACGAACTATTGTGCTCATAATTACCTAATGAATTGTATTTGTTATTAGATACTAAAGTTTGATAACTAATGGCATTCAAGTTGACTTTGTTTTACTATTTTATATAATATGGTGTGTGTGACGTATGTGAAATCTGTTTGCTGTACTTGTTTGGTAAGAAATAAAGACATTATTAATATTAATAATAACGTAACTATAATAAAATAAAATGTGAAATAAATAGGAGCAAGCAAATAAAAACTCGTGAATCCGCATGTCAACCTAAAATAAAATTGAAAATATTTGTTTACACAGTTGTTACACAGCGATCACGTAGATTTACAACCTACATAATTACACTTAAATTGTGGTGCAAATTTGTAAAGGATTACACTACGTTTGGCATCGTTTGATAACTAT
This sequence comes from Flabesymbios commensalis, assembly GCA_964017125.1. NCBI lineage: Eukaryota > Metazoa > Annelida > Polychaeta > Terebellida > Flabelligeridae > Flabesymbios > Flabesymbios commensalis. The sequence goes on from OZ024910.1 coordinate 20,494,827, forward strand.
TGGCACAGAGCATGTCGTTATTATAGATAAATAAGCATACCATGGAGGGCGCCTGAGGTACTGTATATACATATAGTTCATGTTTATTTGCAAAAAATGATAATTCAAAGTTTTTATGGAGTGAAATGCAGACGGTTATTATTCATAAATACATAACTTTGGATTACAAGACGTTGTACAAAACGAAAACACATCGTCACCTGAAAGCTCTGGGGGCACATTACTTAATATGTCATTTATGTCCAGCAGCAACTTTGAAAAAAATATCTGCTTAACAATGTATTGAAAACCTTCTCGACCGTCCTTGACGGCGGCACACTAATCAGAAAAATAAAAAGCGATAACATTGTCAACAAGATATGTTGTCAAGAGCACTATTATAAGGATGGGAAATATTCAAGGGCAGCATGGTCAATACAATCAATTATTATAATTTGGATCATCGTTTATGATGGTATGCGCAGGACAAATTGGAAGCCGACACTCTGCTCGCCACTAGGCCTACATACGAGCTGTACAGTTATCACTACTATAAATCATTTTTAATTACATTATGCACGCATAATATGGATGTAGAATTTAACAATTGTGATTGATAATAGTGATATATATTTAACATTATAAATTATAAAAGTTAATACATAACGTAAACGTATTCTGCCGTCTCACTCAAGGTAAAAACCAGTAACTGAAAAGTAGGCAGTTAAAGGGACTGGCCCAGGCTAAAATCATCAAAAAATCAGTGATTTTGTTTCGGGTTCTAAATATGACCATATGATGTAAACATGTACATAGACTAGAACTGCAAATTTTTATAATTTTTGTGCTGCGCATTCACCAGTTAGGCTAGATATAGAGACGAACTCCCTGATTTCTAATTATTGACAACCATGTCAAAAATAGAAAATGCGGGAATTTCATCTCTATATCTAGCCTAACTGGTGAATGCGCATCATAAAAATTATAAAAAATTGTAGTTCTAGTCTATGTACATGTTTACATCATATGGTCATATTAAGAACCCGAAATAAAATCACCGATTTTTTGATGATTTTAGCCTGGGCCAGTCCCTTTAAGCCTACTGCTGTGTTCCTGTTGCATTGCAATACACACATTCCAGAGGGTAGATTGCTCACATGTGGACCACTGCAGTTACAGATAAAATCAGTCAGGCGGAAAAACAGCTATGACGTGTGAAGTACATGTCCAACAAGAAGTAATACGCATACTTACGATAAATAGATCCCACCCCTATATAGCTACAAGTGATACCATCTGTATACTGCAGTGCTGTTTTGTGTTGCTCAGCTCAATATATCTCTGATATTGTAAGTTTCGACAGGACGTTCCAAGTCACTTTATCATGTCATTTATTCCTGACAGAAAACCAATTTTCTGGTCTATACAGTCAGCATGGTCAGTGTAAAGAAGAGGGATCTAACAAAATTACGCATTCCCACACAAGGTAATGTTACTACTATTTTTTGATATACATTTAAATTCTACGTAATGGAACCTAGTGATCGCATTGATATCGAATTTCATTATTAATCTGATCGTGTACATGATGATATATATCTAATATGCTGGTTACATTCGAGCAAAAACCAATGCTACGTTTCACCACCCAACATTATATAATTCTGCTCTGCAAAGCCAAAAAGCGGTATCTGCTTACTTGTAAAGTAAACAGATTCTGTCTTAACGACAGTTTTATATAATAGTCTACTTCGTTAATCCTATGGATAAATTTCACAGCACATTATCTATCTGTGCAATATTTCGAAAAAGAAATATAAAAATTGTAGCACTATATATGTATTCGCCTTTAATAATAACAGTTATGTTGGATTTGAAGACAAGACGACGATTTCCAATAAATTGCAACCGTTCTTTTCTAATGAATCAAATTGGGAGGATCCCGAGCATATTATAATCAGATATAAACAAGAGCAAAATTATGGTACCTAGTATCTACATACTTGCACTATGGGGATAAGCTTTCCACAGATTATCGTGCAGTCTTATATTACTAGCTTTAATCGGCTGAAGAATAAAACATTCGTTTCTCAATATCTACAAAGTGGAGGAAACTTGACTTGCTTAACGATCTTTACGGGTGAACACGTTTGAACTGCAAAATAATCATGCAAATTGGGCTGCGTGACTGTAATAAATTGTTTTAAATAATTTTTGTAAACCATATTGCTGGGACATTTCACCTATCACTTTGGCCTTGTAAATTAGTTAATTTTACGAATGCAAAATACTGTCAAGTCAATATTTCCCATCTTCACTCTGCCATGTGATTTGCGGCACGCAATCCCATGGCCTCACGTTATACAGTCATCTGCCCTGATACAAATATCTTCGGACCAATCACATTGGTAAGCAACGTGAACAAATCGTCTGACCCCGGGTGTGACTGTCTCGGAAATCTGTGCCGCGCATTGTGAGTGGTCACCGCTGACGTCATTCACAGGCCCTGATGAATATTCATGTTAAGATAACCCCTCTCTAATATACAGTTCCCGTACACACTAGTTGTCCAGGCTTGAGCTATGCTCTGCGTGTATTAAGACTGGACTGGTGCAGATGATATTTCCATGATTCTACTTTTCGAACCAATGAGATGAGCTTGTAGATTTATTTTCTAAAAAATAGATATATTTTAATACACAAATATATCTTGTCAACCAGACACATAATTCTTAAAGCCAACTATTATCAGATATTTGCAGATATAAACGTTCATCTTTTCCATCACTGTCGTTGAATTGTAGATGATGAAAATGTTTCTTTTTAAAGATTATTTTATAATCCTCTCATCTGTCGATGACTCGTCTAATCATGCTAATGGATCAGGAAATATACATCGATGCTCACTGAGTCTAAATCATCAAAGAAAATAAATGCCTGCCCGACAAGGGCGTATCTGTCGTTATAGTTATCATTCAGTGACCTCTTTTGTAAGACTTTAAGCTTTAAAGCGCTGAATTATTTTTATATAAACCATGGAGACCTAAAGGTTTTTTCAATTTGAAATCATTATAAATGTCTTAGTTGGATCTTTCAGCTTCATTCAAAGCGACACCATTAGGCTAAAATCATAAAAAAATCTGTATTTTTATATTGGCTTCTTAATATGTACAGAAGATGTGACCATATCCATGGACAAGAATTGCGTAAGTTTTCTAAATTGTGTATTGCAAATTTACCAGTTAAGCGAGAAATAAGAACGAAATTTAATTTCAGATATGCATGTCCGAGATAAGAAATACATGAATAACTGCTAAACAGGGCTTTCGATGCACTTGCTACTTTGCCACAGCAACCTAATATTTAAAACAGTTCCGCAATTTTAGTGTATGGACATGTTCACGTATTATGGACATATTAAAAAGCCCAAACAAAAATACTGATTTTTTGATAATTTTAGCCTGATTGTGTCGCTTTAAATACCTATGTTATGTGTCTACGGTCATTATGAATATTTTAATTCTTTTATTGCGGGGATAGACTTTAGACGTTAGAGTCTGTAAGGGTTATGTACGGTATAAAAAATACCATGTTTCGATGCTTTTGTAAAAATATATTGTGTTTTATTACAATACTATAGTCATTTTTCAAATGTATCAAAACAAAACAGAAGATTTGTCATGTGATAGATATTTATGAAACATGACTGGTAATAACTTGGTGGGATATTCATATAATACCTCTCATTCTACCAGATTGGAAACTTCACTAAAGATCTATTCTAACATTCAACAGCAATCAGATCAACAGTGGTGTATTTAGAGATTTTAAAAAAAAACAATACAACACTATTTTTTTTTAAAGTTATGGATTTTTTCATTATATTTTATATTCAGCATAGGACATCGATATGAGATTGCTTCTGCGTTGTGTTCTACTTGGCTCGCTTATTATTACACTATGTGATCTCATCTCTGGGAACTCTATCCTCAACGATGCCAAGACAAATAAGGAAAATAAGAATACAGCGACTTCAAAACATGACGAAATAAATCTCCATGGAAACGAAAATAAAAATGTGTAAGTTAATGATTATTAACTCGTTTAAAATGAAATGGTCATACCTGTTACTTATTCCCGCATTTACAACGCACGTTTATAGTTCTTACTTTAATAAATGTTTTTCTTGATGGTTTTTAGGAAGGCAGACAAGAGAGTTTATCTTTTTGGGTATGGCTACAGCTGGGGACTATACGAATATTTGTGAGTTGCCTTCCAAGTGAAATTAAAATCGTCAACTTGAGATAAAATGGATGCACCAAATACATCTCGTTAACCCCCAGAGCACTGCTGCTGACTATAATAGTTTTTCATTGTTTTTTTAACAAATATTAAAAGTGAATTATATCTCAAATGTGTGACAGAGAGATAACTTGTGCCCCAAATTGTACAAATCCAAGTAATTTGCAATCACTTAAGGTTTGTGGATCGCGGTAGCGAGACACAACTTGAAGTGAGTGAAAATTTAAATTGAACAGCAGCTCAGTGCTCAGAGCTCAGAGGTTTTAGAATAATAATAAGTTAATAAATATTTTCTGATATAAATAATTAATGAAAGAAAATAATTCCATGATGTAAATAAAGCTATTGAATGTAATTTGGTGATCCTGGCCTGTTTTTAGATTTGGATTTTTAGTCGTTTTGAAATTATGCAGATATTCCTCTGTTTGACAGAAATGCTGACAATGAGCTGCTTGGTCTTGGTTATAACATTGTCAGATCCGTCTGTCGCATTATGAACAAGAGATGTGAGCATGCTGTATACTATGATTATAGTCTTGTGTGGGACTCACATGGCAAATCTAGGGGTGAGTGACACACATTTTTGACCGTTTTTCAACTATAAAATATACGTTAATCAAACGAACGCCGTGAAATGATTGTAGCACAGTTGTCGCCAATCTAGAAATAGTTTGAGCCAAAGAAACCTCTGGCAATCCGATTCCAGATCCCAATTTACAGCCTATCTAAAAATAGTTTGTATCAAAGAAACGTTTGGATTGGTAAACCGGTTCAAGAAACAACGACCAAACATTCATACAGGTTGATGGTTTGGTCAATCCGGTTCTAGCTTGGACTGCTCTGCTGCGAATCAAACGCTCTGGATTGGTGCACCAGTTTAGGATCGGTACAAATCGAACGGGGCCTTAGTCAGCCATGTCAGGACTATGAGATTGACCTTTGTATGTGTTCCTCCTGGAGGCTGAGAGTGGGCCAATCTTGATACAAGGTTGGCCCAGAGTGGGTTGACTAACGACATATGTCTCGTGCTAATGTACTAATGTTATACAATTGTTTTGCGTTTGCTGGGTGGGAGCTTAATGGATTTCAGTTGGTGTGTTCCCTGATGGAGGAGCACCTATACATTGCATTGAGATCCCCTCCAGCAAACTGTGTTGTGTTCTGTATGGAGCTGGTGTTTTCTGTTGTGAATGATTCATATGTTTCTGCTGAGCTTCTGCTGAAAGTAATTGTCACAGGTCAGCTAAATGTAGAGATGCTCCGATTTGACCACGCTTGAATAATTACGTTTGTTTATATTGTTATGTTCCTGAAGCCCTTAACAGCAGGTGGTTTGACGTCGCTGTGAGCTGGATTCAGACTAAGAAGCGAAAGAGCGCATACAGTTTCTTTGGAGAGTATGCCAAGGAGCCTCCATCTTATATGTACACCAGGATAAACAATACTCAACTAACTGTACAAGAACTGGCGTACAACATCTCAAGCAAAGTGGGTATGTAGGCTATTTATAACAATCATATGTGTGTGCGTTCGGTCATTGCTTTGCCTCATAAATACTTTTCATAGGATGGAAATGTATCATTGTTGATAGATTAATTTGTAAGACGTCGCGAGTGAATGAGAGGAAGCAGTTTATTTATAGCATTTCCCATGGCATGACTAAATGCGTTTTTTGAATGGAGCCTCTTTCTTAATTAGTGATGACTGTACACTTAGGCACATCCGCATTCCCTATAACATGTTTAATAATTATTGCTAAGATCACCTATAGGATTGATCTTCGGTCTTGCAACATGTCTCATGTCTTTGTACCACAACAGGGAAGTCACTAATACGAATTAAGGTTCCACCAGATGTTGGAATGGAGACGTTCTTGTCCTTACTATCTCTACATATATGTATACATTTAATTTAATCTGCTTAATCTTGTAGCATTTGCAATACATATGTACAATTATTCCAAGCTAATAATGTTTAAAATATACATAATTAATAGATAAACTAATAGATAAACTAATCACACGGCCAGTGTGTGCACCTAATAAAACACATCATTTTATATACAAAATATATATTTTAAATCTAGGGCAGACCGAGTCGACTAGATCAGATTCTTCATTTGACACCAAGTCCAAATAAGCCTATACGGAATAGGCCATTATTTTAAATTCAATGAAAATTGTTTACTCATGGTAATCTATGATCATGGTAATACTATTATTTAAAGAGACTTAGGGTACATTTTTATTCACAGTGCACCACCCCTGAAACAGGATGCAAAATGTGATGGGACAATGGAAATTACATTACCTCTAATTAATGGTTGGTTGGTGGAGGGGGGGGGGGGCGAATCACCTCTCGTACTCACACGTCTGAGTCTCAAAGAAAAATATATCTATCCACCGTGCCCTAGCTGGCTCACTGTCTAACAAACACAAAACATTTGTATAACATTTGTACAACGTCGGCCCAACGTCTTCGACGCTGGTCTAGCATCGCAAAAATGTTATGCAAATATTTTGTGTTGACTGGGTGTACCCCAGTGTTCGCGGACATTTCAGGATATACACTTGGATGAGTTTATAACTTATGAGTTTTAATCAATTGCATCAAACTTTTACATTGCCAATACTAAACAGTCCTTCCCAGCAAGCACGAGACATTGAGCCAATGTTGGGTCAATGTTGGACCAGCGTCGTAGACGGTGGGCCAAAGTTGACCCAACATTGGTTCAATGTCTCGGGCTTGCTGGGTTACCGATATAATTATAGAAATCATTACTCTCGGTTCTCGCACAACTTTTTTCCATTATATTAAATTTACAATTTTACAATTTACTGGTGCTCTGTACAGTCAGGGAAATCACTGTGACATGACCATATCACGCGATAACGGACTTTTATTAAATGATTTCCTAAATTAAAAAAAATAGATTTACTACGTCTCTGGTCCCACTGCACCCCGATATCTCAAAATGATACTTTTCAGTCCTGAAATAGAAATTATATACATTGTATAAGAATTTATTAGAGATCAAAATAGCACACATACATCATATACTGCTTCGTGAAGTCAAATGGCAGTAATCCATCAGCTGCTCACTTTGACATGGGGCCTAATTATATTCATTTTTCTTGCAGGATTTCGCTCTGGCTTTGGCAACGACCATGATGACAAAAGATGTCTGGAGAACTACTTGGGAGCATCCTTGGGGAATAGAGCCGTACTGTATACTGACCACCTGTCCTCACAGGAGGCTCTCATTCAGGGAGAGGTATGTGTTTAACATGGCATTAACTCTTTAAGTGCTTCATTACTACTTAACATTTTCCTTTCATTTGAAGTTGGCATTGCTCACGCAATTGCCAACTTCAAATGAAAGGGAAATACCTCCTCACTTAAAAATTAAACCTGCTAAATTTCACAATGGGGGCTTTACTCAAGATTTATACATGCATATTTGTTCAATTTCTGTGAAAAATTTTAGTTGTGAAAAAACAGTATGAATGCGCTTAAAAGCGTCGCCCGCACTCAAAGGGTTAAACGGTTTTATAAATATCTTGCATTGGATAAAGTTAACCGTTTGATGTTCTTTATCAGTGTTTATATAAACGATGGACATGAAAACATGAAAATAATATATATTTTTCAACATGAACTTTTTAACTTAATATGCCGATCATGGCTATTGGCATTTAACATTTACGAGGTTTTCCTTTTCCTCTTTTTTAGAACTTTAAGCTTAGAGATGTTGTGTCTGCCTCCGCACCCGCACAGAAAGGGTTTCATTGGTTTATCAATTATAGTATTGTTATATATATCGGAACGTTAATACATTCACATATTCCCATCATGCAGGTTGAGGTCGCCTTCATGAGAGAACTGGAAGTGCAGAATCACGCGGCATTACGTCGTGTGGGGGATGCGCCAATCCGGTGCGCAATGGGCGGAGTGTCTATGATGACGAGAAAGGACGAGGCTCGAAACTACCTCTGGTTTGATGAGGGCCTACTGAGGCTGAGATCCCAGGATTATAGAGTGCTGTGTGACTTGGCAGCAAGAGGTCAGTATGGAGAGGGTGTCAATTTAGGCCCATATATATTTAGGCCTATATGGATAAAGGTCCCGAGACAGTGCCGGTGCGGACATTATGGTACTGGTACAGTTTATCAGTACAGCTGGTGAACTGCACCCGTACCATAAGCTCCACACCGGTGCGATCCGTGAAACCTTTACAAGCATCCCCCCGTATGAATTTATAATATATCTACAATCGGAAGCCACAAAGGTCTGAGAGTGAGAGACCATGTGATTATTATGTAGATTTGGTATCGCGATAATATTATAAGACCTCTCATCTTTTCTGTTTAATTACGATATGACTTGTAATAACCAAGAACTAATCTGCGTTATTATTTTCTTGAAAAAGGCAAAACATGTACAAAACTGGAAAAAGTCAATTTAATAACATCCATTTCTACAGCAAAAAACCCCAATATGATGTACCTTTCAGTAACGGTCTCTTCGATTATACGATCATTGTTTATAAAATAATATGCCATAATTTCCGTCACAAGATTCACAAGTAGACCTCTAAAATAACTACGTATTAAAATCGAAGCTCAAAACGCCTTTTTATAGATTGTACCATTTTACCTTGAAATAATGTTATTTAAAGTATGTCATGTCATATCTAAAATATGCCTTTTGGGTGTAGATATAATATAGTAGCTTAGTGACAAAAATAACTTTCATGCTTTGCATCTCTCCATCAAACACAAACCATTTGTATATCATTTGTACAACGTCGCCCGACGTCTTTGATGCTGGTCCAACATGTACAAACATCATACAAATGTTTTGTGTTTGCTGGGTCTAGTTTACTTGTATCCTGTATGGTTCTGTATGTTTATTTTGTGCAGATGGAGATCCACGATGCCTGGATGACTGATTGATTCGCCAGGTGGCTACACTGTCCTATAACGCGGTTAGGAACTGTGATTTTGGTGAATGGTGGCCATCAATTAACGCATCATGAAAACACGATAGAAACTAACGCCTGTGTAAATGTTCAGTCCAAGTCATGGCGAGGAAAAATGTTGACCAATAACGCCATCTGTGTTCATAATGAAATAACTGAAGTCAACTTAAAATACGCAATACTAAGAAAGTAATATATATTCTGTTATTATTACAAGCACAATTCGGTGAAAGTAGCCTAACCTTTATGTGAACGTGTTATTCAAATACAGTTCCCAGTGGTTCCTGCAGGCGCCAAGCTTTGACCCAATGCTATTTTAATTCTGGGCCAGTCGGTGAGCCAACCTTAAAACAGTCCACGTCTTTTGTTTGCTAAATTATATGTAATATGCATCTTTTATTGACATGTGTATTGTTATAACACTTGAAATGGTATTATTGAAAATCAAAATTTCTTACGCCCGTAACATTACTGTTATCTATATTTTAATTGATTAATGATGTTAGCATAAAATATTATAATGAAAATTATTTGTACATTCAAACCGTATGTATAATCCGAATTTAGAATAAAATAGACTTTGTTGTTTTAAATTGCTAGCGAAAACAATATTTGGAAAGATCAACAACAGCCAAGGTATACTAATAAACAAATATATATAAATTAATAAAAATATTATTGGGATTTAAATATGATAAAATGTCTTACATTTGCTAATATGGGACCATGATGATTGTGTAAAGTAATGGTAAAATATCGTTCGAGCTTTTTGTACTAATGGATTATAATTAAACTACTTACACTTTCAAATTATTGATCATGAATGATAACTTACTGTTTTATTTGTTATTAAAAAGTTATTTTGTCTTTTAGTGCTCTTGTTATATATCTCGCCCCGAACATGTCTGATGAATATGATTTATTTAACTCTTTCCGCGCGGGGACCGTCTATATACGTCAGAATCTGACGTGTGTAGTCATAATCTGACGTATAAAAAGATTGCCACACTAAAATAATTAAGTAATAAAAAGTAATAATAATAATAAAAGGGGACGTGGCGCAATGGCTAGAGCGCCTGACTGCCTCGCCAGTCATGCATGCGTCCTGGTTTCGAACCCCGCTGATCCCATGTGGGGTGTTCAGAAAAGCAGCATTGTTTCTCCTTTCTTAATGTGACTAGGCGATCACGTTGATGGCGGCCTCGTCGAGTTAAGGTTGAGACCAGTGTATCGACGTTCATTTCTTGGTGTGAGGAGCGCGCAACGCGGGGCCCTGCGCGCTCCTTACACAAAGAATTAAACTATTTCTAACGGCCGTAGACCCATTTTCATAGGTATTCAAATGATTCAGATAGAGCTAACTAAGCCATTTATGATGATTTCAAATTAAAAAACCCTTTTGTCTCCATGGTTTATACAAAAATATGTCCGCGTTGTATGGGTTAATCGCGTGACGTTCTGTTCCTTGTGGCAATATCGCGATATGCAGGTCGAATGCCTGAAATAATCTGTATTGTTGTTCTCTTGTTTTATTTATTTATTTATTTATTTATTTATTAAGATTCGCCAAATATACAGTATACACTACTTTGTTCAATGATAACAGAAAATAGTCATGATAATACTGTTGGCTGGGACATGGCATCAGATATGTGATATCTATGCTAGGCCTGTCCCATAACCAGATAACAGTGTTAATAAAGTATGTGTGCAGCAATTATGAAAAACGCATTCCAGCAAAACACGAGACGCCCATAAAACGCCGAATCAATGCTGGCCCACCGTCTAAGACGCTGGCCCAACACCGACTCAACACCAGGTGAACGTCCCGTGCCTGCTGGGATGTGTCAAAAAGAAAGAGAAAGAAAAGTGTTTCATGCCTGGCGACATCGCGGACAGCGACAAACGGTAACCCACCTGCAGGAGTTGTCTATATCATAGGTTGTGGTCAACTTTACAATGTAAAAATTATATAATATTTTCTTAAAAGGTTTGACAAATCTTTTGCGGCAATTAATTTGTTTTATTGTGTTGTGTTCGGCAGGATATTCCACATTTTTACTACCCGATTAGAGAAAAATAGCCCAGCCAATTCAGACTTAAAGCGTACAGATCTTAAAGGCAAGACCTGTTGACCCGGCCTAGTTCTAGAGGTGTCAGCGTTATAAAAAGAAAGAATATGTCTAATATCTATATCTATGAAATTATGTATACATTTATATAGAAAACACAAGTCGTTGATATCTTTTATAAAAAACAAAGGAAATAATTTGGTGTTATGTAATCCGACACATAATCATTAAGAATATATTTCGTGGCTTTACGTTGTATACGTTCAATCTGGTTGAGATCTGCCTTGCTACAGGAATAAACAATTGATGCGTAGGAAAATGAAGGTTTAACCAAAGTAGTATAGAGGTGTAATTTGACTCTATATGGAGCATTGAATCCGACTGTACGCTTTATCAGGCCAAGCATTATGTTCGCCTTGCTAATCTTAGTGGCAATATGACTTCCCCAAGTTAAAGGGACTGGCCCAGGCTAAAATCATAAAAAAATCGGTGATTTTATTTCGGGTTCTTAATATGACCATATGATGTAAACATGTACATAGACTAGAACTGCAAATTTTGATAATTTTTGTGCTGCGCATTCACCAGTAAGGCTAGATATAGAGACGAAATTCCCGCATTTCCTATTTTTGACATGGTTGTCAATAATTAGAAATCGGGAATTTCGCCTCTATATCTAGCCTAACTGGTGAACGCGCAGCACAAAAATTATCAAAATTTGCAGTTCTAGTCTATGTACATGTTTACATCATATGGTCATATTAAGAACTCGAAATAAAATCACTGATTTTTTTATGATTTTAGCCTGGGCCAGGAAGAATTAATTAGTAGTCCTAGATCATTAAACTCTTTAACAGATACTAGATGAATGTTATTTAAGTGGTATTGAAAATTATGTTTAAAAGATCTGGCTATTGTGAGGACTTTGCACTTGGTACCAATTTTTGTATCATCAGCATATAGAGCTTAAAAGATAGATTTTAAATATTGTCCGCAATGTCATTCCCATATAATATAAACATTAATGGGCCAAGTATTGACCCTTGGGGTACCCCAGATCTAACAGGTAGTTTAGTAGACATGCTATCGTGAATTAATACTCGCTGGTATCGATTATTTAGATAACTATGGAACCAGTTAAGCAGCGTCCCATTAAAACCGAAAGTCTGAAGTTTATGTATTAAGAGATGATGTGGAACTGTATCAAAGGCTTTTGTAAAATCAAGATATATAACGTCAGTTTGGCCACCAGAGTGTACATTTTTTAGATTTTGTCGTAAAAAACATATAATTGAGATTCTGTTGAGCGTCGTTGGACAAAACCATGCTGGTTGTTAGAAATTAAATCTTTGATTTCTGGATAAATTATGTTGCAGATTGCACGTTCAAAAATTTTGCTTAAAATACTAAGTAAAGATATAGGCCTATAATTTTCGCAATTAGTTCCATCACCTTTCTTAAAAATGGGACATATATTAGCCATTTTCCAGGAATTAGGAAACATTCCAGCTTGCAAAGATATGTTTAACAGTTTGGTAAAAGAAGGTGCCAGTTCCTTAGCACAATTCTTTAGAAATACACCTGGAATGCCATCAGGCCCTGTCGCTTTACTTGTGTCTTTATTCTGTAATATAATGCGGACTTCAGCAACTGATAACTGTACAATTGATAGATTAGTATTAATAAAACTATTGATGGGAGGAAGGTTATCAGTATTATGGACGTGAGTAAAGTTTGAATGAAAGAAATTGTTAAAATAATTCGCTACAACTTCAGGTTCGTCTGAAGTATTACCCTGGAATTTCATTTCAGAAGGGATATGTTTACATTTTGTCTTAAGAAGCTCCAATACCTTTTGGGATTAGTCCTAATATCATCGAGCGAATCCTTAGTATATTTATTGTATTTTTGATCTATCATGTTCCGGAGACTGTTTCTGAGTCGACGGTATTTAGCCCAAGCACTCTGGGTGTAAAGAAAAATTAATAAGGTAATGATCCGATGGAAATAGGTCCATCTATATCCGTAATTAAATGGGGTGATGTAGATAATATTAAATCTAATCTGTTACCATTTTCATGGGTTGAGCACTTAATTATATGTTTTAAACAGAATTCTTGGAATATATCATAGTAGTACCAGTAGTTATTATTATCCGTAAGCGGAACATTCAAGTTCAACTCAAAGTCTGGTAAATTAAAATCACCCATAACAAGAATGTTGGAGAATCCTTCATCTCGTATACGACGGAGACAGGTTTCTAAATTTTGCGGACATTCCTCGGAGTTATCAGACGGTGGTCGGTAATAAGTCAGAAGAGCTATCCTCGGGAGTTTAGGAATAATTATTTCAACAACAATGATCTCATTATGTCGATCATTCTGTACCATTAGATCAGGTCTCAGTTTTAAATAAATACTCGTGTGGATAGCTGTTAAAACGCCACCGTACCCTCCGCGATCCTTTCTATAAATGTTAAAATCAGCTTCAGGTAATATTTCACAGTTTTTTATATCTTCTGTTAACCACGATTCGGTTACTGAAATAATTTTTGCTTGTTTTAATTCTACGAGTGATTGAAAATCTTTTAATTTATTATGATTTTTTGAAACCGACTTTAAACTTCTAGTATTAAGTAGAAACCCGTTTATATAATTAGATGGGCCTGGATTACGCTCTATATCTCCGCTGAGTAACAAGAGTGTAAATAACCAATACAAAATTCCCACCCTACAAAGAAAACTGATAATGAGGTAACCATTGAGAATTATACCAGGCTTACCACGACCCTGATATGTACCAATACGCGCTCTATATGTTACAATATCAACAGTCATGTTTATAGTTTAGAGTTAGGGTAGAATTAAAACATGTAGAGCGCGATATCACCCGAGCACGTGGAATTACAAAACCTATCGCATTTCGGAGTCGCAGGCATGAGACACAACATAATAGATGAGAATACAAGATTAATTAGCTGTTCTTTACAGTGTGTGTTATATATGAACACACTGCACACAGTACGAGGTCGAGTGCAAAAAGTGAAAGCACGTGAAAAATTGAGCTAACCCCAATCGACTTATCTTGAACATAATTATTAGCCAATACTTATAAAATAATAACAGGTGTGTACAAGCACTGGTCCAGCGGTGGTGCAATATCAATTTAGCTAAATAGACCGCATCAAATATGAAACACGGGACCGACCTGGCCCAGTGCTGGCCCACCGTCTACGACACTCCGGCCCAACATTGAACCAACTCTAGTGCCATACCAATATCGGGCCAACGTCTGCCATCGGCAAGTTTCATATATAAACTTGACATTCCGGTGGCTGCCGAGTAGACACGACACATCGACCCAGGGCCGGCTCAATGTTGGTCCACCGTCTGCGACGTTGACCCACCACCGAGACGACGCCGGACCAATGTCCCGTTGTTTCTCGAATTATATCAGGGACTATATGGTTTGTTTTTATTTAAATTATCATTATTTCGAATCCGTGCTGATTATAGGAAATTATACATCTGACCCTGTAACTTCAAGGTGCGCATTATTTCTTTGCCACTGCAGTTCATTGGTGCAGCGACCTGTTACATCAGTTTATAGATAGCCATGATCGTATAATGTGATTCATACTGTTAAATATTAACACTTTCATAAATATTAACACTTAACATCTCTATACGTCAGAATCTGACGTCGACGTTTAAAGACGGTCACCGCACTGAAAGAATTAAAATATGTATAATGGCCGTAGACCCATAACATAGGTACTCAAATGAACCGGAAAGAGGTGACTAAGACATTTATGATGATTTTAACTTGAAAATAACCCTTCGATCTCTAAGGTTCACACAGAAGTAATTCAGCGTTACAAGGGTTAGCACTTCTCATTATAACTGAGCCTTCTTGTGATATGCTTGATATAGAATATAAATAGCCCGGACCGGTTTAATTGTAAGTTCAAGCTGATATAATAGATATATCACGTGTACGTGCTTTAAATAACGAATGTCATTATTTACACATATATCAACGACTGACGACGCTGTATCAACGTTGAATCAACGTCAACGATCGTTGATTCAAAGATGATACATCGTCTTGTGTCCAGGGTATATGTGTGCTCTACCTGGGCTGTCAAGTGAGGCGCTGATAAAACCTGGACCTTCTAGCTGAGATCTATTGTTAATAACGAGAGTAAGAGTCAAATAACCCTTACAGCGCGGGGATCTACTTTAGACGTCAGAATCTGACGTCCGTAGACGTCAGATTCTGACGTCTAAAGTCGATCCCTGCACTGTACGAGTGAAATATTTATAATGACCGTAGACCCATAGTAATTTTTACCGACTTGGAGTTGTGGGTCGCGGTAGGTATTCAAATACAGCGGGAAGAGGTAACTAAATAATATACTTATGATGATGAGTATATGATGATTTGTATGAAAGTATTTGAGCGCTGTAAGTGCTCAGACTGAAATTAGATTACTTCTGTATTTTGTTGCTGTCTGCAATTAATCAAAACATGTTTTACACCATTACCACATTATGTAAGCCTACATCGTTCTGTATATACCGGGTACAATTAACACGATTAAGAGAAAATTAATAATAAAAGACAAGGTACCATAAAAACCTTTTCGATTCATGTGTCGAAATATATATGTGAACAATAATAGCAAAGATATAATTACATTTATATTGATACCACATGATAAGTTATTCAATGATAGTTCATTAATAAAATATTTTTTCCTATTGCGTGTGATTAGATTTTAGCTGTTGCACAAGTTATCGAACTAATAAAGAGAACAAGTATACAAGGAAATATTTGAAGTGTCTTCTAAAGTCAGTTAGTGTCACTAATTGTATCGGCTCACGTATGCGACACAATTGTAAACATCATTTGCAAAGACGATGATTCTATATCGAATTAGCCCATTCAAGTGAAAGCTATGCGTTTTCGGATTCTTTTAACACTGACATAGATCGCTATGCGGCGTCACTGTGCAATCTTTGTGTGGATAACGCCGCTGATATTTCAGCGAGATGTGAACGGATATCCTTCAAAATATTCGTGTTGCGGGGCCCCCACACGTATGTGATCGTAAGCGAAATATGTTCTGCCTAATACCATGATCAGGATATTGTACTTGTGAAGTAATCATTTGTGTGGAATGATGTGGTAAAATGAAAAATCTATAACTCAGTTTGTGGGACTCAATAATACTTTTCATCAATTGTATGTGTGTCATGAATATATTTATTTCAACCAGCGATAAATCACTCATACTCTTGAAATTAAAGGGAGGGATGTGTCACAAGAAGGGGTAAGACGTCCCTTTGATACCAAGTTGACAATAAATAAATAAAAGTGTATTTTACTATATTTTTTTCCTTAAATAGTCATTGTAGTTTAGCGGGTGATTTATGTCATTCGTGACAGCAACCTTCGTATACTGCTGATTTTGATTTTGAGAAGCTCTAATTAGTGCAGAAAAAGTAGTGGTTCAACCTGGAATAAATTGTTAACAGAGGTATTTTTGGTGTTTATGTCTCAGAGGGGCCTGCTGAACAAATTCTGAGCAGCAACCACCTGGCAACCATTTTGATCATATGCTAATTAGCAAAATTAGCCTAATTTGCATAAATTATTAGGAAAAACTTGAAAATGCTATAACTTTTGAAATAATTAACTTAGACAGTTAATTTTAGTGTCTACACCCATGTTTTCTAGCCCTTAGAAATTCGGATAAGTCGGTATTGATTACCACATACCTTTCTAATTAGCATAAATTATCATACATTTTCATGATTAATGATGTAATTGCTATTTTTTTTTATAATTTATTGAATATTTCACTTCAAATCTTGATTTTATTATCTGGACCGATATTTCTCACCTGCTTGAATTCTGTAAAAATATTTTGAATACACTAGAGCCGTCTGATTAGCATAAATTAGCATTTTCATCATATGTTAATTAGCATAATTACCCTAATTTGCACTATTAATTAGGAAAAACTTGAAAATGCTATAAATTTTGAAATAATTTAAAACTTAGAAAGCTAATTTTTTGTGTCTACACCCATGTTTTCCACCCCGTAGAATTCAAATAAGATGGTATTAAATACTCCAGACCTTCCTAATTATCATAAATTAGCATACATTTGCATAATTAATCATAAACTTGCTAAAAAATCGATAATTTATCAAATAGTTCACTTTAAATATTTATTTTGTTGTCTGCATTTATATTTCTCACCCGCTTGAATTCTGTAAAAAGTTTTATTTAAATACATTGGAACCACCTAATTAGCATCCTGATCATATGCTAATTAGCATAATCAGCCTAATTTGCATAAATTATTAGAAAAAACCTGAAAATGCTATAACTTTTGAAATAATTAACTTAGAAAGTTGATGTTTGTATCTACACTTATGTTTTCTACCCCGCAGAATTCCAATAAGTCGGTATTGAATACAACAGACCTTTCTAATTAGCATAAATTAACATAATTTACCATAATAAATCAGAAAATGGCTAAAAAATTATAATTTAGCAAATATTTCACTTCAAATATTGATTTTGTTGTCTGGACCGATATTTCTCACCTGCTTGAATTCTGTAAAAACATTTTGAATACCCTGGAGCCGTCTGATTAGTATAAATTAGCATTTTCACCATATGCTAATTAGCATAATTATCCTAAATTATTTGAAAAAACTTGAAAATGCTATAACTTTTGAAATAATTGTAAACTTCGAAAGCTAATTTTTGTGTCTACATCCATGTTTTCCACCCCGTAGAATTCGGTGCTGGATACTCCAGACCTTCCTAATCAACATAAATTAGCATATATTTGCATAATTAATCATGAAATTGCTAAAAATTTGAGATTTATCAAATAGTTCACTTCATTTGTTCCACGTTCACTTGGAAAGGTTTATAAGCCTACAGTCATGTATTCCATCCTGTTAAGTTCGCTTAAGTTCATGTTGAACTTCCCAAGGTATGTTAACCTTATATGGCTCCTGCTGAGCAAATTCTGAGCAGTGTGCTCATATTTTGCCTAATTTGTGTAATTAATTAGGAAAAACTTGAAAGTGCTGTAACATTAGAAATTCTGAGCAGCAGATTCCTTGTATCAATCTGATGTGCCAATTAGAGAAATGTGTCTAATTTGCATAACTAATTAAGAACAAATTGAAAAAGCTCTAACTTTGCTAATTCAATTAACCATCATGCTCAGTTTACTCTGTGGAGGGGGGGGGGGGGGTGATGGGTGAACATGCTTTACGTCGCTTCCTGCACAATCTTGGCAATATCGTAACAGAATCAATATACACAACGCTTAGGATTGGATTTGCCACTATTGGTTGGGACCCAGTACATATATAATTATATATCACGTACGTAGGTCGACTTAAAAACGATTTACTAGTATACTCGTCGTCGGCTACAAGCAGACAAACTGAAAAGCTCAGCGAAAGGCTAAACACACTGGGAGGACATAAGACTGGACGATTTTTTGCAATATTCCCACTGAAATAAATTCACTTTGTCGCAGTAAACTTAAGCTATTTATTGAAAACTCGTAAAGATCCTAATGTTGATCCACACCTTAATTCATTGCTCATAATATCTGAACAGGAGGTGACTGACATATTACAGAAACTTGATGTAAACAAATCATGCTTTGTTCCTAATGTATGTCCATCATTATGAAACCTTTAAATAGATCTGTGAGAGATAGTACTGTGACAACTGAATGGTTAAAAGGAAATGTATGCCCCGTTTATAAGGCCAATGGTGACAAATACTGTACAAGCAATTACAGAATAATATATCTCTCCTGTTTATTATATTGTTATAGGTAGCTGAGCGCTGTATACTGAAAATATAAATATGTTTGGGTGGTAACTGTTTTTTTTATGTTTATAGTATAATGATTATTTATTTTATGTAACTTGTATATATTATTATCATGTTATTTGTTTGTTATCAAATTTTTATTAATATTGTATCCAGTACACTGAATAAACTGAATGGAATTGAACACTACAAATATACATATAATACAATAATAATAAAACATAATACAATAGTTTGTGCATGCAAAAAATTGAGAGACTAAATCGGGGTGCCTTATTGATTAGAATTTAGAAGAGTATGAGGAAACAAAATTCGTTTCTGTGGGCAATTCAACAGTTTTATGAACTATTTGTCCACAAAAACTGAGTTTGAATCTTTATGTTGTTCTACAAATCCATCAGGCAGTAACTGCTCACTTAAAAACTAAGCAGTTGCAGTATTTTGACTTTGAAGGACATCATGGTCTCACGTGACAGATCCCAAAAATCTCACTTGTCAATTTCTTGTTATTTAAATCGGAATATAATACAATACTTTGACTATTTACAGGACGTGTTATGTCTACAACACGGGTTTGTTGTAAAAAATAATACAAACTCAATGCTCATGGTTACGTTTTATTTGTATTAAAGATGTAAATTATATAGCATTCAAAAATAAATTATAAAATATAGCAAATACTATTATAAATATGTAAATAAAAACCGTAGTATTTTTTACGGCTGTTTTAAGCTTTATAAATTTTTCGATCACGCAGAAAACTGACATGATTTCAATACATTCCACGCACAAAATAATCAGCTTGATGAAGACGTGGTCAGCTGAAAGTAGAGTTAATATTGTTTAGCACTTTGTCAAACATGCTAGATTTACAATTGAATGAAGATTTGCGACCTGAAAATTATTACACGTAGGCTAATGTAACAATTATATGTTATTTCTATTTCAATTAGGTTTATGCGTTTGCAAATTTCGCCCAATTGAAATACAGACTGTGACTTTCTGAAAGTTAATAAAAAAATATGTTAATGATATCGTGGCCATCACATCTCCAGGAGTTTTCTTATTTTCTTTATTCTATTCAGAAACACTGAGGATCTTGAACTGTAAAAGATAAAAGTTATCTCATGTCAGAAATGGAGACATATCGATCGGTTACATTATCGTTATATATACATATGTCGAAAAACTGTGTTTTACTTAATATCAATACATACATGCCCAGTCATACAATTTAGCTGATGGTCAC
Organism: Flabesymbios commensalis; assembly: GCA_964017125.1. NCBI lineage: Eukaryota > Metazoa > Annelida > Polychaeta > Terebellida > Flabelligeridae > Flabesymbios > Flabesymbios commensalis. The sequence continues at coordinate 20,515,291 of OZ024910.1, forward strand.
TGGCGAATAGCTATTCTCCATGAAAAAAATACAAACTGACTTGGTGCATGATTAAAGATAAAAAACACGTTTATTTAGACGTCAATCAATCCTTGATCAAGTATAGGTCTATGTCCGTCATTTAGTCTGTCTTTCGGCTTAAAACTATTATTTGCAAGAATGACATGACATTTTGTCGAGACAAAATGCAATGTCATTCCACTCATTTCAAACAACGAGCTTTTAGCTTCGAAGGAAAGAAATGCATGCATACCACAGGTGTATATGCCCATTTCATTAGTTGGAAGTATTCTCCAGAGTACAAACCTTTGGCGTTGTTTTTACACAGCCAGTCATAATCGCCGTTGGCGCGCATTTTAACCAGTCCCTCGTCAAACCAGGCGAACTTGTGGGCCACGTCTTTTCGCGCCATGACGGCGATACCCCCTTCGTTGCAGTCCACTGCCTGATCCTCAACGCGATCCATGAGATGTAGTTTGGTAAAGCCTGTACTGTCATCAAATATCGCATCCACCTGAACATAAACACATAAACACTTAAAACATGAATTGTGACTTTTCAAGTAAGAATAATATTTGGGCTAGGTTTTATAAGTTTTAGTGGTGGCCATTTTGAAATTGGTTGGGTTATTTTTATTATGACAGATTGATTGGAATTTTGCGCATGAGTTTTTTGGCCGCCATTCTGAACTGTAATTTCAGACTTCAGACTTCAGGCTTCAAATTTCAGAAGTCCCCATTGAGCTTTTGCAGTTTTAAATAGATATATATTTGTTTGTCAACACATTGACTTGTCTCTCTGTTGATTTAAGGTTGTATCACTATCCGCGACGCTAGCCCGACATTAAAACAACATTGATTCAACGTTTTGTGTTTAAAAAAAATTGCAACTGTTATTTTAATTGTAGCATTTGAAAGGTTTCAACAGTCCATACCAAATACACAATATTGGTTCAATACTAGGCCACCGTTTGCGACGCTGGCCCGGAATCGAAACTTTGGATAAATGTATTTTTATTATCAAATCTAGAGACTAAGGGGTGGAGTAGGTCTGGACATAGGGGCACCCTGTTCACCCTCCCGGCAATGGATGGAGAATCACCCGACATGCCCACTATTGAACCAACATTGGACCCAATTATAGGCCTACTGCCGTGAAAGCCAAAATACATTATCTGCTCACTTTAAAAGTAAGCAGATACTGCCTTCTGCATTTGAGGAGCAGCATAGTGCAGTATCTGCTCACTTTACAAGTCAGCAGAAACTGCCTTTTGCCATTCAAGAGTATAGTGATCCAGAAAATCCTGGATTAATCCGGAAGAACACGTTGGATGTCTTAGAAAAGTCATAACAGAATACCTGACCACTCTGGGAATATGGTGTCCAAATTCCATAATGATTGGATACAAATTCAGGGAGAAATAGCGTCTTACAAAAACGTGCCAAGAATAATAAGTTTAAAGTTCCGTTGTAAAATCAATATATTTGGGCATAGCCCAAATATAACTAGAGGAGAATTGTGACTTTTCAAGTAACAATGATGTTTGGACTACGTTTTGTGCGTGTTTGTCGACCATTTTAAATATTGTTGGGTTATTTTTATTATGACATATTGATTGGGATTTTAGATTTCTGGATTCTGGCTTCTTTGTTGGTTTAATGCTGTATCACTGTCTGCGACGCTGCCCCCACATTGAAACAGTATTGGATATAGGCCTCTATATTTTAATTGATTAAATGTAGAGGGTCCTCAAAGGGGGCAAGCCGGTAGTGTCGCCTCTGACAATAGGCCCTTATATTGACTGGCCAAGATTCATTCATGGGCTTCTTCCGACATGTACATCAAAGTGCCAACATTGATCCACATAGCGATCCAGAAAATCCTGAACAAATCCCGAAGAACATGACGTATGACTTAGAGCACACCTGCCTAAAACATAAGGATCATTGTCACAAGGTTTGAAGTCGATTGGATAACAACTCAGGGAGAAATAGCAAATTATAAGCCCCCGACATGTACATCATTGTTCAAACATTGATTAGCACTTAGTGATCCAGACAATCCTGAATAAATCCGGAAGAACAACTGGGAATTCTTAGCAAAGTCATAGCAATAATCCTACATACATAAGGATCATTTTGCAGAGGTTTTAAGTCGATTGGATAAAAACTAGCACACGGACATAGAAGATTAAAAAATCGAGATCCAAACAAAACTCAATATGTTTGGACCATAAGGTCCAAACATAAAAATGGCTAACTAACCCTTGCACATCCCTCGTCGCATTTTATGTATGCATGGCATATTTTTGGTTCTAGATGTTTTTGAGTACCGGTACTACATACTCTTAGACTAAAAGGTTCTTTGCTGTATTGTAATATAGAGGTAGGTTCAACATAGTTATCTGCTACGTATGTGGAACCTCTTTCTATACTGCTCTGCAAAGCCAAAAGAGGAGCAGTATCTGCTGACTTGTAAAATTAGCAGATACTGTCTTTTGGCTTTGCACGGCAGTATTATAATGATACTATTCAACAAAAAACGTGTGAAATGTTTCAAGAGTGTAGGAGTAGTAACAATACGTTACGTAGAATATGGACATTCTCTTTTTATCTGATCCGGGAGCGTGTCACAAACCCCAAAGCCTAAACTTCCAGTGAGAATGGAAAGTATTTAATAATATGGTATATGCATGACATAGTGAGCTATAATAGCACAGCAACTACATAATTATGAAAGAGCCTATTATTTAACCTCTACTTCCCAGCTCAATGATTCGATCGCGGGTAAGACTTTGTCTACATGTCTTTGGCTGTCATTTGATTTTCAGGGGCGGGCCAGGAGTATTTGAAAGAATATAATTATCGCTTAAATAACATAATTAAAAAAATTCTAGTGAAACTCAATTATTTATTTAAATTTACAGTGCATGGCAAATAATTTTCTTTATGTCACATAATCTATATTACATGTATATGCTGACAAATACGCTGCGAAAAAATGAAATCATGCATTTAATTATTTTAATTTTTTTTAAGAAGTAAACACGATTATTTTTCTGGAAAGCTGGACTCACAATTAATTATTTATTCAAAAAATATTCCTCTTCGCCCTCTACTTTGCTTTTTTTGATGGGCTGAACCAAAACAATTTGATCATTTTCAGTGGCACTTGCTCTGGTTTGAATCATGCTTGAAACCCATGTACATTTTACGGATTTAGTAGAACCCGAATTAATCCGCGGTCTCAATTATATTTATATTTTTATTGGCACATTAAGTACCACCTTTTAGATATGTGGAAGATAAAAAGTGATCAGTCAGCGATATTTGAAAATAGTTACCCACCATTTTGTCCAATCTGAATAATTTTCACTCACTTGAAGTTGTGAATCGCGTCAGCGAGACACAACTTCAAGTGAGTGAAAATTCTCATTAACTGAATTGGCGGTGGGAGGATGGTGTCTTACGTCTCCATCTAACAAGGCTTCTTCCACATCCCTGCCGTTCGCGTAGTACTTAACGTTGGTCAGTTTTATGCCCAGGTGTTTCTGAAGACATCTGATGTCAGCCCATATACTGCCTTGGAATCCTTAGAAAAACACAGCCAATTAATAAATTATGTCACCAAATAATCTGATTATACGTTTATAACTCAAATTTTACATTCAACATTTAGCCGTTATTCGCGATTTTAGTCGTTTTAAATCTGTTTTATTGGCCGGTTAGATCCTTGTTATTGGGGACTAAATGTGTGTTAAAGCACCAGGATTTGCAAATGTTTGGTCACAAATAAAACAATGATGGGTAATTTTCACCCACTTGAAGTTGTGGATCGCGGTAGCGAGACACGACTTTAAGTGGATTAAAATTTAAACCAGGCAACTCAGCGAGCAAAAGGCTAAACACTAACATTGTATCAGCGCCTTGTGTCTGTCAGGATCACGGTTATGGTTGGGGAGCACTCACCTATGGTGACATTGGACCACCTGAGTTTCTGCATGCTGTCAATGGAACTCCCTGATTTGACGAACACGTACGCTGGCTTATTGGTGGCGAATGTTCCAAAGAAACTGTAGGCTGTTCTTCTGTTGACGGTCTCGGCCCATCCCATTGTGGCATCATTCCACCTCTTGCTCAGAACTACAAGCAGCAGAGGAAGGAAATCAAATTAACATTCATATTCCTATTCTACCCTTAATTTAAGATAATGTGTAATAGAGAAAGGCTCCCCATGCATTTGTATGAGTGTAGAGTAACTATGGGTAATGGATGGCGCGACGTCATGAAGTTAGATATAATTATAAACAATATAAAGGGAAAAAATAGAAAAAAACGTACTTGCCATAAAATTAACTTCTCTACTTAGATAAAATAAAATACATAGATTGTATACAGAAAATGGCCACTATAATGTCCTGAAACTGTCTCTCAATTCCATTACGTTTATCCTGATGGAGGATGTCGCATAATAGTTCTCTCTATAAACTATACTGAACGCGGGTCGTCATTCCATCCCACGATCATCATGGTCGCCATCTTGGAAACCCTTAATCGTAACGTCCCCAAAGTATCATGGTCATTTTCATGACGTTTAAGGGACGGGTCGCAATCATCACGTGATGAACCCGGGTTCGTCATGGGGCGACATTCGTTGTACGACAGGGCCCATTTCAAACCTTGTTATAATTCTATACTACAGGGACTGTTGGCAAGTATCGTCAGCTCGCTGACTAATCATAATGCTGGCAGTATAAATAACTATGTAAATGCCTGTGGCTGTATACTTAAGGTTTGCCCTCGTGTTAGCGACCCGCGATTCTCCCGCGGCTTACCGCTTACCGCATGCACTATTTTTATTGTAATATCAGAGATATTAAAAATATAAATAATCTCTGGTAATATTGCGGTAGTCAGGCAAATACATGTTTCTCAATCTGAGTCCGCTAATTATAGGCCTAAATAACAACCAGAGATCGTAAATACTGTATGTATGATCTCTGCTACAACAATTCCTTTTGCATAGTGTCTCTTCGGAGCTACATCTTTATGCTACTAGAATGAGTGGCATTTAGAACACTTTGCCTCCGTGGCTACCATAATATTTTCTGTAATATTATGTGTGCCTCTTATGTGTGCTACGAAGAGCAAAGCATCGGTGCGCAAAGATTTAATTGAGCCTGGGACATATTGGTTCATGATCGACCATGATGAACGTAGCAAGTGAGCTACCAAGACTTCGCATAAATATGCTGTAGAGTAGCAGCACCCATTTTAAACCTTGAGCCTACCTTTAGAAAAATATTTCTCATTGAGTATGTCGTTGTAATCATAGTAAACTGTGTGCTCACAGTCCTTCTTCATTGTCTTACAGACTGTTCTAGCAATGTCGTAACTGAGTCCATTTAATTCACCATCATCGTCCCTAAAATATCAAACGCCATGGCTAGTAAATATAATAATTTTCAGTTTAGGAACACCGGCAAATGGAACATATACAGTGAGATATGTCACTTAAGCTAATAGTAGGCAGGCAGGCAGGCAGGCAGGCAGGCAGGCAGGCAGGCAGGCAGGCGGGCAGGCAGGCAGGCAGGCAGGCAGGCAGGCAGGCAGGCAGGCAGGCAGGCAGGCAGGCAGGCAATGTGAAGTTATTGTGAATACGTATTTATACTTACAAATATTCATACGGGAACCAATTGTAGCCGTAAGCGAATGTGTACGTGTTCTGATCTCTGCAATAGAGCACGCATCTCGTATTACTATTTTAATCAGCGAGGATGCTTATCACTACAATAATAATAAAATGTTACCCTCTTGAAGTTGTGCCTCGCTACCGCGATTCACAACTTCAAGTCGGTAAAATTTGAATAATTATATATGTATTTTTTTCAAATTTCAAGTAATTTTTTTTGAAGGACAAAGTTAGAACAAAGAGAAAATTAAACACGGCTATATACGCGATTATCACTTTGAAGGTAAAATACTGTTTATATTATAACGCGATACCATTGGTAAAATGTGAGCGTTGGAGCCTTCAAGTCCAGCTGTGGCAGATATTCTAGGTTTTGTGCATACATACAAACAGTGACCATAACTTTTCAAAAGCACAGGGGAACAGATAAAACTCAAAATAACTTACTAACACCGCAATTACATTAAGATAAAAACACGCTATGACAACTCACCAATATATAGTGATATATATTACTGGCTGATCAAAATAATTTATTTTGAGCAGGCATAAAATTATCAAGTTTAAAAGTTTGGTCAAACCATTAACCCTTTCACCACTGAAGCCTGTTTTTATGTGCTGAATGCCATAGCATTCAGCACATAAAAACGGGCTTCAGTGGTGAAGGGGTTAAACCATTAAACCTGTACGATAAAAATTATTTTGACCAGCCAGTGACTGCTTCGTACATTTTAATTTAAAGACGAGATATTGATTTCATGCAAACCGAAAGCTACCTCATTAATGCTGGGCACTGTTGTAACGTTATAAACTTTCGCTTGGCAAAGCATTTTGACTATATCACTATCCCAGCAGACACAAGACGTTGAATCAATGTCGGTTTAACGTTGGTCCATTGTCTACGACGCTAGAACAACATTAAACCACCGGTGATTCAACGTCTTGTGTCTGCTGAGATATTATTTTTTTACTTACACCTCCTCATCACACATTTGGCCGTCTCCCAGACATTGGTCAACCAGGCCGATGACAACCAGGACACACAGTGCTTTGAACAGCTCCATATTCACCTGTTTACTGGCAGTAACCTGGAATTAGAGCTCAAACATTATGTATATTCCCACCTCATTGATAGTATTGGCATCACAAGTGATGTATTGAATCATATAGCTAGCCAGCAGCAGAAGACGTTGAAGCGATGTTAGTTTAACGTTGCAGGCCCGTAGCCAGGATTTTTGAGTGGGGGGTCGTTTTAGGCCAAAAGTTGGACCTATTTTCCACTTTTGTTTCGGGAGTCGCCAGTATAGTAGGGTGGTGCAAGGGAATGCTTCCCCCGAATTTTTTTTAAATATAAAACCCCCATATTCCGCATTTCCTGCCTTTTAAAACACCAGAAGTTTTTTTTATTCAGCTGAGTTTTTTGACCCCTCCCTATGCTGTATTTTAATAGATTTACCGGCAGCCAACAGGTCTGCCCCCCCCCCCCCGGACAGAATCATTAGGGCCTATATTCTACCAGTGTAGTCAGTGCAGCTTATGCTGTTCTGAACAAATAATACTTAAAACATTATGCTTCTATTCTGGAGTAGTGTCATAGGAGCCACATCTATTTTAAAAATTCGTGAGACAAATTTATTTATGTTGCATAAATAGGCAATTGGTGTGATTACAGGTGAAGCCTAGCCGTGTTTCAGGCGACTCGCTCGTAAGGCCGATCAGCGCTAGTATCAATGGTAATCTAGGCGTACATATTAAATAAATATGGCATCATATCTCCCCCTGGAGAAAAAAAAGTTTTCTATAAAGTGCCTACAACAATCTTAATTGAAATGGCAGCAAAATATAAAATATATTTTTGTTTTCTTTGCCAACAAGGGGGGGGGGGGATTCCCCCCTCTGTGGTGCTGAGTGGGCGGGTCCGGACCCCCCCGCTCGGACCCCCCCTGGCGGAAACGCTGATTCCAGAGGGGGCAGCTGCATGCCCCTCTGTCACTCTCGCAGGCTAAGATGAGACATTTTAAAAAACTTGCCATAATGATAATACGGTTACAAACATCTATCACACTGCAAAACACAATAGCCTACAATGACAATGTAAAAAGTTAATTCATAGTCTTGAAACGAACCAATGTTTTTGTGAAGTTGGTCAAAAAAGCTGCAATAAGGGATGGCCAAAATGTGGACCTTCAGCTTCCAGGGGGGGGGGGGGGTCGTACGACTCCTCCGACCCCCCCTGGCTACGGGCCTGCGTTGGTCCAGCGTTGTATACGATGGACCAACGTTAAACCAACATTGATTCAATATATTGTGTCTGCTGGGAGGGCAGTGCAATAGGTTTGAGTTCTGACCGGTAATAATGAGTTAAATGTCAAATCAGAGTTATTGGGAACAAAATGAGCGTTTAAACATCAAGATTTGCAAAAATTTGTTCTCAAATTTACCAAATGTATGTAATTTTCATCTACTTTAAGTTGTTGATCGCGGTAGCGAGACACAACTTTAAAAGGGTGATTTTTTAAATTCAGCTGTTTAAGCGTTAATGCAATTTGTCACACAAAAATTTCCCTCCTAGAATCTGGTTATAAAAATACCGATGAAAACACAGAAATAAGACTTTTTTTGAGCCAGACGCTAAATAACATAAAAAATAGAACTCAAATTTTCACTGACTTTTCAGTTGTTTTTCGCTACCTCGCCCTAAAACTACAAGTTAATAAAAAGTATCCATAATATTAAAAAAGTGTTTAATTTGAGACCAAATATTTGCAAATCTTACTTCTTAAGGACACATTTCGTTCCAAATAACAGTGGTTTTATCGACTAATAAAACAGATTAAAAAGGACTATCGTCGCGCTTAGCGGCTTAATAGTTACCCCTTTAACCCTTTCACCACTGAAGCCCGTTTTTATGTGCTGAATGCTATGGCATTCAGCACATAAAAACGGTGGTGAAAGGGTTAATCAAGCTCTCACGATGCATTAAAGCATCATTTTACATCCCTGAAAACAGACTTAATTTTCCTACAACTAAGGATTTTAGAACGAAAATGTCCACTAAACTGATTTACCAATACGTGGTAATTTTCTTAAACGGACATGCCCAGGTCTAAAATCATCGAAAAATCGGTGATTTTATTTTAGCTCAATAATATGACCGTATGATGTAAATATGTCCATAAACTAGAACTGAAATAGTTTTTTAATTTTCAAATCGCATCAAGTCATCTTCATCCACTACAAGCCGAGAATTGCGGCAGCAATTCGCGGCTTGTAGTGGATGAAGATGACAATGGTAAATTCAGGCTTGAAAGGGTTAACATAGGTTAATATATGGTTAATATATAATATCTATGCGATAATATTATTACACGTAATAAAATTATAAATAATGATCGTCATATACCGTGACTCATGCTGCCATGCAAAGCAATAAGGCAGTCTCTGCTTACTTTACAAGTAAACAGTTACTGTATTTTGACTTTGCAGAGCATCATAGTGACTTCAGTGTATCTTAATCTGGGGGTCTCTACAAACAATTAGTAACCAAATAAAATAATATATAATGCAATTTTGCATTAATTCAGATTCTAAATTGTTGACTGGGAACAAATATAGAGGAATTTGTGCACATTTCACGACAGAATGAAATGATCGAATCAAATAATTATTAGGAAGCAAACATTACATGTTCAATAGCCAGATACTAGCATTTTAATGCTCGTATACTGTTGGTAATATTATTATAAACAGTAATAAAGGTGCCTGTATGTGCCACTCTGAGCATGAGAAGACTACCTATATCGCCACTTTCTATTCCATAAAAATCTAGAATATACATTATGTTTCTATAATTATAAATATATAAATATTCCATTTCAATCTAGAAAGCTGGCCGGTCAAGACATAACGTCACGAATAATATGTTATATTTTCTCAATAATCAAACACATCAATGATCAACCAACACAACGTATTCGTTCAAATCGTTCAAGTCCAGCAATACTTCCATTTGTTTTCACTACTATTTAATATAATATAAGGGGCTTACCTTTAAGTTTCACCAGGGACGATCGTTCTGCCCACCCTCAGATATTGTTCTGAGCGCGGACTAGTCGATTAGGATAGAGCAGAGAACCATGGTGTGTGACTATTCCTTGGCACTCAGGCAGTTAAGGTTGTTATAAATTCACCTTTCACCTCACCTTAGATTACATGCAGCTGTGAACGTCGTAAAACCAATAAGGCGAAGGTAATGACCACATGATATATATGATAATTATATAGATACTTTCAAGATTTTTAAATTAAAAAAAAATATATATATTTCCAAAAATATAAATATTTCATAGCATTAAAATGTGGCAGTTAATGCAGATTGTATCACAAGAATCACAATCGGTTCAGTACAGCCTGACACGTCAGCCCAGCGCTGGCAATTAGCTAGGCCAACGTCGAAGCAGAAAGCCGGCATCGAGCCAATGTGTCATTTCATGTTAGAATCGGCATACAGTGAGACATCGTCACGGTTTTTGGTCGGGTGAAGCTGGTGCCAAAACAGGTCTGCTAGGAATGTATAATACTGACGTGCAATGTCAAAAGGCAGCAACGACTTACTTTACAAGTAAACAGTTATTGCTTTTTGTCTTTGTGATGCAGTATTTTCAAAGCCAAAAAGGCAGTAACTGTTTGCTTTTCAAGCAACCAGTTACTGCCTTTTGACTTTGTATTGGTGCATGTGTGTATGTAGTAAGGTGGATTCTGGTGATATATGGTGCACGGCTGAGCGATAATGACAACATTTACATGCGCTGCGTGGAGGAGTATAGACATGAAGATTAATGCTATCTACTTATGACGGTTGTTCATGCCAACACGAACCGCTGATTCGTGTCAAAGTTGACCATGTTTACCGAGTTTTGACTTCAACCCCACCTTTTATCCTACTTTACGTAATACCCCCTGGTCATTCGTGTGTCATTTCAACTCCACAGAGAGCGTACAGTCCTGCAGCCATTTCGGCGCTTTCAACTTATCGTACACATTGCCATCTCTGTCCTACCAGATACTCATTTTTTCCTGAGTCAAGTGAAGCATTTGAGGGTGAAGTGCCCTGCCCAAGGACACAGCATCGAAACAATGTCCCAAGATTGAGAGAAAGGAAACATGATATTTCTCCTAAAATCCTGGACCAAGCGGGATTCGAAACCGCACAACAGGCAGCGACATCAGCACAGCGCCAACCTGGCCTTAACAGGTGATAGGCCTATACTACTACTTAACAAAATTTGTATAAGACTTCTGCGCACATTCGCCATAATTTCACTGAGCTAGTCGCCGAATATTCGATAAAATCGTCGTCATGTATTAGCCTAAAACTACAACCGCTACGCAGACTAGTATATTCGCAGGATATTCGCTGATCATTCGCCATGCACACGCCGAAACCTAATTTGCCAGTGAATTTTAAACTCTTGGCGAATGCTCGCAGATATATATTAGCTGTGCATTTTAAGAGTATTCGACCAAGCAATCTTTTCCATGTTCCTTGATTCGACGAATACCATAATGGCCTAGTGTATGCTGCTGTTTAACATGCTTAGCATGATTAACTGATCACTTTTGTCACGTTTTATTATTATAATATTATTATATTATATCTATGAGCTAAATGAATTGAAGTATTATTTTTGATCACCAAATTTCTAATCTGAGGTGAAAAAAACAAATAATTGTTTAGGGCATGGAAAATCTGACTGAGCTTTATCATGTTTACGATATTGACTGGTCTATTATTTTGAAATGATCACGTGCAAATGTAAATTTTGTATGACGGTAACTGATAGCAAATGGTAAAATGATTATCACCATTGTATAGAAATATGCAAAACGAGCCGCTTGAAGATGATTACCCAACAAACACGAGACGTTGAGCCCTTGTTGATGTGATGTTGGTTCACCGTCTACAACGCTGGCCCAACATCAGACCTGCAATGGTTCAACGTCTCGTGTTTGCAGAAAACCTGAATCTTTACCAACTCTACCGTATACACATGGCTTTTGTGTAAGGCGGATATGCATATCCCTGCATATCCCTGCATATCCCTGCAAGCACTAGACATCTAGCCAACGTTGATTTAATGCTTGCCCAACGTCTTCGACGCTGGCCAAACAATAAATCATCATTGGTTGAACGTCTCGTGTTTGCTGGCACGTAGATCAGCGTGACGACGATGTGTAAAGCGGTGTGACGTCTAGTGTGACCCTAACTCGATCCGTAAAAAATAAATGGCTGTCCGGTATACACTGCCAGTTTGGTTGTGCATATGTTGGCACATATATAAAAGGGTTGGGCTGATTTACCGCTTGGTTTGGCATACTACCCCCTAATTATCCTAAATGTCGTCAGTATATTTAAAGATGAAATGTCGTGAATCTCTTTGTCCATGATAAACACAATTTTGTAGATTTGAAATTAATTTAGGGGAAACAATGGTTTAGCGAAATATTTTAAGCAAGTACGCAGCATAATTGCATTAATTCGTAGACTTGTCCGCGTCGCTCTCTTGCGATACAAAATGCAGACTGCCTCGCTTGGCACCCCCTAAAGCTCATTGCCATTGATCCGTCGCTAGTTTGTCTGCAACTGGACTGCCACCGCACTGCTACAGACTCCGACCAGTCTGACACCAGTCGCATATTGGTCGCCGTTTACAATGTTAGTGCAACCTTTCTCAAAAATATCGGCGTCAGAACTACGATGGGCTGTGAGCTGTCCTCTGGTGATTGGATAGGACAATCGCAGATAGAAATCAGCCTGCTCTCAGTTCAATCTTTTTCAAATCCTCGACTGATGTGAGACTTGTTGCATACAAAACAGCGAAGATTCGCCAACACTTTTCTCTTCAATTTCGTTTATTTTGTTCCTTGACATGTCTCAGATCTCGCAGACAGTAACTCTGGAGGAAGATTTAGAGGCGAAAATGATGCAATCCAAATCGCAGAACTTTCGTACCCGATTCTGGTCGCAAATTGGTGGTAATTCACCCGTAATGTTAGTGTGCATAGTGCTTTAAAAACTTTCATCTTGTATGAAAAATGATATGTTGTATTTGAAATGACCTACATTTATTGATCTTTGCGATTTTACTTCAAATCTTTACAAATAAAATTTTTATTACAAATAGCATATGTTGAATTTACTTTTTGAAAAAAATTGTATGTAAAACACGTCATCACCAAGTACTTTGAGAAATGTCCGTGAGTCTCCAGTAACCATAGTAACACTAGTATAAATATTACGTCCTGAATGGCCTTTTTAATTTGTAAGATTTTATATTCTCTGTAGTGCATGTTTTAATGATTGAAATGTATGATCATTAATTTCACTAGAACAATTTCTTAGAGCATCGTGATAAATATTTACTTGTTCAAAATTGTAAGACTAAGAAAATGGTTTAAAGAGGACTTAGGAGTTTTCCCATGATTATCAATTATGATATAATTACTTAAAATTGTTAGCGTTATGGCATGTCCCCTTGTAAAACTAATTTTTAATATACTGTACATTGTAACTCGAAGTGACGAACATGTAATAAACCCCTTAAGTCTAGTAATACATAATAATAGTTTAGGGTTTGGGATTGCGTGGATCAAACAGTGTATAACAAAAGAACATAATTTTATTAATTATTTGTGTCGACAAAATACATTTGACAATTTCTTGGAGTTATAACTGGAAGGTCATGTTGTATATTGCATAATGACTTAAGGGTATTTAAGATTACGTAAGGAGTTTTAAAGGCATCAAAGTGTACTTAATGATATTTAAGTGTGTGTAATAGAACCACTGGATATGTGAGTGTACTTAATGATATTTAAAGGGTCTAATGACATTTAAAGATTTTTGCTCTGTATTTGGGGGACTTAAAAGGGTTTAAGTTTATTTTTTCTTGTGTAAGGTTTAACTTAATGATATAATTAAGGGTACGTAAGGGAAATTAACGGTACTTAACGAGTTTTAAGGGTACTTAAGGATACCTATTTGATTTATTTGGCAGTAGACATATTTGGTTACCATATATATCGGGATATAAACTATTTTTATCTAGATGGGGTTGTGGGTCGAGGGTGTTGTGGGTCGAAGGTTGTGGGTGTCGACAGGATTATGCAGAAACCTTCTGAAAATTGGTTGTGAAACGTTTGTCTTTGTGAACAAGATATGTGATCATTTTGGACAGTATCACCATTTGTCATACTACTTCATTTCCAGTTAGAGTTGAGAAAGTTAGACCATTAAGGAAAATGATAAACAAATCAAAAGCAAAATTATTATATAAATTAGGCGAAAATAATTTAGATCTCAATGATCTCAGTGATGCTACCAAGTTATTTCAAACAGTTATGCATAACGGAAAAAAATGATTTATAGTTGAAACCAGGATATACATGTATGCTGGACAGAAAGTAAATTCAAGTTGTTCCAGATCCTAGATATACAACGCGCCACATTATGACGGCCAAACATTCATTATAAATATACAATTATTGGAATGGGATGGTACGAGACCGAGGAGGGATTTAGGCCATCGTGGTACACTGCCACTTAGTTCGTACCTATTTTATTTAACAGGGGGCAAACAGAACAGAAAGAAATAGGGGAGGACGGGGCATGTTCAAATACCGGGACACGTTCGCACCCTGCAGGTAACTCGAAATTGGGGCCACCTGGTGAATTGAAAATATAATTCATGATGTACCTCCCCCCTAAGACACTGTTTCCTACAAAAGTCATTATCTACAGTTTAGATCTATGTTTAGATCCCGATTCTAATATGTGATTTCGTCTCATTTTATGTTATTGTGGTTAATTTGTGTGAACCACGATGGTTATAGGTAAATAGCCACTTTTTGCTCTATCAATAGAACACAGAGGTATACAATATATAGGCATAGTATTCACAAGGGCTATGGGCAATACTTGAGGCTGAAGCTGAAATGGCAATCTGGGTCACGTTCACATGCGTTTGCTATGCCCTGGAAAGGGTGTGAACATGCCCCGAACTTGCCCCACAACCAATGGTCATAATTGCCACATAGTTATCTCACTCACAGTCACCCATACATGCTGGCATTCACTCAGGCAGACATGAACACACTTTTTCAACAACACATGCTAGTTTATCTGGTGACCCGGCGGCTGGTGAATAACCGTGATAGATACCGCCAGTGGTGCGCCAGTGGCCTGATGAACAAACTGCTAGTGGCCACTGCTAGCAACGTTATGGGTGACTGACAATATGCCGCTACCTTGCGAAGGGCTGCATCACACTGTTGCTATTTATGCAAAATGCAATAATAAAGTAGAAAGGATTGCCAATTATGAGATTGTTGTATTGCACTTTAATAACCGGGGCAACCGCATGTTCAAACGGTACTGGTCGGGCGTGCCTCAGAGGCGGTGCATGTCCAATCATTTGTTTGTAATTGCATTTTGTACTTAATTTTTTAAATATACAAGACAACTAACTAATAATTTTAGCGGGCATATTACATGTGGAAGCATTATATGTGGGCAATAATGAGTGATCTGGGGATATAGCTTGTGAACAGGTATGCATTATGTCTTAGGGGCTCGAACATACCTCGCCCTCCCGGCCTAGTGATTTCAAGCTGACAATAAAGACTCCTCTGAACAAGAAGTGTACGGTCCTCGCATAATTATGAGGTTACAATTTTTGGTCATGCAAGAATATGATACTGTGAATGAACATGATGCATATGCTCAATCATCTGACACTGACTCTAGTTCTGTTGATAGTTGTCAGAGAGAAAATATTTCATACCATACAGACTCGTGTACTGATCTACTCGTGTATACTGTACAGTGATGAACTATAAAAATTGACGTGGTTTCATTTTTTACCAACTTCGGTTCTAATACATTTGTATGTAATTAAAATTACTTTGATATAAATCATCATTGTTGTCTTAAAATACACAGTTTAATTCTCATAGTATAATGATACATGTAAATATATTCCTTGACCTCTAATACCCCTATCTAGACACTAATATCGCTTTGATGATGACCACAACAATTTTTTAGTCGTCAAAATTGAATTATGAGATCTCAAAATGCAAATTTAGAGCTAAAAGGTATTTTGTGATAGCCGGTGTAGCAGTTTCAGCGTACCCCCCTTTCAGCATACCGGGGGATACGTTGAAATTAGTTTCAGCTTACAGGGGGGTACGTGGAAACTAGTTTCAGAGTACCCCCCGGTAAGCTGAAACTAGAAAAAGGCCAGTTTCATGTTACCTCCCCTAGTTTCAGATTAACCCCGGGGTACGTTGAAACTATAGTTTCAGCGTACCGGGGGGTACGCTGAAACTAGGTTCAGCGTACCAGGGGGTACGTTGAAACTAGTTTCAAAGCCCCCCCCCCAGTATTTTAAAACTAGAAAAAAACATTTTTTATTCCCTCCCCATTTCTAGGGCCTACACACCAAACATAATTATTACTGACTTTTCAAGTACCGTTAGACCTTGATCAAAGTAGATGATTCGCTGAATACACATGGTGGGCTCAACCATATGCGCAACATAGACAACGCTCACATAGATTTAGCGATAAATTAGCATACTATTTGAAATCTTGAGCAGATTATTATGACGGTATTTTCGCGGCATTTTTCTCAGTATATAGATCATATTATTATCACTGTATTATATGATTATTATATTACCACTACCGCCTTTAACTCCTACAGTGCGGAGAAAGACTTTAGACGTCAGCATCTGACGTCTGTAGACGTCAGATTCTTACGTCTAAAGTCGATCCCCACACTTTAAGAGTAAAAATATTCATAATGGCCGTAGACCCATACCATAGGTATTCAAATGAATCAGAAAAAGCTAACCAAGACATTTATGATGATTTCATATTGAATAAAACCCCTTTAGTCTCGATGATTTATATAAAAAGTATTAAGCGCTCCAAGGGTTCCACCGTATCATTAGCCCTCTACCCGCTAAGTTATCTAAAATTTTCACCCAGTTAAAGTTGTTGATCGCGATAGCCGCAATGTGAATATTATGGCTCAGTGAAGCATAACGGGTCTTCACGTCTGTTATTATATAATATAAAATTAAAAAGGTGCTTCGACGCAGAAATCACCTGAACCAATTCGTCTGAAAAAATACCGGAGAGACGCTAGGGTCTATTTCAGTATTATAGTTCAGTTAAAATGCAAAGCAAAAATATAAATAACACCTCTAAAACACCTTCGCTTTAAAGTTAATTAAATATCTCGAGATAAGACTGCCATAATTTCACGTGAAAGAGAAAATAAATAAATAAAAATAAATACTTCCCTTACCTCCGTCTCGATGTAATAATTTTAGATCTTATTTTAAAAACATAATATATTTTTATAAGCCTCTCTAAAAACAAAGAAAAAATAATATACCGAGTCCCCCCCCCCCCCCCCGCGAATCACCGTCGCTGGTGTATTTTACGTAATACGCATGAGTCGCTGTGGCAGTATCATACAATAACTCGGAAATCAAAAGGGATTCAACTGTTAAACAAATAAGTTTTATGGATGTCCGCATATCATTGAGGACATTTTGTGAATCTAATGATATTGAATGAATGAATGAATGAATGAATGAATGAATGAATGAATGAATGAATAAATGAATGAATGAATGAATGAATAACTGAATGAATGAAATAAAAAATGAATGAAAGAATGAAAAAATGTAGGTTATTTTAGGTGACGTGTATGTACTATGTAGGCTGAATTGGGGGTGATTCTTCAATAGCATTAGAAGATCCGATCCATGTAGCTGTTTTCACAGAAATAGGCGGACCGTGGACGAATGGAAGCTCATACTACTATGACATATCAGCAATCAACATAATATTTTGATTTAATTTTATTATAAATGCACAACAGCTTGGTACATTAATTTCACAATACTTATTTTTCTTTTGTGATAACAATAATAATACAAACGATTGCACATAATAACAGTGTTTTTCTTTCATTTATAACAGTGGCAGTGAACAATATTTCAGAAACGTTGCAGATGCACATTTCTTTATAAAAATATAACGTACATTTTAACGGTTTCAGTAAATGTATTTTTTTCACAACTACTTGCAACTTGTCGCCTCAGTCTTCGTTTCCACCCTGAACTATGTATAGCTTAGCCTCATTATCGCCACGAGGTTATAATGGTGGTTTTACGATCAATTAACACCATATTTAAAGTCACGAATAGCTTATTATCACGCTATTTTCGAAACATCATCAGTATTATCACGATAGGCTATGGTGTCCTAAACGATTATCACCCTAATATTAATTGATTGTGAAATGATTACCACCCTGGTACCATTTAATAGTCATTGTAAGGAATATAACGAGATGAAAAATAATTAAAATCCGCTTAAACAAACCGTATACAATCATGCACAATCATTAATTGATTAAAAATAATATAAAATCAACAGTCGCATTAACCGTTTCACTGCTAATAACAAATAAAGTCGTTTTAAATTTAACAGCAAAATTTACAAATGATTGGTCGCAAATTAACCCTTTGACCGCCAAATTATTCAATCTGAATTTTCACTCACTTGAAGTTGTGTCTCGCTGACGCGATCCACAACTTCAAGTGAGTGAAAATTATTCAGATTTGACAAAATGGAGGTCAACTGTTTTCAAATAGTAATGATTGATGTCACATTTTATCTTTAACATGTTTAAAAGGTGGTACTTAATGTGCTAATAAAAAATGAAAACCCGAATATATGCGGCACCGGCGGTTAAAGGGTTAAATGAATAATATGATTAATTTTTGCCAACTTGAATTTGTGGATTGCGGTAGCGAGACACAGCTTCAAGTGGGTGAAACATTAAATTATATAACCTAAGCCCTTAAATGGTTGAGACAATCTCCAGCAAACACCAGCAAACACAAAGCATTCACCCAGCGCCGGGATAATGCTGGGCCAGATGATGAGCCAACGTTAGCCCAAAACTGAATCAATGTATCGTGTTTGCTGGGTAGGCCTATATTAAACACCATGCTATAAGCGGCCACTGTTAGTCATCGTCTGCAATTGGAACCCAGGCCCGACATAGCATAAGGTTGGGCCAGCGTTTCGGATGGCTGCAAATGATAATATTGTAGAGTCAGGCCCGACTCGATTGGCACTAATCTGCTAATCTGAATTCAATTTTAACATACCATATTAGTGTAGAATCTGAAATATGAAAGATTTGTTGCTCAGCAATATAGTCACTTATAAGCACAACTTCAATTTGCTGAAAAGTAAATAAATATGTATTTTAGACAATTTGTGACCTTACACCATTTAACTATAAATTAACCTGAAATGTTGAAGAACAAAACGCCAACACCGCCAATGGCTGGTTCTACCCATTGACCAATCTGCCAAACAAGCACACAGATTAGTATTACATGTCCAATCTATTTTGCAGGCCGGATCGGCAGATTGGTCAATCCGGTTTCAGATTTATAACAAACTGAGCCATACGAGCTGCACAGATTAGCAATCCGGCTTCGATTAGTGCCAATCAAGTCGCGCTTCATTCTGTGAAACGCAGTGACGTCACCGGGAACCGTTTTGAATGGGAGCTCGGTGAAAACAAAGTTATATAAGACCCCCTCCCCCATACTTATTTGTATTAGCTAGCTCGGTTTATATGAATGGAGGGCAAGGCTATTTAGTTTCACAGAATACTAATACAGACCACGCTCAGTCCGTTATTGCAAAGATGACGTAACAGAATGATGCCCCTGATTGGTTAAAGTAAAAGGATTGTTGTAGGGAAGATGTTCATTGGCCGCCCTGCAGCAAACACGAAATCGACCCAATGTTGAATAATTGTTGGCGCAGCGTCTCAGATGGTACACCAACTTTGAACCAGCTTTTGGTCAATGTCTTTGTATTCCTTATTGCTGCATGAGCACATGAATACGGGCCAAAATATAGTACTCTCCTCTAGACCACGCCCACTACTTTATTTCATTACAAGGTAGCGTGACTAAATCTCGCCTGTGATTGGTTAGAGTAGAGTAGCATACTTGGTCCGAGCTGTGTAATGTCATGTTCGGCATGATGAGATTCACAATAGTTATACTTACAAAGCAAGACCACATTAATTGCACAATTTACCTTGACAAACATAGTCAAGCTTATTTATCAGTCTTATTATTCATAATTTCAAAGTAGCCCTCAGTAATGATATATACTCTACGCAGTTGAGGTTTGCGCTTACACAACACAGATAATGATGCTGAGAGATTACTTCATGGAAGTGTCTTCTCTGTCTATATATGTAGCCCATTGAAGAAAAAACACAGAAATTGTAATGTTGGGGGAGCACCTAAAAGAGTTAAGCGGGCGCGCGGGGTGAAGATCTTGAGAATACAAGACTTGGACCGAACTTTGTTTAGTTTTTATTTCCAGTTTCTTTAAATCTGAGTGGCACGTCGACCCAACCACCCATTCTCAAATAGTTGTCGAATTTGTATTATTGAAGACTTAGATGCAGCGTGCTCGGCCTCCAGGGCTTCAACTTCGAATCCTGTATCTGGGAGGCAGTGCCATCTGAGTCATTTCACCAGCATCGGGAGTTTCCCCGTTATTACCAGTTAGCCTGTATGTGTATAAAAGATGCCGAAACTTTCCATTCGTTTATCATTTTATCATTGTGTGGTTTTCGTCAATCTCTGTCTGAGCAGTCTCGATCTGCTACTCTTTTTATGCAAATACAAACAGAATTATAGCTGCTTACTGACCAGTTATCATTTAACCTTTTAACCGCCAAATTATTCAATTTGAATTTTCACCCACTTGAAGTTGTGTCTCGCTGATGCGATCCACAACTTCAAGTGAGTGAAAATCATTCAGATTTGACAAAATGGTGGTCAACTCTTTTCAAATATTGCTGGTTGATGTCACATTTAATCTTTAACATATATAAAATGTGGTGCTACTAAAAAATGAAAACCCAAATATATGCGGCGCTGGCGGTTAAAGGGTTAATGCTGTTCGCCTTTGTACACCACTGCTGTTGTCGTACATGCGTTGTGTATCTTCCGTCTTTATCTCCTGCAGCTTGTGGCAGGATGTACGTTGCTGAGGCCATGCTGCCGTTGCATCTACTGTGCTATGCGAAGGCAAACAGCAGTAACAGTATACTTGAAAAGTAAGCAGTTACTGCTGTTTCCCTTTACACGGCAGTGTGATTACTATATATTTATTCCCGGATCTGGACCTCTAGCAGCTGGTGATAGGGGTGTACGTTGCCGAGGGAGGCGACACAACCCGGCTGCCGCTGTTGCCGCTGTTGCCGTTGCTGTTCAGACCTACATGTATGCTTCTGCGAGGGTCTCGTCTACTTCTCTTGGAGCTGTTGTCACGTGACAGATCCGTGACCTGGGTGGCGGATGACAGGTTCCGCCTCATCGGCCGCCGGATCGACTGCGTCTTCAGTTCAAAATAAGACCTCAAGTGTGATATCACCTACAGAATGAATACAATTAATGTTACTGGTATCAGGGGAAAAGTGGTGCAATTTATAACAGTATGGACGTTCTAAGATTTAGGTCAAGATATATTATCCTTGGGTATTCTCATTCATGTTGGAATTGTAGCGTTGCTGCTCCAGATCAAAATCAAATTAATTTGCATTGGTGTGGTAAAACATGTGCAGACGTGTCTTGATGAAGGAAAGAGAAAAAAATCCCAGCAAACACAATAAGCTGACCCAACGTTCACTCGATGTCGGCCCATTGTCTGCGACGCTGAACCAACATCGATTCAGTATTGGATCAACGTCTTGTGTTTGCTGGGTTGACGAACGAACTAACGAGCTCCAGCTAAAACGTGATTCGACCTCAGTTTAATTGTAAAAAAGTTCAAATACAAAACCGTAGGCCTACGTCTAATTAAAATGTATTTTAAAGGTGATCTATCACCCCTTATATAGTATGAAAAAAATTGTGACAAATAAATCAAATTTGCCATAAGATGGGGCACAAGTGTTTCCTTATATGGGGTGGTCGGCTATCATCTGACCCTCTCAGAGGGTCACATGATGGCCAATCACCCCATATAAGGAC
This sequence comes from Flabesymbios commensalis, assembly GCA_964017125.1. Lineage (NCBI taxonomy): Eukaryota > Metazoa > Annelida > Polychaeta > Terebellida > Flabelligeridae > Flabesymbios > Flabesymbios commensalis. The sequence continues at coordinate 20,537,143 of OZ024910.1, forward strand.
ATAATTATTCATACCATATAAGGGGTGATAGATCACCTTTAATTTAATCTTGATACTCTGTCTCATTGTCGTTTTGTATATCCCAGTTAATACGAGACATTGAATCAATAGTGGTTTTAGTTTAGGCCCATCGTCTACGACGCTGGGCCTAAACTAAAACCACCATTAATGGTTCAATGTCTTATGCTTATACCCCAGTCACACATACCCGACGCACAGCCCACGCCTTGAGCGACAAAAAACAGAGCAGTGCGTCGTTGTGCGTCCATGAATTCTGTCAGGATATGAGAAGAGCCAGCGAGTTCAAGACGAATAAACAGCGTGTTATAAATAAATCAAGTGTATAAATTAGCGAATACACAGCGTTTCGCCACCGCGTTGCGCGTCAGCAGGGCGACAATGTTAACGAATACACCGCGAGGCACGAGTTAGTCAGAAAGCATTTAGCACGCCCCAGATACGTTATATGTTCGCTGGACGTGCGTTAGAAACACGTTGGATGGGCGCTATATGCGCGCTCAGTGCGGCATTTTTAAAAGTTTTTTTCTGACCGTAAGGCTCAGTCACACATAGTCGACGCACGACCGATGCACTGAAAATTCATTATTTTTTGCCAGAGCGTCTGTCGTGCGTCGGTCGTGCGTCAGCATTCGTTACTGTTTCGTGGAGGGCGCTGCAATAGCGCTACGCATGTTTTTATGCGCAGTGTAATCGCCAAAGGAAGTTGGGTATCTTTAAAATATATGAACGCATAAATGTACACACCAGAAGACCACCAGAAACACGTAGGGCGCGCTAGAACAACGTTAAATCAACGCCATATACGTTTGTTTTGTATCACATGGCTGCTCTTCGAGGGCGCCGGGCAGTCGCGGACAACACGCGTGCCATGCGCTGCATGGGCGCTCGAAGCAAACGCTGGGCACACGCCGGCAGTTCACCCAAAGACGCTGTTCATTCGCAATTAGCAGAAAAAACAAGTTACAGTTCCATATTGAAATTAAATAGTAAATAATTAAACTTACCTCACTATTTAGGAAGCAGAAAATGAGGGCAACAAAAAAACCCTGAAAATAAAGACAGCAAAAATTAAAGTGATTACAAATTTAAATCTCATCCAAGTAGGTCTACATACTTTGATCCAATGTTGGTTTAATGTTGGGCTAGCATTAAATCAGCAGTGGGTCAACGTCTTGTGCTTGCTGGGCAATGGCAAAGCAATTTAAGCAGTAATCTGTTTTCACAAGGTTTTCGACCAAGGGTCAATGGCACACATGTCTCCAGGCATTACTGGAAAAACGTCACGTCAAATCAAATCAAGTTTCTCACACGGGTGGATACTAACAGCGAGAAAACAGACACAAGAGACAACAGACACAAGAGACATCACTGTGTATGTACCCAACCAGTCTTAAATGTATATTGCTCCTCACGTTTTTTAAAGCATCATTTTACATCCCTGAAAACAGACTTAATTTTCCTACAACAAACTGGTTGACCAATACATGGTGATTTTTTCACATTTTTAAACTACATCAAATCATCTTCATCCACTGCAAGTCGAGAATTGCGACAGCAATTCTCGGCTTGTAGTGGATGAAGATGACTATGGTAAATTTAGGCTTGAAAGAGTTAATATCTGACCAATTTGAAACATACGCATTTAAACTGAAGGCACTATTACAGGATTTTTAACTTCTAACATTCAACTTGTTTACTGGCTTGTTGATGTGGAGACTTTACCTGCGAATTGACTAGAAAAGCGGATATGACGTCATAGACTCTTGCCGCAGGCGCAGTGTGAGGTGGTCTGTAGATCACCGCCATCATCTGTAGCCCGAACAGGGGAATCAAGATGGCCGTCGCCTTCAGGGCTCGCCTTGACAGAGAAAAACACAAAAAATACATTTTAATATACATATAAACATCAGCTAAAGCCACTATTTCACTCAAGGCACGATAGCTTGGAGATTGTTGTGACGAATGCAAACAAATTGTCAATATTTTGAAAACGAAGATATTTCAGTTGGTGTCTGTTGAGTAATTAATAAGCAGTCGTCTAATTCGGTGCTTAATTTTTTCTGGAGCTTGTCTTTAAGTAGTAGAAATCAGTACCTCATTCGGGCTAATAAACCTAGCTGTTTAATTTCCATGCGAATATACATGCGAATATAACTTGGCCATAAAAAAAACTAATAAGTGGTTCTCGAACATCTTCTAAATCTGGCGGCGAATAAAATCGATGTGAGCAACCAATTTACGAATGGGATGCTGAATCCTATCTCTTAGGGACTAGATTCAGACAAATTTAAGACGGGGAGCAGCATTGGACGAATGGCGTATGTCATGTATATTTCATATGTGACCCAGTATAAAAAAGATGCAACGCGATACAACGACAATATATGGTGACAATCCAGTAACTGTATGTCTTTATCATAAAAATAGAATATTAACCCTTTCAGCGCGGGGACCGTCTTTGAACGTCAGAATATGACGTCTGTAGACGTCAGATTCTGACGTCTAAAGTCGATCCCCGCACTGTAAGAATTAAACAAAATATAATGGCAGTAGACCCATAACATAGGTAGGTCTATTCAAATTAAGCGAGAAGAGCTAAATAAGACATGTGTGATGATTTCAAATTGAATATAACCCTTCGGTCTCGCGGGTTATATACAGATATTTCATAGCTTTAGCCCTTTAACCGCCGGTGCCGCATATATTCGGGTTTTCATATTTTATTAGCACATTAAGTAACACTTTTTAAATATGTTAAAGATAAAATATGACATCAACCAGCAAGATTTGAAAAGAGTTGATCTCCATTTTGTCAAATCTGACTAATTTTCACTCACTTGAAGTTGTGGATCGCGTCAGCGAGACACAACTTCAAGTGGGTGAAAATTCCAACTGAATAATTTTGCGGTTAAAGGGTTAAGTGTGACATTTCTACTGTAGGATAATATAGATATCGTGATCACCCAATTAAAACCAACAAGAGTCAAAAAGTTACAGGTTAAATAGTAATTATACATGAGGGAGAAGGCATATTTCTTACCCTTTACAAGGCTTCAATTTGAAATCATCATAATTGTCTTAGTTAGTTCTTTCCGCTTTATTTGAATACCAATTATATGTTATGGGTCCACGACCATTATACATATTTTAATTCTTCCAGTGCGGAGACCGTCTTTATACGTCAGAATCTGACGTCTACAGACGTCAGATCCAAACGTATAACGACGGTCCCCGCGCTGAAAGGGGTAAACAATCAGTTGCAATGGACATGATTTTGTTTGTGTTTATATCAGTGTGCTTCATGTGAATGTTAGAACCAGGAACTTTATATAAAGTTCTTGCTAGAACTGATTGATGGTCGGAAGGAGTATGTGGCTGCATTGTGTAATTTAATATTCCGCAGTTGCTGTGGAATAGTGGTGCGAGCCATTTTATACGTGATCGGGATTATTATGACTGTCTTGTGGTCACTGATGTTTGGACCCGAAGTATGTGAATAATCATGAATTTGACGCCAGTTCAAATACTATCTCTTTTTAGCAAGTTAGGATAGAGTCGTCGATTAACCCTTTAACCGCCAAATTATGCAATCTGAATTTTCACCCACTTGAAGCTGTGTCTCGCTGACGCGATCCACAACTTCAAGTGAGTGAAAATTATTCAGATTTGACAAAATAGAGGTCAACTGTTTTCAAATATTGCTGATTGATGTCGCATTGTATCTTTAACATGTTTAAAAGGTGGTACTTAATGTGCTGATAAAAAATGAGAACCCGAATATATGCGGCACCGGCGGTAAAGGGTTAAGGCCTAACAGCTAATCAGCGTCCCGTTTAGATCGAGTAAGTTCGTGTTCTAAAGACAACAATTATTATTCTCACACATATTTTCAAATAATTTTTTTCTCGGCATGTCAACTAGTTGATCCTTATTGACAAAGCATCATATATTGAACACGATCTCAACATTTGTTAAATCAGCTTTAGCAGCATCATATGTACAATTTTATCGCATCGAGAAAGACCCAGAAAAACACCTCCTTCATTATGTATTTTGCAAATAACAAAAATAATGTGTCACGAATCTTCACCACAAAACATAATTATCTGAGTTGTGGAGTGAAGTATTTAATAATCAATGCTGAAATGCGCAGAACGATAGGTCATATGATATTTTACGCTTTGGGATTAATAAAAACCAATGGGAATAAAGGGAAAACATGTATGACAGACAATTAAAACTAAGTACTACGTGATTTGCGCAGTCTAGAAATGCGTCTTTAATAAATAATGCTTCTAATTACACCATGTACTCTTAGTTGTTGTATCGTGAACTAGGGCCCACTTAATTTATTTCTGTGAATGTGTTATGATTTGAAGCACCTGTACCAGAATAAATAACAGTACTTCGTAAAAATAATGTTCTGTTAAATACATATAATTAGTTAATATCATTTTCACGCGTAAAAATCAACTATGCTGCCGTAAGTAAAACATAGTAACTGCAAGTAAGTAGTTACTGCCTTTTTTCCTTTGTAGGGCAGTAGAAATGTTATCTTACCTATAACTGCTTGGCTCGTTTGGATGAGATTGTAGCTGAGTCAGCAGAATTCTTAATATATTCACAAGGAAAAATAGATTAGCCTGAAACCAAAATATTCATTAGCAATTATGCATGAGCCCACATACAACCAAATGTTTTAGGTTATAGTTACTTGATAAAGGTTACTGTTTTACTCTTTGCATTACAATTCAATTTGCAATTATCAGCATGTTTCTTCTGACTAAATTTGAAAATAGACATACACGAGTTGGCCTTTAAGATCATACACTTAAAGATTGCGATCAGTAGGTCTCTAATCTATACAAAACATCGAAAAACAACTGACACTCAAGACACAGTATACTATCACAACGCCGCTTTAGCCTAGCAGCTTGCGAAAACTCTATAAATAATTGTTAGTCTTATTTCGTCAAATTGGCTGTTGTCAATTAGTGTCAATCTCTGGTCCATTATTGAGAAGTGCACCAATAGGCCACGCAGGCATCGGAAAGATAAAGAATAAAGGCAATGGATGACGTGACATATATATTATTTACCAAGATGAGGAAGAGACACGTATTTTGCTAGTTCCCCGGGCATTCGTGTAGTTTCACAATCACATACATTTGACCCTTTAAACCCTCACGATGCATTTAAGCATCATTCACATCCCTTAAAACATACTTAATTGTCCTACAACCAAGGGTTTTAGAACGCAAATGTCCATGAAACTGGTTTACGAATACATGGCAATTTTCTTTAATTTATAAACCACATCAAATCATTTTCATCCACTACAAGTCGAGAATTGCGACAGCAATTCGCGGCTTGTGGTGGATGAAGATGACAATGGTAAATTCAGGCTTGAAAGGGTTAAAGCGCTGAAATATGTAATATGTTTGTATAAACCATGGAGACCAAAGGGGTTTTATTATAACTGTCTTAGCTCTTGCCGCTTCATTTGAACACCTATGTCTAGGGGTCTATTGCCATTAGAAATATGTTCACTCCAGTGCAAGCAAGTAGACATTTGATTTCCTGAAGCAGAGGAACCAATCTTTGATTTCAACTGATAATGATTTGCCCGTATTCTCGTACATGCTACGATATATCGTAATCTTCTGATTGATCGAGATGGCCATTTGAACTGAACGAGAACCAGCTACTGACTGGAGGCTTATTTTTAGGGGTGTTTCCCAGGAACACCATTATGGCTTCGTCTTCGCTATTTATTGCCGGTCGTTGATCATTATCGATCAAACAAACCTTGAAAGAGTTCACAGGAAAATTATCTTCAGTACAGAAAATTGAATTGTGGACGCCCAATCACGGAGATGTTCTTGAACCGCAGTCTGATGGAATTACCATGTGGCAAACAATTCGCTTATTTCGTTTTTGAAACGGACAAAATGATTTAGCATCATGTTTCGTAGGTTCATTACTAATATTAATTAATAGGCTTATTACCTATTGCTTTTTAAATTAGTTTCAGTGCTTCCAAATGCCAAGTCACAAAATCAGCTAATCATATCCAGGTATATAGGCTAATTATGTACCATAACGTTTTATCCCTTATTCAGTTTACTTCGAAAAATAAATCCAGACATAAATAGCCATCCAGATATAAAGTAGCCTGAAGGTCAGAAAACCGATCACTTTGTAATTTACGAGAATTTGTTATGCCTCGCGTTCCAAGAGGTCTTTGATGCAGCAATAAATATGAAGAGTGTACATAACTGTCTCTAAATGAGATGTAACGGATTCTTGAAATGATTTAAACCTCATCCTACTAAGTTAATTTATTTAAATTTTCACCTACTTGAGGTTGTGTCTCGCTACCGCGATCCACAACCTCAAGTGGCTGAAAATTATGCATATTTGTTTAATTTGAGACCAAACATTTGCTAATCTTGATGTTTAAACACCAATTTTACTCCCGATATATTCAGTGATTTGATAAACTAATACAACAGGTTAAAAACGACACTGGTCGTGATCAGCAGGATAATATTTAACCCTTTAAGCCCTCACGATGCATCAAAGCATCATTTGACATCCCTGAAAACAGACTCAATTTTCTTACAACTAAAGATTTTAAAATGAAAATTTCTATGAAACTGTTTTACCAGTACATGACAATTTTTGTTAATTTTTCACCCTCTTCAAGTTCTCTATATCTACTACAAGTCGAGAATTGCGACAGCAATTCGCGGCTTGTAGTGGATGGAGATGACAATGGTAAATCCAGGATTGAAAGGGTTAAGAGAGCCCCCGTCCTCTCTAATCCATCGATCTGCAGATCTGCTGGGAATCGAATGCCTACCCCTGTTCTGTTAATCACAGCATCATCAGCTGAATAAAATCTGCCCTAAACGTGTGGAATTTAATGAAATAACTTATACCAACGTTGTTCCCAATAACCATTTGTGGACAAAATATTTTTTAGTATTTTATTCAGTTGAAGCTGGAATTGAGTGAGCAATTTCAGCTTCAAATGAAGAAAATTATAAAATTACGCAAACTATTTATTTAATATTTTTAAATAAAATGTATTTGTTCAAATGAATAAAATATTAAGTTGATTTTAGTATTTTTTTTTTCATTTATCGCAATTTCAGCTTCAAATGACAAAATGTATAAAATTAAACATATTAATATTATATTTTAATTCCAGTCTCACAACAACGCGCCTGCAAATAGTAAACGTATTTATTTTCGAGCTGTGACCATTGTAAAGATTAATGGTTGCCATGGGGCGCCATGTAAACCTAGTGACACAGGTTAAGTACCGCTTGCCAGGGATGCTGTGGTACTAAATCCGACAATTTCCTGGCAGAGAATTGTTTGTTGAATTGTCCGTTACAATGACAGAGCTTTCGGCGACAATGAATTTGGTCCCGCTGCCATTGCTGGCACATAAAAATTGCACCAGATCGTTATCTTGGTGACTATTAAGAGTTTGCCCTGACATCTGGCGGTAGCTCACTTACAGAGACTGACATTCTATTAATTTTGTGATTTCTTTCTCCACCCTAGCATCTGTGCCTCGGCCCTTTGTCATATTTCAGGTTAGCATAATAATAGGCCTAACGTCGACCTAGAAAATATTTTAATAATAATAATAATAATAATAATAAATGACTCATGATGCAACCGGTAAGGTATATGCGAAAATATCTTCTATCATTTTTTAAATAAATTGTCATAGTTGTGACACATGCACGCCGGTGAAACATAGACATAGACAGCGCAGAACAAGGGGTGTTTTTTTCATGACATAGCATGTTGAGATTTTAAAGATATTTTCAAACAACTGTGAAAAAGACACTGAAATATACATATAGTACGACTGTTGAGAATGTGAGGCAAGTATCAGAGACGGACACGACATAGATAAAACATCCAGGTGGATCATGGTGACGTACCATTAGACTGATCAGGTTGGGTACGTAAATCAGCCATTCCCAAATACCAAAGTTGTTGATCCAGCAGCTGTTGATAAACAGTAAACGTACAAATCACATAATTGTATACAATAATGTGTTGACTGATGTACAAAAGTATACTATACGTGCACATATCACGCTGTGCGCTTTGGTGCTTGGATATTTTCATTTTGAAAATGAACAAGTGTCCATCTCTCAATAATATGAGTGATTAATAATATGTTTACGTAGTTAGTCTTAGTTAGCTCTTAATTTTGCTTCATTTGAATACCTATGTTATGGGTCTACGTCCATTAGAAATATTTTAATTCTTTCATTGCGGGACAATCTTTATACGTCAGAATCGATTATGACGTATTAAGACGGTCCCCGCACTAAAAGGGATAGGCGTAACCTACTTTTTATCAGAATCCATGCTTTTTAAAATACTGTACACTGAGACTGGCAGCCACGGGAAACCTGTAACATAGAAGAATTAATGACAATTACATTGAAATTTAAAATAATTTCATATGTTATAATCCCTCTTCTTCGAGCTTCTGCCATTTTTTCAAAGAGGCATTCATGTGTATATATCGGTCAGTATGAAGATTGCAGAATACTAGTTTTTTGCGCATCACACCAATTTTAACGGGGGAATGCTGTCACATATGTCAATCGAAGGACATTGAGCAAAGCTGATCTGCCACGCAAAGGCAAACAGTAGTAGCTGCTGACTTGAAAAGTAAGCAGTTACTGCTGTTTGCTTTTGCATTGTACCCCCGTGGTTGACACGGCAAATTGAAGCAAATATCGAGTGTGCTAATTTCCCGGTTGAATGTCAATTTTGTGTACAACATATGGCGATAATAATCCCATCGAATCTAGGTCCAACTTTGTACAAATGTCATAAAAATGTTGTTTGTGTTTACCGGGGCGGTTACATAATATAGTCTGATAATGAGCACCATATTTGTGTAGGATGAGGTAATTAGGCCCCTATTGACATTTTTTGAATGGCTAATCTTTGTACGTGTCAGGATTTCCCTTTTCTCAATGCCACGTCACTCTCTGCCTCACATGATAACTCCGACGCTGATCCCCTGAATATAAATCCCCATTCGGGACTGAAAGGACTTAGTGCATCGGCAAATTAATCCTTATTATAATTTAGAACATCTTAGGAGGTCCAACCCTGTCTCAATGTTGGAGCAGCATCTTAGTGGGTCCAACCCTGTCTCAATGTTGGAGCAGCATCTCAGAGGCTCCAACTCTGTCTTAATGTTGGAGCAGCATATTAGGGAGTCCAACCCTGTCTCAATGCTGAAGCAGCATCTTAGGGGGTCGAACCCTGTCTCAATGTTGGAGCAGCATCTCCTGTCTCGATGCTGGAGCAGCATCTTAGTGGGTCTAACCCTGTCTCAAAGTTGGAGCAGTATCTTAGGGGGTCTAACCCTGTCTCAAAGTTGGAGCAGCATCTCTTGTCTCGATGTTGGAGCATCATCTTTAGGGTCCAACCCTGTCTCAATGTTGGAGCAGTATCTTAGATGGACCAACCCTGTCTCAATGGTGGAGCAAGATCTTAGATGAACCAACCCTGTCTCAATGGTGGAGCAAGATCTTAGATGAACCAACCCTGTCTCAATGGTGGAGCAAGATCTTAGATGAACCAACCCTGTCTCAATGGTGGAGCAACATCTTAGATGAACCAACCCTGTCTCAATGGTGGAGCAACATCTTAGATGAACCAATGTTTAAAGCAGTATTTTTGATGTACCAATGCTGATTCAATGTTGGAACAGCATCATAGATGCCAAACAATATCTCAATATTGCTGCAGCATATTAGACCGTCCTACGCTATCGCAAAGTTGGAACAGCATCATAGACGTTCCAGTGCTGTGGCAATGCTAGAACTGCACCGCCGATGGTTCAACTCCGCCTCGGTGTTGTACCAACGCTGTATGAATGTTAGAACAGCATGGGCCAAAATTGAGACTACCCGGCTAAACCAAGGTACTCACATTGCCATCAGGGTACATTGAGACAGCGTTTGTACTATTAATCTAATCGTATATAATATAATTGGCACGTACCCCAGCCCATCATGTAGAATGCCCAGAGGGATCTGGGTGGTTTGAACGCCTTCACGATCAGGTGGTGGAGGTAGAAGCCTTCCAGGAACATCCAGAGGAACGTGGTGCTGCTGGTGTAACGGGTGAGAACGTACAGCACCTTACAGCCAGTCTGCAACACATACCACATAATCTGATAATTAAATGTAGTGATTAAACTTTCAGTGCGGGAATCGACTTTAGACGTCATAATCTGACGTTTATTGACGTCAGATTCTGACATGCAAAGTCAACACATGTAATGATTAAACTTTCAGCGTGAGGATCTACTTTAGACGTCAGAATCTGACGTCTAAAGTCTACAAATATACATGAAATTATTAAACTTTCAGTTCGGGGATCGACTTTAGACGTCAGAATCTGACGTCGATTGACGTCAGATTCTGACGTCTAAAGTCTACAAATATACATGAAATTATTAAACTTTCAGTGCGGGAATCGACTTTAGACGTCAGAATCCGACGTCGATTGACGTCAGATTCTGACGTCTAAAGTCTAAAAATATACATGAAATTATTAAACTTTCAGTGCGGGAATCGACTTTAGACGTCAGAATCTGACGTCGATTGACGTCAGATTCTGACGTCTAAAGTCTACAAATATACATGAAATTATTAAACTTTCAGTTCGAGGATGGACTTTAGACATCAGAATGTGACGTCTAAAGTCAACACATAGTGAACACATATAATACATATTATTATTAAAATTTCAGTGCGGGAACCGACTTTACACGTCACTTGAAGTGGGTGGCAAATTAACGAAAATTGTCATGTATTGGTAAAGCAGTTTCATAGACATTTTCTTTCTAAAACCCCTAGTCGTAAGGAAATGAAGTCATTTTTTAGGGATGTAAAATGATGCTTTGATGCATCGTGAGGGTTCAAAGGGTTTTTACAAGACATTTTTAGCTTGAAGCTGTGGTTCGCGTTAGCGATGGCTGCACAACTTCAAGTAAGTGACTAAAAATAGTAATCGTCCAGTGCTCCAAGGGATCTAAAGAAGTATATGGGTATGAGCCAGGAAGGCATTCATGGAACAAAGCATTGCAGTAAATACCCGTTACGTTATTATAAGTAATGCTATTATAAATATGATTATTATTTTTCATATACGTACAAACATAATACAAGATGTGTAAGTGCGTATTCCTCGGGAATAGCTCTACATGTATTCACGGAAAAGAAAAGAGTAATGTTTTGAAAATTAGTTAACAAATTTTAGTGGCCATAGCATGGGTGTTTATCAAATCTTCCATTATAAGACATGGAGGTGATTGTACAAAGTATGGTTTCACATTTTAGGTGAACATTTAAATAGATCGTTTTATCCATTCTCGATATCATTGTCACTTGTTACAAAGAAGGCACAAGATCGAATTACATAAAGTTTAACTCAGTAGTCAGCAAAATAAACCACTTGTATAGTTTATCAAAGAGTGTCAAAGATAGAAATCATTTCTGCTGTAACTATAGGCCCTATTCAAGTGATAATTGTTATCCTTGAAATATAATTGGTTGCATTCCATCTTATTTCGTTTCATTTTGATAAATCAAGACTTTGTCGAAACCCTCATTTTTCACCTGCTTGTGAAGGCTCGTGGGCAGCGTCTCTCAGGACTTTTTTCAGCAAAACCACAGTTCCAGATCCCGTAAAACTAATCATTGTAAATGGGGGTCCGACGTTCATCTTTAATTCATTCGATGCTGGTAATTGCGTCAGCAAATGAATAGGAATTGCCAAGAAGTAACGTGAAGAAAAAAAAGACATCAGCGCGCAAACCAACTGTCCATAAAGTGGTTTAATAAGCTGAGCCTGCGAAAAAGCGTGAACGCCTGCTAACCGAACGGAAAGTATGCTTATTACCAGACCTGTCAGGTATGATATGTCAGCAGCTAGCAACAGAAGTTGACCCAATGCTGTTCAAAGTCGAAGACATGGACAACAAGCCAGTTAGATATGGGCGTTTACCCAATGCTGTTTTAATGTTGGTTCATTTCCTTTGACATTAAACCAGATTTTGTTGAACATTACATGCTTGCCAGCCCTCCTACGCTGATCATTATGCCATATCGAGTGTTGCCACAAGCGCCGGGAAATTATACAAAATAATTCGATTTCTGGTTACTCTGTTAAACCACATGGATATAACACTCGAGCGCGGCAGCCAAGACAAAAATATTGGGGGGGGGGGGGGGGTGTTTGCGACATGTAAGTAACAAAAGCTTCCCACGCTGATGGCATCATTTAGATTGCCAACTCAAATGCCGGGAAAGTATACAATAGTAATCATTTGGTCAATGTACAAATGAAATGAAATGAAATGAAAAGAATGGGGTCTTAGGCCACCTTTGTGCACACATAGGCTAAACCGGGCTAGGAGAACCTCCTGAAGATAGTGAGATGAATGAGAAGACACTGCCCTCCAGACACAGAATTCGAAATTCGAGCCCTGGCGGTCTGAGGCAGTGCACGCTACCTCTCGGTCACAGAGGCTCCCCACAATATTGAATCTTTACGAGTGAGTGGGGAAGAAAGATTTTGTTTCTTTGAAACTTGAAGACCAGAGTGGGGTTCGAGCCCGTGATCTCCGACTTTCCAAGCAGGCAGATTCAACCTCTGCACCAGGGCATCCGCCTGGTCAATGTACAGCTTCCAACTCCTCGAAAGAACCGAGCTCAGCGACACAGGAAAGCCAAATAAAAATCAATGTCAGATTCATATCGTATAATCGCCATTAGGTAAACAGTTCACCAGATAGCTAAGGCGAAAAACACAAGAAAAAACAGATGTGTTTCTCATAATTGTTGAGACGATGTCACGATTTGATGAGTTGTGATTTTAGAAGTAAAGGAAGATAAGTCTATGTTCAGGTTTAATGTCACTGAGAAATCCATTGATCCCCTTCTCGCCTTTATATATTAGCAGAACAAAACTAGAAATAACGGTCAGCAGTAGGATGAACAAATGCATGTTTGCTTTGGACTACGTGTGTGCACATACTAGACCAGAAGAACCTCCTGAGGATGGTGAGATGCATCATATGATAATATCTTCCAGACACAGAATTTGACAGTCAAAACATTGTAGCCTGAAGCCGGGCAAACTACCTCTCAGCCACATAATTCACAAAATATTGGATCTTCACGAGCAGACGGGGAGGACACATTATGTTTCTTTGAAACCTAAATAAAGAGAATGACAAAATAAAACCAGATTATGGTGTGACAGACACCATAAGGTAGGGAGGGGGCTATTTATTTTGTATATAATATATCTTATAAGTGGGTCACTAATGATTTAATCAGATTAACGTAGCCCCCCTTACAATAATTTGATTAAAATCATTGGTACCTCATTTTTAATGTTCGGTGAAAATGCTCATTAATGACTGTCAAAAATATAAAATTACCCTGACTGTACTTGTTCATGGTCGTTAATAGGATGCTTGAGTGATGTTGATATCTAGCGGAGAGACAACGATATGATACAGAAGTTTTTGGCAGAATCCTATCACCCCCCCCCCCCCCCCTACTTCCCTGTTCATAAATTATGAACGTCTCGTTAACACCAACAGTCATACCAGGGCACACCCAGGCCAGTTGATATTACTAAGCAATCAAGGGTTCATGAAATCTGATAATTAATTCACTCAAATGGATATACCCCCCCCCCCCTCGTTTGACAGCTAATAGAATACATATATAGAATATACATGTTTCAATGACGCTGCTATTTTGCTATTAATAGTTGAATCTATAGTTTAAATGAAAAAGTGGATAATTTAATATGCAAATAATGAAAGGCAGATTATAGGGAAAGATTTCTTGCTGGCATTAGCTTCCCTGTAGTTTTTGGACTAGTTTTTTCTTGCATGGTAAGCATGCTAAATGTCTCTGGGCAATTGTTTGAGCATATCTCAAGATGCTAATAACGCGAGATGTTGTTCCAATGTTGTAGACGCTTACCCATCATTCAAACAAGATTGATAGTTGCCTTTTTATGAGCTACGTATTGCTTGTTGTGTCGCCTTCCTGTTGCTGACATTTCGGATTCGCAAGATAATTAGTAAGACGTGTCGAGCTCACCGTTTTGGTGTTCACTTGTCTGAGATAAATAAGACGCTATAAATATCAACTGAGGTAACATCCCAGCAAACCAAAGACGTTGGATCAATGTTGATTTACGTTGGTCCAACGTAGTAGATAAAAAATGGGACATCCGCACAATGCTGTTTCAATGTTGGGCCAGCATTGAAACAGCATCGGGTGAATGGTACAGGGTAGTGGGTGTGATTAGGCGATTTCAGGACCAATGTCACAATCCTTGATGACCGTATGGTGATCTTAAGGTTCGACACTCATGTTTTCTCCAATGATCATGATAATGAATACGCTCAGAAAGTTGAAAAAAATTGTTCAATGTTTTTAATAAATAACCAAATGCTTGCCATACCTAATATCGGATTTGCATGTGAAATTAATTAAATCGCGGATATTTCCATAACTATGGAGAGAATTGTGATTCGACGCAAATGACAGAATCGAAATTAAATGTAATTATAGTTTAATGATGTATTATGACATAGTTCAAAACAAATCACAGCTATCATGTTCAACGGGAATATTCAACAATATTCAACAAACCGCCATGTTATCAGTGTTCACTCGATGGTGAGTAAGTGTGGTCCGTCCGTCATACACACGTGTGCCCGACTACATTTAGATGACGGAATCCAAGATGGTGGCCATTAGACAGACAGAATACCTACCAATATGCCAGAAACACACAAGGAAATCTGCATCGTTTTTTAATACCTTTCTGGTGGCTGAGTGATTTTGACAAATGGATGGTCATTTTGCTTACCTATAAATCATATGACAGGCTGGCGTGGACATATTATACTAGAGTCTCACGTGGAGATATAAATATATCATTAGCCTACATGTAGGGCTATTACATAAGGCTGTGTTTTTGTAAAGGGCACCTATAAATATAAAATGCTGGCGTTATTTAGTTAGGCATGATATGGGTTTTTTCTTATTTGGTGCTGATGTTTATCCACAGTAGCCAATGAACATGTAATCATGGTAAATTTAAACATGCATTAGGCCTACACCCAGCCTTATTTTTATTCAATTGTTAATAAATATACTAACAGTGACACAGCTT
Organism: Flabesymbios commensalis; assembly: GCA_964017125.1. Taxonomy (NCBI): domain Eukaryota; kingdom Metazoa; phylum Annelida; class Polychaeta; order Terebellida; family Flabelligeridae; genus Flabesymbios; species Flabesymbios commensalis. The sequence goes on from OZ024910.1 coordinate 20,552,437, forward strand.
TTGTTTTATAGGCTTTGTGGGTATTCAAGATTCTCACAATTTTCTTATATCTGGCTACAAACGCTTTCTGTTATATTGTGTCATCACACAAAAAGGGGTGCTAAATTCCCTTCAGATATGGCCAGTATTGAATGATCTTTTCCATTCTTCATTAATTACATGATCTTTAGCGAATTTTATCTCAATCCACAGATGTTTTAAAAGTGGCACATTGTGAAATATTCCAGTGCTTCTATATGATGGGATACGTCGCTGCCAGGGATCAAACATTTTTCTGTCACAGTTGAATTGTTGCTTATATGCTACGAAGTTACTCTATCATCAAATAATTTTGAAGAAATTGTGAATGATCAGTCGACGAATCATTGTAAATGAACAAGAGCTCATCGTATTTTACTGGTTTTGAAACTAAATGCGGCTAAACTTCTCAACTTGGTCAGCAGAAAAAGGTTTTACTTGCGTTATTGCACAGCAATATATCAAACTCCATATGATTTCGCTGACAAACACGTTGCAGACAAATGGCAATAAATGATCTAAATGTAGGAGAGAGCTGTGAGAAACTGCTCAGATAATTTAGTAACAAATGTTTTCTATAAAGAATTTAAAAAAATTCTGTGAGATATCAAATAAAAATCTCGCAACAAAGATACTTCAAAAAAATACTTCGAACCTAAATCACCTTCTTCTAACTGCCTTCTTGTTGTATCGAAAAATAGAACTGCGGGTTTGCACAGCATTTTATTGAAAGTCTTGAAAAAATGTGGCAGTTTTTTTTTCATAAAACGTCTGATCATTTAATAACTTGATATAATTTAAGACATTAAAAAAAGAATTTGAAATTATTTTTCCGTAGTGTCTTCGATTAGCACAATCCTAACAAAATATATAGACATAGGGCCATGTGGCATATTTTTTATCGATCTATAAATATTTCAGAAAGAGTTATGCACATTTCTTGTTTGATCATGATATGAATTGAAATTGCCATTTTGTTTGATTTATCACTACCATCATGGCTTTAATCATCGCGATCCTCTATACTAATATATATTTAATGATGACACTGTCATGTCGCTCGTACCTGAAACCATATGATGAAGATATAAATCAACGATTTATCTCCGTTCCAGAACATGCTAGATGTTACCATCATGTCGGGCTGCATAATTGACTCCCTTATGCCAATTGTGATAACTATCAATATATCTTCATTTCTGCAAAAGTCATAGACTGCTCTGTCCTGATCTCCCTGCTGGTAACTTTTTTGTTGATTGGTCGAAAATGATATCAATTTATTGTTTGACATTGCCCAAATGGCGTTCATCCCATTATTATGACTATAGTGAGAGAACTGAACAAAAATAAAAACACAATTGCTCCCTCATATATTTTTAAGATTTAATCATTAAAAATGTTCCTTGGCGGCCATTTTGAATTTTTGTATGTGTTCAATATCACACGAGCTCCCTTTATAAATATGGTTCAATACCAAACCCGTCAGGGGGGTGCAATTATGGTACGAGGGAGCTGTGTCACAGAAGCACCGCTTTCAGAATGTGTACAGCGGTACAGACAGCATCTCCGCTATAATGAGTCATATGTGCAGGTGCAAATCTAAATAAAACAACAATTATTGTAAATGTTAACAAGTCTGGCTTGAAATATCAATTACAATATCAATATCAATTACATAAAAGAACTCTTTGCAGTCTGAGTTTAAGATTGAGGTCTTCATCCACCACAATCCCTAAATTCTCCACTTGTAGTGGATGGCGATCACTTGATGTGGTTAACAAACTAAAAAAAGTGTTAAAACAGTTTCACGAAGATCTACGTTCTAAAACCCTGAAGAAATTGAATAATTTTTAAATATAGCAACAGTATGCTTTGAGGGTTCATGATGGTTTAACCCTTTGAAGCCTGAATTTACCATTGTCATCTTCATCCACTACAAGCCGCGAATTGCTGTCGCAATTCTTGACTTGTAGTGAATAAAGATGATTTGATGCGGGTGAAAAAGTGTAGAAAATTGCCATGTATTGGTAAACCAGCTTTATGAGGATTTTCGTTCTGAAACCCTTTGTTGTAGGAAAATCAAGTCGTTTTCAAGGATGTAAAATGATGCTTTAATGCATCGTGAGGGCTTAAAGGGTTAAAAGGTTAATTCATATAGATTGTAAACATGATTAATAATGAGAAGGAGAAAGGTTGGATTTGCTAAACCTGTTGATATCATCCTAATTAAATTTTCGCCTCCATGTTGCTCCGTTTTTGGCAATGGTAAAATTTTATCATTTTCGCGCTCGCATATCGCGCTCGCGTTCGCGATGTGTGTTCTACGCTTTATGTGATTTTAAAAATAGCATATGTTTGATACAAGGTGTACCAGCATAATATGCGCTAGAATGCATCGGATATTCAAATGTTGTTACGTTGGAAGACAATAGACGAAAAACAAGAAGAAAAAGGGCTAATTATAATAATTATAGTAATAATTATTGATTAAACTTTAACTGGACAGTTGTCATTTTATTCTACCTGTCTTTAAAAAAAGTAAAATTGCGAGACGGCAAACTTCAGCGCAGGCTATATTATTTGTGTGCAATCAAAAAATAAAAAGTAATAAAAACCGTTCGCTAGTCACGAGCAAGGATAAAATTTTGCTCAGAAAAGACAAAACGCGGTCACTGCTTAGGTTACTTTTGCGCTATTTGGCTTGGCACAGCATGATTGTCTTGCCCAAGCCTTAGAGATACACGTTTGCGATCAACAACAGCATCAGAAAATGCGAAGACATCGAACCAATGTTGTATTAATGTTGGGTCAGCGTCGTGGACAATGACCCAACAATAAAACAACATTGGTTGAATGTGCCGCGTTTGCTGGGTGTCCTCCTGTGCCGGTGACCTGAACCTGACCCCGCCTTGTGTGAAATGATAACACCAATTACCCGCAGCGACACCTCGCTCTGATGCTAATAATCCGCAGTGTGTAGAGTCACCAGGGATCATCCATAGGGATCATCTGTGGTGTCATCTTCACAGGTTATAATCACCAACATTTTTTCGCGAAAAAAACACGAAAAACGTCGCTTTTGTCATAATTTTGTCCAAAATGGAAAAAACATTCACATCTAGAAAAGTCAAGGACTACATTTTTTATTTTATATTAATTAAAAAAAGCAAAAATAAATTGCAAAACCATCTTAATGTGTGTTAATAATTTAGTCAATTTTAAATTATAAAGAACTATTCATTTTCTAAAATGTTCAATTAATTTCAAGAATTTTCAAATTATTTATAATATAATTATATAAAATATAAAAATAACAGTATTTAATTTTTTTTATATGTAGGCCTACAAAGGCCGTATGTAGGTAAGCAGCGTGTTCGGACTGAACACTAAACCAACATTGACAAAGGTATTTGAGTACATTGTTAGTTAGACATAGTATCCGTCTGTCATAAGTGACACCGAAAGTAGGCTATAGTTATGTCAGAACAGTGCGATACAAGTTCAGGTGGGTTGAAAATTCAATCACTTAGCACTTAAAGGGACAATCCCAAGCTAAAATCATTAAAAAAATCGGTGATTTTATTTTGGCTTCTTAATCTGACCATATGATGTAAACAAGTCCATAGACTAGAGCTGCAATTTTGTTTAATTTTTGTGCTGCGTTTTTATCAGTTAGGCTAGATATAGAGACGAAATTCCTGATTTCTTATTTTGGACAACCATGTCAAAAATAAGAAATATATATCTAGCCTAACTGATAAATGCGCAGCACAAAAATTAAAAAAAAATTGCAATTCTAGTCTATGGACATGTTTAGGCCTACATCATATGGTCATATTAAGAAGCCAAAATAAAATCACCGGTTTTTTATGATTTTAGCCTGGGACTGTCTTTTTAATTTATGTTTAATATATACCTTGAAAACATTCATTAAGATTGCTGTGATTACGTGCATCCGGTTTTGTGCCACACTTGCATACTCAAACGTCCACAGAGGGTTGTTTCTTGCTGTTATCACTGGATAACCTATCGCTCATAATATTCGCTCCTCTAGCGGCATGTGTTTCTATGCTAGACCAGCATTAAACCAGCATACTCCAAAATTGGTTCATAGAATTATGTTTACTGGGAGCTCTTCCACCAGGAAAATTAAAATTGTAATGCTCTGGGTCAACTCTATTACTTGTTCAAAATATAAAATTGATCCATCAATGGAAAGTGGTCTTATAACCATGACAAACATTTGCAGTTCTTGCAGTATAGAAAAATACGGGACAGACATATCAACTATGCCGTCTGCAGTACCTTTTTTATATTCAGATAATGAGTGCAGCAGTCCAAAGCGGATCTAGGTGAGAAGGGCATAGGATGACAAGCTTCCAGAGCACCTTAACCCCTACAGCGCGGCGATCGACTTTAGTCGTCGGAATCTGACGTCTGTAGACGTCAGATTCTGACGACTAAAGTCGATCCCCGCACTGTAAGATTAAAAATATTTATACTGGTCGTAGACGCATAACATAGGTATTCAAATGAATCGGGAAGAGCTAACTGAGACAGATATGATGATTTCAAATAGAAAAAATCCTTTTGTTCTCCAAGGTTTTTTTTTAAATCAGCGCTTTAAGGGTTAACCCTTACACTGCTATGCCCGTATATATACATACATTTTTCAAGCCAAATTCAAACCTCATAAAATGTCAATAAAAATCATAACATTGTTTGAGATAGATGCTCAGTTCATGGAGTAATTCATCTCATGAGATGTTTATCTTTCATAAATAAACATATTTTTCGTCATTCGAGGCGGGAAATTGCGTTAGCAATTCCAGGTTCAAATAAAAAAAAAGTGGAAATAAACAATTCAGCAGGACAAGGGTTAACAGTTGGCGGACCAATGTCATCTGTGTAATGTTGAACCAGTGTCGTAAACATTGAAAGAACTTAAGAACATTCGGCCAGCAGTGTCCTGAAAGTACGATCGTGTAGATGTCACAGACACTGTCATTCAAAATAATGTGAAAAACAAATATGTGAATAAGCAGAAAAACATAAGGAGAGATTATTTCTGGAATAACCCGATATGCCTCATACTTAAAACGGGGGATGAGTTCTAGCGTGCCAAGCCAAAAGGCAGTAACTGCTTACTTTTCAAGTAAGAAGTTACTGCCTTTTTGTCTTTGCAGATCAGATGACTTGTTGTGAGTGCCACATGGAGATGGCCATGCAGAAAGCGACGTAAAACAATATCCTTATATATATGCCACATGGAGATGGAGGATGCACTGTGATCAGGGCTTCTGGCTACTCCACATGAGAATTCATCATGCATCATGAGCTGATTATATTGTTGTTATTGTTTTAGAGAACCTTCACAAGCGATCTTGTCGCGATCACCCTACATTAACAATTTAAACACTTTTGTTGGGGGGGGGGGGGCTAGACAACAATAACTTTTTAATATTGACCAAAATGTATTAAATGAGCAAGCAGATCGCTCACATTCTTAAGAAACCATTGTGTATTATAATGTGTCTAGTATAAAACACGAGGTTAATATTTATTTTTTATCCATTTCTTGTGAAGTAATATTGTGACACAACAAGCAAGATACAAAGCTAAGCGGGTGAACAATAACATTATATAACTTTCGGTATAAGGTTTAGTAGCCACCCAATCAGAATATACTTCAATCTATGTTCTTGATATTGAAGTGGCTAGTGCATAATCAACTGATCAAGGCATACTCACCTTTATTTTGTTACGAGCACTACATGTATGAGCTGCTACAGTACATGACCTATCTAGAGCCAAGGAGCGCAAAATGAAACTGTCTCATATTTTCGGTCAGTCCGGGGGTGTTGTTATTCTGCCAGACACTGCCCACGTTTTTTTTTACATGGATTGTTACCAAAAGACAAGAGATTCTCGCCTAATGCTGGCTTAATGTTTGAAAGCTTAATGGGCCAGCGTCGCAGACATTGGCCCAACATTAAGCCAGCAATGAGGCAAGGTGCTTTGTTTGCCGATGCCCTGCAGCTGTGCGACTCATTTACTGTTTCACCCATTGCACGATCTATAAACGATACACAAGGATATTGCAAAAACCTTGTGACATGAAAGTAGCCATTTTCCCGAGCCTGACTATTATCAGACAATTCTCTTTATGGACCCTTTATCTACACAGCAAGATGATTTATACTGCAGCAAAATGCAAGCAGCAGTAACGGCTTGTTTGAAAAGTAACCACTGACTGCTGATTGTCTAGGCTGACACTATTTTTGTGATTATCACGATTATGTGAAAGACAAAATTTGACAATCGGAAAACAACAGTCACCACAACCCTTATTTATACAAATGTTCATCAAATATAAAACGAGTAAATTAAATGATAGATGCTACTGCAAAGGCTTTCCACAATTAGCCATCGGTAACACGCTGGAAGTCAGACCAAACGGTTTGAAGTCAGGACCGCGCGATCCAGTTCGGTGAAATTTCGCTAACTAGCATGTTAATTATTTCACAGGATGTGTCTCGGACCAGTTTAGACTATTCAGTCTACAAAAGTTAGGATGAATAATGTAGGCCCCTATGTCAACTATAACCAGTATGACCGATTTCTATTGGAAACTTTGCGGCGTCTGTTTTGCAGTATTAGTGACAGTTCATTACCATGATCACTGACACGACTACCGGTTTAAGAAGAAATATTCTGGTATACCGCTGTACAAAGTCAAAAGGCAGTATCTGATCACCTGTAAAGTAAGCAGATATTGCCTATTCTCTTTGCACGGCAATGTGGTGGTCAGCACTATCGCGTGTCACGCCAGATCTCAGGAGCCCGGGTCCGCTCTTGGTATTCAGGTAGCAAAAAACATAATGTATCTTCTCCTCCGCATACTCGTAACGATTCAATGTTGTGCGGTGACTTCGTTACCGAGAGGTGGCGTGCTTGGTCGCAGACAGCAAAGGTTCAAATTTTCGAATACCGTGACTCGGAGGCAGTGTCATATGATATATCTCACCATCGTCCGATGGTTATCCCGACGTTCGTTCGTTCGTTCGTTCATTCATTGATTCATTGAACAATGTTGATACCTATGCATAATTCGTCTACATGGTTTGCCTTTTAACACACGAGCAGCAAAAGTATAATGTTTTCAAAAAAGATAATATAAACTCTGCAACAATGTGTATTTTAGAAAGAAATAATCCTATTGGTAAAGGTACGATAGGTCAAATTTTATCCGCAAAAACGTTTTGTGTGCAAAACGCATTATTCATGTTATTGAGGATAACACTAATTTAAAAAAAACACGTTTTGTACTTTCAAAATGCAACTATTCCATTGAAAGAGGACTCAAATGCAGAAATATTGCCCCAACCGCACCCTCTTCGAGAGGGCAGACTAACTGCCTCAGGTGGGCCTTGTACCTGCGCCGTTGCTCTTTTCTTATGGAATGGCGGTACAGAAGCCACTATTTGCCAGTGTGTTGTTCCTGGCATATCAAAACATGATTATTGTAGCTTATTCAATGTCAGATTTGTACTCACCGTGTTTCGGTGCATCAGAGCATCTTCTGAGTTGCTGGACATTCTGTTGTAGACCACGAGGCTCTCCCACATTAAGTTGACCACGGCGGTGAAGAGGAATGATAAGAACAGCTGAACGTGCAGGCGGATCCTATGCTGCCTTCTCAGAGATCTGAAAACACGGTAAGCAATTTTAACCCTTAAAGCGCTGAATATTTTTATAAAAAACTTTGAGGCCAAAGGGTTTTTTTTCAATTTGCAATTATCATAAATGCCTTCGTTAGCTCTTTCTGATTCATTTGAATACCTATGTTATGGGTCTACGACCATTAGAAATATTTTTACTCTAACAGCGCGGGAATTGACTTTAGTCGTCAGAATCTGACGTCTGTAGTCGATCCCCGCACTGTAAAAGTAAAAAATATTTATAATTGCCGTAGACCCATAACATAGGTATTCAAATCAACCGGGAAGACATAACTAAGACGGTTATGATGATTTCAAATCGAAAAAAACACTTTGGCCTCCAAAGTTTTCATAAAAAAATTCAGTGCTTTAATGGTTAATCTCCCTCGGCTCATAAAAGCGACACATTACATAATTGCACTAAAAATCATTCAGCTAAAAATGGTATAATCCATCAAAATGAGGAGGTTCATGGTTAGAATTTGATATATTATACTCTGGTATTTTATACAATCGGGACATTTCCCTTCGTTTGATGTTTGGAATTGCGCCAGCGACTCACATCCCAAGGCAACGAAAAATGATATCAAAAACATCGATTCTATAAGAGTTAAACCATCGACTAGTATTATTTTCATCCTTTTTCCCAACATTAAAAACATTTATACAGTGTTAAAGTGTCTCAGATCATGCTAATTTTAAAAACTTTGACACTTCTAAATAATATTTATTTTGATTTTACTCGTTTTAACGTTGGATACTATAACTCGTGAAGTAAGATCAGCATTGCAATGATTTTCGAGATAAAAATATCTTCGTGATGAAAAAGGAAATTAATCCCTTTTGTCTCTGATACCTTCTATTGTTAGGACAAGTGCATGCCTGTACATTGTAATGCCAATGCAATTGGCATAATTAGAACAAGAGGCAGCTGTAGGGTTCTGCAAGGGATGATATTATGCAAACGCGGATTAATAGCAATTGCCAGAAGTCTAATTTGAAAGAAAGTCGAGAAAATCTACCTCTGTGAAAACACAACAGTAATATAATCAGACCTACCTTGTGCACATAAAGATAAAGACTGCTGGTATAAGCAGAACCAGGCTGGCCACGCTACACGATATGCTGACGTACACCTCCGTCTTAAATTGCTGGAAAAACACAAACAAACATTCAGATTATTTAGACTGGAATTTACTCGGAAAACAATACACCTCGTCCCATGTTGCTTTACTGTTGGGCCAACGTCGCAGACGGTGGCCAACAGTAAAACAACATGTGGTCGACGTATATGCTGCATTTTAGAGAGCATGTTACATTTCAGAGTGAAATAGGACAGTGTGATCCGTACAAAATAAACAATTCTGCATACATAATAGTCGGACACCGCTCACCGCATTTCGTTAACACGGATGGTTCTTCTTCTATATGTTTATCTCACTGTTTTACGTTGTTTTCTTCTAGCTCACACTGTGGTCACAGCATTTTTCAGAATAGATAAAAATGTGATCTGAATTTTGAGACAGATGGAGGAAATTGCGTATTCTGTAGTGTTGATCATGCCGCCAACGTGTCATCTCTTGTGATGACCGACATCAATATTGGATAAGGAGTGGCATCAAAAGCTTTTTATCCCTTATCCCGGTGATAACGTAACTAATCGTAGAGGGATATATAAAGAGAATGAAGTACCTACTTCAGCTGACAGTTCCCTTGCTATGCAGGTCATGACTCAACAGGTGGTAGATTGAATGACAACAAAATCCCGCTATATATTTACATGCTGTATAACCGATTACCTCTTGACATCTTGTATTCGTTTGAAGCTGGCATTCCTCGCGCAATTGCCAACTTCAAACGAATACAAAAATACACCCAGACATCAAAAATGAACGAACTCTAATAGTTTACAATATTTGCTCTCTATTCAGCACATCACAACCAATATGTTTGTTGTGAAAACATGGTGCACATTGAGAGGGTTAGCATTGGATAAAATGACTATATATATATGGTAATTGTATTATGTGTTTTCACCGTCACCTCATAATAATAGCATGCGTTATTTCCATAATAATATCAGATAATCTTACTATTCAATACACACCGACGCTAATCGTATTCCGATGAGTAACGTATAAATACCAAATTATCAGTCTGATCACGGGCATGCGATGTGGTGAGTGTCCATCAGCTTTAAATAAATCAAATAATAAGTGAATCACACGCATATGACTAGTCACACTCATACATGGATGGGTGTCGCATCATTATAGAAAGATCCCAGCTAGACCGTCATGATTGTTTGTCTAGTCTAATTCAAGTGCATCCATTTATAAATAATTAATAATTATTTCACTCAATTAAAAATATCTTCGCAATGTTACTTTGCTAGAAAAAGGACCTAACAAACAATGTTATTTTTTCTCAGCCAAAAAGGGAAGTGAAGCCCTAAAAATTTCCAGCATAAACCAATCACTTCTGTTAGTCCTTAACCTTTTCACCGCGGGTGGCGCCGATAGGCGACCACCTGGCAGACCGCGGATGTCGCCTTTTGGCGACATCAATAATTACTGTTTTTAATTAAAAAAATAATTAATTCAGCGCTCAGGCATTTTATGACGTTGCAATTCAGCGATGAAAGGGTTATAGTGCTCTGTTTTTCCCTTCATTGCTGGAATTGCTGACGCAATTTCTTGCATAAAATGAATGGAAATCCTCTCAGCCGTTTGATGCTAGATTTGCCAATATTATTAGCAAACTAAACAAAGTAATCAGGTTTTAAAACGTACAGCTCTGTGTTTCATGTGTTAACTCTAACACCGCTGAGCACGAACAGAGTCAGTTTTAATTTGTTTATTATCCGTTTAAATCACAGTTCTTGCGAGCGGAATGTGTGCTTAAGCATCAACATTTGTACATTTGTGGTCCGAAATTGAACAAATATGAGTAATTTTCACCCACTTGTAAGTTGTGGGTCGCTGTAGCGAGACACGATTTCAAGAGGGTGAAAATTTAAATTATTTGATTTATCGGTTTATGTGAATAAACACAACGTACTTTACCCCTTGACGTTGAAAAGGTGTATTAGTGACATTTTAAAGAAGCAGATGCACCCATTAGATTCCAGGGCATTGAAGCTTCTGCTCACATCTCGAAAATAATAATAAATAAAAATACCTGGATTTTAGCGTGACGGAATAAAGTAGGCATATCTACACCGGTGAACATAAATATTGATACTCATTTATCTTGTGTCTCTTATAATCATTTGATGTCGGGCTTCAGTAGCAAAAATGATATTTAAAAAGGTAATTAAAACGATATGCGTAATATATCATCACATAAAATAAAAAAGATGCATGCATGCTCATTTTTGTTCTTTTGTTGAACATTTACTGCCATGTGTACCATTTTTTGTGCTTTTAATTATCCAGTTATCGTTCTGTGTGCTGGTGTTGTTCTCGTCACCTCAAGAAATGAGCACCACGCCTGTGATTGAGCAGGCTTCCACAAATAATACACTTTGGCCGTTATGTCAGGTGCGGGATCAGCGATAATATCACCTAATCATGGGACACGTCAGCCGGTGAAAGCAAAGGCGCCCATCCATCTCCCTCTATAATACTAAGGAAGTTACATGGAACCTCCTTGATATTACGCAGAAGGGTGTGCTGGCGGGCAAAAGCAGAAGTGGTGACAGCTGACTTTCAGAGTGAGCAGTTACTTCATATTTCCTTTTCAGAGCAATATGGGTATGTGTACAAACTTTATAATTAAAGTATTTTACAGATTCCAGAATCATTCAACCTTTCGAATTTTGCGTGATTCATGGTAAATAATAACACTGCTCAGAAAATGTGACAATGGAGAATAAAGGCTTAACCCTTTAACCGACAAAGTATGCAATCTGAATTTTCACCCACTTCAAGCTGTGTCTCGCTGACGCGATCCACAACTGCAAGTGAGTGAAAATTATTCAGATTTGACAAAATGCGGGTCATCTGTTTTCAAATATTGCTGATTGATGTCACATTTTATCTTTAACATGTTTAAAAGGTGGTACTTAATGTGATAATAAAAAATGAAAACCCGAATATATGCGACACTGGCGGTTAAAGGTTTTAAAAACTCTGGCAGACGATATCTTACTTCAGGTTCTACCTCGGTCACAAAGATTCGTACGACCAATAGATTCGTACACAATTGTATCTGCTAATCTTTTAGCGTTCGTACGGCGTCATATAAGTTCCCAAAACCTTTTTATGAAATTGACAAAGTCACCGTTTGATTAGTATAACCACCTCACTGTCGCCTCACGGCCACCTTTATACTCACACCTGGCGGTGTGGGCACGATCGCTGTACGACTGTCTACATTAGTACGGCATTCGTAAAAGCACCAGGAGAGGTTCGTTATAACAATTTCTATCCCGTAACAGCCCATACAATCGCAGGACGGACGATTTCGGGAGCATTTATTGTTATATGCGGCCTTCTGAAGGCGGTCGTAAGAAAAATGTAATTCGTATCCTGTTCTTAGACCCGTAACCAGGTTTTGGACAGCGTACGTCTCAAGAAAGCCCCTCATCGTAGCGTGGACGTACGATCACCTTAGAAACACAGTTAGAACTACATGTAAGTACGATGTACGTTGTTCTTATGGAGCTAATGTGTGAACGACGTACAAATTCTCAGTTCCTAAAATATTTGGCGTTCTTGAACATTCGTGCAACATGCATGCGACAACCTATGCTCTTTACAGCCAGCATACGAACTAAATCACAAAATATTCTCAAGTGTGTCTCAAGCTGCTCTTGCGAATTAATAACGACAACCCTACCAGCCTCGCGAGAAGGTTGCGAGCATCGTACGGGTGCTTTTGGAACACTCTAAAAACTAAGTACGATGTTCGCAGATTTGTGTTTGCCAAAGCCAAATAATGACTCGTCAAGCTGTTCTTACGGAACTCTTAGTAGCTCTCAGGGTGTTCCGAAAGTGATAGCACATCCAGCCTACTACGAAGAATTTTTGAAACGTTTTTGAAACGTTCTTAGACCTATACAAGACTTGTCTACGAACCCAAGAACAAGATACGAACGTCTTATTCTTACGGCTGCCTTCCCCAAATCATTGATACGGTGTTCCCCAGCAAACACAAGACATTTGTATAACATTTGTACAACGTCGGCCCAACGTCTTCGACGTTGGTCCAACATTGTACAAAAGTTATACAAATGTTTTGTACTTGCTGGGTCATACTGGTCAATGTGACAGGGGGTTTACTTACCTCTATGTCCAGGCAAGTGGTGTAGTCTGTCCACTCTAGACCAGTGTTGTTACTGCGGAACCAGGTGCCGTTCTCACCACATGATTTACTGGCATAATCTGCAGAAAAAAGGTCAATATAAACGCTCAGAAAGTCCTACTATACATAAATCAGAGTAAAATCTGGATAATGCCAAATTTTAGTTCAGTCAGATTCTAATCCCTAATGTGTGAATTTTTGGTTGTATTTATATAAGAACTAATTAGTACTAACATGATTTCCCATAGCTTAAATCCTACAACAACTAGTGGCCAAATACTTGAATAATAGTAGGTCTAATTTTCTATATGTTCAAAATAACATAGGAAATTACAGTTGTAGATATGTAATTATATGTGGTTACTACACTAAACCAATTGAAACCAGTAATAAAGATAATTTACTTGTGAGTACATACGTGTAGTATTACATAGAAAGAATTTTAAGAGCACTTCGGTATTGTGCTTTAGCCTTAGCTTCAAGTGGGTGGACATAATTCAGATTTCTCAAACTGGAGCCAAGTATCCCCCTGAGATGTATTTAAACTGCATATTATTCTATTTTGAGTGTTAATGAAATGTTCCGAACATTTTTTTATTTTAGACACGTAAATAGTTAAGGAGTTTGTATTAACTTGTGTACCACTGCAAAATGCTAAATCCCTCCTCAAACAATCTGCTCTGCATAATAGATTGAATAACCAAAAACACAAAACATTTGTAAAACATGTATACAACGTTGGCCCAACGTCTTCGACGCTGGCCCAACATTGTATAAATGTTATGCATATGTTTTGTATTTGCTGGGTAGAGTAAGCAGCTTTTGACTGAGAGCAGATCCAAAAGGCATTAACTGGTTACTAGTAAGCAGTTGTCTGCACGGCAGTATTAGGCCATATTCTGTGAAACTCAAGACCTTGACCTCCTTTGTTTTCACCGAGTTGGCTAATACAATGAAGTATAGGGGAGGGGATCTTATATTACATTATTTTCACCGAGTGACGTCACTGCGTTTCACAGAATTAAGTATGGGGGAGGGGCTGTTATATAACTTTGTTTCCACCGAGTGACGTCACTGCGTTTCACAGAATTGAAACTAATAAATACTGGCGTACCATTGTGGAGTGCATGAGGGATGTAATCAGGACATGGATTCCGGACCACCTCTCCCGATCCAGTATCGGCCCAGCAGGAGAACCCATCCCACGTCATGGGACACTGATCCCGGCTGGCATTGCTAGTTCTCGGCTTCTGCTGCAGGTGGCAGCATTGAGCGGCCTCTTCACAACAAGCCATCCACCTGTCGCACTCCTTGCCCCTCAGCGTCCTGCACACCCTGGTGACGTCACTTTTGTTCGTGACAGAGGCCGTAATCAGTGAATAGTGCCCTGTCGTTTGGTTCATCTCCTTCAGCCATTGGCCCCTGGCTCTGAGGGGTCGGGTGTCCCTGAACAGGTAGGCGTAGCACTGTGCGCACGCCTTCCTGGTGAACACCTGGACATCCCAGTACCCGTCCCGATCCCGACAAGTGCCCTCTACAGCCGCCGTGTCACATCTCACCTCGCTCAGCACCATCTGCAACAAAATGTCACATCTAGGGATTAGCCTCTCAGTCACAGAATGAGTAGCTGTCATGTGTGTGCCACTGTACCATGTACGCAGCTTATCTTAAAGGTGATCTATCACCCCTATATAGTATGAATAATTTTGTGACAAATAATTAAAGTTGCCACAAGATGGGGAGCAAGTGTTTCCTTATATGGGGTGATTGGCTATCATGTGACCCTCTGAGGGGGGGGTCACATGATAGCCAATCACCACCATATATGGGGTGATTGGCTATCATGTGACCCTCTGAGAGGGTCACATGATAGCCAATCACCCCATATAAGGACACAATTATTCATAACATATAAGGGGTGACAGAACACCTTTAAAGCTATATTTTCACGTAAAAAATTTGGATACAATATTACACCTAAAGCTTTAATGTCATAATGTTGGGAGCTAAATGAAAACACTTTCATCACCTGTAATTTATACAATATGAATAAAAAGGTGTGATGAACATCCGCCATATCAAAATGACATGTTCCATTATAAGATGACGATATTTCTAGCTGAAATATTTGACTGATTTGACTTTTAGTTGTCATTATATTTACCTATTATCGTCCACCAATTAACGAGGTTTTTTATAGATTTACAGGCTTATGCACGGACAGATATGTTTTTTGTAAATGGTTCCGATCTAGAATATACTAAAAACTTTAGATCGATCCTCGCACTGAAAGAATAAAACATGTATAATGGCCATATACCCATACTATACGTATTCAAATGAAGTGACATTTATGATGATTTCAAATCGAAAAAACCTTTGGCCTCCATGTTTTATACACAAATATTTCAGCGTTGTAATGGTAATGCTTGTTACGGAGCTACAATTATACACCACCTTACCAGCCCTGCATCGCTCACTCAGTATACAATAGCACTGCTACCTCGGATAGATTGACTGATATATCCGTTGTTCTTTTGATTCTGAGGCGTGGTATGGCCCATTAACGAAAACCAACTGACAAATTCATTTTACATATTTTTTTCAAAATTCAGGATGGCCTATAAGATGATCACCAGAGTCATGCTCTTAAACCAATGAGTCTAGTTCTTGAACTACTGACCCAATTCAGATGATATTGGGGTCGATTGTTACAGTGAGTGAGTGCTAGTTAGTAAACATTGCTCTTAGTACATCTTTGCTTTGGATCATTCTACAAAATCAAAATGCTTCAGATGAATAATTAAAGTAATCTTAAATCGTATTTGTCCATTAATAGCGTGGTACGTATGATCATGCTAATAGATATTTGTACACTCTCGAAATAAATATTACAACTTATATTTATAGAGGGTAACAAAAAGGAAATGTTTCGCATTTCACCAAGTTCCAATGTGCATTAGGTATGCACAGCACATTTGTATGGTCCTATGTTTATATACACCTCCTTACACCTCATCAAAATCTGGAATTGAGTATATGTTACGATGCTGCACTGTTTACATCGCTGTCAGTATGCATTACATCATTGTTTTAGAAAGCACGGAAAAGCTTGTTATGTTGTGGGTGAGACAAACAAGCTTGAAGCAAGGAAAATGAGTATCAAGGAGCTCAAAAACTACAAAAATAAATGTTTGGCCAATGGATAGATGTCCAACTAACTAGGATTACATACCAAGTAATGGGCTAGTTTCAGCCGAGCCAGGTGCTTTCACCTGCTTTCTCAGCCAGTAACCTGGTAACCACGTGGAATAAATACCCGCAGGGTTCAGGTGACTCTTCCTGTTTTCCCATTCACCCGGAACAGATACATATCCGGTTCTGGTGCCAGTGGTCATCTTAGACTTTCTCATTACAGCCATACTGCAGCTTACTAGACGCGTATCGCCGTGGGTGGTGATCTCGCATGGCTGTTTTCAATTTGCTAATCTTGTCTTACTCGGATATCAAATAGTTTCTAACGGCCACACACATTATTTCCACCGATGATTGTATTTATAACATGATCCCAGCAAACACAACACATCTACCGCGATCCACAACTTCAAGTGAGTAAAAGTAAGACGTTGGGCCGACGTTGTACAAATGTTATACAAATGTTTTGTGTTTTCTGGGATTACCTTAAAGGTGATCTATCACTCCTTATATAGTATGAATAATTTTGTGACAAATAAATCAAAGTTGCCACAAGATGGGACACAAGTGTTTCCTTATATGCCATGTGACCCTCTGAGAGGGTCACATGATAGCCAATCACCCCCATGGTCACATGATAGCCAATCACCCCCATATATGGGGTGATTGGCTATCATGTGACCCTCTCAGAGGGTCGCATGATAGCCGATCACCCTATATAAGGACATAATTATTCATACCATATAAGGGGTGATAACTAGATAACCTTTAACGTTGTGTTATAGTCTAATGCTGGCCCCCATGTCCAAGTCCACGGTGGCAGATTATGCCTTGTTTTATTCTAACATGTGAAGGCAAACACCAGTAACTAATTACTTGAAATATGAACAGTTACTGCTGCTTGCCTTTAGAAGACAGCATTGTATTCCTGTGTTTGAGTCATCTCAATTAATTGTATATTTACTTTTACATTGGTTTTCTCATGTTAGCTTGGCGTTAAGGTACATGTATCATAATATTCAACGTCTTAAACGGAACATAACCTGATGATAATGCATGTATATTTAAGAAATCAGAAGAAATTAAGAAATTTGTGGACATTATACGAAGTCTAGAATTCTATTACAAAAACAATTTCGCGAGATTCTTAAATTCGCGAATTTGTCCTCCCCGCGAATTTCGCGAAAATTGAAACCTCGCGAATATTACCAGATCTACAGTAATTACATAAATAAAAAAGATGATATATAATATTGTATTATTTATGAAAGTACCAAGAATCAGAAAATTTCATCTATCTACACTGAACAACTCTAGAATAAAACCACGTACTGCGAGAAGTGTACCATCTATCCGGCGGTGTATTTTCATTTGCTAATAGACTGTCGCGACATAATCTATTCTGGAGTGGAAGGTTTTTGCCCGCATGCCTGGAGGTGCTAAGCCATCCATGCAAAGTACATCTTTACAGTTTGATTCCTACACGCGAAGTAAGAGTCGAATTGTAATGACAATGGTCAGATATAACACTATTTCTTTTCAATTTTATTCACATTGAGGTGTCAAATGCTGTCGCATTTCTCATCTCAAGGTAAATATTATTTCGTCGTATTTGATTTTATAGCATTTCCAAGTGTAATAAATAGACCAAACCTCATAGCAGCGTGTGATATGGGCAATATGGCAGGAGAACATTCATCACGGACGAAACATATATTCTGATATGCATATTTGGTTCACTGATGGTCTTAAATCAGCGGTCACTGAATGCTGATCTCAAACCATCGCCCACTCGACGCGAGAGAATTGAAGATGGTTATTTTGTTGTATCAGCCTACATTAGCTGATAACAATTGTGGTGATATTAATGTATTGAATTATACAGCGAATGAGTGAGTGAGTCAGTGAGTTTGGCTTTACATGATTTTGCACACACTGTAGCGATATCGAAACAGTATTTACGCCTAATACAGTTATATACTCTTTTCGACATACCTTATAGGTCCTTTATATTTAAAACTAATATTACTACTTAGACCCCAAGCCGTTAAACAACCACAATGTCCGCTTAATAGAGTGAACCTTATATACATCAGATACACATTTCACAGAGAAAGTACAAAAAGTAATACCTAAATATTACATACCAATTAGGTAGGCCTACTACTGTATAAACTGTATGTTACCATGATATCCTTACCAGCAGCACAACAAAAATTCACCATTGAAAGCAGGCTTAACATCATTCCCGGTTGGAGATGAGAAGGCAGTGGTCCTCGTTTGTGACACAGCCTGTCGTGGGATAAATTTGACAGCTATAATTTGATGTTTTAAATGATAAGATACAATAGTCCACCGTCTGCTACCCTGCCCAACATTAAGCCAACATTAGGTCAATATTTTCTGGGAATGTGGTGCAGGATTTAACAAGCCAATCCCTGTGGACCACAGGATGACGACGACAGGCAGGTGACTGACCGGGCTAGGCCAGAATTCATTTCATCCTCAGCTAAATCCAATCAGCATTTAGCATCTGTCAGGTACGTGTGTATCCTATATCTCGATTTGTGCCCTATGGACCTATTCGTTCCCTTTAACCCTTAAAGCGATGAATTAATTTGTATAAACCATGGAGACCAAATGGTTTTAATCAATTCGAAATCACCATAAATGTCTTAGTCAGCTCTTTCTGATTCATTTGAATACCTATGTTATCGGGTTACGGCCATTAGAAATATTTTTACTCTTGCAGCGCGGGGATAGACTTTAGTCGTCAGTATCTGACGTCTACAGACGTCAGATACTGACGACTAAAGTCTATCCCCGCGCTGTAAGAGTAAACATATTTTTAATGAATGATATGATTCTGTTCTGATTCTCTGAGGCAAATTTGAATGTGTAGTTCCTCGTGCAGCTACAAAATTTGAATTTTAAATACGTATGTAAGGACTAAAGACGACTTGGCTCGCATATCGTCAGTTAGAACACCGGGACAGTTTGTCATTAGCAGACAGGTTGAGTTGAGGTCAGCCATAGGACACAGACAATTTAATTATCTACCACTGTCCTATGGTGCATCAGTCATTTCGCACTCTTGAAGTAGATACGATTCAATGCATTAATACTTGAGAGACGAAATTCGCGTATTTCTTATTTTGGACATGCATGTCCGAAATAAGAAATCGGGAATTTCGGCTCTATATCTAGCCTAACTGGTGAATGCGCGGCACAATAATTAAAAACTTTTGCAGTTCTAGTCTATGGACATGTTTACATCATATGGTCATATTAAAAAGCCAAAATAAAATCACCGATTTTTTGACGATTTTAGCCTGATTGAGTCCCTTTAACGAAGGAATACACTAGTCATTGTCTTTGTCTACATAGAAAAAATATCTTGACTCTGATGTTTTATAATCGCTTGTGGTTGTGTGATATCTATAAGTAGTTGTGTGATATTTTACATTCCCTCTATGTATATATGTAGAATCTGAATTTGAACGATTATTAATGGTGCTATTCTAGCAAAACGCTGCTCGTAGCGCTGTACAATAAAAGTTTAGAAAAATGTTTGTTTTTGAAAAGATGAGTCTTCAGCGCAGATTTAAACACAGGTAGTGATGGCTCGGACTTGATAATCACGTGTTATGACCACAGTATCACCTGGAAAACCCCTAAAATCAGCCTAAAACTGAAAAGTGAGACTGACATCAACCCTAGTCATGATGTGGCCCTCTGGTACAGTGATTGGTAGTGAATGTCAGCTTGTAACATGGAATGTTATAATGTAGTCCATATAATTGAATGTATAATTGCCTACTACACCTACGTGAATGATATAGAGAGCTAATTGTTATCTGGGCCCTGGTGCAGTAAATCTCGAATGAGTCCTGAAAGTACTTTTCACCTGAGACAAGCAACAGACACATATAAACCGTACATACGCCCGAAGGAAATCTGAAAGCCACTTAAATTCCTGAACAGATGATACCACAACGGGAGTAAAACAATTTAAATAACGATATATGGTATAAAATGTAGACACAGCTGCTTAAATCGTAATTTATTATTGGCTATTTTTGCTGATCAGTCATTTATCTCACGTACCAGTCGTAGACATGATAATCTCATGCTAATGTGCAAGTCCTGAGCGCCAATCAAGACAACCGCTTTTGAAAAAAATAATTATGATGACCATTAAAAAATGTGTTTGAAGCCGGAGAAATAATGATTGTCACGTGTGGATATCATTATTTTAGCCGGTAGGGTAATTATCATGTGATGTTATAGTCTGTTACCCTGATGACATCCCAAGGCTCTGACACAGAGACGTCATTTCTAAGTGGAATAGATCTCATACGATCATTAGACTTCCCAGCAAACACGAAACATTTGTAAAACATTTATACAATGATGGGCCAACGTCAAAGACGTTGGCCCATCATTGTATAAATGTTATACAAATGTTTTGTGTTTGCTGGGTTCGCCTTCTGAAAATCGCTTAAATATAATGAGCACTCAAAATATTCATCTCAGTTTCATGGCACCGGAGGTTTCGGGTATAGGGGAGTGTCATTTTGCACGGCTGGTTGCAGGGTAGTGTTCATAAAATGGCGGTCACTGTCACCGGGTCTGCCGCGAAGTGAATTGGCATTCTGGTAATAGTCGGTAGTCAATATATATAAAAGAAACAACCATAACCATGTATTATTCTGAAAATAGAACTAAATGATAGCATAATTGAGAATAATAGCAATGAATTGTAAATGTACTGCATATCATACTCCATTCAGACGAATATTTTAAATACATGTACAACGGCAAAATAAAGTTGATCTTTTAAAATTTTCACCCACTTGAAGTTGTGTCGCGCTACCGCGACCCACAATTTCAATTGGATAAAAAATATGCATATTTGTTTAATTTGATATGAAACACTTGTAAATCTCGATGTTTAAATGCTTATTTAGTTCCCAATATCAGTGATTTAATTGACTAATAAAATCAGTTAAAAACGACAACAATCGTGATCAGCAGGATAAGGGTTAACAAATGTAGAAACTAAAATAAGCATAAAAAGGAGACACGCGATATCAGATTATAGACGTCTCACTGGGGTGCTGGTAATCACGACAAATCGGAGATGTCATCGCTGGCTAATTTCCTGTTTCTATTCAATGACTTCTACCAGCAAACACGAAACGTTGCGCCAGTGTTGTTTTAAAGTTGGATCAGCGTCGCAGACGATGACCCAACAACACTGGGAATTCGCGACTACTAGTATTTTCCTTACGGCTGCGAAATCATGTCTGTGGTCAGGTTCTTATTGCAACTACTAAAGCTGCATGCAGACCTACATCGTAAAAGAGTATGCATGCATGGTTGTGGGCCCACCTGCACAGTGAGTGAGTAAATATGCATGTAGATGTTATAAATAGCGTAGTATATTACAACAGCATTGTGATTATTATTAACCATAATGCCATCCAATTAATAGTAACAGCTGAATTAACACACCATAGCATCCTCTCATACATAACAGAGATCATCTACACTGCCCCATATAACGTCCTCTACACATAACAGAGATCATCTACACAGCCCTATATAACGTCCTCTACACATAACAGAGATCATCTACACAGACCCATCTAACGTCCTCTACACATAACAGAGATCATCTACACAGACCCATCTAACGTCCTCTACACATAACAGAGATCATCTACACAGACCCATCTAACGTCCTCTACACATAACAAAGATCATCTACACAGACCCATCTAACGTCCTCTACACATAACAGAGATCATCCACACAGACCCATCTAACGTCCTCTACACATAACAGAGATCATCTACACTGCCCCATATAACGTCCTCTACACATAACAGAGATCATCTACACAGACCCATCTAACGTCCTCTACACATAACAGAGATCATCTACACAGACCCATCTAACGTCCTCTACACATAACAGAGATCATCTACACAGACCCATATAACGTCCTCTACACATAACGGAGATCATCTACACAGACCTATCTAACGTCCTCTACACATAACAGAGATCATCTACACAGACCCATCTAACGTCCTCTACACATAACAGAGATCATCCACACAGACCCATCTAACGTCCTCTACACATAACAGAGATCATCTACACTGCCCCATATAACGTCCTCTACACATAACAGAGATCATCTACACAGACCCATCTAACGTCCTCTACACATAACAGAGATCATCTACACAGACCCATCTAACGTCCACTACACATAACAGAGATCATCTACACAGACCCATATAACGTCCTCTACACATAACAGAGATCATCTACACAAACCGATATTACGTCCTCTACACATAACAGAGATCATCTAAACAGACCCATCTAACGTCCTCTACACATAACAGAGATCATCTACACAGACCCATCTAACGTCCTCTACACATAACAGAGATCATCTACACAGACCCATCTAACGTCCTCTACACATAACAGAGATCATCTACACAGACCCATCTAACGTCCTCTACACATAACAGAGATCATCCACACAGACCCATCTAACGTCCTCTACACATAACAGAGATCATCTACACAAACCCATATAACGTCCTCTACACATAACAGAGACCATCTACACTGACCCATATAACGTCCTCTACACATGACAGAGATCATCTACACAGACCGATATTACGTCCTCTACACGTAACAGAGATCATCTAAACAGACTATATAACGTCCTCTACACATAACAGAGATCATCTACACAGCCCCATATAACGTCCTCTACACATAACAGAGATCATCTACACAGACCCATATAACGTCCTCCACACATAACAGAGACCATCTACACTGCCCCATATAACGTCCTCTACACATGACAGAGACCATCTACACAAACCCATATAACGTCCTCTACACATAACAGAGATCATCTACACAGACCGATATAACGTCCTCTACACATGACAGAGATCATCTACACAAACCCATATAACGTCCTCTACACATAACAGAGATCATCTACACAAACCCATATAACGTCCTCTACACATAACAGAGACCCTCTACACAGCCCCATATAACGTCCTCTACACATAACAGAGATCATCTACACAGACCCATATAACGTCCTCTACACATGACAGAGACCATCTACACTGACCCATATAACGTCCTCTACACATAACAGAGACCCTCTACACAGACCTATCTAACGTCCTCTACACATAACAGAGATCATCTAAACAGTCCATATAACGTCCTCTACACATAACAGAGATTATCTAAACAGCCCATATAACGTCCTCTACACATAACAGAGATCATCTAAACAGACTATATATAGCGTCCTCTACACAATCATCCCTAAGCTTATACTGCCATGCAAAGTCAACAGGAAGTATCTGCTTACTTTTCAAGTAAGCAGTTACTGAATATAATGTTGCTACCCAACAAACACGACACATTAAAACAATGTTGGTTTATTGTTGGCCCACCGTCTGCGACGCCGGCCCGACATTAAACCAACATTGTTTCAATGTGTCGTGTTTGCTGGATAAGTAGTGTTCTACGTCAGTGTGCCTCTACAGTCTACATCGCCTGCTCACAAGGATCAGCTACTTGGGTTGAAGTGACTGGTGGACGTAAGCCTTATCCCATAAGCGGATCACCTTGCCAGCAAAAGAGAGGTCAATGTGTCACGGCCAATGGCAACGGATCAGACACATAATAATTACATAAATCAATCCTCGCAAATTGTGTAAGACTATTTTAAGAGATGAATGGATTCGCTCTGCGTTTTTACTTTCTACATAAAGCAACGGTGGCACATGCCTTTTGCGCACGGGCAAAGCGGGGGTGCTTAGAAAAAAATATTTCTGAATTCGTAGAGTTATCGACTACTTCAATTTTCCAGACACAGATTATGGTGGCGGAGCGTGGAGTTACTTTTCTTGAAGATCACAGCATATTTGCGGTTTCGGATATGCAAAATTGCGCCACATCACAGCAGCCGACGTTAACATTAATTACACCTACTATTAATCCGAGGTGGACTTACCTTACCAGGTTAATCAGGTGTCCCAGTTCACAGGCTTCTATCCACACCACAGCCACATTTGCGGTAAGCCTACTCACCCTTCTCAGAAACCATACGTATTTATTTTCCTTCTCAATCACTGTGAGATGTAAATTGCTAACGTAATCGCTACCATAATCCCCACCTCTATGGTAATGACAATGACCTGATGTTATGAAATACTCACCTGATGTTATGGGATCAAAGGACGTCCGTATTGTGAGTAGGCCTACCTTATGTATTATCATTTACCGCTAATCCAAGCTGCCGCAATCCCCATCTCAGGGTGGATGAAATGTCCAACATCAACATCCAACACTGGATCAACATAAGAACGACGAAGCGGCCTCCTGTGGCCCAACCATATTTGAAGCAAATTGTCACCAACCTTCATCATTAACAAACATCATGTTTTCTAATTTGGTCAAAGCAAAAATACTTCTTTTAAATGTATGTTTCAGTCGGGAATTACTTCCACCACCACCTTCTCGACCATCTTTCTGATTGGTATGGAATATCTGGCCAGGCGCAAATTTGCAAAATAGGCACCAGACCGTAAACATTGAAAACACTTTTTCAGATAAAGTCACACTCTCCTATGGAGTTCCACAGAGTTCTGTGCTAGGATCAGTGCTTCTTACTTAATACACTACACCACTCAGCGCTATTATCTATAGTTTTGACATAAACCACCATCTATATGCCGATGATACTCAAATTTACATGTCTCTATCAGTCTCAAACGCGAAGGAATCTCTTGATAAGTTGCAACATTGTTTAATGGGTATGTCGGCTTGGATGACAGGATCTAAGCTGAAGCTTAATCCTAGCAAGACTGAATTTCTTCTTATTGGGACCAAACTTCAACGAGAAAAATTATTGAATAATTTCCCATGCTTACTTCTAGGTCAAGACACAAGTCCATCTACATCAGCTAAAAATCTTGGCGCACTATTCGACAGTAGCCTGAATTTCCGAAAACACATATCCCAAACATGTAGGGCATGCTTCTATCATATTCGTGACCTGCGTCGAAGTCGAAAAAGTCTGTCCTTAGATCTTGCCAAGCAAATTGCAGTGGCACTCGTCAGTAGTAAGTTAGATTATTGTAACTCACTTTTTCACAATATGCCAGATGGCAATATGGCTTCCTGTCAAGTTTCGCTTTCATTTTAAAATATGCGCAATAACTTTCCGAACCCTAAAAGAAAACCAGCCTGCATATCTGGCTAATTTACTTCGACGCTCGACGCTCCACTAATTCGAATAGATTTGTTGTTCATCGTATAAAGACTAAGACTGGGTCAAGAGCTTTCTCTATATCTGGTCCAGCCTTATGAAACGCCCTGCCTGTCCCCATACGTAATGCCAAAACAATCTTAACATTCCGGAAATTACTTAAATCTCACCTATTTGACCTGGCTTTTCCACCCTAGTCCCTCAGCAGCCCGGCTCCCTGTTGACGAACCTGCTTTGGCCTCGATTATGCCACATGATCACGCTAAGGACTTGTGCGCCTCTGAGCTCAGTTCGCTGATGATATAGGCGCTATAGAAGTTTTATTGATTGATTTATTGATTAAGCAAGCATGAAAATGATTTATGTTCGACAAAAGATGGTGTACGCTGATCATACGTTTAGTTCACCTACAGTCTGTTTAACCAGTTCCTCGGAGTAGCCTTTTTTAAATTTGCAAGGTGGTCGTTTAAAATTTTCGAGCAATCATTTTTCTCGGATCATTTTTTTACATTCCCCCGAGATCCCTGAAAATTTAATGAAAATTTGTTACGCATTATCGAATGTGATAAAATTGCAAAATGATAGCTTTAATTCCATAACGGTGAAACAAGAATTATATCATATGCCAAATGGTCCAACTTTGAAAATACACATCAAAATTCCACCAAATTTTCAGCGATGTTCGTGGAAGGTGAAAAAATGCTAAAAAGAGTTTGTTTATTTTTTTAAACGGGGACTACCAGGATCTGGTGAAACAGACTGTAAACCCGGTTGTCATCTATTTGTATTCACTGTGAGATGTGAATCGCTAAGCGATCCTTACATCACTAAGAATGAAAAGTATTCAATGTCTTGTGTGATGATCACTCCAATCCTTGTTAAATGGTAATGCACCCCAGTATTTAATTGACGATCTACATGGTCATGTTCACGATCGAACAAGGTATAATCTACGCAACAATTCAAGATGACACTCATGTATACAGCTGCAAAACAGAAACATTCAAGAGTTATTATCCCAAGTACTACCAAATTCTGGAACAATTTAGATGAGTTCATACGTTCAATTAAATCCAAATCATGTTTAAAAGAAAAATTGTCGAAAGGTATCGCACCTGCCCCCCTTATTATCATAGGCCTAGTGGTCGCAGAAAAAAATAGACATAACACTCGCGTGAATCCGCATGCACTGCAGCGGAATACTTCAGTATTTGGCTGACATGCATATTATCAAGAATAACTTGTGTGCATGCGAACAACCAGAAACATCAAAACATGTTTTCTTTACCTGTCCTCTTTATCAAGATGCCCAACACGATATGCAGAGTCGTTCATCGACATACAGGTTGATTTAAATCTACAAACTATTTTACAAAGAATCCAATTGAAAATGAGAATATCGTTCAATTGTTGATACTTTCTAAACCCGTAGTAATAGTTTTTCTATTATCACAAAATAAACTTCTACGTCTGAGTATTAGTTCAGTCCTGCGCTCAATTCATATGCAGCTCGAAATGGAGCCTACCAGTGTAGCCGCAGAGCCGCCACAACAGCAACATTATAATGTCCTCTAATTTTGTAAAACGTAGCGACGTCACTCGGTGAAAACAAGGTTATATAAGACCACCTCCCCCATACTTCATTCTGTGAAACTCAGTGACGTCACTCGGTGAAAACAAGGTTATATAAGACCCCTCCCCATACTTCATTGTATTAGCTAGCTCGGTGAAAACAAAGAGGTCAAGGTCATTGAGTTTCACAGAATACTGTCCTGCCGAGATGAACCGTGTTACATTATGTATTGTTCTAATCGGTAAATAAAACTATGTTTTAACTTATCCTTCACACCATCTGTGCTCTTAGATTGTAGAGGCAAAAAATTTGTATTTGTGCACAGACTTTATGTGAATGTACTTTTATGCAGCGTTGAAAAAAAATCAACGACTGGCTGCCCAACAGTAAGCAAGAGAACTTGATCCAATGTTGTTGTGAGGTCTGCGACGCTGGCCGAGCCTTAAAACGCCATTGGATCGATTCATCGTGTTTGCTGGGAAGAATGTTTAAGTAACGTTCATGCTAATAAGTGCACCCGAATTTTTAAACGACTTTCTGTGAAATCACCTCAACATCCTCAGGAGGTTCTCCTGGCCTCATTTAGCTGATATGTGCACGATAGGTGGTCTGAACCCCCATTCCATTCATTTCATTTACCTTCTTGAAAAATATTGTGCATGTGTAAAATAAATAAATAAAATAGGGCAGGATGCAGGCTTGTATTCCAGAGATGTTGACCTATGATTTGTGGGTATATTTTTTGCTGTATAACATTGCATATTGCTATGCATTTTTATTATGCGTGAGTATAGGAGTTTATACATTATACATGTTTTAGTTGGTATATGCGGGCCCCAAGGCAGATGAGCTACGCTCAGTGGGTTTCATAGATAGAAGGCTACTTGTACACCTATATTGCTTTACTCAACCACATAGCCCGATAACTGTAATATTCTTCATTTATTTAATTTAAGCTCTCATGGCCATATATGCTAGTATATAGCCTACTACTCCAGTATGCCCAAGATCAGCTCTCCACAGACATTATGTTACATTCAACCTAGATTTTAATATACTGACCGCCAATTTACGAATAGTCCCCTGTATTTATTATGTACCATGATTCAGCGAATTTGTTGATTAATTGATCATTTCCATTGAATGTATTATTAGGCACAACACTAATAAACTGGGAATAGGCCTACCCTATTTTTCTATATTGTAGATCTGGTAGTTTTCACGTGTTTTAATTTTCGCGATTTTTTTATTTTTGAGAATTTTTACGAAGTTTAAGATTTCGCGATTTTTTTTTGTAGCGCTATTATATAAAAATAATTTTTGTGAGATTCTTGAATTCGCGAAAATTAAAACCTCGCGAATATTACCAGATCTACAGTATATTAATTTTCGTCACGAAATATCTCAGCTTCTGTGGCGTTCACCTGTTTTACACTTGGCCAGATGGTATATGTTGTCCTAATCTGGTGACAAGTCTTTTTTTTTCAACAATTCTGCATTTCAACTTTGAATACCATCAAGCGAGGCTAGCACTGCCAGTCATTTTATTGAGGGTGTCGACCGCAGCGACATCTCTGTGTCATACAGTGTGTAGGCTGCAGGTATTGAGGCTTATAACACTATACACAACTGTTTGAACAGGACAGTCAGGTACTTGCAGTGCTATACATTGGACATTGCTAGTCTGCACCTACCCAATGTCTGCTCAATGCTGGGCCAGTGTCGCAAATGATGATCCAAAAGCTAAAAAACAATGATTCAGTGCATCGCCTCCTAAATATTTTTTTATTTTTAAGCTACAATGCATGTTTTTTCTAGTACATGTACTATCTCAGTCACTCAGTCACTCACTCAGTCACTCACTCAGTCACTCACTCAGTCACTCAGTCACTCAGTCACTCAGTCAGTCAGTCAGTCAGTCACTCACTCACTCACTCACTCACTCACTCACTCACTCACTCACTCACTCACTCACTCACTCACTCACTCACTCACTCACTCACTCACTCACTCACTCACTCACTCACTCACTCACTCACTCACTCACTCACTCACTCACTCACTCACTCACTCACTCACTCACTCACTCACTCACTCACTCACTCACTCACTCACTCACTCACTCACTCACTCACTCACTCACTCACTCACTCACTCACGCACTCACTCACTCACTCACTCACTCACTCACTCACTCACTCGCTCGCTCGCTCGCTCGCTCGCTCACTCACTCACTCACTCACTCACTCACTCACTCACTCACTCACTCACTCACTCACTCACTCACTCACTCACTCACGCACGCACGCACGCACGCACGCACGCACGCACGCACGCACGCACGCACGCACTCACTCACTCACTCACTCATCTCCGAAATTCCAACTGTAAATATCAGGAGAAATACGATCAAAAGGACACGTTTTATCTGCTGGCTAACTGGTAGAGAAGGGCGTGGTTGTGTTTGTTCATGCTAACACATACCTATTTGTAGAGAACTTAATTGAATACCGATGACAGCTTACGTCATAAAAATAAAAATATACAGTCACGTATTTTTCGTCGCATTATGAAAGCTGTGTGCTGATTGAAAATAGTGATTCATATTATGTGATGAGGGAGACTACCCTTTAATCGCCGGTCTCGATTATATTCATTTTTATATTCATTATTAGCCAGTTAAATACCAGCTTTTGAACAGGTTCAAGATGAAACATGACATCAATCAGCAATATTTCAAAATCGCTGAGCTTCATTTTGTCACATCTGAATAATTTTCAGTCACTTGAAGTTATGGATCGCGTCAGGGAGACACAACTTTAATTGGGTAAAAATTGCAATTGAATAATTTGGCGGTTAAAGGGTTGAACCCTCACTCTGCTCTAAAACCATTACATATCTTAATTGTGCCGGTGCGCCGGGCGAGCCTGACTTTCCAGGTGCCTGTTTTTTCATCTTCAGTTAGGCCTATTCCAGTGACGTAGCTTCATAAAACCACCCATTTTCTGAATTTATACACTGAACTGCTTGTCTGATACTAAAGATGATGTCTAAATGCTAAAGGCTAAATGCTAAATGGCTAAGCAGAAATAAATGAGGACTGCAACAGGTCTACATGTATACACGTACGGACACTCAATTATTGCACGTTTAGATCAACTCAGAGCTGTCCAGATGATCCTGTCTTGCCCAGAGCGAGCCTGGCCAGCCCGGCGAGATGACACATGGTTCACAGCATCCATGTTAGCCGCCACACAGTATACTGGGTGCAAGCCCAAGTAGAATTTGGGCGGGTATATTTTCCTGGCCCGAACCGTGTGGGGGCTCATTTCATGCGCAACCAATTCTGCGCCTGTCTCGCCGGGCTTGCGCCCGGGCTAATGACGGGCTGGCCAGCGTCAACGCAGGCCACCCACTGATGAAAAATCTGTCCCATTTTGTGAAATCAGTACTGTAGTTTCATGATACACTGATTTCAACGTACACTCTAAACAATATATGTTCTATAGAAGGAACCCTTCAGTACAATCACCATGCAACCTCAGGAGAACCCTGCAAGGTTCTCCTGGGGTTGCATGATGATTGTACTGAAGGGTTCTTTTTAAATAACCTATATATTGTTTAGAGTGTACTCTCAGCTCACCTGCATCGCACATGCTGTGATCATGCGTAGTTGTTACACATACCCACCAGAGGATGCGCATAGAAGATTTTTAATCTAGTTTCAGATTTCCTCTTGCAAGCTGGAATTAATACATGGGGGTATGCAAACTTGTATCAATAAAGAAGCCAGATTCAAGTTACCCTTCTATAGTTTTTCTGTAAATAATTATTAGACTATTGATAATAAAAATAATAAACCTCCATCTAGAATAAAGATTCAAAAATCAATGCCGACATCATATAAAATTTTATGATATCTTTTCTGATTTTACCATACTGTTACTAGTTGTTAAGCATATTGGCGTCTTTAAACTTGATAATGTGCTCATGGCACGTTTTCATTCTATTTTCATATTTAAAAAAATGGACCTTCGAGCGATAGTTACAAAAGAAGCCCAACGAACACTTCCACACGAAGATAAATCTACCTCTCCCAGAGTCTTCTTAGTTTTACCTGTTTACTTAGATAAAACAGTATTCCTGAAAAAATCCATCCAAATCTGTCATTACCAAAAAAACCGATCGCATTTCCAGACCCAGACAGCCTTTAGAACTTTCAGCTTTCAGCTAATTCTATGGTTATCTTAGGCCTAAATAACACGTTAGAATTACCAGATCCATGGAGCAACAAAGTACCGGGCACGAATCTACTGATCATGATAATAGGCTGGTGGCTCCTATGAACACACATGTGTATTATGGACCAGCCTCGTCCGGATGAGGCCGGTTTGAGCCGGCGTTGCCTCAATATTGGACCAACGTCTCCGCTCCGCTGTTGGACCAATTTTGAGTCAACGCTTCGGACTCGTGACAAAAACTGGATCAGAGCTTCCCTCTCATTATGTGACGTCTTACTGCCGTTACAGCAGGGATCCTTATATCCGTCCGTACATGTAATGTGCTTCCGCCTCTTATCCTTCCAGGATCCGTGTTTTTCCATCATCATTTGTAAAACTTGATCCGGTAGATCATCATACTCCTCTGAATTATAAAGACCTATGTTTATTTTAGACTCGTGATTCTGCAAGCAGGATATAATGTTCTCTTTAAATTAGCGCTGGACGATATAGGGAAGTAATTGTCCAGTTCAGGCAGGGAGTCATTCACCCTGGCGGTTTCGAAATCGACTTAGCAAGTTGTTTGTTTGGATGGGTATCTCCACTGGGCTCAGATTGTGGATAATTCAACATGGGATCAGCCGGGACTAGTTTCTTCAGATCTTTAAATTTGCATCATATATAATGCACTTATATTCAAACATAACATAATTTCAAAACAATGGCATCAAGTCACATGCGAAGCCCTCGGATGTGGCTTTAGAGCAAATAAATATGTTAATCAAAAGGATCGGGACATGTTGACGAGCGTGAGCTGATACCGTACTGCTCTACAAAGATAAAAAGCAGTATCTGCTCACTTGGAAAATTAGCACATACTGCATTTTGCCTCAGCACGGCAGCGTAGAAAAGAGAGAAAACAAGATCGTTCACGTTATTTAAACTCCCCGCGGCTATGGAGGGATGGGACAGAAGCATAGCTCGGGAATCGGGGGACTGTGTCAGTCTGTCATTTGCCAGCGGTTTGACAAGGCGACCATGTCGAGAGGAGGATAATCATAAGAGACCATATATTCAGACCCTATCTGGATAAAACAGACAGCCCCAATTCCAGCCTGGTATGGTAGTGATCTATTATAACAATAAACAATTCTCTTTTAACCCTTTGACTTCCAGGCCGGGGTGCATACCAGGATCTTGATATACTGTTGTAGGAGTTCTATTTTCCGTCATTTGAAGCTGGAATTGCTAACGCAATTTCCAGCTTCAAATGACGAAAAATACATAAATGTAGTATATATTTGACGAAAATTTGTGTCATTTTATGGTTACGTTCATTGACGAATGACGACGGAAATTTCCGTCATGTATGGTAGTGAAAAGGTTAAATTGAGGATCAGAAACCCTTCTTGACAATAAATAATAGTGAGATCAGTTGTGTGACACTGGCGTAAGAATATGCTGTTGTTCAACTTAAATACTCGTACAAGGCTAAACAGCAGTATATTCTCGAAAGCTCCACAAATGCAACGCCACATGCGCCAATAATTTTAGCGTCGTCTTAGCTGATATATGACAAAATGTATATAAGCCCCACTGTAATTATTTGGAAAGAACAGCAACATAAGCCCCTGTTTATTTCTAAGTCAAAGAAGACACATGTTTTAAATTATTTTCTATCATAATTTTGCGCCTAAGGGTGGGTTATCACGACTCCTCGGCATGTGCACATCTAATATAATTATTTATATTTGAACGCCACTCACAGCTTTAATATGTCTTCACTTATTAGTACAATATGGCATTGTTATTGGTAGTGAAAATTGTGTTTGGCCAGCAAGAATATGAAATAGTCTTACATTAAAGAAACAAAAGTATTTGTGTCCACATGAAGTTGCAGTAAGCTTTCCAGAGTGTATATTTTGCTACACTGTACATAATAATGATAATATATGTAGTTGTTTCATCTCTGGTTTTGGAACGGGAAAATATATCCTGCACAATCATGACAATGTTGTTATCTTTATATTTATCAT
The DNA here is from genome assembly GCA_964017125.1 of Flabesymbios commensalis. Lineage (NCBI taxonomy): Eukaryota > Metazoa > Annelida > Polychaeta > Terebellida > Flabelligeridae > Flabesymbios > Flabesymbios commensalis. Next base: position 20,585,847 of record OZ024910.1, read on the forward strand.
TAACCCTTTAACCGCCGGTGCCGCATATATTTGTGTTTTCATTTTTTATTAGCACATTAAGTACCACATTTTAAATATGTTAAAGATAAGATGTGACGTCAACCAGCAAGATTTGAAAAGAGTTGACCTTCATTTCGTCAAATCTGAATAATTTTCACTCACTTGAAGTTGTGGATCGCGTCAGCGAGACACAACTTCAGGTGGGTGAAAATTCGAATTGAATAATTTGGCGGTTAAAGGGTTAAAACATACATATTTAAAAGATGTGACCTATTTTTGCACACGTCAAGACCGCTTAGCCCGATTTTAAATAAGGTAATTTTAAGTGATCATGTACATACATGTATTTAAAAAATAACCATGTGTCTAATAAGCCAATTGGTAGTTCGGGAATAGGCCTACTGCCGTATCAAATCCGTGATTGATATCACAGTAATGTCAGAAAACACTGTCTTACAAGTATGTATGGAATACCCCAGCTTGGGGATTATTTTCCATATAAGGCTAGTAGCAAGGTCTAATATAATCCAGAGCATATAATACTAAGTGGTGGTGCATTGCCTCCAGCGCGACGCTTTGCTAAACCTAGCGCCTGTCGCTCCAGTTCAATTCCAGCTTGTATTGGTGCAGATAATTGCAGAGAAATAATTATATTGCCCTTCACTTCCCTCACTTGGATTAACCCATTCACCCGCCTATTTGACTTACTTATTTTTTCACCCAACTAAAGGCATGCCTCGCTACCGCGATCCACAACTGACTCATTTTTGTTTAATATGATACAAAATATTTGAAAATCGTGATGTTTAAACACACTTCTCATTGTAAAGAAAACTGTGAGCTAACATGGTAATAAAATAAATTTAAAAATACTGTAGTCGTGCTTAGTGGTTTAAAAGTTACTACCGTAAGTTTAATCATAATACTGGCAAAGATACATGAGGTCCTAGCTGTTAAATCCCTAATACATGTACATGTACATAGAGGAGCAAGTTGTTACTATAATTATCAGACTTATTGATCCGCTTAACACGTAAGGTAAGACGTGGAAACACAGATCTCGATGCTAACCCATTTTGGAATAGCAAGGTCCACCGTGCAAAGGCTAACAGCAGTATTTGAAAAGTAAGCAGATACTTCTGTTTACCTTCGCAGAGTAGATACAGCTTTCTGGTGCAATACTTTTGGAGCCATAAGCTGGGTTCAACATGCTATGGATGATAACACGTGATAATTAAACCCGAGGCCAGAAGATTAGGTTTGTCGATATTCACAAAACGAGGCTAGCAGAAAGTTTCCATAATATTCATTTTGAATTATCATGTGATTTGCCCTAGCAAATTGCACGTGTTACCGGCGTCATATAGTCCACGCTTGACTGGACAAGATTCATAATATTGAGTTGACATTTAACCCTAAATCAAATACTGCTGTAAAAACCATGAAGATCAATACAAAGAGTTTTGTCAATTTAAAGTCATCATAAATATCTTAGTTAGCTATTTCTGCTTCATTTGAATATCTATGTTATGGGCCTACGGCTATTATAAATTTCACTCTTACAGTGCGGGGATCAACTGTAGACGTCAGAATCTGACGTCTACAGACGCGTCATATTCTGACGACTAAAGTCGATCCCCGCGCTGTAGGGGTTAAAAAACAAATGGATCTCTCAACAGAGCGCAACAATAGTATCTTTTTTAGAAAGTAATAATAAAACACTCCACCAATTAAATTTGATGGAGCGGGCAAATTTTTAAACGAATTTATTTTAAGAGGAATTGGTTTAATAAAAAAAATGAAATAGCCTCTCCGACTGCTTAATACGTCTTGTTGGAGAATGTATTTGTTTCTGATTGAGGGTGTGGAAATTTTCAAAAAGTAATTGTTTTTAAAATAGTCTCTCCACCCTTTCTGAATCATTTATTCTCGGGAAGGGTGCAATGTATGCATTTGCTCGCATAAACCAAGGTGTATAAACCCAGGGAGGTGACTCACAAACGGGCGATAGGGCTTTAGTGGGTGATATCGCATGCATGAGGGGGGGGGGGGGGGGGTATCACATCGCAAATGTATGTCTAGTTTTGTAATTATATAAATTTTAAAAAGGAGCGAGAGTAATGAGTATTTGCATCACTGACCTTTCAGCACATTGAAAAATTAGTGTCTGTCTTACATAAAGCTGTTGTTGATATTTATGGGATAAATAATCGATTGCGGCTCTATTTAGCTCGACATTTGCCCGTGCTACCTGGATACTGCATTGAACAACAGGTATCAGATGTATAGATACACTTGGTATATGTGACTATATATATCTTTTGACAAAGAAACTGTATCCAGCAAGCAAGGAGGAAACGTTGAGCCTACGTTGTTTTACTGTTGGGACGCCGTCTGAGACTGTAAAACAGCATTTGGTTGTTGTCTGGTTGTGTTGCATAGGGATCTAAGATCAGTGACTGTTCTATGAGATTAGCTCTGCTCAGCAAAAGCCAGCAAACACAAAATAATTGTAGAAAATGTATACAACGTCGACCCAACGTCTTCGACGTTTGTCCAACGTTGTATAAATGTTATACAAATGTTTTGTGTTTGCTGGGCAGGCATAAGGCAGTAAATGATAACATGCACGGGTAAAGAATCACAGTATTTTGTCTTTGTAGGTCAGAACAGGTACGTGGTGCACATTGCATATCTATTATTGTATGACCCACCAAGGCCCTCTGTAGTCCTAGAAAAAAGAGCAGAGCATTGTATACTATACACCAAAGGACTTCCCTGCTCGCTTTGATATTCACTCATAGTTCATGAATAACTCACACACAACTTGACTGCACAAGAAGAAATTGCACTACTCGAGTGTGTTTTTCTATCCCCCAATTTAAATAACTGAGTGACGACGGTGATTGGCTGATCTCGTCATGTGACAGGTTGAGCCACAATTTATTGGCTGGGGTTGAACACTATTGATCAGAAACGGGGTACCTGCTTACTCTATTATTCCATTGATAATTCTGAATTACGTCAATAAATCTGCATCAAAGTCTTTTCCTTGTCACTTGCATCTCCAAAGTACAAGAGAGCCCATGCATTAACCTTCAACCCTTACAGCGCGTGGATCGACTTTAATCGTCAGAATCTGACGTCTGTAGACGTCAGATTCTGACAATTTAAGTCAATCAGTAAGGTAAGGGTAAAAATATTTCTAATGGTCGTAGACCCATCACATAGGTATCCAAATGAATCAGAAAGAGTTGACTAAGACATTTATGATGATTTCAAATTGAAATAAACCCTTGGGCCTCCATGATTTATACAAAATTAATTCAGCGCGTTAGGAGTTTATGTGATAATTGCGTCTATAGGCGCTTCCAGCCTTTTTATTTTTCCTTCAACTTTTGGGGAAATAGCATTTAATTTACAAAATAAGTAAATACATTCTAGCAATATCTATATTGCTTATTTCAAGAAAGTAGTTATCTTGAATACTTTAGATATGAGCACATATATGGTCAATCTCTTAAAAGATCTATTTATTTCTACTATCAACAATGTAAGTAATAAAATTTGACAAAACTGCCAAATTAGTCAAACAAATAACCAACTATAAAAAACATTTTTTTCTGGTATACCATATCTGTACTAGCATATCGGAACTAGCATGATGTTATTCCTGTCAAATATTATCTATATATATTCCGAATCCTCTCATGTACTGTTAACAATTATTGAAAATTGTTTTCTTCCTGTTTATGTACATGTTACGGTAAGAACAATAATCTTTTTTTTTTACGCATACGTGTAAATTCCGCTTATTTACGTGCTAAGGTAAAGACAATCATTTACATATATGTGTAACCATAAAAATGTATCTACACTTTTGTGTAAATTAAATATTTACACTGTATGGAATCTTTCCCTAGGTATCCAAACAAGAAAATTTGAAAGACAAAAAATCATTGAATTTGTTAGATTGGCATATGTTTGGAGTAAAATTGTGCGCATGAAAGTAATTTTTATATACCAATGAAGCTGTGGGTTGCGAGACGCAACTTCAAGTGGGTGAACACCAAACATGGTGCTGTAATTAATTAGTTTCTTCTCTCTATGGTTTCACTGGGAGGTCTCATTTAACCTCCGCTGCCTTGACTCGGGCAGACGTCACAGAAAAACAGGAGCCGCTGAGGCAACGCTGTTTTAATGTTGTGCCAGCGTCGCAGACGGTGGACACACATTGATCCTAAATTATCTCAAGTATCGTATTCGCTGGGATGTGATGTATCACGGGGATTATTCAGGGCAAGACTGATCCGAGCAAACTTGCTGATTTAATGTTGGTCCAACATCTGCGTCGTTGGTCCAACATTGCCGCATGGTGTGTGTCCTTTGCAGAAGATGCGAGACATTTGCCCAATGGTGGTTTGATGACGGACCACCTTCTGCGACGCTGGCCCGACATTAAACCACCATTGGTCGAATGTCTCGAGTTTCATCCATGCATCTATTTCCTGAATAATCACTCTAGGGAGAGCTCGTCTACTCCTATCCATACCGAAGCAGCTTTATTTCTGGCATATATAGACCCTGTGCATATATAATATACTATGCAGCAAGACGGGTCACGGGACTATTTTGTGACATATACTGTAGTATAGGATGGTGTTTTAGTGCGCAGACATAATCACTTAATATTCATAGTCATCGTATCTATGTTCTTTTCTCCTCAAGATATTTAATTTGTAAATTAAAAAAAAAACATACAATGAATGTGTGTATCCCTACCTTAACACACCAATTGTGTAAGATATAAAGACGCAACAAATTGAAATCCTCACACATTCAAATATTGTGAACACTTGTTTTCTAGAATAAAAACGTGTCAAATATCGTGTAACCTACACTGCTTTACAAAGGCAAAATACAGTATTTGCCTACGTGTAAACTAAGCAGATACTGGCTTTGCATGGCAGTGTAACACAGTCAGGTTCAATCCATTCATATAATGGGGAGGTGTAAATATTCTCTATATTATTTTTTTACCTATTTTTACTATATAATTCAGTGATCATTGTCAGTAATGTTAGTAATGATGTAGTAGTTCACTTAGTAATTCTATTTGTTATCTGTGAAAAGCACCGTGTCCACCGAGAATAATTGTGAAATAACCTGCTGTGAGGAGAAAATAGAGTACTGATATACGACGGTAATCACGTAACCATTAAATTTCTAAACACGACCATAGACGTTTTTAATCCGTTTTATTACCCTATTAAATCACCGTAATATTGAGAACAAGTGTGTGCTGAACATCAAGATTTTCAAATGCTTGGTATCAAATCAAACAAATATAAGTACATTTCACCCACTTGAAGTTGTGGGTCGCGGTAGCGAGACACAAATTCAAGGGAGGGGGGGGGGAATTAAAAATAATAATGCAGCGCTTTAGGGGGTATTAGTCACAATCAGCCAAATAATCACGACCATGGAGATTCTCAACAAACAGGATGTGCTGCATGGAAGCACCCCCCCTCCCTTGAATTTGTGTCTCGCTACAGCGACCCACAACTTCAAGTTGGAATAGATTATATATATGCAAATATATATATGACCAAGATGGAAAGAGAAATGATTTTATGTTGTGAAATGGACACACCTGAATCACATAAATGTTGATTTATCGAGATAGTATCTAATTCCATACAAAGCTTATAGTTTATCGGGGCGTTTTTTCTCACCTCTCTTTTTCATGTTTTCATGTTATGTCACAGTTAATAATGCATATTGTAACATTATTTATGATTACCCTGTAAATTGCATAAATTTTAATATTTTTTATGATGATGTATCACGTATAATAGTTTTCTTTGTGTCAACCTTATGTCAGAACATTATATAATTCAATTGTTATTATTAAATGACGTTTTCAATGCTATTCCACTTATGTTCTTTTATGAAAAGCGAGCTGCGGGCTTATCCGTACAAGGTTGTTGTTTTATTAATGTTTTGTAATAGAGAAGGTATGCTTTAATGATGGCAAAAATAACTATTTTTCATCAGTCGTGTTTATCTCAGCTATCATGAATAACATTATGCTGTAGACCATATAAACAGATAACTTGTTCTGTTGGGCGATTTTAATATTTAGATGGATTAGAATTTTAAATGAATGAATGTTTTATGCCACCTTTGTGTACACATATAGGCTCAATTTGGCCAGTAAAAACTCCTGAGGATTGTGAGATGAATGAGATGACATTGACCTCCGAATGCAGGATTCGGTTTGAGGCCGAGCACGCTACCGCTCGGAAGCTCCCCATAATACTGAATCTTTATGCGTGAGCGGGGAAGACACATTAAGTGGCCCATCTGTACATAACAGATCTCATGTCGGAAAAATACAATATGGAGTTTATTGTACCATTGGATAGCACACAGATGGAGCTTTAATATGACACCAAGAACATGAAATTATGTTGATCCGGAGCTGAGTTATGATCATTTTAGTGACGCGGATCGGTCAATATTAGCTTTGAAGTCATGACAAAAAATTTGATTGTAAGTTCTTTATAGTATGAAAAATAGTTCCTTATGGCCAAAGAGAAATTTTCGGCCGAACCTGGAAATTTTGTATACATGTATATAGTTTTTAACGATTGATTTTTATAGCCCAGGATTCTACTTTCAGAATGTGTCCGGTGGAATTTAATTTTTTTCGAGCGTTTTTTAAAAATGGGTAAAATCCAGGATGGCCGCCAGCGGCCATTAGCTGCCATTTTGACAACAAACTAACAGAAAATCTAGTAATCACAATTGTATATGATATGTTATTTCTGAGTAATAATCATGATAATGGGGCGTAGAGCCTATTTCTGGCCTAAAAATGACAATTCTAGGCTTTAAAGCATCAAAATTTAACAGAAGACAAAATTTGCTATTATTAGCCCATACCATGCATATTGCCCATTTTCTGAACTTGTACGGAACTGACATTCGACTCATTTCGTGAAGATGTTTTTAACCACTGCACTAGCCCCCCCCCCCCCGGTATATTGGAAGTTGTAAAGTGTTCTACCTGCCAATACAATTAAATCAAGGCTTTGATTGAGATTAATTGATTTAATTTATTGAAGATGATCATCGCTCGCTGTGAAATGCAGTTATTCCCGCAAAATATAAAAACGAAGCGGTGACATCACAAATATATTATAACTATAGTATATACACAAACCATCTGCCCAATTATCAGGTAATTCTCATGTGCACAGAGTGAAGTGGTATATGTTACGAATCCTTATTATGGGTTAGACCACGAATCCCGATTACCTGGCCAAAAATACACTTATCTCGGCATCATTAACAGAAAATGACACGTAATCGGTCGCACCAAACACGTATATATGTATGTAATATGCGTCATTAGCCTATGTGATAAGTGGTCAGAGATGAAAGTATGACGCTGTTGGGTAACGGCGCTCATCCAATTATACTCTCATTGACCACTATTATAAGGCTTGAAAGGTCCTAAACGATTGAAACTAGTTCAGCATTCTACTATTAGAAAACAAAAAGCTGTACAGCGAAAATAAATATGAAATACAAGATGTTCTTGCTTTCATTAATTAAATCTATAATTAATGTGATGTTGCTCACTAATTGAAATCACGTGCACAGTGCGCCATTGCTGTTTTGTTGCATTGTTTTGCTCTTGCACAAAAGCTCTTAAAAGCAAAGATCGAGAGTAGCGCAGACATCGCATTATTTAGATGAACATGATACACGTTGTACAAAATTGAATTGCACTCGCCTTAATTAGTCCCCTGTCATAGAGCTGTCAGGTAGATCATACACGTTGTCAATTATCGTAACGGGAGAATGACGTAGGTCCACCGGTTTCACAGTAGGTTTTACAGTAGCCCCAGATATTCCACAATGATATATCACCCCACATTCACAGTTATCAGCCAAGATAATAAAACTATAATATGCGTTTCATACCCAATGCCGCATTCAGAGCAAGTTTCAAATAGACAAGAAAGTCTATATACTTGAGCGACATTTCTGAGTAAATAATTCACCAATGCTCTCATGTGGGCTTAGAGTTGTAACACAAACGGTTGTGTTACGGTGGGGATCTAGAAACAGCTGACTCTCATGCATATTGACAGTGAGAGCTTTCCCAGCAAACACAGCACACTCACCTAATGTTGGTTTAATGCTGGCCAACGTCGCAGGCGTTGGTCTAACATTCAAACAGCATTGGGTCAAGGTTTCGCTGGAGTAGTATCTTGCAATCAGTTTAGTTGCTGATATTAATGCCGTCAACCTGTACTCTATGGGCTACTGTAGGCCTATACGTGACCATCTCACACAAGCCCATTTCTTAGTTTAATGGATCTTTAACTATCAACACATGATCAAGTTTCGACCAATCAGTGACTTAGCTGGGATGTTTGGCTGCGTTGTTCCTCTGTCAAACTATCAGGATCTGTGTCTGTATTCTCGTACAAGTTACGATACATCGTAGGCGTTGTCCACCAATCCGAAGCCTACGATATATCGTAACTTGTACGAGAATACGGGCCCTGCTGTTGGGCGACCATTGCGTTGTTAAAAAGTTATTAGCATATCTACTGCGTTTTTGGGGCGTTTTGACTGCGCTTGTCGGGACAGTTAACAGTTGCAAGCAGACCTAGTAACATATCATCCTCGTAATAAAACCTACTTAGATATGAGAGAGTATTGTAGCACGAGCTAGGTATACTAGTCCCCAATGCCGATACTTGTTGGGATGATATTCTCAAACCTATGTAGCCGGGTATATGTGCCAATACGTCTTCAACACGACAAAGTATAGCCATTGTGGGCACGCCGACCATCCGCGTCCTAACTCCGTTTAGGTTCGATCGCACAACCTCGTGGTTTTTACATGGCATAAGATCTAAGACAAGATCTATATGATGCACAGACATGTAGGATCAGTCGGGAAGGCATGCATAAAACAAAACACTTCTCATGCTTATACACATCAAGTCACGAGAGCTAAAACCACCGCATAATCATATTTTCTTTTTTACGAGCCGTGAACAGTGATTATTGAATCTATACCAGGGCCACTCCTACTCCAAACTAACCTACTATAGGTCTAATGATATTACTATATAATTATAGTTCAAGACATGAAAATTTTTAAATGTAGGGTAAGATAATTAAACCAATAGGCTATATATTAAACAATTTTGACTTGTGTTGGAACAAAGTCGCAGACATTGCTTTAATAGAAGTCAGAACTGCATTATTTTTGCTGCCGTGCAAAGGCAAATAGCAGTAACTGCTTACTTTTCAAGTAAGCAGTTACTGCTGTGTGTCGTTGCATCGCGGTGCATGTCACAAGCTGGACCAGCGTTGTGCTAGCTGATTAAAATCACTGATACTCACTGTAGAAACCAGTAGCCGCATCAGCCACCCTAAAGAACACATCGTCTTCGAGATCCAGAGTCCAGACTACAACATGATAGCATTCCTTCTTCAGATCCAATGCGGTCTGTCGCAATACAACACCAGCTTTTAAATAAAAAGTGAATGATGTTTAACATGAAGCATAGTCCCGATGATCATCAGAAGTAATACAACCGACTAATGAAGATAATGCTGACTTTGTAAGGGAAAGCCCACCTGGCTACATTTCATGTCCACCTGCGTCTCACAGGCGTGTCTGTGTAAAACTGTTACGCGAGGTTGTGATAGCGGCGAGTGTGCGTGCGGAGCCTGAAGGCTCCATCAACAGGTCAACAGCTAATACACAGAAGAGAGTGTGATTCTAGCGGCTCGCTCAGCTGCCCTCGGGTCATCATTAGCCCTGACTTCTCCTGGAGATCAACATTAATTAATCGTCTCTCACTAATTCTTCGATGAGGTGCGTATCGATTTGCAGAATGCAAATTAATCATTTCCGCGGTGACATACTGTGACATATCCTGAAAATGCACCTGTCCAACTTGATCCTGATATTATTAGTTTGATTCGGGAGGCACACTCAGACTAAAGCGGCTGCGCAATAAGATGTTTGAATCGGAGGTAAATCAGCAGTGCAAAAACCTTGTATGTTGACACAAAAGGGTTGCCCATTGATAATGGAAGCTGAATTTACCACTATTTTCTGCTATATATTCAGAGCGCTAGCCTTCACACTTTTTAAACAAATTATAGAATAGTATGTTCTGTTGAACATAAAGGTCACCAATGTACAACAACGCAACATACATATAGCTGTACACCCAAACACCAGGCCTATAACACACGACAATTTTCATGCGACGTCTGCTCAGGTAATCAGCAAAAAACAATATTCATTCTGAATATAGCGAACTAAGCGGAGTGTGGAAATCCGGTAAATAAGTCAATTCAAGAAAGCCATGATAAGTTCAGTCCATACTGAATATCTCGCATCTCCTGGAATGATCTCAATAATAACAATACTTAATAATTATATCATACTAATCAATAATTGTTAATGCTGTTTGGTGGCATATATTTCCGCCTGTGATCTCTTTGCTGCTCATTTCTAGTAATTTCACATTTGAAACACTTAAAATTTGGGAAAATAAACCGCAGAATATTTTTCAATTAATGCACCATTAAAATATGAACATGAAAATGCCATACACATTAAACTGAATGTTTCCTGCCTTCCAATTGTATTAATTTATGTCTATGATTTTCTGCTTATAAAGGTACTGTGTCATTACAAGGTCAAGATAGGCTATCAATAGCAAGCTACAGGTGATTATTATAGCCACGTGCTTTCTGGAAAAAATGATAATCAATAACGGGCGGGGTGCCATGCGCATAACGTCGGTATAATGCTGGATAAAGATCTGTGGAGACTTGGTCAGCATTATTCTTGCTTCTCAAGAAACACGAGGCATTGAGCTAATGCTGGGTAATGTTGGGCCAGCGTAGAAGACGCTGGGCCGATATTACCCCAGCATTTTCCCATTGTATCCTTTTTTTTCTGGATTGGCTTTTCAGGCATTGCCTGGTGACAACGTGTTGATCACGGTCCATCCATGTGTAAAGACAAACAGCAGTAACGGCTTACTTTTTGAGTAAGCAATTACTGCTGTTTGCCTTTGGATTGCAAGGCTAACAGCAGTAACTACTAAGCTTTTAAGCAGTTACTGCTACATTACAGAAGAGAAGTGGTCAAGGTCAGAGTTGTCAGCCTACTTTTCAGCGAGATTCAAATCTCGTGACACGTGACTGTTCTGGGCCGCGTTTTAGGTAAGCATTCTCAGATAAAAATGAAATGAGCTCTTCAGATTTGCGAGAATTGCCGAAAATTTAACGAGTGGGTCAGGGTGCTCGTATCCTCCCTATACATGTTAGAGAGGGAGCCAAACGAGGAAAGTCAACGAGCTTTTTCATTTCCGTAAGCGGCAGGAATTAGGTCACAAGAAATCTGGAAAGTAATGTACCAAAAACGGGGCCCTGGCAGGTCCTGTGATCTGGTCTTTTCTCAGCTGCTTGGTTGGTATATGTCAATTTATTACCAGGATACTGCCGTACAAAGACGAAAGGCAGTATCTGCGTACTTTACAAGTGAGCAGATACTGGCTTTGTACGACAGCATAGTGTTGACCAGCTGACCAGGTGTATAAAACAAGCGTTCTTTAGGTTTATCATGTTTCCCCTAAATATAACCCAATGAGTCATAGATACTTAAATGTCACCTTGAGAAGGATTAGATGGCACTCCAAGGGCCGGGCGGGGGCCCTAGGGTAGTGGTTAGCACCGCTGCCTTTCACGCCAGAGTTCGGGGTTCGGTTCCCGGTCTCGGCAGTTAAAGAAACAAAATATGTTTCTTCCCCATCCACGTGTGAAAGTCAATATTGTGGGGAGCCTCTGTGACCGAGAGGTAGCGTGCTCGGCCTCAGACCGCCAGGGCTCGAATTTCGAATCCTGTGTCTGGAGGACAGTGTCATCTCATTCATCTCACCATCCTGAGGAGGTTCTCCTGGCCCAGTTTAGCCTATATGTGCACAAAGGTGGCCTAAAGCCCGATTCATTTAATTTTACTCCATGGCCCAGCCTCAAAATGGGGACTGCGTAACGTCCCTGCGCAGAACACATTTATCTCGTTGACATTTTAGATCACAGTAAGCAAGACATAATTGGACCAACGTCTGGCCCATGCGAGAACAACGTATTAAACGTTGTTGTAGCATTAACGCACTTAGCCCACGTTTCCCGGTTTATGTGACAGTTTGACCAGACTGTTATTAGCACCGGAGAGAGATGATAATTAGCGATGATGAAAGAAAATCAGTCACAATTTATATAATGAATGAATGGCGGGCGGTGATTAGTCATTTCCGCCATGTGACATATTTTATCACCGTCCGTTGGTCAAGAGAAAAATACTGTAATTGCTCAAATAATTATTTCGTGTAACCTAGGTTACGTTTGAGGAGAATACCTCAGACAGACCCAACATGCTAAATTAAGGCACTCACGGTCTTTATAAAACAATCGTTAGTATGGTACAAAAAATGCTCACAATAAGTAGTTTGTGGAGACAAACCAAGATGTTGACGATTGGGTTGACGATTGCGATTGCGATATTTGCCAGGCGCATGTTTAAACCCTTAAAGCCCTAAAATAAATAATTTTAATTTTCACCCACTAGAAGTTGTGTCTCGCTACCGCGACCCACAACTTCTAGTGGGTGAAAATTACTCGTATCTGTTTAATTTGAGACAGAAGATTTGCAAATGTTGTTGTTTATTTAAACACGTTTCATTCCCGATAACAGTGACTTGGTCGGTTAATAAGACAAATTAAAAACGACTACAGTGGTGCTTAGCGGGTGTAACAAGGAGAAAAACCCTTCCTCATCGCGTAGAGATGTTTGTGGATCACCATGTGGTGTATGTCAAGAGTCCAGCCACTCCGAGAATTCTCTAATAGCGTCATACTTTACACTTAACCCTTCAACCGTCGTTCACGATTATTATTTTTTAATATTTTTTAATTACAACATTAAATACCAGCTTTCAAATATGTTATATACAAAACGTGACAACAATCAACAATACTGTATTTTGTAAAAACTGAATAATTTTCACTTACTTGAAGTTGTGAATCGCGTCAGCGAGACACAACTTCAAGTGAGAGAAAAATCCAATTGAATAACTTGGCGGTCAATAGGTTAAAGTGCTAGTCACGTCTATAGCCGGGTTTAGCCTTTCACGTTTGTCTCTCAAACAAGAAAAAAAAATTAAAAACGAGCATAATATCTGCCATATTGACATTTTTTTTTTATTTAAATATTTATTCAATATTTTTACTCACTTGATGTGGGTTAACCTTGTTAACGCAATTTCAAATTTAAGCTGAAGAAAGTAATAATTTATAATTGATGACAAAAATGTACATCTTTCAAAATGATTTTTTCCACAAATATGGATCATCTGCAGCATGATTGATCATTTTCAGTGATAATCATGATAATCATGATAATCGTGATTATCATATCTATTCTGCCGTGCAAAGCCAAAAAGGCATAATATGATTACTTGCAATGTAAGCACTGCCTTTTGGCTTTGTACGGCAGCATTGGGAACGCATCGAGTAGGCGGCTCGATAACAAATGTTGGTAATTCAAACAATTATCACAGCAATTATCGTTCTCATCCACACAACGAAATGGTGGCTGTTGGTTAGCAACTTAAGCAATGCCCCATGGTGTAGTGGATATTCAATTCACTGATTCAACATAATATCAGCACAACCACCTGTCACGCAAGAGCTGCAGTTCTATGGAGCCTCCATGAAGACGAAGTAGCGTGTTCGGCCTCAGAGTCCTGTGTCTGGCTAGACAGGTTCATCTCACCATTTTTTTAGGGATTTTGTCAAGTTAAAACAAATCCAAAAATCCGAGAAAAACTCGGATTGGTCAGACTTCACCCACCCATCCCACTATCCATTTTTTTTTTAATTTTGGGAAACAATTGCAAACATGAAAACAACACAAAAAAGACAGAAAAACACAAAATTTCCCCAAAAAATTAAAATCCGAGTTGGGGCTTGACCCACCCACCCAATTCCGAGTTTTTCTCGGATTTTTGGATTTTTTTTATCTTGTCAAAACCCCTTAGACGTTTTTATGGCCCAATTTATGATATATTTAATTATATAAGATGATGATTTTATTAATGTCTATGGCGCCAGTATCTCTCAACAAGATACAGACTTAATGGCACTTCAGGTTAAGACGTCCCCTTAGATATGAAAGGGTGTATCTGCCACTTTACCAAGTGGCAGATACACCCTTTCATATCCAAGGCGACGAACATTGGGGTCAGTCAAGTCCGGATCTGGTGATGTTCAGACTGGGGTGTTAATGTGAGCTGATGTGTGTTAAGTAAGTGTACAAAGGTGGTATAAAACCACAGAGCATGAGACCCCCTGTTAGCTTTTATCAGAGGTATAGGTCATGATAGAAGAAATACCCATTAAATGCTAAAAGTTGCGCAAAAAAATTGCTCAATTAAGTAGCCTATATTTTACAAACTGGACGACGACAACGACGGACTACGGACGACACTATGTGACAACGAGATCTAAGTAAAAGTTAAAAAGTTATGAAATTAAACACAAAAATGTAATGGTTGTATAGCTATATGGGGACTACTATTTACAGTTATTCCAGATTGTCATAAAACTACTATCAGCGCCTTCGGCACAGGGCGGGGGCCCTAGGGTAGTGGTTAGCATGGAAATTATGGGGTGTTCTTAACATTTTGGTGACCATTTTGTGTTTTGCTAATTTGAAGGTGAAGGACACTAAATATAGCATGTTATCCGATAGATTCGAATTCATCACACACAAATTATGTAAAAACAAGTAGATAATAAAGTATACACTAAAATTCCAAGCAAAGTTTCATGTTTCAGTATTCAGCCAAAGCTAAATCGACATATTTTCAGGAAAGGCTGCAATATTCTTCGATTAAAACTATATATGACATTTCTAAATATAAATAACGCACATTTTTAAGCATAAACATAGCTGGATTAAGGGAACAAAGGTCAGATATGGCTTTGTCTAATAACTACGATTCATTATGTTGTTTTCTTTGACCATGTTGACTAGGTTGTTGTGCTGTTCATTTTGATTATTGTTTGAGCGTATGTGGAGAGAAGACTATTTTTTCTACTGTAATGGGTGATGTATTATTAGAACGGGATATGTTATATGGTATATTGCATCTGCTGATCGGTTAATCAGAAAATCAATGACAGACGCTTGATGCCAAGATGATTTTTGGCAATCTCAGTTAAAAATCCTTCACAAAAAATCACATTGGCAAGAATTACGCAAAAAATCCCACGACAGCTTTTTTGTGACATAAGGGAGTGCACTAAGAGTTCGGGGTTCGTTTTCCGGTCTCGGCGGTTTGAAAGAAACAAAACTGTTTTTTCCACATCCACTCATGAAATTCAGTATTGTGGGGAACCTCCGTGACCGAGAGGTAGAGTGCATGGCCTCAAAAACCTCCAGGGTTTGTATTTCGAGTTTTGTGTCTGGAGGGCAGTGTCATCTCACCATCCTCAAGAGATTCTCCTGGCCCGGTGTAGCCTATATGTGCACTAAGGTGGCCTAAGACCCCATTCATTTCATTTCATTGCACATTGACCAATTGATTAATATTGTATACTTTTCCGGCATTTGTGTTGGTAATCTAGATGACGTCAACAGCGTGGTAAACCCTTTTTTCTTACATGTCGCAACAACCACCCCCCTCCCTCGATATCTGTTTTTGCCATGGCTGTCAGGCTCTAGTGTTGTATCCGGATAGTTTTCTAGTAATTAGAAACCGAATTACATTGTATAATTTCCCGGCGCTTGTGGCAACACTCGATATGACATAATGATCCGCGTAGGAGGGCTACCAAGGAGGTACTCCTGGCCTAATTCAGCTTGTACGTACACACAAATCCGATTAATTCCATGTCATTACCTTCGGCGCTAGGATCCCATGTCGTCATCATTCCCCTGTTAAAATGAAACAGCCCCGCTCTTCTAAAGAGGCGTGCTTCCTTGGAAGCGCGATACTGATCTATTGAAAAATCCAAAATCTAACGAGGGAGGACGGAAAAAAACATTGAACCTATTTTTGGAATAGTTAATGAAGGCGACCAAATTAAAAAAACATTGGACATATTTCTTGAAAAAAACGTAGCTTGAAAAATATTTTTTATCTCTCGAAATAAACTTTTTTTCTCTAAAACAGAGCAAACACAACATAGTGGCTTAAAGCACCTTTCAATAAATTATTCACTAATTCATTAGGATTTTATAAGGATAGACTAATCATGAGTTTACCCTAATTACTTTTTTACATTATCATCTCTGATGACTTAATATTGTGTCAGCATGTTTAGAAGACTGTTGACTCGCTTGCCATTTTGGCCCAGCGCAAACTGCATACTGGTTCAGTCATATAAAATATATATTTTATTCTAAAACTGTATGTGCGTGATAATGTTTTTATAACGGAAAGGTTGACTATCAGGTCTTACCATGTGCTTACCACTAGCTTGCAGTATTAAACTGCTCTCATTTATTTTTTCCAGCGCCAGGACCGTCTTTAGGTCAGATTCTGAGGTCTCCATGAGATCTCCATGGGTTTGCAACCATTAAAAGACATATATTTTATAGTTATGTTATGACACGACATAGTGCATATCTTGCAAATGTTATTGATCGCGATGTTCAATGGCATAAATATTATCATCGTCTACCATCACCCACTGGGCACACGACGTTGATGCTACGTTGAATCAACGTCAAATGACTGTATCTGTATACAGTGCTCCATACATGTATGAGATACAGCGTGGGTAGATTTAATGTCAACACATAATCTCGCGTGACATTTGATCATTATGTTGGGTTATCTTTAGGCTAAATATCGACCATTTCTGTTTTTCTGAAACAACTAACCGTACGTGTGTGTGCATGTGACGCTGTAGAGATACGAAGAAAAAATTTATAATTTACATAAAATATGTAGCAGAACATTTCTTTTGGGATACGGCATTTTAACGAATAATATACCAAAGACATGAAATGCCATCAAAATCCTAAACAAATCATGAACAAAAATTTATATTTTCTAAATCTAATATAATCATGTGATTTATAACAGTTATTTAAAATTTCTAATCTGATGATCTATATGATACAACTATTAAAAAACATGAGCCCTAAGATTTAGAAAATACAGAAAATATGAGCAAATCATCTGAAATTAAGTTCTTGTATATCATTGTGGAAATATTATGACATAGTGAATCCCGAAGTCGGGACTATGATCTGCTCTTATCGGTTTGCAGACGTAACGTCTGGAAAGCTAGCCTGAACACTGATATAGGCTATGTAGTCACAGGACCAGTGGTCAGGTTTCTGGAAAGCTTCTTATCGAGTGACTTCAAGGGATGTTTGTCATGCATGGTATAAGCACTGCTAACTCAGAGCTTTTAAACGGTTATTAGCATTATAATTATGTGACCAGGTAAGTAGCTGTGCACATAATTATAATGCAATGATAATCCTCTTGATTGGCTGGGATACGAACCCGGTACCTCTTGAGTAACTGCTAAAGCGCTAAATTAAATAATCTGAATATTCACCCACTTGGATTTGGGTCTTGCTACCTCGAGCCACAACTGAAGTGGGTGAAAATTACCCATATATTATTATGTCTAATTTGAGACCAACGATTTACCAATCTTGATGTTTAAGCGCGTATTTCGGTTCCAATAACAGAGAATCATTCGGCTAATAATACAAATTTAGCCGACCGTGGTCGCTCCTAGCGCTGTAAGGGTTAACCCTTATACTTGGAAATAATTTTTATTCATTTGAAGCTGGAATTGCTAACGCAATTTCCAGTGCCAAATGACGAAAAATAATTACATTTATGAAAAAATATACATCTTTAAAATGTAATTATTAGATTAACTAAGCATATATCACAAAACATTTTAGCAATTCGAGTTGTATTTATTGGTCTGAAATTTGAAAACGGATATATTCGATCCCGGCAGCATAAGGGTTAGGTATCTACAGCACACCAAATGAGGCACCGCGACAGGCCGCATGATCAGATAGACAGGGAGCAGGCGCGGATAGCAGATAAACGTATATATCTTCAGTTTAAAAAGCTAACGCTGGACCAATATCGTCGCCTCGGAACCAAAGGGTTTCATCTGTCACTCATTTGAGTGACAGATAGAACCCTTTTAGTCCCAGAGTTAGGGGGTTTATTTGTGTTGAAAGGTACATACGATCCAAGAGTTCCACCTATAGTGAAATTTTCTCAGCAATCCGAAACTGCGCGTCTTACAAAATTCATCCTGTCCAAAAGTACCGTAAAAACCCTTTAAACACTAGTATCGTCAAAATCGCAAACCGCAATTTGAAATATTGCGTATGAAGTGATTGTTTGCTAAAACTGTGGTAATTTTCTATTTAAATAATGTTTAAATTATTTACTATCCTCACATATGACATAGGCTTTCACATGGATGTAAAATATTTTGTGTCTGATCAATGACAAATGAACAATATAGCTTTAAGTTGGTATTTTAACACGTAATTTTACTCATTTTTCAAACTTTTTCAGTAAATAGACAAAATACGTTTCTCTCAGCCGATTTTTGTATGGTATAAATGTTTAGTTTTGATTCAAACATGTTCTAGAACTATTGTTGACATTACGGAGAGTAACTTAGATCACTTAGCAGGATATATTATTTGGGAGTTGACTTTTTCTGATCTAGAATCGATATTCGTGGAAAACTTTTAAAAACATCAGTTACTATTATAAGATCAAAATCTGATGATTGAGCACACGGACGTCTAACTATGACCAAGATTCCTTGCTACGACTGAGGATACAGTGTGTCTTTGCCTTACTTTTGTCCTTACTCTTGACGGGATTAATGGTACGAGTTGTCTTTTCTAGTGGTACGAGCTATCTCGCCCGCTTGAGACAGCTCGTACCATGGTACGAGTTGTCTGCTTACGAGATATCCGTGATACGAGTTGTCCAGATACCATTGAAAGTATAGGCCTGCCTGTGTTGTTACAGTGTGTAAACACTTGCGATTTGGAAGTGTTCGTCAGTATTGTGCTGTGAATTCCTTCGCCAGCTCCTTCATACTGATAAATTTACTTTATGTTGGCTGTTCTTGTGTGCTGAATATGGTGTACATTCAACAGACAAAGGAATGATTTATAAGTAACTATTATGAATTTTCATATATACATACTCCTTTTCCTGGGTAAATTTACAATAAATGATAACGTGTGGTATTAAGTTTTTTTTGTTATAGAGTAAGTAGCTGCAAAATATTTCGTTAAATGTGTAGTAACTCATAAAATATAGCTTGTGAATATACAAATGTTCTACATATCTTATGTAGTTGATGGTAGTCATGTTAAACGAAAAGCAGGATTGCCAGAGGGAGGGGTGCATTCACAGCACAATACTCTACAGCACTCACAGATTTCCATATGTTCACATACTGTGACACTACCAGTGCATTGAAATGTCAAAACGGCTTCAGCACATGTGATTCGAAAATCATTGGTTGGAAGACGTCGTGGATTCTTTCAAATGCACCTGGTATTGCTCTAGTATGTTTAAAGTGGTTGCAGTCGATTCGTTAACCCAAAAACATGAAATCCATAAACACAAGAATTGAGATTCTATGACAATTAGAACTAGAGATAATGGTCCAGCTGAATTTCCAACATAGGATATCAATACGTATTTCTGGACGATAACTGCATAAAATAGGAGATCAGAGACACAAAGCTATCTCTTGTAACCATACCTGTCCTCATTACTATAACTTTTTATTATTTTTATAGAATTTTAGAGAATAGAATTGGTTTCCAATATAGACATTATGATTTTGTCATAAAATTATTTTTGATGGCAGCCATCTTGAATTTTTCCGAATTTGCAATATAGGAATGACCTATCTTTTATTAGTGTGTTTCATTCGATTCGTTGACCATGAAAACATAGGTCTAGACACCAAAATTATGATTCCATGTAAATTAGAACTAGAGATATTGTCCGAATTAGATTTTCGTTGCGGCAATTTTGAAAAATTGCCGAAACCCATATCGCGCCCCAATTTTTTTTCATTCACAGGAGTCCCCTGATCAACATGGTACCACTCATGGAGAGTAGTGGTGGTGCACGAGGACCAATTCTGGCCCATGGACTACCTTTGTCAATTATAAATCGAGATGTGAATAAAAATAAAATTTGATGAATCAGAATGGCGCCCATTTTGAATTTTGCATGATCCTTATTCCAGGTCCATTCAAAACCCCTTCCAATCGATTCAGCTCCCTAAAAATCGTTATACTGGACATATTGATCATCCAAATTGGCCAACTGGTGCAAAAGATATTGACATATAGGTTATTGAGAATGGCTTCCGGCAGCCATTTTGAAAATGTTTTTTTTCTGATTTGCTACCATGATCCAGCATGTCTACCCAAGTTTTTTCGACTCCTGGGGTGGTCCCCTAAACGAATTTTAATAGAAACTTAGGGGACCTAAAAATGCACACACGACCCCCCCCCCCCCCTCAGCAAGAGGACTAATAGGGATTAAAGCGATCGCGTGTCACCAGCGAGACGCCTAATCTCGAACACAATCCACCCGGTCAGACATTTCCAACACTCCGCCCTCCCCAAATTAAAATTCAGAAACACAATTAATTAATTACGTAATTATCGCTATCGATGACCACGAGTCCCAAGCAGCCATCAGGTATTACACCATAGGTGTGAGCGCGCTACCTTTGTGAATAATAAAAAATCCTGCATTATTTTTACACAATATTAATAATTGCATACGTAAAACTTAAAAGAAATTCATCAAATGAAATTTTCCATGTAAGTGATGTATTAGTGTCATGAATTATATCATGATTTCACGCGTTATCAAAACATCGCGAATTATGATTTTGTGTGCTATCAAAGTTGAGAAAAAATCCTGATGTTTTTTTCTGAAACATTCGTGAGGTAGCGTGCTCGACACTTTGACGTTCAGGTGTTTGGAGGTCAGTGTCATCTGATTCATTTCATTATTCCCAGAAGGTTCACCTGGCCCAAATTATCCTTTATATGCACAAACTCTATTCAGTCATTTTTTTAATAGCAGAATCTTGCATAGCTAACAGTAGCCAAGATTGACTTCCATAACGGTGGGGTTTCCTGCACAGTAGATTAAATACATTCTGGTCTGACCCACTGCTGGTTTAATGGTGACCCAACGTCTACTACGCTGGTCCAACATCAAGCCAACATTGGTTCAGCAGTTTGTGTTTGCTGGGAAGTTTGTTTGAGCGTGTGCCAGCTCTGGAATACAGGGGCCGTATTCTCGTACAAGTTACGATATATCGCAGGCTTCTGATTGGTCGAGATGGCCATCTCGACCAATCAGAAGCCTACGATATATCGTAACTTGTACGAGAATACGGGCCCTGCAACGTAGTAAGTACAACATGTACAATTCCCCTATTGCTGTGGCTTGCTGGAATTGCTGAAGAGAAGCTGACCACGGTGAAGCTTTGACTAATCTCCAAGGAGCCGTACAAGTGATCAAGGTTAGATCTCAACGAGTCTCAAATCACGCACCAAGTGACGGCTGTTGACACGTGATCACTTTGTTGATGGGTCAACTTTTCTCGGAGAAGAGGGAACAGTGTCATCTGTTTAGATATATTTAAGTGAAAAAGCAAAAGCAATGACCAAAAGCAAACACAGGCTAAGGCGCACATGTGAAGTGCTTATACAAGTCTATAAATTATTCATTCGCAGACAGTTTTAATTAATTCATTCAGTCAATATTTTTATATTTGCCCAATTTAGCTTTCATTCTTAACAGTTCATCTGCTCATAATTTTATTATTTCGGTTAATCATTTTTGGCTAAACATTTCTTCATCTACATCGCGATTGCATTTTCACTTCATTCATTCCCTTCATTTTATTATTTTTCGCATGTACTTATGTATTTACATAAAATCATATCTGAACGTGTCATAAGTAGCATAACATTAACTTGAGTACCGCCCTGAACATGCAGGTCACTCACATGAAAAGGTTGTGAGAGACATTAATACTAAAATACATAAAATCATAAAATACTTAAAATTTATATATGAATATCTGAGTGGGTGAAAATTATTATATTTGGATGAAAATTTATATATCTCTTTAAAGGCCCTGTGAAGTGATTTCAGTTCATCAATATAATTAAAGTATATATCACAATGATATAGTATGAAATATGACATTGTGCAGATAGTGCAAGAACATTAGTGAAAAAAACACAGGAACCTGGAATAAAATTGCAGAAAGCTGATTTTTTCAGGAATGATACCTGGACATCTCCCCAGACGAATTCCGAAGAGGCCCCAAAAATCCCCCTTGTGCATTTTTTTAAATTCAAGATGGCCGCCATATTGTTCTGATTATGTTAGGCGATCTCTTAAAAAAACACGAAAATATGAGATATCTATCTCGTTGTTTAACCTAAAATGTATTTTTTGGCCAAACCCATGGAATCTAGCACTTATTTAGATCACCATTATTTTATTATATTGAATTTATCAACATAAATGCCACATAGTAGGTAATTCAAAATAACACCAGGTAACGCCATTTTTTTTTAAAAAGGGGTATACCCCAACTCCTCACTTTTGAAGTTAAAACAATGATTTTGGTGTCTCTACCTATGTTTTAAAGTAAAAGGAGGTTATCCTGATGATCAGAAATAATATCAGTACTTTTCTTAATACCACAAATTCAAGATGGCCGCCATAATATTTTGTTAAGCGATCTCTTAAGAAACCCGAAAATATGCGATAACTATCTCGTTGTTGGACCTAAAATGTATTTTTGGGCCAAACCCATGGAATCTAGCACTTATTTAGATCACCATTAGTTTATTATATTGAATTTATCAACATAAATCCCACATAGTAGGTAATTCAAAATAACACCAGGTAACGCCATTTTTTAAAAAAAAAGGGGTATACCCCAATTCCTCACTTTTGAAGTTAAAACAATGATTTTGGTGTCTCTACCTATGTTTTGAAGTACAAGGAAGTTATCCAGATGATCAGAAATAATATCAATACTTTTCTTAATACTACAAATTCAAGATGGCCGCCATAATATTTTGTTAAGCGATCTCTTAAAAAACCCGAAAATATGCGATAACTATCTCGTTGTTGAAACTAAAATGTATTTTTTTAGACGAACCCATGGAGTCTAGAACTTATTTAGATGACCATATTTTATTATATTGAGTTTATCGACATGAATCCCACATGGTATTTAATTCTACCATGGTGGGTGACGCTTTGGAGTGTTTTCGAACTGCTTTCCCACTAGAAATGTAGATTGAGATTTGTCAAGTTAACAAATTAATCTCCGGTAAAAAATGAAATTATTGCGTTTCAATCATCCGAGCTGTCAGTTTCTGCATGTTTGGCCAATCGTTGTACAATATAGTCTAGATTTGTGAGATACCCCCCCCCCTTTGAACAAGCCACTCTGCACCCGCAACTCACTCTTTTTAGAACTCTTTCTGGAGCGACTGCTCTTTCAGTTTACGTTGGTGACAAACGACCATGAGATAAAATCCGTTCCCAGACTAGATTCCACACCCTCCTGTACAGCAAAATATGCTCTGTATCATAATAGAGTTTAAACACGAGGCATTCATCCATGCTGTTTTAATATTGGCTGACCGTCTTCGACGCTGGCCCAAAAATTAAACAGAATTGGATTAATGCCCCGTGTTGATAATCGTCCTGTAACAATGCTCTTTTAAATACTTACTTTTGTCCATGATCTGCGAATGTCAATATGCTTAATATCATGAAATATATCACTTAAATATCAAGATATTAATTTTGAATATTAGGATATATATATTTCGTAATGAAGTTATGGCATTGTATGGTGTTGTAATGAGATGATTTTACATCAGAATATCGGAATATGACATTAAATTAATTGATGTCACAGTTTATCGTCAGGATATGATCTTTTTATGTCCCGATAATAGGAGGACAAGACACATTACCGTCATGATATGGATTTGTAATATCCAAATATTGCTCTTTATTATAGTAAAAAGACGTTATGATGGATACAGCGTTATAAAGGCAGGATATGGTGGTTAAGAATCACGTTGTGGTATTAAAGTGACAGGATCTTTTAGTGTATTGTCACGATATTATTAAAATATCATGATATAGCATATTGACACAATATGACATTTTAGTGTAAGAGGAAATGAAAGTAAGAGAGGACAAGGCCACATGCTGTTCAAAGAGCATGTGTCTTAACCCTATTTTACTTTCCATTTTATTGAATCTTCCGAAGTGCTTTTGTTGTTAGTCCAGTTGTCAAATGGCATTTTTTTACTCAAGCGTGTTTCGCGGTATGGACGATGTTTTATGATTGATTCTGGTTCTAAGGGATGTCCTGAGCAGGAATCAGCCGGGTGCCAAAGTGGCACCCTTGGGCGGAATTTTTTAAGGGCAAAAACAAAATGGCCGCCAAATATTTCAAGGTCAAATATGATTTTTCAACAAATGAAGCCAGGAGCAAGTGTAATACCTCATTTTCATGTGATTTTGACTGGGCAATCCATTTCTTGTATTATTTTGATGACTCAAGGTCATCTTCAAGGTCAAAAAGACAATTTGAAGGTCAAATAAGCAAAAATACAATTTTTACCAAATAAAGATAGGAACATGTGTAATACCTCTTTTACATGGGATTTTATCTGAAAATGAATGTATGGTATTATTTTGTTGATCCAAGGTTAGCTTCAAGGTCGAAATTCCTTTCCAAGGTCAAAAACAAAATGGTTGCAAGATATTTCAAGGTCAAATATGATTTTTCAACAAATGAAGCTAGGAACAAATGTAATACCTCATTTTCATGCGATTTTGACCGGGCAATTCATTTCTTGTATTATTTGCATGATTCAAGGTCATCTTCAAGGTCAAAAATCAAGGTCAATTAAGCAAAATTACCGTTTTTAACAAATAAAGCTAGGAACATGTGTAATGCCTCATGCAATTTTGACTGGGCATTCCATATCTGATATTATTTTGATTATTCAAGGTCATCTTCAAGGTCAAAGGGGTCAATTTCAAGGTGAAGTAAGAGAAAATATCATTTTTAACAAATAAAGCTAGGAATGTGTGTAATACCTCTTTTTATGGGATTTTGATTGACAAATCCAATTATAGTATTATTTGAGTGATTAAAGGTTATCTTCAAGATCAATTTCAATTCAAGGTCATCAAAATTCAATTAACAAACATAAATAGCAAAAAGTGTTGTACGGCTAAAACATATATTTGACCTTGAGGATGACTTTAAATCACCAAAGTAATAGGAAAAATACATTTTTTGCTCAAAATCCCACGATTTTTTTTTTTACACATGTTCTAGCTGTATTTGTTAAAAATCATATTCACCTTTACTTGACTGTGAAATTGACATTTTGACCTTAAAGATGAACTTTTATCATCAAAATAGTATCAAGAATAGATTATTCAGTCAAAAATCACGCCAAAAAGACAAAATAATACCATAAATGGATTTTTCAGACAAAATCACATGAAAAAGAGGTATTAAGAGGTATGTTCCTAGCTCGATTTGTTAAAAATGGTAATTTTGCTTATTTGACCTTGAAATTGACTTTTTGACCTTGAAAATGACCTTGAGTCATGAAAATAATACAAGAAATGGATTGCCCGGTCAAAATCACACAAAAAGGAGGTATTACACTTGTTCCTGGCTTCATCTGTTGAACAATCATAGTTGACCTTGAGATATCTGGCGGCCATTTTGTTTTTGACCTTGGCAATGCCCTTTCGGCCTTAAAGATGACCTTGGATCACCAAAATAATACCATAAATGGATTTTTCAGACAAAATCCAACGAAAAAGAGGTATTACACATGTTCCTAGCTTTATTTGTTAAAAAGGGTATTTTTGCTTATTTGACCTTGAAATTGACGTTTTGACCTTAAAAATGACTTTATATCATAAAAATAATACAATAAATGGATTATCCAGTCAAAATCAAATGAAAATGAGGTATTACACTTGTTCCTGGCTTCATTTGTTGAAAAAAACATATTTGACCTTGAAATATCTGGCGGCCATTTTGTTTTTGCCCTTTAAAAATTCCGCCCAAGGGTGCCAAAGTGGCACCCGGCTGATTTCTGCTCGGGACACCCAATAGTATCAGAATCAATCATAAAACATCGTCCATACCGCGAAACACGCTTTAGTCAAAATCCACTGGACTATGTTGGCAGTTTTGGAGTACCGGTATTTGAGCAATGTAGAATCCTTTACTTACTGAATTATATTGCGATATATATGTTGAACTGACATGTGCCAGCCTGATATTGGAATGTTCCATGTCGATTCTGTATAACCATATGGTAACGTTCGTCTCCAATATAATGTTATTGAAATGTTATACCTTGACATGACAATATAATATCCTGACATTAAAATGCCATATCCAGAATTTAAAGTGACATATCCTGACATTCTATGGTCACATTAAAATATTCTAGTGTCATATTCAGTCATTATAATGTCACATTAGAATGCCGCCAAGCCCGCCATATCTTGATTTGATAATGTCATATACTATCATAAAAAATGGAATATCTTGACATTCAAATCTTATATTGTGTGATATAAAAGGACAAAATTTTGACATTATAATACCATCTCATGACGTTGAAGTGTCATGTTCTGATAAATTAAATCCAATATCCTGGCATAAATATGCCAGATCCTGATTTCGAAATGTTTTTTTTTTCCTCTTTTAATGTCATAATCCGACAAGTCTATTATACAATATTCGATATTAAATAGCATGTTTGTCATTATAATGACACATCATCACATTATAATGCTATATTGTGACCTCAATGTGTCATTTCATCAATGTATAAAGTCATATCATAATATTCAAGTACCATATCCTAATATTCAAATGTCATATCCTGACATTAAAATGTCATAGTGATGTTAAAATGATATATCACGAAATTGCAATGCATTTCGGGATAATATGATGCCATATCTTTTCATTTTAGCGTGATGTTTAGCTACTATATAGTGCCTTTATAAAGCTGTATTGAGCCATCATAACGTGATTTTGCTATATTAAACACCAATGTTTGGACATTATATTACATATCATGATATTAAAGTGTCATATCCCGATATCATATTCATATATCCTGACATAAAACTATCATATCCTGACGTTAAACTGTCACACCCTCTAATTTGATGTCATATTCTGACATTTCAATGTAATATAACATTGCAATATCATACAATGTCATATATTTATTACGTAATACACTAATATTCAAATAAAATATCTGAATATTCTAATCTATAATCCAAGGTATTTATTACCATTTTCAGGAAATTGACCAAATTACGTAGGCCTATAGATGGCCAAACTCTGCCAGTAAAATGATGTGATTTAAAACATTTTCTTATTTAGTAGTACATGTAAATAACCAACAGTCTCGTAGGACACGTGTTCAAGATGGTGTAATATTGTACTTTGCTCTGTTATTATGTACATTCACACAAAATTAGCTAATATTCATATCCTAGAATAATCACAACTAATACTTAACCGAAATCGAAAAACATTTTTTATAGGCCTACTATGTAAAATACCTACATTGGAATTAGTCGCTGGGTTTGAAACTGGAATTTCTTACGCTATCTCAAGCTTCCCATGAATGAAAAATACCCTTATATTTAAAAATGAGACATGTTAGAATTTTTAAACAATGATTTCTGACATATGATATTTTGTAAATTTGATAAATCTATATCTATATTCCCATATGAAAAAGCAGTTGGACATCGCTTAATCGTGGCACCTGCGCTAAAAGAGCTTACCAATATGGCAACCATGTAGGATTTTGTGTTGATAATCACATTCTATTGAAAAATTGGTGATGGAAATATATTCTAGATTCCATGGCTCTGAAAAAAAGCTGCAACAACATGATAATTATGGCATGTAAGTGATTTTCTGAGGAGGGGGGGGGGACGCTTGACATAATGGTCGCCATCTTGGATTTGTGGAGATAAGAAAAGGAATGATATCATTTCTGATCCTGTTGATGAGCTTTTTGTGTCTTAAGACATGTGGAGAGGCACCAAAATATTTGCAAAAGTGAGGAATTAGGGTAAAATGACGTTATATGGTGTTACATACCATTAAACTATGTGGGATTTATGTTGATAAATTAAATATAATAAAATATTGGTGATCTAAACAAGTGCTAGACTCCGTGGGTTTAGACAAAAAATACATTTTACGCTCAACAACGAGATAGTTACCTCATATTTTCGTTTTTTTAAGAGATCGCTTAACATACTCAGTATATCAATATGGCGGCCATCTTGGATTTTTGGTATTGAGAAAAGTACTGATATCATTTCTGATCATCTGGATGAATTCTTTGTGTCCTCAAACATAAGTAGAGACACCTTAATATTTTTTTCTAACTGCAAAAGTGAGGAATTATGGTATACCCCTGTTTTTTTCGAAAATGGCGTTACATGGCGGCGGCCATCTTGAATTAAAAAAATGCACAAGGGGGATTTTTGGGGCCTCTTCGGAATTCGTCTGGGGAGATGTCCATGTATCATTCCCGAAAAAAATCAGCTTTCTGCAATTTTATTCCAGGTTCAACCCTAATGCTCTTGCACTAAGAGTAGGGCTGGGGACTACATCGGGCTTTTAATTTGCGACCAAACGTGTTGTGCAAATGTTGATGTTAAAACACACGCTTTGTTTCCAATAACTGCGTTTTTATCGGCTAATACAACAGATCGACAAACGTCTATGATCGTGCTTAATACTTATATGGAAGTCAAGGCCTTATATCGTCCCTAGCAACCAGAGTGGAATATATCTGTATATGGCACATAAATCCGTGGTACATACTACTCTGACTGTTTTGGGGTCGATATTGCTATTCATCACAGCTGATCTAATCTGACAGTCTGGTCGGAAAACCAAGAACCCGTGACCAGCCACAGAATGGAGATCATTTGCCAAGATAAAAGATATAACTCCAAGATGTCGTGATACATATAATAAATACCAAGTCATGATCCTTATCGAACTGATTCTCCAATCAGTCAGTATCGTTTATATTTCGTGTTGATAGATTGTTACTGTGCCCAATGGCATACTTTTTGGATCTTACCAAATGAACAGCTGTTCTACGTTACGTGATATCATATTATTTTAAATAGTTTACATGACTGCCAGGCTTCATAAAGCTAGTTTTGACCTACTCATTTCAACCAATGTTGACAATATGATGAATAATGTGCTTTCTACATTTCTACTTTCAATCAAAAATAAATTTAATAAAACCCAGGCGATATACTCCTAATTGAAGACGAAGTCAATAATTTAATAATATAATATTGTTTTTAGATGTCGGAAGCTTAAAACGTATTTACAATAATATAGGTCCCGAAAACGCCTAGCTGGTCCATTTTTTT
The DNA here is from genome assembly GCA_964017125.1 of Flabesymbios commensalis. Classification (NCBI taxonomy): domain Eukaryota; kingdom Metazoa; phylum Annelida; class Polychaeta; order Terebellida; family Flabelligeridae; genus Flabesymbios; species Flabesymbios commensalis. The sequence goes on from OZ024910.1 coordinate 20,615,555, forward strand.
AAATATTTTGCTGAACTTTAATTACATTTGATTTGTTTCTCGTGATCTGTCTACTCTCAGCGCTGTTCTTGGTCATTGTCATTATTATGTTCCTTCTGAATATGAATAATCTCAAAATTAGAAATCTTTTGTGTCTCGTGAACAATACGCATGTCTCGACTGAAAGCCGTATTGCGCGTTATTCCAGTAACTATAATTGTCAATCGCCAAATAGTCTGATTGAAATTCTCACCCACACGAAGCTGTTGTGTTTTGTTGACACGACGCACAACTTTATGTGTGATAAGTATTAATATTGTCAAATTGGAGGCCAAATTTATTAAAATCCAACTGGTTGCAAAACATATCACGCCTAGGTAATTAGATTTATCATGTTTGTCAGTTTATGATGCTAATGAAACGTTTAACAAAGATTATAGCAACGATCCACGCGCAAATGGTTAATTAAATGCGTGACTATATTTTATGAATTAAACCCTTAAAGCGCTGAGATATTTTTATATGCACTAAGAGACCATTTTTTTACAATTTGAAATCACCACGAATGTTTTAGTTAGCTTTTTCGGCTTCATTTGAATACCTATAAAATCTTGGGTGTTGCGATCGACGTCAAAAGTCGATCCCCGCAGTTAAAGGGTAATAATAATAATTAAACTTATCATGATTAAACTTATCATGATTAAACTTATCATGATTAGACTTATCATGAATAAACTTATCATTATTAAACTTATCATGATTAAACTTATCATTATTAAACTTATCATGATTAAACTTATCATTATTAAACTTATCATGATTAAACTTATCATGATTAAACTTATCATTATTAAACTTATCATGATTAAACTTATCATTATTAAAGTTATCATGATTAAACTTAAGATATCGTATCTATCAAAACAGTGGTAAAAATGCAGACAGAAAGCCGTAATTGACAAAAACTAGCTAGGCAAAACGTGGTGAATGGCTTGATAATTATGATTTGTAAATAATTAATTAGCATGCGTTAGTTTATTTTGTGAACTAATTATCATGATTGCACCACATCACGATTTGAAGTAGGTCAATGCCAAATGCAAACCCATTATTGTTATGTAGCTACTTGTACATCGCCCGTGTCTGGTTCTTTTGAATGTACAAAGAAGGATTAGGAACACCCATGGGTCTTAACAGTATCACGAAGTACTACTTGAGAGCTAACGGCTTACTAGCCATATACCTACATTTCTCCCACCCATCACATCAAAAAATGTCCTCACTTTCAAAAGTACAGATCAAAATGATACAAATTGATTTAATAATTATTAACTTTTCCAAATATCTGCAGCTAGTTTTAACCGTTACAGCTCGGGGACCGGCTTTACACCTCAGAATCTGACGTCTATAAACGTCAGATTCTGAGGTGTAAAGCCGATCTCACACTGTAAGAGTAAACATACTTATAATGGCCGTAGACCCAAAATATATGTATTCAACGGAAGCAGAAAAAGCTAACTAAGCCATTTATGATGATTTTAAATTGAAAAACCCTTTGGTCGCCATGGTTGATACAACAATATTTATGGGCTATAACAGTTAACCCCCATCCGAACAAAATGATATGAATACAAATTAAACCTGGCGAATCCACGTGAATAATTTCGAATATTTTATTTTCAATTGACTCTCCTGCCATCGCGTCGGGTTTTAGAATAACCACCTGCGCTCATTTTTTAGTGGATGTCCCTGAAAGTTGATCAGACCGTGTAATCATGGAAATGGAGAACAATCATGTAAAATTCAATGAGCTGTTCAGAGTATATCACTTTCACGATATTTTCGCGTGGCCATCTCACGAAAATCACAATTTATGTCTCGTAGAAAATAATACACGAGCAGATATATCTTAGGCTTCGGATTGGTCAAGACGGCCATCTCAACCAATCCGAAGCCTACGATATATCGCAATTTGTACGAGAATACGGACCCCTTAAATAACACAAATATGAGTAATTTTCATCCACTTTAGGTTGTGGGTCGCTGTAGCGAGACATAACTTAAAGTGGGTGAAATTTAAATAATATAATTAAGAGGTTCAAGGGTAAACCCTCTCCCTGCTGAGGTAATTTATTTAAAATTTCACCAACTTGAAATTATATCTCGCTACCTCGACCCACAAATTCGGTTTGGTGAAAATTACTAATACTTGTTTAATTTGCGATCTATCCTTTGCAAATCTTGACGTCTAAACACACAATTTGTTCCCAATGACTAATAAAACAAATTAAAAAACGACAAAAGTCGTGATCAGCAGGATAAGAGGTAGGACATAGACTTGTCGCTATCAATTTGATGAGGATGATCTTAGTTTAAAAACAAAGCCAGCATATTAAGTAGTCACAATAATGCTATATAGTAGCATAAGTAATCAAATATTACTTAAAATACTTACAAAAAAGGTCATGCTTCAGACAAAATATTATAGTACCAATTCACTGCAATTCTTTTATTATACTGTTCCGTATCATTTAAAATATTACTTCAGAAAACATAGAGAAACGTAAACGTTTCAGACAATAATACATTACACCTTACAGGAAGATAAAGACGTATCTGTATATCGCATTCACCATGTTCACATTGCATACTTTATTTACATTATAAATCAGAATCTAATAATTACATTTAAATTGTGCATACATAAACATTTATAGTATCACAGGATGCTTGATATTTCTCTAAAAATAAATATTTCTTATGCAGAAAATCCAAGCAGACTGTGCGTGTTTATCGTCTTAATAATTAAACAAAATACGGTTTCATTCACTGTTCGTATTCCAGATAGTCATATATATTTAATTGTGCTTGAGTCACTATACTACGTTTTGGAACAAATAAACCACTTTCAGTCATACTGACAATTATATGTCAGTGTCAGTAAGTAATATTTATTAATTTCATTTACATAAATTAAAACCTACAATTACAGACTGTTATTATTTTGCTGTTGAAAATACAAAGGTTGTGAACATTTGTTTTGTTCTGGCAGCTATATTCACTTTTTTCCATTAAATATACCATAGCACCTAAAAATAACGGCATAAATAAATTTAGCAAAGGGCTTGCAGAGAGATATTGCCAAGGTTTTTGTGAAAGTAGTTCAACAATTTCGTTTTGTAGATGGTGAGTGGTGACCATTTTGAATTACGAGTTCTGCTGGAAGGTGAATGTAAACGACATAAACAAACATTAATTGGTATTTCCATAGTTACCAATCCATCACCATTAATCAGTGTGCATAATTAATAAATTATTATAATTAATAATTTTCACAGTATAGATGGTATTATGGCAGTGGTATTATCTAAATAGCTCTTCGGCATGTGGAAAAGCTGATTTTTTCAATTATGTGGAGTTTGTCTCGATTCAGTGATCACCAAACTAGTAAAACTGGTGTATTTCATAGTCCAGTCAAATTGAACTTTGACCTAGAAAAAATTTCAAAAGAATTTATTTTGATGGCATATGACTCTATATGGTTATCTACATATACAAAAATATATTACGGGGAACATATTTCTAAAAGCCAAAAAATACCAATTCCATTCCCAGAGTTTAATATAAATGACCGAAAAATAAAAAAAGTCAACAGTTCAGAATCAACAGTAGAACAACATCTTAAAAATTCACTAAAATCTAATTGGTGGAAAGATATAAATGTTCTATTAATCCAACATAGCCGCCTCCATTTGTTGACCACAATTTTTAAATATGACTTTTCAACAAATAAAGCTGAGAATAAGTGTGATACCTCTTTTTGGTGATTCAAAATCATCTTCAATGTTTAAAATTCAATTAAAATAAACAAAAATGCGGAAATGTAATTTTTAACAAATAATATTAGAAGCAAGTTTAATACAGATTATTAGGTTGTTATTTGCTTGGATTTCTATTATTATTTGGTGATACAAGGTCATATGTAATGTTAATTTCAAAGCCAATAATAAAAAATATGATTTTTAACAAATACAAAAGAGAACAAATGTAATAACTTTTTTAGTGTGTTTTTGACAGGATAATCCATTTCTAGCAATATTTTCAAGGTCATATTCAGGGTCAAAAATTAATTTCAAGGTCAAGTAAGCAGAAATATGATTATTAACATATACAAACAAGCCAATACCTCATTAAAAAAAAATCAGATATTATTTAATGATTCAAGGACACATTTAGTGTCAAAAGATCAAGTTGAACTTATTGAATGTAACAAATATGAGAATATAATATTTAAAAAAATGCATATACAAATAGGAAAACGTATTTGTTTTATTTATGTGATTTTTTAACAAATGCATATAGTGATTACAAGTATTATCAGATAATACGTTTTACCTCAGAAATTTAAATTGCTTGGAGTTCCCTACATAGTTTCATTAACATGAGTGTTATAACCAACACTTGAATTAGGAATTCCCTCCATACCTGCATTCCCAGGTTGATCCTGATATATTCACCTTGTGGATAAATACAGCATACGGAACAGATAATGAGTTATCCTGTTATACCAGTCTGCTTTCAAGTGAACTCCATCGTGGTTCCACAAAGGAAGCACTGGACGTGACATTTTCTCCAGGTCAAAGAAACAAAACTGATTTTTTGCACTTTCTCGAAGACGTGATAAGATTCCATTAAAAAGAGCTTTATTCACTTGAGTTAACAGCTCTTCTGATTCATTTTGATATTGTAAAGGTTTATTTTGTCTATATTCAGCTATCGCACTGAACTAAATGGTCATTGTGTTCAGGGGTAGGTACAAATCTAAAATATCAGCAAAGTAAGCCGTATCTTTACCCATTTGTGATGAACTCTTTCGTGCTTTGTCGTGGCTGTTCATTAAAATCAAAAGAAGATGAGGATAGTTATCACTCAGATATTCCTTGATTAAAAATTCTTGATGCGTTATTGAATAATCACAAGGTTTTCTTTTTAATTTTTTACAAAGAGTTCGACTTCTGAATGTGGTCACTTCATTGTCTAAACATACTCCATAGCTATATATTCCACAGTGATGTTAAATGACAAGTTGTCCACATGACATTCAGTCAGAGTGATTTTACATGAGAAACAATCTCTCTCATGGATCACTATATTTTTACGCGGCACAGATGATTTTTTAACAAAATAAAGTGGATCTGGCCGCATAGTACTGGGATCTTCTTTTTTAATTCAACACAGCTGGCATTTAGAATGTCCGTGAAAAATTTAATCATGGCAATGTTATACTTAGATCCATTTTAATCACCTAACAACATAATACGGGATATTCGTTTACTTTTTATATACTGCTCGACGTCATCCCTCTCTTGATATACATTGTCTGTATTGTCCAATACACAGCTATCACTAACCCAATTATTGTTTCCGTTTTCAATATGCCATTCACCCCCAAAAGGGAATTCCTGATATTTCACAGCAAGATCTCGTAGAAGCTGAAAGCTGTACGTGATATTATCGTACATTTTGTTCCGGTATTTACTGGGGTTTTTCTCAGGAACAGCAATGTTGTTTCTATGAATAACAGTTCTAATACTTCGATAAATGCTTATGAAAGTTGTACATATCATCACTGCTAAAATATATAGACAAATAATGACTACTCTCTGATTCCATGACTTAAACAGCATGATTGAAGATCTGGTGTATTCATATAGGCACACTAATTTATTCAACTCCTTGTTGTACCTGCAAATGCCTGGTTTTTGAGTCTGTAACAGCCACAAGCGCAGCTAATGTACTTTGAGTGACGAGACTAGACTGTCGTGCAAGGCTGGAACTGCTGACATTTCAAGTACGCAGTTACCACGTTTTACCTTTGCAGATTAGTACAACAGCCTGTCGATACTAACAATGAAGGGTATGCTACATATCGTCGGTTAGTGGAGCGTATCCAGCGTTAGAAATCTGTCTTGCGTAGGCCTATTTAAATACTTACAAAAAAAACAGAAAAGCAACACCAATTTATGGATATACTGCTTAAAATAGTTTATATGTTTCAAGAAACTGAAATATACCACTCATTACTTGGTTGTTGAAGATGTGTATTTGCCAGGTTTTTTTGACATGGGTCACCTACACCTACAGCTACAATGTAGTGTCTGTGCAGAAATACACATTTTATACCGCACTGGGACCTGTGCATTAATTGTCCTCATCTTTGCTGTCGTGGCCTAGCAGAGGTTATCCTGTGTCAGGCTCAGGCAATCTATTGTAAGTATAATCAAATTATCACACATAAACTCCACATTATGGTAAACTGTCATAGCAACAGCTGGTGGGACAATAATAAAATGAAAATGATAATAATAATAATAATAATAAATATAAAGTAGCACTATTTGGCTACAAACAAAGACTGGCCGATACCAATAAACAAATCAGCATCATCACGAATGATAACACACATGAACACATTTCCGATAGCAACCATAAAGAAATATTGCTGTGCAAGAATGGGTTCTTCTGGTATGTAATCCTATTATATTTTTCGTCATTTGAAGCTGGAATTTCTGATGCAAATTCCATCTTCAAATGACGAAAAATATTTCATCCCTATTTCTTACACACAGTATTATTTACTTTGTTCTATAGCTGTTATGTAAACCCCTGTTTAGAATGCTGTTGTAGCATGTGGGGAAGCACATTATCAAGAAAATATGAATTGAGATGTAAAAATGATTTGTGATCTTAGATTGATCTTAGATGCCGATCTCTGCACATCACGAGCTGAAATTGTTTCTTTTTTATGTTGTTGACAATTCACCAATTGATTTGAGTTAAAGTGTATTTATAGGCTAACACTAGCTTCCGCTTATTTATAAGATGTATTTCACTGCTATATTATACACACACTTTTATGTTGATGCATTCTTCTAAATTGGCTTATCGTTAAATCCTTTAAATTCCTCAAAGCATTATTTCTCATACCTAAAAGCAGATTCAATCACCAAGAGGGGGGGGGGAGTATTTTTGAATTGAATAATTTAAATAGTTTACTTCAAGAACTGTTCTACATAAACATGTAACAAAATTTACAATTTTCAGCACGCTGCCGAAGCAGGATGAAATACTTTGTAAATGAGTTGTCTGTGACAAAAACTTCAGCCAACCCCCCCCCCCTCACCCTGGAGATTGAATGGTGGCCCCCATAACCCTTACAGAGCGGGAATCGACTTTAGTCGTCAGAATAAAACTATTTCTAATGATCGTACACCAATAACATATAGGTATTCAAATGAATCAGAAAGAGCTAACGAAGGCATTTATGATTATTTCAAATTAAAAAACCCTTCGGCCCTCAAGGTTTTCATAAAATATTTCAGCGCTTTAAGGGTTACAAAAGTGGTCCACGGACATGCTCTGGGTAGTTGATGCTATCTATGACGCGATGAGTTTTGAGCCCTCGTATTATGAACAGTGGCTTATCCCTTTAACCCTTTAACCACCGGTGCCGCATATCTTCGGGGTTTTTTTATTAGCACATTAAGTACCACTTTTTAAACATGTTAAGCATAAAATGTGCAGTGGACCTCCGTTTTGTCAAATCTGAATAATTTTCACTCACTTGAAGTTGTGGATCGCGTCAGCGAGACACAACTTCAAGTGGGTGAAAATTCAGGTTGAATAATTTGACGGTCAAAGGGTTAATTCCGCACACGAAAGGTTTTGTAATCTGTCACCCACTTCAGGTAAGCCTCCTTCATTACGAGTCGTGAACAACATACTTAACGTCCCGAGAGTTCTCCTTCGGCCTTTTCAGAAATTCAAGATGGCCTCCAAGATGGCCGCCAATTTCACATTTTTTTCATATTTTGGGTTTTAATCATTATATAAATATAAATAAATGGTCTAAATATAATTATGTATCTACGGATGAGAAATTCGATTTTGACAATAATTCATTAAATAAATAAAAACGAGTTATTTATTGCTTACATTAAAAAAAACAATAAAAAGTTTGTTTTTAATATAGAACAGAAAATACGACACTTTATTGCTGATTTGCTCAATAATTATTCTTGCTACATAATGCTACATGTTTAATCAGGTCAATTTGAACACAATGCACAGTAATTGGGCGCCTTGTAAAATTAAAGTTTAGTAGATAAGGGAACCTATTGTGCATTTTATGATTATAGCATGAAATTTCCAACACTTGTAGAACATATCCTAAGGGTCATTTTTAGATGTGGAGGTAAACTGGATTTGACCTATGATGACCTCTAGAGGTCATTGACCTCAAAAGGTCAAAATATTCACTGGCAAAGCCAAAAAGTAGTGAAAATTATATATAACAATGTCTATGATTTGTTTCTGTGTCCCAAACGTGTGTCAAATACTCGACTTGACTGTTCTGAATCATGACCATAACACCAAGGTCATGTCAAGGGCACACCAAAGTAATTTAAAGGTCAAACTGGCAGAAAATAGTTAAAATGTCCACTTTTTTATCAATTTCCACACTGTGTTTGTGGAGTCATTAATTACAAAGGACTGGTTTTGACATATTATTCGTCCTATGTATTTTCCACACACATTTTATGACATTAAGGGAAGTATCAACCTTGGGAAGGGAAGGAGGCTATCTTCCACTTATTACGCTCCTTCCTCAATATTTAGTTCAGCGGGCTAAAATTACAAATATGCAGCATTGTTAATGATTAGTCTGGGCTCCCAAAGCTAAATATTGATAAGTAATTGGGTTTATGAAGTTTGACATAGGGTGGGGTTATGTTTTACTGGAGTACCATCCGAAATCAATTTGAAGGTCATGTCAAGGTCATTTCAAGGTCAATCTGGCAAAAACTGTTACCATGATCACATGTCTTCTTCAGAGCTGCTCCAATTTCTTTTTCGAACGTGTCTCCACTTAAAGGAGCCTGAGCTCTAGTCTGGTGATTGCACATGTATACAATTTTTCTAGAATCACATCTATCTACATCAACCTAACTTTATGCAGGTGAGCCATATCTGATAATTTAATTGGTTATAAATTTACTAGCATCCGTGTAGAAATCATATGTCTCCTTTAATGAGTTTGGTCAACAAATCAGTTTCTTCTAATTCTGGACCACATCATTATATATAGGCATAGATGCATAGTGTAAGCCATGCGAGCCATGGGTATGGCGTTAATGCCATCATCTCTATCTAGTCTCTCTAGTCTAATGTTCCATGTAGCTGGACGTTGTTAGAAGACCACATTAATTTAGATGAAATGACGGCCTTTTATACTGATTAAAACTGCTCGACTAGAATGTTGAATTTTATATATATTCTTGACACTAATATCCTAATAGAAGTGGTGAGCTGGTTTTTATCCCACGGCCGTAGGGGAAGGGGGAGTTTCGCGCCGGGATCTATCAAGCGTGAGGCATCACATTCTCAACAACTTGAGGATGTGCAAGTGAGTTATCAAACATGCTACCAAAATATCTCCCAGAGTTCAAAATCAAATTTTTTTGTAAGCGGAAAAACTCAAAACCTCAATCAGAAATTATCCAAATCTTACAATCACATTCCCCACGATATGGAGATATACAGGCAATTTATTAAAAGATTTCACTGAATTTTAAAATGGCCACCACAAATCAACTTCATAGTTTATTGTGGCTGCAAAAACTCAAACTTTGCAAGAAATTAGTCAAATTTTACAATTTTAAACATACTGAATACTATAATTAATTTCTAGGCTAAATCAATTTTTCAGAAAGCTCGGCAAAATATCGATGTCATGACTGCCAAATGCTCTCGTTAAATTAAGACCCTGTCACCATGATATATATAAAACCGATTATTCCATCGTTCTGTATTCAATTCATACTGCATTATTTTCTATTAGGACATTGCGCTTTTCCTCCACTTGTTGGCAACAATTTCATTATTACTAGACTAAACCTTTCATAGCCATCAAATAGGATATATAATATTAACTACTTTGCACATCTACCATTCCGTTATAACGGTCTAGTATTTCGTTATAACGATATATTATTTCGTTTTAACGGTTTACTAATCTGTTATAGCGATCTACTGTTCCGTTATAATGGTGTAGTATTTCGTTATAACGGTCTACTACTTTTTTATAACGACATACTAATCCATCATAACAGTCTACTATTCCGTTATAACGGTCTAGCATTTCGTTATAACGGTCTAGTATTTCGTTATAACGGTCTACTAATCAGTTATAACGGTCTACTATTCCGCTATAACGGTTCATTATTGCACTATAGCGGTCTATTATTCCGCTATAAATGGCTAGTATTTCGTTACAACGGGATACTTTTTCGTTATAACGGTCTATTATTTCGCTTTAACGGTCTAGAGTTATATACTAATCCGTTACAACGGTCTACTAATCCGTTATAGCCGTCCACTAATCCATTATAACGGTCTACTAATCCGTTATAACGGTATACTATCATTTTATAACGGTCTAGTATCTCGTTATAACGGCCTACTATTTTGCTAGAAACCGTTATAACGAAATAGTAGACCGCTATAACGAAATACTAGACCGTTATCAAGGTCATAACTAAATACTAGACCGTTATAACGACCTACAAGACCATAACCACGAAATACTAATCCGTTATAATTGTCCAATATCCCGTTATAACGGGCTAGTATTTCGTCATAACGGCATACTAATCCGTTATAACGGTCTACTATTCCGCTATAACGGTTCATTATTGCACTATAGCGGTCTATTTTCCCGTTATATATGTCTAGTACTTCGTTACAACGGAATACTATTTCGTTATAACGGTCTATTATTTCGCTATAACGGTCTAGAGTTTCGTTATAACGGTTTACTAATCCGTTACAACGGTCTACTAATCCGTTATAGCTGTCCACTAATCCATTATAACGGGCTACTAATCCGTTATAACGGTATACTATCATTTTATACCGGTCTAGTATCTCGTTATAACGGTCTACTTTTTTGCTATAAACCGCTATAACGAAATAGTAGACCGCTATAACGAAATACTAGACCGTTATCAAGGTCATAACTAAATATTAGACCGTTATAACGACCTACAAGACCATAATCACGAAATAATAGACCGCTATAATGGGATAGTAGACATTATAAAAATTTGGTAGACCGTTATAGCGAAATACTAGACCGTTATAACGGATTAAACAATAAATCCACTTCCGTAGATAACCTTGTTTTGGCTGATCGAATTTTCTTTTTGAATTATCCATGTCTGTCCTGCTATCTGGGCGGATGCTCTTATACTTGAGAATTTATAACGGTCTACTATTCCGTTATAGCGGCCTATTAATCAGTTATAACCGTTATAACAAAATACTAGACCATTATAACGAATTAGTAGACTGCTAGAACGGATAAGTACACTGCTATACCGAACTAACAGACCGTTATAACGAAATACCAGAATGCTATAACGAAATACGAGGCCGTTATAACGAAATACGAGACCGTTTTAACGGATTAGTAGACCGTTATCACAGATTAGTAGACCGTTATGACGGATTAGTAGGTAGATTCGTAGATCATTATAGCGGAATAGTAGACCGTTATAACGGTAGACTTAACAGTCATAAAGAAATACAAGACCGCTATAACGAGATAGAAGACCGTTATAACGAAATACTATACAGTTATAACGGATAGTAGACCGTTATAACGGGAGACTTGACCGTTATAACGAAATAGTAGACCTCTTTACCGGATTAGTGGACCGTTATAACGGATTAGTAGACCGTTATAACGGCTGAGTAGACCGTTATAATGGACGATATAACGTGATACTAGACCGTCATAACAAAATACTAGACCGTTATAACGGGATAGTAGACCGTTATAACGAAATACTAGACCGTTAAAACGGAATAGTAGACCGCCATAACGAAATACTAGACCGTTATAACGGAATAGTAGACCGTTATAACAGATTAGTAAGCCGTTATAACGGATTTGTAAGCCGTTATAGCGTGATACTAGACCGTTGATACAAAATACTAGACCGTTATAACGGGAAAGTAGAGCTTTATAGCGAGATACTAGAGCGCTACAGCGGAATAGCAAACCATTATAACGGAAGATTCGACCGTTATAACGGAATAGTAGACCTTTTTAATGGATTAGTAAACCTTTATAACGGATCAGTAGACTGTTATAACGGATTAGTAGACCGTTATAACGTGATACTAGACCGTCATAAAAAACTACTAGACCGTTATAACGGGATAGTAGACCGTTATAACGAAATACTATACCGTTATAACGGAATAGTAAACCGTTATAACAAAAGACTAGACCGTTATAACGGAATAGTAGACAGTTATAATGAGATACTAGACCGTTATAACGGGATAGTATACCGTTTTAGCGTCATAAAAAAAAAAATATTGTCATAATATATTTTGTTTTAGCTGATATAGTTTTTTCCTTTGAATTACCCACACCTGTATTGATATCTGGGCGGATGTAGAACTCTTATCCTTGAAAATAAAAATAAAAATGGCCGCCAAGAAATCGTCGAAATTATTATGCTTTTTCTAATTCTTCTTATTGAAAATCCATCTTTCAGAGCATTACACGCCGTGATAATTACTTAATAGCACATCATTACACATATATGACAACGAACAGTGATAATCTACTTGTTCACTTGTATCCTACATAAGGGGGGGGGGACCTTCAATTACAAGGGAGGGAGACTATTTTTTAAATATAAATTTTTACAAACTAAATTTTCGTGAAATAAATAATTGTTCAATGCTGTAAATAAATATTAATATTTGAAATAAATAATTATTTCAGCTTATGAGCAACATAATTTAACAATCCCCAAAAAATCGTGCCTCATTTATCCGGCATCATTAAATGACCTTTAAATTTGTGAAGCCTCGCTTTGCTCGGATCGTTTGCCTCCAGAGGAAGGCTAAGCTTAGCTTAGGATCCAAATTTGTAGACAGAAAAATACATAAGGAAGTGAAGTGAAGTAAATATATATCTCCACAAACAAACTGAAATAAATATATTGCTCGAGTGTGAAAAATATACCCCTCCCCTTCTCACAGGTTGGCGAATATGCTAGCTTATCAATTAAAATATTTGAAATTCGCTCACAATTCGCAACACTCGCCGAGTATTTCTAAGCGTCGGTAACAAATTCGGAACGTTCGCGAAATAGATACATATTGGTTTAAATGTGTGGTATAGCCCTAGTCACGATACCGCGAAAACATACTAGTATTGGACACTGTGAATAACATCATATCGCTGTATATTTTGAAATTCTGATTAACGTTGCCTCTCACTCTTGTATAAACCAATTGATGTACAATACAAAAGGCTACAGTTGACATACAAAGAGGGCGCCATTCGGCTTCCTGAGATTGGGCTTCCAAGGTCAAGTTAAGATCATTTCAAGGGTGTGTGTTTTCATATCGATGTCAATGACACCTAGATGTCACCAGGAGTCAAATCTAGCTTACCTCCACAATTTAAAATAAAGATCAGGATATGTGTTAATAATGGTAGAAGTTTTCATGCTTTAATCATGACATGCACAATTGTTTCATTATGGTAGTTTAAACACTACTCTATGACCCTAGTATTTTGCCGAACTTTCCGAAAAAATCGATGCAGTCTAGAAATTAATTCTGGTATCCGGTATGAAAGTGAAAAAACATCTTTTTTATGATCTTTGACAGTTTGACCTTGAAATGACCTTAACGGGTTTTTTCGCCGGTACCCCAGTAAAATATAATTCCAACCCATGTCAGACTTCATAGCCCATTTATGTATCAATAGTTTGCCATGGGAACCCAAACTGATGTTTACCAACTGCTGCACACTGTCATTTTGCTCGTCCAATTAAACATTGAGGAAGGGGTGTAGTCAGGGGAATACTAAGGGTGTATTTTCCCTCCTCAAGTTATATACTGCCCTAAATCTCCCAAAATGCGCATGGAAAAGATATCTGACCAAGACTGTGTCAAAACCGATCCTTTGTAATAGATGACTGCACCACTATTGTTTTAATTGATTAAAAGTGGATAGTTTTGCTATTTGTTGACATTTTGACCTCCAAATGACCCTAAAGTAACCTTGAGATGACCTTGGTGTTATGTTTTTGATTAACATCAGTATTTGGCACACTTTTGGAATACAAAAACATCATATAGATAGTGTAATACAAACTTTTCATCACTTTTTGGCTTCGCAATTGGATATTTTGACCTTTCGAGGTCAATGACCTCTAGAGGTCACCAGAGGTCAAATCTAACTTACCTCCACATCTTAAAATAAACCCCAGGATATGTACTAATAATGGTGGAAGTTTCATGCTTTAATCATAAAATGCACAATTGTTTCATTATGGGAGCTTAACCACTACACTATTAAAGTAATTTCTCGAGTAAAAAAAATAGTTAACAATTGAACAGTGTCAGATATCCACAAGGAACATACAGCCTCCAATTCCTTTATCAGTGAAAATAATAGACTGGATCTGGATGAGTATTGAGTATAGAGAGACGAAATTCCTGATTTTTAATTATTGACAACCATGTCAAAAATTGGAAATACGGGAATTCCGTCTCTATATCTAGTCTAACTAGTGAATGCGCAGCAGAAAAATTAAAAAAAAAAATTGCAGTTCTAGTCTATGGACATGTTTACATCATATGGTCATATTAAGAGGCCAAAATAAAATCACCGATTTTTTTATGATTTTAGCCTGGGCCAGTCCCTTTAAAAGCTGAAATGTAATGTGCTAATAAAAAAATGTAAAAGACGAATATGTACGGCACCGGCGGTTAAGGGGTTAAGCTGACCTGTGTGATACAGTGAATGACTCAGCATAGAGCATAATTATGCTTACAGGTTATCCTTTTCTCGAACCCATATCTTGACCTTGTTTGCCCTCATAATATATACTTTTATAAGATACCGACTAAGAAATCAAATATACTAATAGTATGAGCAGTCATACCG
This sequence comes from Flabesymbios commensalis, assembly GCA_964017125.1. Taxonomy (NCBI): domain Eukaryota; kingdom Metazoa; phylum Annelida; class Polychaeta; order Terebellida; family Flabelligeridae; genus Flabesymbios; species Flabesymbios commensalis. The sequence continues at coordinate 20,630,577 of OZ024910.1, forward strand.
TGAAACAAGATCAACATCCTGAGACAGTTGACAATAAAACACTTCAAGAGTTTGTTGGCAATTTCACATAAAGGGTGCATTTGGGAAAAATTGAAACTTTACACAATTTTTTAGCAAATACTGCTAGATATTTATATGAAACATTTTTTATTTTAGCAAAGGTTGTATGGGGAAACAACAGACCAAATTTAAAAAAAAATTGTCAATTATTTCTTCATGAATCAGTGGTATTTATGTTATTTTCAACACATTTTGCAGTCTCATCTCGGAATTGTCTTCATAGGAGGGTTTTTCTATTCCAGGTATGCATCTAACACACAAATAAAGTTTTATTTGAGGTATGGTTATTGGTCTTACGATTCAAACAAGACATGTTTGACAAAAATCGAGTCACAAAATCTGATTTTATGTGTATTTATTGAGTTTAAAGTATTTTCCGTTAAAAGTTTTTTCATTTTTTCCCGCCAGTACATCACTGCCCAGCTTGAACTACATATATATAGACATTTAATTACTCTTTTTAATAGGTCTGGTGGTTATATATGGCATACAAATACTTCAAACTGATTGCGGATTAACATTAGCAAATTAATTAGAATTACCTGTATGTATGTGAAAATCCCGTTAAAATAATGTCCCCTCCAGTACATCACTATTCAAGATCCACGCATCTAAGATATATTATTATTGCAATATACCCTGCCTCTTTGAGCCCCCACGTGGATATTAATTGGAAATTCATGTTACAACAACCACATATTTATACATTTTTAGATGAAAATAGTGTTAAATTAAAATTGTCCCCTCCAGTACATAATATCAATATTTAGTATTCTTTGTGTGATAAGACCTAATTTTTGTAATTTACTGATCTATATTGGTAATTATGTATTATTATAATAAAGCCTTCGTTAATGGCAGCCACTAGACGCCAACAAATTGATATTTAATAAAAATACATATGTATTTCATTAATGAATAAGTTGTAACCAAAAAATATTTTGTGGGTGTTTCCTCTGTTCATTTTTAAATCAATATTAGCATGTAAATGTAATTTCTTCACTGCTCTGACTTACAAGACCTACTAGTACAATATATATACATTTATGGCGTATATATCATCAAACAAATGTGCTCTATATTGTCTATAATAGGCTGCCAGTACACTGCGAACTGGAGGGAACAGAACGTATGTAACACTAAAAGTGTAATTACTCAGGGATAGAACTTGTGGTATTTTTCATGCTTGTCAAGCGATTTATGCGTTGTGTACTGATACACAATCTACTAGACTACTTGAATTAAAAAAAAGTGTTTATAGCAGCTGGGTCCTATTGCTTCACCAAACCATAAGAGTTTCGCTTCGGCGGCCCCACTCCTGTGGACCTTGACGATGCTGCACATGCGGATGGGTGGATAATGTTTGCTCAGCGAACCATGATGACTCGCCTACTTTAAAATTGATTTATTAGTTTAAATGTATGATTGTCATATACATTTTCTATTGCAAAAAATGAGTTTAGATGTCTTGTTGACTTTCAAAATATGACCAGAAATGAGAACTACATACTATCTAATGCCCCTGTTCATTATCCACCCAGGAGGTGGTTTCACTACAGGTTATATGCTAGGATATAAAATTATGTCATGTCTTATAACATGGCCCCAGCCCCCAGATATATAATAGTTGATAGCGCACATGTTACTGATACATGATGTAGGATCTAATACAATGCTCAAGTTGGCGCAGCGTTGTATGGCCTTAATTTACTATGCCTGATAGTGATATCTGGCAAACCATGCCAAATAGCCAGACAATCAATTGATATAATATAAAATGTGAGGTTTTAAGGAGGGCAAGGCTAAGCAAATCGTTTGATATAGCTAGACTAAAACTATAAAACATTGTGAGGTTTGAGAAAGTGCTACCAGCATACCAGTTATATTCATAAAATGTACATGTATGCCTCGAAAAACTTCCAAATCTATCAGGTTCAAAATGGCCAACTGGTGTCCATTATTTAACTTAACATGCTTCATATCCAATGCCAAATAACTAGACAATTAATATAAAAGAAAATGTGAGGTTTCCGGGAGGGATAGACCTTATTTCAACTCAGATCACATTCAAAATTGCCAACTATCCGCCATTTATTATCTACTTATATATATATATATATATATATATTTTCCTCCGCTCAACAGCGGAGCCGATGCAGCACCCGCATCAGTGCTGGCGCTGATGTAGGCTGTGGTAGCCTTAAATAACCGGCAATAGTTTGTTTGACATTAGGTCTCTCACGTGGGACGAATGAAGTTACCCAGAGGGAGTGATCCTTCCTATTGTTACTCTTGGGACTATCCGACCCGAGGATAGCGGAGCTGTGCAAAATGCCACAGAGTTTCAGCATTAAATTGCACAGGGAAAACTCAAGTCTCCGGCCGTCTGGGCATATCCGGGGGTATATCCCCTAGACATGCCCAGAACCCCTTATCGGGCGAGCGAAGGAAAACGCTCTCAATAACCCACCATGCCCTATCACCCCCACCCTCACATCATCATATGTACATCATTCATCTCATCAATTGACTACAACGTTTTTATCGTATTACAATGTCACTTAAAAGACCTTTTGTGCCGAGAAGTGACGTAAAGCAAAGATTTACTACTACAGCAAATATTGCCAGACAGCTAGACCATAGAATAAGAAAACGAAATGTGAGGCTTTAAGGATCGAGGGAAATGCCCTGAAAAATTTCAGCTCCCATCAATTTCAAAATTACCCTGATAACATCACAATATTGGCTCAATAAAATGGTTTAATTGGGCCTGATTATCATTATGTCTTGCACATTGATGCTGTTTTCAGCCAATACAGTTTATGATTTATATTCTGCATTGGTCCAGTAATGGGCCAATAAAGGCAAAAAATGTAGTCGCATAATAACAACGGCTGAATACTGGATTTTAACCGCTGTTACTGCCGATAGCATCCGGTATAAAATAGGAATTGGCCTAATGACGTCATGTTTAGGCAGACGTGGGCAAGTGGTCGCCACATCGCCACATGTGGCGACAGAAGCAAAAGAGCTGTAATGTAAATATTAAAAAATGATCATTCAGAGCACCTAAAAGTAGCCATTTGTGGCGACAGGACTCATTTCGCCTGCCCACCCCTGTTAGGCCTACTTTAATATATGTGATATCTGCTAAAATGTGCCAGATAGTTCAAAGGTCATTATGCTAAAACAAAATGTGAGGTTTCAGGGAGATATTTTGGCAAATATTAACTCATCAAATTGAAAATAGCCGATTATCGGGATATATGAAAAAAATCAAATTTTATAGGTCCTGTTATGAATACAAATATCCCAGATTTGTAGATATAGGTCTAGGCTGGAGTGAGAGAACGGTATTGTTATATAAGCATGATAAATTATTATTTGTACCATATTAAAATAGTTAACCAGTAATTGCTTTACCGTAGTAAAAACGTAGCCTGGTGTAAAATAATGGTAGGGCTATTGATGCATGCATGTAAATTTGTATTCAGTTTGAGGTATGTATTATTATTTTTTTAAATATATGTACCGGTACATAAAAAACTTTGTATCCAATTACATAAGCTCAAGATCGGCTGGAGTTAATATTATTTTAAACCACTGTACATAAATATATTGTGTACGGTACATTAGCATAATAAAACAGTTACACTACCACTAAGTATTAAAGTAAAAAAGAAATGCTAGATTTCAGGGAGTGACAGCTGGGATCTAACAAATTTGAACTTGATCACATTCAAAATAGCAGATTTGCGGCAATTATTTAATTATTGAATATGCCTAATATCGGGCAAACTACGGTATGTTAGCTAGCTAGACCCTACAACAAGCTTATGCTCCTAACAGCCATGATGAAGTGAAGATAAGGGAGGAATATGCATTTAAAAATGGTTGTTTTTATTTATATACCTTGACAAATTTCAACTCTATCGAATGCAAGATGGCTGACTATTGCCCATTATTTACTATATGCTTGATATCAGGCAAAGCATCCCAGATACCTAGCCCAGTACTATAATTTATCCAACTCCCCTCATGAAAGTCCGGAAAGTATTTTGTTGGCATATATATCCCTCCCTCAAACCTCACATTTTGTTTTATACCATACACCTCACATTTTGTTTTATAGTATAAAACAAAATGTCAGGTTTAAGGGAAGGATGTGCCAACAAAATGCTTTCTAGACTTTCGTGAGGGGTTGGAATGGATACACTAACTGTCTCTGTGGTTATATTGGAATAATAGTAATGTAGATGTTTGTAAACTATGACTGATGATGCTATTTTATCCTTTTTTAGTAGTTTACTTGTTATTAAGTTGAATTATTGAGTGATCATTCATGCTTACAGGTTTGTTATTGTTGTTAAAAAAATATGTCCTCTCCTTATGATTTTTGTGACATTTAATGATATTAGATTGAACACCGTGACATTGTCTAAGTTATGTCACAAAAATCATAATTATTTCACATTGTTTTTCCTTGATGGTGTTTAATACGATGCAGACAAATAGTAGCGGCCTGTACCCATGATAAACCATTTAAACATCATTTTATTTTAGCAAGTTTATACAATTATGCAACTTCAGCTCAATTTGAAAACAAAATGTTGATTAATAACAATATATATTGGAGCAAAATTAGAATATGAAATGTTGAGCAACATATCATGTTTTACTGATCTAAAGTATGCATTTATAGCACTTGTGATGTTGTTATTTCAACCGGTAAAAAAATGTCCCCTCCAGTATAGTTTGTCATACATATAATTGTGCAGAGGATTCCCATGCAAAAAGCACTGTAAACATGCACAAAATATGTCATATATAGTATTCAGGCTATATGTGTATATTTAGTTGATGTCAGAGCACTAATTTGTTGAGCTGTCGAAGTAAATGCTGTACAATTCATACTTGAGTGTATTGCAAAATTTCATTTGTCACCTTTCAAATAAATATCAAATCTATATACATGTGAAATACGGGTACAACACATAGTGATCTTCCCCTTAGAAACACGACAATAGTAATAAAAAAAAATTAGGGGTTAGTTTTTTCAAATCACCTACATTATTAGCATTTGAGACTAATGATTGCTAAAACAAATGTCCCCTCCAGTACACGCAAAAACAGCATACATTTCACAAGTCAATATCTTCATTCATGGGCATAATTAAGCTCTGAAAATTTAACTGATGTTGGGGAATGACATCTCGTTGTCAAAAGTTGTGAAATTATCATACATGGAAGGTTTTTATTTTTGACATGCTATGAGACTTTTTGTGTGCCCTTTACGTGAAATTGCCCTTGTACAGTGTGTCGTTCAATTTTTCTAGCCATACCAAATGTAAAAGCTATCGGAGATGCTGAGAATACCTTTTTTTCAACTGGATGCCCTGTTTCCTAATATTCTGACTCGGAGCAGTTATTGACATAAATCGGCTCCGCAACCCATGTCACTGTTTTTAATAGTGCTATGACTGGACTAACCAGGAAACCAGTCAAGAGTGCATTTGGTAATCTCGTCAAGGCGTTCACTACTGTTCAAACAAACCTCTCTAAAATGTATTTTAAATATTCCACATACTCAAGCTGGTATAGAGAGAGGTCATCTGTTACAGACTGTAGTCTGGCCATATTGATCTACTTGTGACCACTTTACATCATGTACATGCTCTGTATCGTATAGGCAAGCGTAAACCATTCAGTAACTTGTAAACCAGAAAAAAGTCTGAAAATTGAACGTTCATATTCTGATGATTATAGTAGAAGTTCTGTATCACCTTGTTAAAGTGTGTTGTTTCGTCTGGATAGTTTCAGTTCAGAACATGAAATGTTACGTATTGAGCGCCGTACATCGGCCGATTACTTGTTCTGTGTCATTAGGACCGGCTGTAGACCGGTATCCTATTAAGTTTATTTTGCTTGGGTTTGTGTCCTATTTAGGGGAAAGAGGGGTGCTGTGTGTGGGAAACGGTTGACATTTCTGTACACCATTCCTTATGATGAGAGCTCTGCCATGTAAAGCCGCTTACAACTCTCATAATAGAGAATTTCACTTCGGATTTTTGTAGTTGGATCCTGTCCAAAAATGACCGCCAGAGCCCATAGTAAGAATACGATTATTGTTATCTCTTGAACCAATTATCATATACAGGCGACCAATAAATCCAGTAGTATGCTTTTATTATCCAAACACCGATTTGGCAACGTTTTATAACGATCAGAGAACAAATAACTTTTTTTAATAAAAAATAAATATTATTTGACCTACAGTCAGCCCAGTAAGCCTACAATATTTGCCCTACAGGCCCGTAAAATTGTTCGAGTGTAGAGAGTTTCCCATTTGATTAGTGCCGCACTCACACTGGACATTAATATTTCAGAAGGTGATTTTGCAAAATCGGTAGTTTAACGCCTCTAGAGCATAAATCCTAAACGGCCGCCAACGGGCTTAGTGTTTAATTACCTTTTGAACTAATTAACATAGAAACATTTGTAATACTAACTTTCCTTATGCTTTAAAACTCATTTTTATGTTCAAATTACAATTTGGAGGTCTTCCCATTGTTAAAATCTAAGATGGCGGATATTATCCATTGATAAATAGTATTTTACTACAGCTAACCTTAAAAGAACCTTCTCCACTGATGGTCCATGACAAGTTCTGATTGATACCTCGCCTAGATCATCTGCTGATTGTTTAATTCTATTGATATGGTATCTTATATTTGTGCCTGAATACTCGGTGATGTGAAGCCGTTGGATTAAAAGATCCAAGATGGCCGCCACCTGTCATGTCGTAGGCTAGCTCTGAAGCAATTGCCTTTTGAGCATATGAAATACCTTATTACTAACATTTTTATTGATGCAAAATTCATTTAATGGTTCCTGGGTATATTTGTAAACAGATTTTGTCCCAAGTGTAGTACTCGACACCAAAACTGAATGACGGGTGCTGATTGACAATTCAACACCGCGTGACATGAAAATACCGTCTTTTCGTTGGATGGGTGTCGCATACTACTACTAGTTTTGTGCTAAATTGTAATGGGTTATCAGCCATGTTCAAAAATCAAAACAGCTAACTTAAGATTCTAACATTATGTGATATTTGTTGTAATCATTTTGTATGTGCGAGACGGGTGTTGAGGATAGAGGGAAATAAGGTGGAAATTATTATTTTGCATTTTTTGAAAAAAATAGGCTTTATATCTGATTGAATAAACACATATTAAAGTGATGTTGACGCTAATATTGACGTACTTCTGCAATAAGCTCCTTTACCATGTTTATTACATTGTTTTTTTTTCATGTTAATATATAGTGGAATAAGAAATCTGCATCCATCAGATCTCCATCAATCATAGCATAGTTTTGAACGGATTGACTTGGAACATAATATGTAAAGTAGGCCCTATATCCACCATTATTTCAGGTGAGCTCTACATACCCCACATTTTACATGTATGTAGCCCTCAGCGAGTTTCTCTTTCGATTATGTATGTACTCCTAGACATCGACATTTCAAGAGGTTATTAATTGTTCAACATCGTCGCCGTAAAACCGCTACAGCTGATTGGTTTGTGGCTTTGGATTGGTGAAGCATGAAAATCAAAATGGCCGCCATCAGTCATAGTGCACATTTACCTTAGATATGAGTAATTACAGCTCTAATATTATTATGATTTCCTCTTGCCAAGTGAATGTCTCAGCTGGAGTATATTTTAGATCTTCATTCTCTCAAAAGATGGAGGTTTTTGTCATCCTAAAATGTGGCACTTACGATCTGAAATGCTAGGTTTTCTTCATATATTTTCTAAAGATAAATACTTAGTGTCTGATTCTTTGATTCTGTGACTGTAGTATCTGAAATTTGCGACTAGCTAGTGGTTAAATCACTGAATCATATGTCTTTGATTACGTGACTGCAGAATCTGAAATTTGTGACTAGTTAGTGGTTAAATTATTAAGTCATGTGTTCATCTTCTTTACAATTTGTGTAGTCTGACATTGGATTAGAAACTAATATAAGAAGACGTTATATGTCTTCCAGAACTATTTTGTGTAATATAAGTGCACTTATTACACCTCAATATGTATTATCTTTATGTTATTTGTTTGTTTATGGGTAAACAAACCATATCATTGAGTCAAATAATCTGTAATTATATCAGTCAGTGTTTATTTATCTGACATAGATGCGGATAAATACAAGATCAATTATGAAGAAACAACTTGGTTTTGTGAGCTTAAGCTCTGGGATAAATTTTGTGAATGTAGAGAATTGAAATAAACTTGGAATAATCGAAATACCAATGATACAAATGTATCAAATACAAATGATGAAGAGGCGATTTCGTATTATAAAGAGCATAAACAAATAAATGTACTTCACAAAGTCGCAACTTGTGCTAGTTTATGGGCTAATGGGTTAGGATAGAATATGCTGATATTGATAATGGACATGTTGGTGATAGACATAAAACTGATGGTGATTCTTGTGTCCACGAAATGCTCTACCAGTGTTCTACTCATGAAGTGCATGGCGACCACACTTCAATGATATCCACCACCCCAAGGGTTCCTCTACATTTCCAGTGACATACCAGTACATTGTAAACATCTTTAGAAGCAGTTTAGAAGACGTTGCAACTGCGCAGCGTCAGCCTCAGATTGCCAAACAACGAGGTATGGGACTTTTTGAGATTCTTTCACATGAACTCTTGCAGTATTCTCCTAGTTTTTATTTTGACCTACCTGACAAAGCAATAACATCTAGGCTGTTGGCAGGGATAGAACATCATCTGGGTCAAAATAGTCGGTCATCGGTAAGTAATTTAATTTGGTGGCGTGTAATAGCCTCAGCAAAACACGCTTGTAAAAATGAGTTGTTGCATGTCATACTTGACTCCTACTGTGAGATGTCACTGAAGGAGGGTAACTGGTAACTGTTACGGAGATCAAATATCACCCCTATTGACCTCCTCCCTTCGACCAAAACTGTTCCCACACCCTTGCAACTAGACACATTTTGGGTATCAGCACAGAACAAGCAGGGATTATGCCAACAGCTATTGGCTCGTGAACTTATGACAATGTCCTTGTTAGTTCGTCTTTGCCGCCTGAAAACGTTAGGCCTATGGCATTACACAATTGTAAAAATTGATTTAAGAGGGAGTTGTTAGAATTGCTCCTCATGTAGCTTGGGTTATAATTATGCCACTGATGTGAAAGGGCAGTCGTGGAGTCCAGCGACACTGGCACTGTGGCCCTCCTCTTACACTATATTCCAAATGTAATAAAGCAGGGGCATGGAGCAGTTGAATGCTGCGATTACATTTGTTCAAAACCAGGGTTTCTCGTTTAACAAAAATGTAACTAAAATTCAGCATTCTCACAGGGTGTGATTACATGAGTAAGATGGGTTTAAAGCACGCTGGCTTGATATGTGACCCTGCTCGATATCTATCAAACTTTGCGGAAGATGAATATCTCAGCAAACACGATTTGACACTCGTAAAACATACGACCTACTTCTTGAAAGTCTGGGCTGGTATTAAATCAAACACAGCTATAACTACATTTTGCGATCTTCGAAAACAGTCATATACCAACTCTTCCGCAATTATGGATATTGGTGCCATAAGTTCATTTATACATTCACACATACACTGTGCGTATTTCTTTGTCAGAATGTCTATAACCTTCTAGAACAGAACCGAAATGAGAGTCTAAACTCTCTTGATTATGGACGTGAAGAAGATTCTATCTAAATGTATTCTATCTAAATGTATAATGAGATGTCACCAAACATTCTCAGATTGTGTCAGTATTCTAGCAAGTGTGACAAACGACGTGGTTGTAAAGGTGCTGAATTTAATTGTGAACTATTTCGTCACATTTTGTCACAGGATGGACATGTACGTGTCAATAACAGTAAGACAGAAGGTATTGTTAGTTAATCAGTTACATGATGAGCAATTTAATTATTTTCGGGTATGATTTCTCACAATAAGACATGCTACCTACCAAGATAAATACCATTTGAAGTTTTTTTTATTCTATATAGGATATCGGAAAACATATAGTTAAACATATTAATCAATAAAATAGACAAAGGGGTTCAGAAGATAGTGATATTAGTGTTTTCATTATGGCCTTTTTCAGGATGGCGTCACAGAACTACTGGCTTCGGATTTAAAAGTTATTTTATTCGATATAAAATACAAAAAAACCCATAAAGTTAGTCATATTAATCAATAAAATAGACAATTGGGTTCTGGAAATATTACTATTAGTGTTTTAAATACGGTCGTTGGCGGCCATTTTTTAATATGTCTGCCCTCGTCATTTTTATTGGGAAGGCATTACATGTAATCGATTAAAATGAGGTGAGGTATGCCGTATTATGGGAGTTGTAAGCGGGTCTTTATGGCAGGGACAGTACTATATAATATAACGTTTGAGGTCCCTAGGTTAAATATTTTCGTGTTTAAAAAGTTTTCAGAAAAAAATATTCATTGTTATAGTCGTAGCTAAGAGCTTAAAGGGTTTTGGTTGGAATAATGTTGGCCCAGCGTCGCAGATGGTGGCCCAACATTATTTCACAATTGGGCCAATGTATCGTGCTAGTAGTGACCTTTCGGGGGATAAAAGGTCACTAGCATGGCAGTCAGAGCAAACCGTCAGAGCACACATTGAGCCAGCAATGGGCTGCGACGCTGGTCCAACATTGAACCGGTATTGGGTGGGTAGGCCTTCATTGTGTGTACAAGGTACATCGCATAGACGCGTACACTGACTTATCAGCGGTGGTGGTGGAAGTTGAAGATATACTCGTCTCCTTGGTTCTTTCAATAATTTTGTCCTGATCATTTAGGAATCTGGCCCATGAGGAAAACCAATACAACTATATGTCTAGAAAATATTAGGCCAATTTTTAGTCCAAACAGACTAAAGCAGGGCCTCGGAGTTCGGGAACTCTTTTTTTTCTAGTTCTCATTCATCAGATCCACTATTCTTCCATTAGCGTTCGCTAGTGGATCTGATTTGATTGCACTGTAGAATATGTACTGGTGGAGATATTCATGAGCTTGACCCGATTTTCCGGCTGGCCAATCACCACATATTTAAAATGTATGTCCTTGACATTGTAAATAAGATTTAAGCAATACACAGGCCGGCCACGTGGCTTTCAAACTATTGCTGCATAAGTTATACGTGGGGGAAAAGATGGACCATGATAAGTCAAGTTGATCGGTGATTGGCCAACGTATTGTCACATTTGACACAGTGGGAAAGGGTTAAGCTCGGAGTCACCAGACACCTATCAGGACGCGGCATTACAGAAGAGATCCTCAAAGCTTTGTAGCAGGGCCAGCCTACTTATGCTGTAGTCTGGCCCTAAGTTCTGGTTCTTTCTGTGTATCACATGCGTTGTTCACTTCTGCAGGCTGGACCAATTTACAGTGTCCTCGAGATCGGCGATACATTGACCGACCTTTAACCGTTTTCCCTGGTGTTTCTCACACTCTGGAATTTAAGGCAGAATCTGTGTGTCCTCGATTTAAAAATGTGCCATCTCTCTTGCAATATAAATAGTCAAGAAGACAACAGTCTAATGTCTGTAAAAGTGTATATGCGGGAACGAAATAATAAAACTTTGCCATACCTAAAAAGTCTTGTGTCACTTACTGCTCAAAATTTACTGCTTTATCATCCACTCACTTACCATCTTGAGATGTTTGATATGACCCCCTATAAGTATTGTGAGGCGAGGCCCCCTCAAGCCCTCGTAGGATTTCCAATGACAAAGAGTCAAAGATTATAACAGCTAACCGAGTGTCAATGTTAAAAATATAGGATTAAAATGTTTAATTTGTTAAATATTGATTTTAATTTTTCTAACCGAGACCTTGCGAGCACATGTTTCCAAAAATATGCTGAAAAATGTTCAGGTAAGAATTATGTATACCATATTTTCTCTTTTTTCATATTTTATATAATCATATAGACTATGAAATTTGTATGTAACAAATTATTAAAAAACATTACTTTTTGTAAAATATCGTTAGATCAAATTCATCAACCCCTTCCAAAAAACATATTTTTAGACTCCTTAATTGCAGTTTTTATGATGGCTTACCAAAAATATGCCTGATAAAATATGAAGCTGCCGGCCATCTTGGAAGCCACCTGGAATATCTCAATAGGCCCAGGGGGATTCATGGAGATTTGTAATATGTTGTAGAGGATCGCTTTCAAAACATTTTTTGAACATGGCTTGTTCCAATTGTCAATATTCTGAACCACATCGTGTGACACTTGCTTTCTTTGTGTGTCATGCCCTGTGGTACAGAATGTGTGCCGATGGCACACGAGGCGTTTTCCATCTGACACACGTCTTGATTCATCTCGTTACATCAATGTCGCTATTTGCGTGCAATGCCAAGAATAATGGTGATTCACGTGTAGGTCCTAATGCCATAATGTGAAAATGCGTTCCTGCATCCCCCCAATGTGACCCTGACAGGTAAACATGCCATTTCCAGAATGGACTAATTTTCAGCCCCAATATTGAGCTAACGTCGGGACAGCGCCTTGTGCGTCAGAAGATGTCACACAGTTTTGTAAATGGCAAGCGTTTAAAATATCCACATCGGCCTACCATGATTACCATGACGACAAACTCTATTGACTGAAATCATCAGTTATTTCAAAGTTATTTTGTCTTGTTTGCAATTTGGATTATTTTCTATAATCCGGATATATATAACGTTTAGCACTGGCGATTGATTGTAATATTGTTACAGGCTATCAATCAACAGATCCAGATACAAAAAATTGTAGGATATTTTACGATTATATTAGTTAATATGGCTGATTATTACGATCTGGATCTGGACGAAAACTATTTTTTTTGTCTTTTATAACTTGCTTTTGTTTATAGCTGTGTACGTAGTTTGTAGATCTATTTCTATAGTGCATATACATGACACAATGACCTAATTTGTTAATTTCATAAAATCGTAATCCACTAGTTATCAGTGTTTAGCCAAAATGAATGATGCAAATGTACACTTTATCTGCCCTGGGGTTGATTTGAAATTGTCATATACATGTATTTTAAAAACAGTTACATGAAAATGTTCTTTCTAAATCTTTAGGTGTAGGAAACTGAGTCAGTCCTGAATAATGTTGTCCAGATATCACGAGGGTTTAGACGGTTTATATTGACTAACTTTTAAACATATGTTACATGTTACACAACTTACGTCATCATACTGCCGTGCAAAGTCAAAAGACTGTCTCTGCTTACTTTACAAGTAGGCAGACACTGCTTTTTGGCTTTGCAGAGCAGTACGGAATGCAACACACTTCTGTTCACAGTGCCTATGATGGTGAAATGACCTTATTAGTTTCGGTGCAGGGCTAGATACGTCTGTTTGTAATATCATTACTTAACCTCTTCAACTTCTAACATTGGCCAGGAGAACATCCTGAGGATGGTGAGATAATTGAGATGACACTGTCCTCCAGACACAGGATTCTAAATTCGAGCCCTGGCAGTCTGAGGCCGAGCACGCTACCTCTCGGTCACGGAGGCTCCCCACAATACTGACTTTCACACGTGGATGGGGAAGAAACATTTTTGTTTCTTTCAAACCGCCGAGACCGGGAACCGATATTCTGTAATGTACAAGCATGAGTATAGTACCATGTATTGAGGGAAACCATTGCTATCGTTTAGCATTACTATCGTTGAGGCAAACAACTGTAAAGAAGGTGTTTGTGAAAAGTGAGCAGTTAAGTTTTTCTGTAATTTTTATTGCTTATTGATGGTGAATATAACCCGGATAGTTTATATTATAGTGTATTTTATTTATCAATAAAATGTAGGGAACATTCAGGTGACAAGTAGTATTATTATCTCTCGCGCAACGATATTCATGATGCTTTACCCATCAGATGAAAATTACCAAACCTGCGTGAACTTTATCGGTCAATAAATAGCAATATGTTTTGTTAAATTTATTACATTAGTTAGTAATCTATATTTATTGTATGTTGACAAACGGTAATTTATAGGTTTAGTAAAATAGACTATCCTATGCCGCATTGAACAGAGGTAACTAAACATTTATGATGATATCAAATTGAAAAAAAAAACAATTGGTCTCGTTAAGAGCTGAACAACTTAATGTCCCAACATCAATTTTATTAGTAAATAATTTAGTCCAGGAACATTAGTCTGAGAATACACTATAGGGTGGAATAAATTCGTAACAAGCAGATTTTTTCAGGATCCACTTAAAAAATAGGCCTGAAAAACATATTAGTCCCCAAGAATCCCAGTTCGGGAAAGTACTAAAATTTAAGATGGCCGCCAAAATTCAGTTTTGAATGAGCAAAACTTAAACTTAAACTTAAATACATGCATATTTGTATGTGCATGGTCTCATTGGCGGCACAAAGTATGCTAATCAACGTATATTTGTCAGTGTGAATGAAGTAGAGAGTCGAAATATATATTTTTTTGTTTTAAATAGGATGAAATTCAAGATGGCCGCCAAAATGCAGTTTCGAATGAGCAGAACTTGTTTAATACATACACATTTTTATGTGCATGGTTCATGGTCGTGGCACAAAGTATGTTAATTAGCGTATATTTGTCAGTGTGGATGAAGAAGAGAATAAAATTATCTTTTGTTTGTTTCAGGTAGGTTAAAATATTATGAAATTATTCATTTTTGATAGCCAAAAATCAGACTATTCGATAATTTCTAAATTTATGTTGTTCATACAAAAATATAAGTTTCATCAATCAACCGGGTTTGCAGAGTCACTGTTGTGCAGAGACCGGTTAAAGTAGGTTCGAGTAAAATCTTGCTAACGAATCTTTACCAAATCTAATGTAAAATAGAACGTTAAGTACTGATCTTTATGCATAGTACACATTCTGATAACAAAATATCTAAAAGGGAAGTACACTGTATATATCACTTCAACAAGCACATAAAACTATTTAAAATGAAGTTTACCCATTATTACCATTAGATTATATTTAAAGCAGTAATTATTTTCATTTATCTTATTGAGTTAACAACATCTATATTATCAAGCTATTCACACACCAGGATAACAACCTTTAGTTGCTGGTGGGCCATACGTATGGGATCAAATTTGATCTCAAGCTCTGTGCTTCACCTGCTATCCCTGATTAAGTCTATCTATATTGTATCTTACAACATATCGATTAATGTACTAATCTTAATGTTTGCAACTTTTTTAAAGGAAATATGCAAATTTTTCAAAAAATATAGATAACCTATAATGTTTTGTTGTGTCTTTTTCCAGATTTCAATAAAAGTTAAACCCATTAGGCCTATTACTATTTATTAAATAGGATTGCTCCGAAAAACAGTAGAGTAGGACCTGCTATGAACAGCCATCCCCACAGCAAAGTGACCATTCAAGACAGGTGGCTGTTCATAGAAAGCTCATTCAGTGGCGGCTCCAGAGGCGCCACCCACCCACGGTTCAAAAAAACAACAAAAAAACGCCCACACTGGGGCCACAATAATGCTCTAGAATGCACCATTTGATGCCTTAGATGTCTCTGGAGCAGTTAAGAAGGTGGCTGTGCCACCTGTGCTGTATATTTTATTGGAAAAATCCCCCCCCCCCGTTTGCCAATTCCTGGACTCCCCACTTTCATTCGTATACAGAATGTCATCTTGGGGAGTGGTCAAGCGGGTTAGCATCCTATAAGAGTGGCTACTACATAGGTTTATGCAGGGAATGATACGACATGAATGTGTTTTTCTACGTATTTAAATGAGTTGTTAGCCTCTCACCAATATATTTTTCATTATCATTGTAAATACAACATAATTATACTATAAACTTACAAGAACAGCTTTAATACACATTTGATAGAATTATGAGACACGTAAATATGTAAATATTGTTTATTCAGTAGTTTTATCGCAATTTTTAAACCATTATCCTTGATACACATATCAGAAAAGTTGAATTTCTGGGGATTTCCAAAAATAAAACAATTTAAGCAGTAGGCCTATGGGGATGGCCTTAATGTCAGTACCCCTCTTGTGCATAGTCATACTGTTTATTTACGATTGGTGATAATTATGAATAACCCTCTGGGCAGTATGCATGGATGTAAACTAGGATCCCCCCCCCCCCATGTGATGACCGATGAACATCGCAGGGTCGAGCTCGGATCCCTTTTCAGTTGCTTTCAGGCAATAAAAAGATATTTTGGTAAATGTTAGGCTCATAAGCTGTTCACTATCCACATATAATATAATTATTATTGTTACTACATCCATTATTTTGTCAATAATTATGTCGGATAATTACTTACGGTAGTAAATTTGTTGTTCTGTAAAATCAAGCTTTTTTGTGTAAATGCGTTCAATGTTATACATGTATCATATGACCAATATATCATAGACCCATATATTCCAATGTAATATTTGATTTTAATTATTGTTTGTGCCAAAGAAAATACTTCGATCACATATTTTAAAAATACTATCTGTAGCAGCCATCTAACGTCTCAACACCTTATAAATGTTTGGTTGTATTCGGCGGCCATTTTAGATTTTATGTATTTTGCAAATGGCACAGGTGGTATTCATTGCTACTTTTAAGCTTTTATGTTATTGCTGGCAATAGTAATAATTGCCAAATTAAAGGTTTGCAAGAAAATATATAATTTGCACTCTTTATTTCATTTTTTTTTCTTTTATCGACACATTGTGCCATTAAAACAAAATAAATTGTTTTATTAAATTCACACTTATTTATATCAGTTCTTTCGTGTCCACCAATGATACGGTGCAAATGAAAAAAATGATTATATATATTTAGTCCAATTCTTATCTGAAACTGGATTTTGGCGGCCATCTTAAATTTGGGTATTTTCCCGAGGTTGGATTCTTGGGGACTTTTAATATGTTTTTCGGGATAGTATTCTGAGTAGTTCCTGAAAAAATCAGCTTGTTACGAATTTATTCCACCTCAAAACCTAATGTTCCTGGACTAAATATGCTATTGTGACGTTAAGAAGTCTATATTAAATGATGAGTCATTGCAATGAGCATAGTAATAGTTTTTTTTATATAATGTCATAGCTGCTGCTTACGCTGCTGTATTTTGAACATAGTAATTCATTTTTTATATAATTTCATAACTGCTGCTTACACTGCTGTATTTTGAACATAGTAGAACATTTTTGATATAATGTCATAGCTGCTGCTTAGGCTGCTGTATTTTGAACATAGTAATACATTTTTGATATATTGTCATAGCTGCTGCTTACGCTGCTGTATTTTGAACATAGTAGAACATTTTTGATATAATGTCATAGCTGCTGCTTACGCTGCTGTATTTTGAACATACTATACATTTTTTATATATTGTCATAGCTGCTGCTTACGCTGCTGTATTTTGAACATACTATACATTTTTTTTATAAAATGTTATAGCTGCTGCTTAGGCTGCTGTATTTTGAACATACTATACATTTTTTATATATTGTCATAGCTGCTGCTTAGGCTGTTGTATTTTGAACATAGTAATTCATTTTTGATATATTGTCATAGCTGCTGCTTAGGCTGCTGTATTTTGAACATACTATACATTTTTTTATATAATGTCATAGCTGCTGCTTACGCTGCTGTATTTTGAACATACTATACTTTTTTTTATATAATGTCATAGCTGCTGTTTAGGCTGCTGTATTTTGAACATACTATACTTTTTTATATATATTGTCATAGCTGCTGTTTAGGCTGCTGTATTTTGAACATACTATACATTTTTTTAGCTGGAAAGTCAGAACGCATGATATGTTTATATGTGGCATCTTGACATGGGGGCAGACGTGATGGATCGGTTGTGAGCGATCCAAATAGATATATCAATTCATTGACATCATGCTGTTGTTTATGCTCATATAATAACGAACTGCTAAGAGAAGCTATAGGTGCCATATTATATGGCACCGATAGCTTCTCTTAGCAGCTCGTTGGAGATGTTGAATGTTGTGCCAAGCTTGTTTTTTCAAATGAAAAAATATTGCAGGTTAGTTTAAATGCGATATGGTATTATTAGTTATTGAATATAAGAAGAGCTGTATAAATCGACTTTTTGTTCTCAGAACCATTGATAAACACATTTCAAATGGTTGACCAATTATTTTGCAGATCTTGAACCCTGATCCATCGTTTCCTGGCCCGTATCTTGTAGGCTGTGCAATGTTATGTAGATATCCCACCTGATGTTTATTCTAGTGATATAATCAAGCTGCCGATCAAAGTCAAATTTGCAAATTTATTGAATTTTTCCAGGGAATTTGTCTTTTAAAACCTGTTGTATATTTAAGGAACAGGATTTGATTGACTTGCGAATATTACAAATTCGCCCAACCAGTAGGCCTGTATTTGAGAGAAATCCCGTATATATCCGCATGCATTGTTTGTTTTTTCGTTGAGATCTAATACAACCACAGAAGCTTTCATCTAACTTGATAATATGGTTAACTTGAATAAAATTCGGATGCAGAACATGACTGCTCTTCATGTACTTATGTTTCAAATGAAATTGCTGAGGGTGTATTGTAGTTACTCACATCCATACATAATATTGCTAGAAGCTGGAACGGATATTCATGCCTCATATGTTAATAATAAGTGAAGAAAAAATGGTACTACCATTATTGATACTTCAATGTAATGGGGAATACACAAAATGCTTGTAATCCATGTGTGGCATTGCTTCGTTATGTTGTTTATCTACTTTTCGTCTTCAGTTAACGCCAAGAACAGTACAACACAAATTATTATCAGTTAAATGTGTTTGGTGACAGTTTGTTCAAAACAAATTTTGTTTCACCAGATAATAATATTATGTGTACTTAGTAAGTACTAATTATGAATGGGTATAGCTTATTGCTGTGCTTTAAAAATAATGGCTGGGGATAGTTGATCATGAATTGCCATCCATAGTAAATATACCTACGACATGCTGATGCTACAACATCATCTTCTTTAAAACGCAAATAAGTAGACCTTTAATTAGCCAGAGCCACTTCTACTTCTAGAAGTATATTAAAGCTGACGTCTCTACTTTTAAATCGATGGTGCACTGTACGTACAGTACGTACATGATCACGGCTGTTCAATTTCTATGTACCCTCCCCGTAAACCGGAAATTCATATCAGAAAATAATTGCAACTGAGAGGTTCACATCTCCCTCCATATTTGCCCCGATTATCGCCAACTATGGACTCAGACATCGAGTTGGATGGAAATGTTTGTATTATCATTATTATGAATATTCCGCGGCACAATATGGTCATTGCATACTAAGAATAATTTTACATTTCCAGAATGATCAAAAACGCAGTTTGTTTGTTTACAGTAAAATGGGATTCGTTCTCACTGTTTTGAATTTATCTTGACACCACCAGTAGACAGCATTATCACTTTGCGAGTTCATTTTAATCTAATTTATAACTGCTAGGTATACATCAAACTATTAATACAAAAAGATATTCTTGTTAAAATTAGTATATTTATCGACCAATTACAATATCACATACATGTGATATGTATTATTCATATGAAGGGTAACATAGTGTTGTTTATACAGATATTGGAAAATAAACAATTCAATTTATTTGTTGTGTCATTTCCGTTATGATCTCAACTCAAATAAGACACTATACCAGACCGCAATGCAGAGTATGGGTTGTTTAATACGTGGCAGGAAAGTTATAGTGTAAAATGATGAAGCCATGTTCTCCTATTATACTCACAACCTCAGGAGGTTCTTCTGGCCCAGTTTAGCCTGTGTGTGCAGAAAGGTCACTGGGCATACATAAGTGTATTTCACATCAACGGGTATATCATGACTTTCTACAGATTCTTTCACAATACCTGGCCCATACTCTCAACAACGTGTATGCTCTACCAAGCTACGTAAATCTATCTCTTCCACTATAACTGTCCTGCCACGTATCAACTCATACTCTGCATTGCGATCTTATTAATTTTGTGTTGAAATCATAACGGAAATAACACAATTACAAATACATTGAATTATTTACTTCCAATACATGTATACATAACACTATGTTACTCTTCAAATAAATAATACATAAGTGTATAAGTTATTTCTGTTCTTTCGTTGTACTCAGAGTCTTTATCTGAGTCAGTTTCTGACCCAAATTTTTTTTGGAGCAAAGCTCCTTTTCATCTTCATCTAATTCGTCCTGAAATAAATGTAAAACATGTATGTGATATTGTAATTAGACGTTGATAAATATAATAATTGTAACAAGAATATAATTTTGCATCACTACTTTTATGTATACCTAGAAGATATAAATTAGATCAAAATGAACTAGCAATATGATAATGCTGTCTACTGGTGGTGTCAAGATAAATTCTGAACATTGAGAACGAATCCCATTTTGCAGTAATCAAACAAACTGCAAAGAGATGACCCGTTTGGCTCCTAATTTGCATAATTTCCCTTTCTAAATACGCGTTTTTGATCATTCTGGAACTGTAAAATAATTTCTTAGTATGCAATGAGATGTGGACCTCTCAGCTGTCAATCAGTTTCTGATATGCATTTCCTGTTTACGGGGAGGGTATATAGAGATTGAACAGCCATGATCATGTACGTACTGTGCGTACAGTGCACCATCGATTTAAAAGTGGAGACGTCAGCTTTAATAAAGCTACGACAATGCCTAAATCGTGGAATTGTTGAATAAGTTTATTGAGTCTTCAGTCGATCATTAGTCAGCGTTGATGACTTGTTGCCTTTCCTCAAACGAGTAAATACAGCTATCTTCCTTGTGTCAAACATAATAATTAACAGTCCTGCTGTGATCAAGCTGGGTGTTAATTTGTTGCGTTATATCAGAACATTTTTAGAATCATAATCACTGAAATTATGTACTTTAAACAAAATAGGATAGACACCAACTGAGGAAGTACACCCCAAAAATACATCCTTGCAAATTATTTATGTAGCTTTTGCTGGAGTGAGTGCGTGCATCTTCAGGTTTTATGACATATATCAGGCCTTTCAAACAACGTGCTAACTTTACATTTTGCTGTTTATTTTACTTTTGTGTAAATTACACCTTCCGGCTTTGCAATAAAGATAGCAGCTTCAAATTCAAATAAAATCTCTTTTTTTTAATTATAACATTATGTTTGTATAATAACATATTAAAAAAAATATATTTAAAACTTTAATGCACATAACGGTACAAATTCAATTCAATATATTTTCAATTAATTTACCCATATAGGGCCTAACGCCTGGAAGTAACGAGCTCGGAGGTGCGGTAATCCGTGTCAGTGTCCGAAGAAGTGTTCATGTCAGTGTCTATGGTATTATAGCTAAGAGTCCAATCCGAAGGCATCATCATACTTCAATGTATTTCAGGGTTTTTGATAAAAATTTCATTTCATTTTCATATCTAAATTGTAATAACTTTGTTATTTTCTTATTATTTTTAGTTCCTTATTATTACAAAAAATATATGTAAGATGCTTCACGGTTCACGTTAAGACAAAAGTAATTGCAATTATATTGTCAGAAAGTGATAGGACATGCTGAAATAAACGACAGCCAATTTTGAGCTCACACTATAGTGCAAGAGCATTAGGGTTGAACCTGGAATAAAATTACAGAAAGCTGTTTTTTCAGGAATGATACATGGACATCTCCCCAGACGAATTCCGAAGAGGCCCCAAAAATCCCCCTTATGCATTTTTTTAATTTTTAATTCAGGTGTCTCTACTTATGTTTGAGGACTCAAAGAGTTCATCCAGATGATCCGAAATGATATCAGTACTTTTCTCAATACCAAAAATCCAAGATGGCCGCCATATTGATATACCGAGTATGTTGAGCGATCTCTTGAAAAAAACGAAAATATGAGGTAACTGTCTCGTTGTTGAGCCTAAAATGTATTTTTTGTCTAAACACATGGAGTCTAGCACTTACTTAGATCACCAATATTTTATTATATTGATTTTATCAACATAAATCCCACATAGTGTAATGTAATGTGACACCATATAACGTTAAAAAAAAATATTTTGGTGCCTCGACACATGTCTTAAGGCACAAAAAGCTCATCAGCAAGATCAGAAATGATATCATTCCTTTTCTTATTTCCACAAATTCAAGATGGCGACCATTATGTCAAGCGTCCCCCCCTCATAAAATCACTTACATGCCATAATCATCATGTTGCCGAAACTTTTTTTTCAAAGCCATGGAATCTAGAATATATTCCCATCACCAATTTTTTTAATAGAATGTGCTTATCAACACAAAATCCAACATGGCTGCCATATTGGTTAGCTCTTTTAGCGCAGGTGCCACGATTAAGCGATGTCCAACTGCTTTTTCATATGGGAATATAGATATAGATTTATCAAATTTACAAAATATCATATGTCAGAAATCATTGAATAAAAATTCTAACATGTCCCATTTTTAAATATGAGGGTATTTTTCATTCATTTGAAGCTTGAGATAGTGTAAGAAATTCTAGTTTCAAACACAGCGACTAATTCCAATGTAGGTATTTTATATGGTAGGCATAAAGAAAATGTTTTTCAATTTTGGTTAAGTATTAGTTGTGATTATTCTAGGCTATGAATATTAGCTAATTTTGTGTGAATGTACATAATAACAGAGCTAAGTACAATATTGCACCAGCTTGAACACGTGTCCTACGAGACTGTTGGTTATTTACATGTACTACTAAATAGGAAAATATTTTAAATCACATAATTTTACTGGCAGAATTTGGCCATCTATAGGCCTACGTAATTTGGTCAATTTCCTGTAAATGGTAATAAATACCTTGGATTATAAATTAGAATATTCAGATATTTTATTTGAATATTAGTGTATTACGTAATAAATATATGATATTGTATGATATTGCAATGTGATATTACATTGAAATGTCACAATATGACATCAAATTAGAGGATGTGACAGTTTTATGTCAGGATATATGAATATGATATCAGGATATGACACGTTAATATCATGATATGTAATATAATGTCCAAACATTGGTGTTTAATATAGCAAAATCACGTTATGATGGCTCAATACAGCTTTATAAAGGCAGTATATAGTGGCTAAACATCACGTTGCTGTATTAAAATGAAAAGATATGCCATCATATTATCACGAAATGCATTACAATTTCGTGATATATCATTCTAACATCACTATGATATTTTAATGTCAGGATATGACATTCAAATATTAGGATATGGTACTTGGATATTATGATATGACTTTATAAATTGATGAAATGACACATTGAGGTCACAATATAGCATTGTAATGTGATGATGTGTCATTATAATGACAAACATGCTATTTAATATCGAATATTGTATAATAGATTTGTCGGATTATGACATTAAAATAGGAAAAACATAAAAAACAGCTTGGAGTCAGTATCTGGCATATTTATGCCAGGATATTGGATTGTAATTTATCAGAATATGACACTTTAGCGTCATGAGATGGTATTATAATGTCCAAATTTTGTCCTTTTATATCACACAATAAAATTTGAATGTCAAGATATTCCATTTTTTATGATAGGATATGACATTATCAAATCAAGATATGGCGGGCTTGGCGGCATTCTAATGTGACATTATAATGACTAAATATGACACTACAATATTTTAAAGTGACCATAGAATGTCAGGATATGTCACTTTAAAGTCTGGATATGGCATTTTAATGTCTGGACATTATATTGTCATGTCAAGGTATAACATTACAATAACATTATATTGAGAGACGCACGTTATCATATGGTAATACAGAATCGACATAGAGCATTCCAATATCAGGATGGCACATGTCAGTTCAACATATATATCGCAATATAATTCTGTAAGTAAATGCCTCTACATTGCTCAAATACCGGTACTCCAGAACTGCCAACAACAAAAGCACTTCGGAATATTCAATAAAATGGAACGTAAGATAGGCTTAAGACACATGCTCTTTGAACAGCATGTGTCCTTGCCCTCTCTTACTTTCATTTCCTCTTACACTAAAATGTCATATTGTGATGTTAATATGCTATATCGTGATATTATAATAATATCGTGACAATACACTAAAAGATCCTGTCACTTTAATACCATACCGTGATGCTTAACCACCATATCCTGCATTTATAAAGCTGTATCCATACATCATAACGTCATTTTACTATAATAAAGAGCAATATTTGGACATTACAAAACCATATCATGACGTTAATGTGTCTTGTCCTCACACTATCGTGACATAAAAAGATCATATCCTGTCGATAAACTGTGACATCAATTAATTTAATGTCATATTCCGATATTCTGATGTAAAATCATCTCATTACAACACCATACAATGCCATAACTTCATTACGAAATATATATATCTTAAAATTCAAAATGTAATATCTTGATATTTCAATGATATATTTCATGATATTAAACATATTGACATTCGCAGATCATGGACAAAACTAAGTTTTTAAAAGAGCATTGTTACAGGACGATTATCAAAGATGTCATGTACACATGGTACATGTAATGTGTGAGGCGCAAGTCCTTATCTTGTAATTGATTTTTGCTAGAAAGCCTACCTTCAACGTCACCTACTGCCCCAGCCAACACGGGGCATTAATCCAATTCTGTTTAATTTTTGGGCCAGCGTCGAAGACGGTCAGCCAGTATTGGATGAATGCCTCGTGTTTAAACTCCATTATGATACAGAACATATTTTGCTGTACAGGAGGGTGTGGAATCTACAGTCTGGGAACGGATTTTATCTCATGTTCGTTTGTCACCAACGCAAACTGAAAGAGCAGTCGCTCCAGAAAGAGTTCTAGAAAGAGTGAGTTGCGGATGCAGACTGGCTTGTTCAAAGGGGGAGATCTCACAAATGTAGACTATATTATACAACGATGTGCTCTTTTTGTATTGGCCAAACATGTAGAAACTGTGACAGCTCGGATGATTGAAACGCAATAATTTCATTATTTACCGGAGATTAATTTGTTAACTTGACAAATCTCAATCTACATTTCTAGTGGGAAAGCAGTTCAAAAACACTCCAACGTCGCAGACCTTATCATCACCTGATTAGAGGTTGTTGGGCTGTATGTCGAACACTGGAACGATGGTGTAGAAATATGGCCTAATGCTCAACAGGGCTTTCCTTCAGGCGAACAATGTGTTTGCTTACATTTTATCTGTTTCTTAAGAACGGTTAATACATTCATTTTTATCCTGCTAAGTTAATTTATTTAAATTCCCACCGACTTGAAGTTGTGCCTCGCTACCGCGACCCACAACTTCAAGTGGCTGAAAATTACTCATTTTTTGTTTAATTTGAGCTAAAGTATTTGCAAATCTTGATGTTGAGACACACATTTTATTCCCAATAACAGTGATTTGGTCGACTAATAAAACAGACTAAAAACGACAATAGTCGTGATCAGCAGGATAAGGGTTAAATGCACAAAGGTAAGTCTTTAAATTATGATCAGTATACTGTGTCTCATTTACTTGATATAAAACTGACCTGGAAAATCTTTATGATTATCAACTTATGTAACAACAGACAGACACAGACAGACAGATATTTTATTGACATAAATAAAAGTAATTACATCTGTATTTGCCATCGAAATATATGTATATGTACATGTATATAGAAGAGGCTTAGTTGGTTAAAATTATTTGAAAATACACATTTTATCGCATGCAGAAGCAAAAATCATGTTAAATTGCATTGCCATGATAAAACAGTGGATATTTTGAAATTTTTTATGATAAATTAATTGGCATTGCCAAGATATGCATATAGGGGTCTAGATGTTTCCCGCACCAAAACCAGGGATAAATCAGTTACCTAATATGTATATAGAATATTCTCTGAAAAGCAGTGATGTCACTTGGTGAAAACAAGGTTATATAAGACCTCCTCCCCATACTTCATTCTGTGAAACTCAGTGACGTCACTCGGTGAGTTTCACAGAATACAAATGATATGTAGTAGCAAAACCGACACTCTGGAAAGTGTACACAAATAGACAACGACTTAAGCGTGAAATATATTGAAAATTAGATATCAATAGATTCTCAGCTCCAACTCATAAATCATAAATTGTGTGAACACCATAGAGAAAGGGGTTTTATTTACATTTTGGCAGCCATGTGTTATTGATTATTTAAAGGCGTAATTTATTTCTAATATATTTAGGGAACAGAGATAAACGTTACTGACGAGTGCATTTGGAATATGTGTGCTTAAATGGAAGCTGATTAAGGATGTTTTACATTCGAATGGACTTGAGTCATAATAATAACATTTGATATAAAATAATAACACTTCCTATACAATAATAAAACTTGATATAAAACAAAATAATAATATAATAAAACACAAACAAAAAACAAAAAAAAACAATTGGCCCAAGTCTCGTATTCTACACCCTATTATAAATAACAACTGAATGACGGCGGTGATTGGCCGATCTTGACATAGACAGACTGAACCACTCTCCGAATGATCAGGGGTGGAATTCACGACCAAATTTTCACCCACGCCATTGAGCGCACCTTTTTGCACCATCTCCCAATTTTGTATCAACACACGCTGTCAGCATTAAAATTCAAATATATATTCACATTAATTTGTAGAAAATTTAACTTTAATTGGCTTATAGCTCGTACGACAATCTGGTCGAGGTAGTGGCCACCTTTATAAATTGTAGTAACCGGCAGATCAAGGATAATGCAAGTGTACAACAATTTATACAGGGTTCCTTTTCAACAAAGGATCTCATGTACCTGTGGTTGTACTCCATGAAAAAATGTGGACGCGCCGATTTTTGCAAGAATTTCTACACATCACAGATGGCACAGCCGACCTCATATATGCTCTAAAGGGGTCCGGGGACATGCTCCCCCGGAAAAGTATGAAAGCTAAGGCCCCAAATGAACCATTTTAGAGCATAGTTAGGCCCAAATATGGTCGTTTTTTTGTTTTTGACCCTGAACTCCCCTCGGTATCCAGCACTGTACGTGGTCGGGGTTGAAAACGAGTTTTGAAGTTAACTATTTAAAAAGAGATTTTAAGTTTTTAAAGGCAATCATTCTCGAATGAATTAAAAATGTAAGTAAATTTTAATCAGAAATTAATTCCTTTTCTTATGTAGCATAAAATCAGATAATTGATAAGATAAGTTATTAATTAGATATTGTAAATTAATTAAATCATTTCGTTCTTGGTAAGTTAATTAAAATCGTCTATTCCTTCGGCAACATCAATTTATTTGAGTTTGCTCTAATCACTGTGCATAATTGCTTGAACGCTTCTCACAATTATAGAACATTGTTAGATAATATCGAAATGTAAAATAAAATTACTTATAGCTGTTTGTGATCACTTTTTGTATCTCCCCTACTTCAAGCTCCTAATTAATCCAGGGAATTTTTTTCTTCGAATTTTTTTCTCGGATTTGTGTACGTATACGCATACACAAATGCATAAAATATCTTTGTGTACATCTATGTAATGTATATGCCTGCATGTGTATCTCGTATATTGGCATTATAAGCATGATACAGTGTAAGACATACATAATTATCGTTATTTTGGAATAAAAAGTTGTAATGACGTGGGAGATTACCCTTTCAATTCCAAAGTTACGCTATTTGTGAACCGCGATATTACTTGGTTTTCTCCTAACATACTGTCAACGTTGTGTACATTCCTAACACGTGACATCGTCTCGGTCGTGGAAAGCCAAAACGCCGTATCTGCTTACTTTATACAAGTGAGCAGGACTTGCCTTCCCAGCAAACATTGTACAAATGCCATCCAATGTTTTTGTGCTCACTGGCCATGAGTTTTGGCTTAACAAAGCAGTTCTGATGTATTCGGTAATTGTAGAACCGTATAGTGTAACCAGAAGTATAATGTAACCGGTTGCATTATACGTCTGGTTATATTATGCGGTAACAGAGCAAAACGTAGCTTGTAACCAGCACTGACATATAGTGTAACCGCTTCTTTTATTGCCCGTAATTTACTCAATAGACAATAGTCTTGATACAAAAAGGCCCATTTTAAAACTAATTTATGGTATTCAATATTTTTATTGCAATACTTTAATCCTTTGAATCAAATCAGGACGGGATCCCCGTGTAGTGGCAGAAACAGTAACTTATATCTGATATCCTGCATGAAGGAGACACCATGTACTTATTAAATATCGACAAAATGTGTTTATACTTCAGCAGAGGTTATAACAGCCGCATTAAACATATTTACATCACATCACATCACATTACACACGTTTTGATTTCGGTTTATTTAGCATGGTTACTTTAATGTGAGACAAAACATATATTAAATAAGTTACAGCATAACAATTCGGAGTTACTTAATTCGGATTTCAGATCTGTTGTCATTAAAACTTAACTTTGCACTTCAGACTTTATGTCACATAATTGCGGGTGGCCTGCTGCAGTAGTTAAGTATGCCTGCTTGGAAGGTCGGAGATCGCGGTTTCATCCCTTGCTCTGGCATTCAGGTTTCAAAGAAGCAAGATATTTCTTCCTCGCTCACTCTTATAGATTTAATTTTGTGGGGAGCATCCTTGACCGAGAGGTAGCGTGCTTGTGCTGGAACCACCAGGCCTCGAATTTCGAATCATGTGTCCGGAGAGCAGTGTCATCTCCTTCATCTCACCGTCCTCAGGTTATCCTGACCTAATTTAGCCTATATGCAAACAAATGTGCACTAAAGCCCCATTCATTCATTTTTACTGCCCGTTTGGCGTGTTTAATAGCTTGTTCGTCCGTCTATTTGTTAGTTCTGTCGTTCGTTCTGTCGTTCGTTCGTTCGTTCGTTCGTTCGTTCGTTCGTTCGTTCGTTCGTTCGTTCGTTCGTTCGTTCGTTCGTTCGTTCGTTCGTTCGTTCGTTCGTTAGTTCGTTCGTTTTTTCATTCGTTGGCTCATTTTTATGCAATTAGCGTTTGCCCGTTAATTCGCTAACTCGTTGGCTCGATATTTTTCGTCCCCCCCCCCCTGTTTGTTGGTATTCCTTATTCCTTTGTTCACTTCCTTCTGTTTGCTTGATCAATCTTGTCAATGAAATATAAACTGGCATAGATTGGGCATAACCATTTTTTGAAATAAAAGTGCGTGCTGCTAAATGTTCATCTGGGGCAGGAATTAAGGGTGGCGCAATTATAACTAGACATATTTTTAATATAAAAAAAAAAGGTTCAACAAAATGTATTATTACTGTCGTGATGAATAGCGATGGAGACGAGAGAGTCGATAACACAGGTCTATCTATCTAAATAACTTATGTTGTTTAACTGCTTAAGTGTTGCATTATTCATTCATTTAAAACTGACATTGCTGGCGCAAATTTCAGCTCCAGGTGAATGAGAAATACCACAATAATGTTTGGCCTAATACGTCAAAATCGGTGCTTTATTTGGGATCTGAACGCATTCGCCCACATTGAAAGATGTAAAAGACATTATTTTGTTATTATTCATTTAGGAAACATGAGCTGATTGATTGATTGGTCACTGATTTGAGTGGAATGTCAACAATGATCTATATGCATATCGACCTAATTTTTTTTTCTAAAATAATGATGCCAGTCAAAGAGATACATGTTATTTGTTTTGTTTTAATTTGAACTGATTGTTTTTCACAAAACCACCATATCAATATTGTGAACACGTCTGACAGCTCACATTCCCCCCGTAGATAAAAAACAACTATTTAATGACATTATAGATTGGTGTCTACATGTCGATTGTCAATCGTCACAATACCGCCGTACTAATCTGCCAAAGCCAAAAGGCAATATATATGATCACTTACCTATAAAATAAGCAGATATAATACTGAATTTTTGCTTTGCACAGCGATGCAGAACGGCTAGCGCTCTAGCTGATGAATAAGGTCATACATTAATTGAAAAAGGAAGTTCAAATATTTAAAATTATTTTCAAATTATTATGTATTGATTGGCACAATGACATTTTTGTAACCCTCTGAAAAAAGAAGCCGTAATTAGTCATGCGTCATGCTATTCCTGTCAATCAAGAACCAACTTAAAAAAACTGCAACAATTTTTTTTTTTTAGTCATGCCTTATCATTAAGCCAGATTATTCATTCATTCGTTCGTTCGATCAATCGATTGTTCATTCATTAATTCATTCATTCACTCACTCATTCAATTATTCCATCCATCGATCCATCCATCCATCCATCCATCCATCCATCCATCCATCCATCCATCCATCCATCCATCCATCCATCCATCCATCCATCCATCCATCCATCCATCCATCCATCCATCCATCCATACATCCATCCATCCATCCATCCATCCATCCAATTATTTCAAGACAACATTTCATTTTCAAAGTCCGTCGCTTTATTTTACAGGGGATAGACGGACGGAGGAACGAACGAGCGAGTGGAAGCACGAACGTATTCTAAGCGAAAAGGAACGAGCGGACGCCGCTTGAAGACAAAATCACTCACTCATTTTAATTTAAACATACTAGTTTTAATAAAACTTCCCTAAGTATAATCCCTAAAACATATATCTTTGGAAAGCTATCCCGGTTCCACGACACGAGTTACATTATACGGTCATCAGTCATATGGTACCTTTTCCCCCTGGTTACATTATACGTTGACGCTGTGACCGTATAATGTAACCAGTCGCCGTAAAATGTAACCGGTTACATTATATGGCTCCGTAAAATGTAACCGGTTACATTTTACGATTGGTTACATTATACGGTCCATCCACCTCCAGTATCTTACGTTACCACAGAGGCGTGCCAGGAAATGACAGTCGTTTCTCACATTGGTAGTTTCCTACCTAGCTAGCTACGCGTACTGTAATAAAAGGTAAAATTGATGCTAATTAATGTTATGAAACACTTTCTGAAACAAAATTAGTTATTGTCTTTGTATCGGCTCCTGTAATGCATATATTTTTCATGTAAATGAGGATATGACCATAACAATGGTCCTTGACGGTCATTTTCGATTTTTATATCAGGTTTAAAAAAAGATCACTTTTTATTGCACTAATATATTGAGACTCGAAATATAACCTTTCTTTTTTATTATTGTCATTGGAAATTGGGAAATAAGCTAGATAATTCTCGATTTACATCACAAATTATGCTAATTATGCCAATTAAAACATATGCTGAACATATAAAATATAGCATCCGGCATTTTCTAGCTTTTTGGAGGCTATATATGAAATTTCCATCAAAACCCCTTGCTGTAAAGAACATTTTGGGTTCACCTATCTGGTAAGTATACTACGTTGTGTAATCAGTGATAATGTGATAATACATACAATACTATTTACATAATAACTAAAAAGCAAAAACGTATTAAATCCTGTGAAATGGGCTTTTTAAAACACCGTCATTTCAAAAAATTACATTGGTCTAAATACAGCCACCTAAGCAGCAGCTATAGCATTATATAACAAAATAATCACTATGTTCATTGCAATGCTTCATAATTATACATAGACTTCTTAACGTCTATCTAGCATAATTACTTACACTTCAAATAATGTTGGGCATGCGATGTTATTAACTCATGATTTTACATTTGTCAATATGTATATGGATTACTAACAAATGTGAATAATTTAATAAAGCATAATGCCATTCATTGATTGAATAAAGATCACGTAGGATTGCTAATTTTCATCTGATGTGCAAGGCATCATGAATATCGCTGTGCAACTTTACGTGTTGCCTGCATGTTACCTACATTTACCGAAACCATGGAGATAGTATCTACTATTATCCATGTCCAATTAAACTAAGCATGTTACAGAGCAAGACAGACAACCCAGTAAACACAAAACATTTGTATAACATTTGTACAATGTTGTACCAACGTCGAAGACGTTTGGCAGACGTTGTACAAATGTTATACAAAATTTTCTGTGTTTGCTGCGATAATTATCGTTAATTTAACCTTTCAACCGCCAAATTATTCAATTTGAATTTTCACCCACTTGAAGTTGTGTCTCGCTGACGCGATCCACAACTTCAAGTGAGTGAAAATTATTCAGATTTGGAAAAATGGAGGTCAACTGTTTTCAAATATTGCTGATGTCACATTTTATCTTAAACATATTTAAAATGTGGTATTTAATGTGCTAATAAAAAATGAGAACCCGAATATATGCGACACCGGCGTTAAAGGGTTAAGATTGAAAGGGTTATCTTCTACATTGCAAAGTGGGAGATACGCCTTACACATGTTACAGTCTCAGAGTTACGATAATTATGTGCGTACCACGAGATCACCTGATTTTCTCCTAACATATTTTCGATGTTGTATCTTTTCCAAACACGTAACCACATCTTCTATGCGTGGAAAGCCAAAAAGTCGCATCTACTGTCTTTATACAAGTGAGAAGATACTGTCTTTTGGCATTGCAGAGCAGTTCGGGTGTATTCGGAAATCTCCATCTATTCCCAGTATTTTATGTTGACACGTTGGCATGTCGGGAAATGACAGTCGTTCATCACATTTATATTTTCATAGAATTTGAATTAGCTGCTAATTTGTGGTAACAAGAACACTTAATGAAACAAATTGGTTCTTACCATAGCATAAGTTCCGTTATCCAACAATCAGAAAATAAATCGGCTGTTACTTGCGAAAATTAACTGCTAATAGACCTGCATTAGCCACATACCAGCCAGCACTATAATAGGTTAAACCAATGGTGTTTTATTAATGGCCCACCGTCTGTGATACTGGCCCAGCATTAACCCGGCATTGCTTCAACGTCCCGTGTTAGCTGGGTTAAAAAAGATGATATGAATAAATATGTCCGTATATGGGGTGATTGGCTATCATGTGACCCTCTCAGAGGGTCACATGATAGCCAATCACCCCATATATAGGGTAAATGGCTATCATGTGACTCTCTCAGAGGGTCACATGATAGCCAATCACCCCATATAAGGAAACACTTGTGCCCCATCTTGTGTCAACTTTGATTTATTTTTCACAAAATTATTCATACTATATAAGGGGTGATAGATCACCTTTAAGTACGTAATGCTCTGGCCAGAATGATGGATACATAGTTATCTTATCCAAGTTCCACCTCTTAACCCTTAAAGCGCTGAATTAATTTGTAAAAAAACAAAGGTTTTTCCACCTTGAAATCATCATAAATGTCTTAGTTAGCTCTTACCGATTAATTTCAATACTTATGTTAGGGGTCTACGGCCATTAGAAATATTTCTACTCTTCCAGTGCTAGATCGACTTGAGTCCTGTAGACGTCAGATTCTGACGACTAAAGTCGTTCTGTAAAGGTTAAAATTCTGTCTCTCAACTGCGACCCACAACTTTAAGTGGGTTAAAAATAACAAATATAAGTTTATTTTGAGACCTAACGTTTGGAAGTATTGATATTTCAACACCTATTTCATTTCCAATAACAGTGATTCGATCAGTTAACATAACCATAGATTATTTGGTTAATCTGTATGATATAACGGATTAGTAACGACTATGGTCGTGGTTAGCGTTAAAATTTATTTAGTTAGACATCATTGACCCTTTGAGCCCCATCGTTGTATATAATAGTATGCACCACTTAGAAATGTAGCCACATCTGTGAATTACATAGTCAAGAATATGAATCGATCAGACCTAATCACAAGCTATTGAACCTTATGCCAATACTGGGTCAACAACTTAAATGATGGGTCAACATATATTGACTTCTTCATGCCATGGCATTCAACCCTTACAACGCTGAAATATTTGTGTATAAGCCATGGAGACAAAAGTGTCAGTTTTTTAGTTTGAAATCATTATAAACAGATACATGCCTTCGTTAGCTCTTTCTGCTTCATTTGAATAACTATGTTATGGGTGTACGACCAGAATAAATAATTAGCATAGACGTCAGATTCTGGCGTTTAAAATCGATCCCCGCGCTGAAAGGGTTAATTAGCTTCCATTTCTCACTATCATCTGAAATGATTCATGACTTAATTGTTACTTAAAATGACCTTATTTTCTCAGTAAGTCTTTCCACTAACCTGCGACGCACGTTAGTGCCTCTTCTATTATTTCCGCATATTACACATATATACATTATTTAGTTTTATGCAATTATAGGCGTATGATGTCGTACGTAGGCTAGCTTTTGTTTTAAAGCTGCTGTTACATGAACAGTGTTCATTAATATAAAATGCTCATTTATATGATGTCTGGTAGGAAGGGAAGAGAAGCTGGAAAAAGAATCATTTAGAATTTAATATTAATTTATTTGCAACCTTCGTGTATCAAGGTTGTCAAAATGAGGTGTTGAAAACAAGCCATAGCTATCGTGTATCTCATCTCGTGAATTCTATTGAGAGTAGGCCGAAAATTTGTAATCCAGCGTGTATTTTGAGCATACGATTATATAGGATTTATAGATTTTTGTAAAGCCTTCGACACTGTAAACCGTATAGTGCTTTGGAACATTTTGAGAAAAATTGGTATCACTGGTGATTTTTTAAATATTATAAAAAACATATATGAAAACGTTCTAAGCAGTGTAAAATAGGCTCATGGTAATACTGAGTTTTTCACATGTCCAAATAGGTTAAAACAGGGTTGCATTTCAAGCCCGATGCTGAGATACGCAACCGTGGAGGTTACGGCATCCAATTAACTCCTGATATGGTTGAGCTTAGTATATTGCTGTTTGCTGATGATATTGTTTTAATTGCTGACACAGTATTTGAATTACAAAAGAAACTTGATGTATTATATGAAGTCGCCACAAAGCTCGGTCTTATAGTTAATATTGATAAATCAAAAGTATTAGTTTTTAGAAAAGGAGGTCGTTCGGCGGGTATTGAAAAGTGGCATGTTGGAGGAAAAAAGTTTGAAGTTGTGACAAAATATAATTACCTGGGTTTTTTATTCTCAACCAAATTAAATACAAATGTTATGTTGAAACAGTTATCTTCAAAAGCAAAATCAGCTTTTTGTCGGATAACCAGATTGTCCAATAACTTAAATAATATGTCATATACTGCTCTGTGTAAAATATTTTATGCACAAATACAGCCAATCCTATTATATGGTTCTGAATTATGGGGCTTAGATGATCTGTCTATTTCAGAGAGTGTTCATGTTTTCTCACTGAAAAAGATACTTAATGTACCATTATTTACACCATACATCATGGTCTATGGTGACACTAGCAGATACGAGCTGCGAATTTATTTTGTTCTTCGATGTGCTAAATACTGATTAAGGTTATTAAATATGGAGAATGATAGATATGCATGTAAGGTATATAAAATGATGCTTCATGATAGTAACGGTTGTAATTGGGCAAGTAAAATCAAGAAATCGTTGTTTAATTTTAATTTTGATGATGTGTGGGAAGCCCAGTCTGCGGATGATCCTCAATTATTTATTAGGACTTTAAAACAAAGAATGATAGAAGAAAGTGACAATGACTGGTTGATAAACTTAAATGGTAGCAACAGATACTCTTTATATAATTTTTATTTATAGGCAGTTCAGATACAAAGAGAACTATTTAAATGTCATTTCAAGTGGTATCTTAAGGAGAGTAGCATCTCGTTTTCGCATGGGCGTAAGTCTCATTATGACACATAAACTAAGGTTTGTTAAGGACAGTGACACTGTATGTCCCATGTGTATGGGAGAAAAGGAAGACGAGATCCACTTTATTCTTCATTGTCTTGTTTACCATGATCTACGTTCGAAATACCTTGCTCCGTTTGATAGCCCACCAAATGTAAATACATTCCAATTGCTCAGCAGCTACGTAGTGTGGATGAAAGTTTAATTAATAGTTTGTGTACATATTTAAATCAGGCATTCAAACGCAGGAAACAATACTGCGATGAATGATAATTATCACTCTTAACATTGTATTGTTGAATTAATTGTATTTTGTATAGTTTTGTACGGGCCGATGGCCTATCAAATAAACTTTTTGTATTCGTATTCGTATTCGATTAGGCTATTTCTTTTAATAATTTTATATCATTTATGCTTAAATTCGCTTTGAAAAACGTGCAGACATTGTCTGGTAAATAGACAGTGACCCCTCCAATGCGCATGCGCGTAGACAAAGATTACGATTGGCTGCGAAAAGCTAAGAAGCGCCCCCTAGTGGAATCTAATAGATGAACAATCAATAATTATAGCAGGTTTTTTAACAGATGAGTGGTGCGCTTCGCTTATTTTAAGCTCACAATTGCGCCAGTTATTGCTAATGAATAAAAAATAAATGAAAATTAGGAAAAAAAACTGTTCAAAAAGAAATCATAGTAATGCAGCACTCAAATAGCTGGCTATAATTAAAAGAACAAAAGCTAGTAAAAAGCTGCCAAGTCATTAGCCACGTACATGTACAAGCCTATAGATCAAATAGAGACAACAATAAAACAGAAAACCTCCATCTACCATGGTCAACCTATAAGAGAAAGTATCAAGGCTAAATATAATGACTGTCTTGCATTACCGGATGGTAATCCCCCCCCCCCCTCCGCAGAGCCCTGGGATGCCATCCGGCAGTCTCCCAGATGTAGCGTGTAAACCCGGGCTTGTTTCCGTGTTGTGATCGGGCTCTATCGGCAGTTACCGGCGACCTCCGGTGGCCTCCGGGAGCCGCCGACCAAACATGAAGCATGCACATTCGTTTTAAATATATCCCGCCGGCAGCAACACGGTTGAACGCTCCCGGACTTAATTAGAAGTTCAAATATAATATAAAGGCAATAGCATAAAACTTATGTAAACCTGAAATAAGATTACATTGTGTTAATTGAAAAATAAACAATACTTTCGTGTCTCTAATATTATTTTCAGTGGAAATGATTTTATTTAAATGATTGATATTGTGTCAGAAATTCCAGCTTCACAAAAGTAAAAAACGAGTAGGGCCAAGATTTCGAATGAAAGCGCAGTTGAACATATCCAAAACTGCATTGTAAATAGTTTAATCGCCACCTGAACTAACCCAAAAGCGCCGACATACGCATTCACATGTCGATAAAGTCAATACAAACTATTATTATCATGAGTGGTAATATATGCAATCCTAAAATGCTTTCAACATATTATGATGATTATTGTTTCAATCAAACACGTATCCGGTCCTCAAGGCTATATAATTGCTGTATTATCCAAACATTTGTTATTATTAATTATTTAGTTCATTAGGGAATCGTTTATGTAAATGAGAACGATTATAACCTGCACAAAATGTATCTGCTTATTCTGCATCCGTTTTTAATAAACATAACTGTATTCATCTAAAGATGAACATTGTTTTGATGGTTATGTTTAAGTTCACATAGCAATACCTATCCACAAACATAAACATGATAAACATGCCAAATTGATGTGACAATTTTCCTATTGCATTTAAAAGCGACACAATCTGACCAAAAAAAGATTTACGCAATTTTAGTCTATCCCAGAAAACATGAGACGTTGGCCCAACGTTGGTTTACTGTTGGGCTACGTCGTAGACGGTAAGCCAACAGTAAACTAACGCTCGGCCAATGTTTCATGTTTGCTGTGATGGACATTTTAAAAACTTGAGAATATATCGAGAAGCCAAAATAAAAATATTGATTTTTGGCCTGATTGTTTCTTCTGTAATAATAAATTTATTAAAAAAAAAAAAAAATTAAAGATGTTATAGAATTTTTTTATAAAAATAAACATAAACAAAATTAAAATATTTTTTCTGGAGTGAGGAGTGGAACGGTTGAAAAACCTACTTTGAAAGCATTTTATACCATTTCGGTCGAAAACAGAGTAGAACCGCATACATTTGTGTTTGTGTTTGTTAATTTCCGGGTTCCTTTTGTGAATGGAACACGGATGACACCTCCGGGATGCACCGGGGTATTAGGGGTATTAGCCACTTTTGTCAAGGCTTAACATACGTAATTCGAAACACTTGTTATTAGACTATCTAGTTTTTAATTAATTTTGTTTGGAACAGTTTTTTAATAAAATAAATTTTAATCTACAATATATAATATAAAATACTTCTTAATTATCTATCGAAGACAACAGTGCGGGGATGTCGGATTTGCATCTCATCTGTTAAGTCACTAAACTGATATACACCTGCTGGGTGGCTTTGTAAAGACCGCCTCAGAAAATGGCGCCTGGAAGTGTTAGCGTCTCATTGATTCCTGTCATTTTCTCGCAGACGAGAAGGCAAATGTCATCGCAAAGTACCCCTGACCCCACGCACAGCCATGCCCTTAATAATAAGGCAGGTGATGGTGATATCACATGACACGGAATAGCTTCCGTTCTTCCATTATGCCATTTTGACTCACAGATTACAGACTCCCACCTGAGGGTCTACGAGAAGGTCAAAACACAGCCAACGGTTTCGAAGGACGCGAAAAGAACCACGTAGTCCTGAAAATAATGTGCAGATTATTTATCAACCTTAGACTAGTATAAGTCTTCAACCCTTTAAACCCTCACGATGCATTAAAGCATCACTTTACATCACTTGAAGATAACCTAATTTCTCCAAAACTAGAGGGTTTAGAACGATAATTTTATGGAACTGGTTAATAATAACAATAGTTTTCTTTTCCATTTGTCACCCCGCCCCACTTCAAGTCATCTTCATACACTACAAGTCGAGAATTGCGACAGCAATTCGCGGCATCAGTTTATTTGATGCACATGTACATGCAATGATATCTACAGGACTATTATCAATAATTATAATATATACATGTATTGCACAGATAATGTAACTGTAGATTGTTAATTGGCAGCAGGCCTACACATGACAGGGAAACCTACTATACTAGGATTTACGACTGAGTACCAATTTCATTTTATTCACCTGATAGGCCTCATGGGGCAGCGTATAATTTACATGTAGAGCACCGACAAAGATGTGCCTGGGTGAGTGAGTGAGTGAGTGAGTGAGTGAGTGAGTGAGTGAGTGAGTGAGTGAGTGAGTGAGTGAGTGAGTGAGTGAGTGAGTGAGTGAGTGAGTGAGTGAGTGAGTGAGTGAGTGAGTGAGTGAGTGAGTGAGTGAGTGAGTGAGTGAGTGAGCAAAACTGAAATGGGTCTGTAGTTAGAGCAGTCATCTGTCTTTCCCTTTTTAAAGATCGGTGTAACTTTCGCCTCTTTCCATTTATGTGGAAATGATTTAGTTTTGATGCTAAGGTTACAAATATAAGTGATTGAGTCAGCTACTGCGGGGGCAGCCAATTTAAGTGTACTAACACCGATGTCATCCAATCCCGTCGATTTAAAATTATTTTTTTGATGATCGTATCAGGTTAACGACTCGGTGTCTTGTGACGTTTGTTTTGCTGTATTACATTTGTTGGAATGATATTCATTTTGTAAACCCTCATTGTGTACACAGTTTGCTGAGAACACAATGTGTTAATGTATGCAGATTAGTGGTGTCTCTATATTCTATTTAAACCTTCTGGCAATAAGTATGCAATATATATCTGGCAGACGTCAGATTGTGACGTCAATAAAAACGGTCCCGGCACTGTAAGAGTACAAATAGTTCTAATGGCTGTAGACCCACAACATAGGTATTCAAATGAGGCGGGAAGATCTAACTAAGCCATTTATGATGATTTCAAATTGAAAAACCCTTTGGTCTCTATGGTTTATATAAGAACATAATTCATCGCTGTAATGGTTAAACTGGAGCTATAAATCGTCTGTCTGCGGCCTATAGACATGATAGATGAGACTGTTTTCATGAAGAATTCACTTAGCGCTAATGGAAAGTGTACTTTTTCTTTGTCCTCGTTCTCCTTTGTCTACTCTATGAATTATGTGCGATGCTTGAAAGCATTATAGTTTCCTAAGCCATCGTGAAAGATATGAGACCTGGTGTGTTCGGGTACTTTCAAAGAATATAATTCCCCCACCGTTAAAGCTCTACATAATAGAGGTTGTGTCTCGCTACTGCGACCCACAACTTTGAGTGGGTGAAAATAATATTATTCATATACGTTTAATTTGAGACCAAACATTTAAAAATATTGATGTTTAACCCTTTAATCACCCACGATGCGTTAAAGCATCATTTTCCATCCCTGAAAACAGACTTAATTTTCTTACAACCAAGGGTTTTAGAACAAAAATTCTAATGAAATTAGTTTACCAATACATAGATATTTTCTTTAATTTTCAAACGACATCAAATCATCTTCATCCACTATAAGTCGAGAATTGCGACAGCAATTCGCGGCTTGTAGTGGATAAAGATGACAATGATAAACTCAGGCTTGAAAGGGTTAAACATTCATGCCGTTCCCAATAACAGTGATCTATTATTATAGACGTGCTTAGCGCTTTAACCCTTAGAGTGCAGGGATAGACTTCAGTCGTCAGAATCTGACGTCTGTAGACGTCATATTCTGACGACTATAAGTCTATCCCCGCACTGTAGGAGTAAAAATATTTCTAATGGCCGCAGACCTATAACATAGGTATTCAAATGAATTCGAAAGAGCTAACTAAGACATTTATGATGATTTCAAATTAAAATGACCCTTTGAACTCCATGTTTTATGCGAAAGTTGTCAGCACTTAAAGGGTTAAGTGTAAACGCTAATAATATTCCGACCTTTTGTCGACTGTAGCTCACAAGAAAACAACTTGGACCAAAACATAGATACATGTACATATGCAAAATTTTCTCATGTGCTAATGTTTTGATTTTTTCTAGTGCCATTGTTTTGTCGTAAAGCATAATAGAATAGGTATGCATTAATGAATTAAACTACTCAATGATTTATACAGAAATATAACTGATGAGTTACAACAAGTCGCTTTAATAAAGTTTCACATGTAACTCACAAATAAAAAACAATGAGATAGACTTGATATTTAAATCTTTGCCAACCAAAAATAATCAGAACAAGCAATAATTTAACAAAAACGCTGTATCAAGTGGTATATCTCATTTATTTTATAATGAAATCCATCGATCCCGATCAACAGGCTATCAGAAAAAATGATAAGCACAAACAGTACGTACCTCCACTGTTGAATGTATTTGATTAGTATATACTTTGCCTTAAAAATGAGACAGTGTGTCGTGGAGCAAGTATTGATTTACTATACATGTACACCATAGACACAGATGTGCCTACATCATCACACAGAGGGCTAGTATGACAGAATCTGTCAAATTAATGGCACCATCCATTTTTTTATTCAGAAGAAATGTTATTACAGATCGGAATTGTATCACTCACTATATGTGATACATGATAGATAATAAAATAACAACTACTATAATATCTTATTAACTCAGCGTTATCAACGTTATCTTCCATTACCGGACAGCCAGCCATATTCAAATATATATGGATCACATCTTGTATCAATACTATGTCATAAATGTATTATTATTTCTTACCATTCGTCCAAATGATGACGAAAATGAGCCGAAAACGTCGTCTTAACAGTAATGAGCTGGGAACATCATATTAACAATAATGAGCCGAAAACTTCGAAGGCCTCTGAGGGATAATGAGTGTCGTATTGAAGATAATGACCTAGATAACAGCAGCAACCCACTGACTACAGCCGCCACCAGAGGTCCGCCAGTGGACCGCCAGACAGCCGACCTGGTAGTCCACCGGCTGCCTGCAAGCTGATATATATGGCAGTGGATGAGATGGCGCCATAAGCTGCTAGTGGCCCGCCAGCGTTCCACCAACGGAGATGGCTGTATCATATCAGTGGGTTGTCAGCTGGTGGTCCGCCAGACAGGCCGTCAACGGTCCACTAGCGATACCCCTGTGGCCCGCCGACTGTCTCCTATCTGAGTAGCTTAGAACATCATGATAACAATAATGAGTTGAGAACGTCATAATGACGATAATGAGTTGAGAACGTCTTAGTGAAGATAATGACCTGAGAACGTCATAATGTCATAATGACAATAATGATCTGAGAACGTCATAACGTCATAATGACGATAATGATCTGAGAACGTCATAACGTCATAATGACGATGACGATCTGAGAACGTCATAATGACGATAATGATCTGAGAACGTCATAATGTTGATAACAAGATGAGAACGTCATAATGGCGATAATGAGATGTGAACGTCATAATGACGATAATGAGTTAAGAACGGCTTAGTGAAGATAATGACCTAAGAACGTCATAATGTCATAATGACGATAATAATCTGAGAACGTCATAACGTCATAATGACGATAATGATCTGAGAACATCATAACGTCATAATGACGATGATGATCTGAGAACGTCATAATCACGATGATGACCTGAGAACGTCATAATGATGAT
Organism: Flabesymbios commensalis; assembly: GCA_964017125.1. Lineage (NCBI taxonomy): Eukaryota > Metazoa > Annelida > Polychaeta > Terebellida > Flabelligeridae > Flabesymbios > Flabesymbios commensalis. The sequence goes on from OZ024910.1 coordinate 20,673,175, forward strand.
AATAAGATGAGAACGTCATAATGGCGATAATGAGATGAGAACGTCATAATGACGATAATGATCTGAGAACGTCATACTGACGATAATGAGATGAGAACGTCAAACTGGCGATAATGAGATGAGAACGTCAAACTGGCGATAATGAGATGAGAACGTCATAATGACGATAACTAGACGAGTACGTCATAATGACAATAATGAGACGAGAATACATAATGACGATAATGAGAAGAGAACGTCATAATGACGATAGTGAGATGAAAACGTCATAATGACGATAACTAGGCGAGAACGTCATAATGACGATAATGAGATGAGAACGCCCTAATGACGAAATGAGATAAGAACGCCATAATGACGATAATGAGATGAGAACGTCATAATGACGACAATGAGATGAGAACGTCATAATGGCGATAATGAGATGAGAACGTTATATTGACACTAAATAGATGAGAACGTCATAATGACGACAATGAAATGAGAACGTCATAATGACGATAATGAGATGAGAACGTCATAATGACACTAAATAGATGAGAACGTCATAATGATGATAAAGAGATGAGAACGTCATAATGACGATAAAGAGCTGAGAACATCATACTGAAGATAATGAGATGAGAACGTCATAATGACGATTATGAGATGAGAACGCCATAATGACGATAAAGAGACGAGAACGTCATAATGACGATTATGAGATGAGAGCGTCATAATGACGATAATGAGATGAGAACGTCATAATGACGATAATGAGACGAGAACGTCATAATGACGATAATGAGATGAGAACGTCATAATGACGATAATGAGATGAGAACGTCATAAAGGCGATAATGGGATGAGAACGTCATAATGACAATAATGAGATGAGAACGTCATAATGACGATAATGAGATGAGAACGTCATAATGACGATAATGAGATGAGAACGTCATAAAGGCGATAATGAGATGAGAACGTCATAATGACGATTATGAGATGAGAGCGTCATAATGACGATAATGAGATGAGAACGCCATAATGACGATAAAGAAATGAGAACGCCATAATGACGATAATGAGATGAGAACGTCATAATGACGATAATGAGATGAGAACGTCATAATGACGACAAAGAGATGAGAACGTCATAAAGGCGATAATGAGATGAGAACGTCATAATGACGATTATGAGATGAGAACGTCATAATGACGATAAAGAGATGAGAACGTCATAAAGCGATAATGAGATGAGAACGTCATAATGACGATCATGAGATGAGAACGTCATAATGACGATAATGAGATGAGAACGCCATAATGACGATAACAAGATGAGAACGTCATAATGACGATAAAGAGATGAGAACGTCATAATGACGATACTGATCTGAGAACGTCATAATGACAATTACGAGATGAGAACGACCTGTTAGCCCACCGGCGGCCTGCAAGCTGATATATATGGCAGTGGATGAGATGGCGCCATAAGCTGCTAGTGGCCCGCCAGCGTTCCACCAACGGAGATGGCTGTATCATATCAGTGGGTTGTCAGCTGGTGGTCCGCCAGACAGGCCGTCAACGGTCCACTAGCAACACCCCTGTGGCCCGCCGACTGTCTCCTAACTGAGTAGCTTAGAACATCATGATAACAATAATGAGTTGAGAACGTCATAATGACGATAATGAGATGAGAACGTCATAATGACGATAATGAGTTGAGAACGTCTTAGTGAAGATAATGACCTGAGAACGTCATAATGTCATAATGACGATAATGATCTGAGAACGTCATAACGTCATAATGACGATAATGATCTGAGAACGTCATCACGGCATAATGACGATGAGGATCTGAGAACGTCATAATGACGATAATGATCTGAGAACGTCATAATGTTGATAATAAGATGAGAACGTCATAATGGCGATAATGAGATGTGAACGTAATAATGACGATAATGAGTTAAGAACGGCTTAGTGAAGATAATGACCTGAGAACGTCATAATGTCGATAATAATCTGAGAACGTCATAACTTCATAATGACGATAATGATCTGAGAACATCATAACGTCATAATGACGATGATGATCTGAGAACGTCATAATGACGATGATGACCTGAGAACGTCATAATGATGATAATAAGATGAGAACGTCATAATGGCGATAATGAGATGAGAACGTCATAATGACGATAATGATCTGAGAACGTCATACTGACGATAATGAGATAAGAACGTCAAAATGGCGATAATGAGATGAGAACGTCAAACTGGCGATAATGAGATGAGAACGTCATAATGACGATAACTAGACGAGAACGTCATAATGACAATAATGAGACGAGAATACATAATGGCGATAATGAGATGAGAACGTCATAATGACGATAGTGAGATAAAAACGTCATAATGACGATAACTAGACGAGAACGTCATAATGACGATAATGAGATGAGAACGCCATAAGGACGAAATGAGATAAGAACGCCATACTGACGATAATGAGATGAGAACGTCATAATGACGACAAAGAGATGAGAAAATCATAATGACGATAAAGAGATGAGAACGTCATAATGACGATTATGATCTAAGAACGTCATAATGACGATAATAAGATGAGAACGTCATAATGGCGATAATGAGATGAGCACGTCATAATGACAATAATGGTCTGAGAACGTCATACTGACGATAATGAAATAAGAACGTCAAAATGGCGATAATGAGATGAGAACGTCATAATGACGATAATGAGATGAGAACGTCATAATGACGATAACGAGATGAGAACGCCATAATGACGTTAAAGAGATGAGAACGTCATAATGACAATACTGAGAAGCGAACGTCATAAAGACGATAACGAGATGAGAACGCCATAATGACGTTAAAGAGATGAGAACGTCATAATGACAATACTGAGAAGCGAACGTTATACTGGCGATAATGATCTCAGAACATTATAATGGCGATAATAACGTCATAACGACAATTATGAGCTGAGAACTTCATAATGACGATAATATGATGAGAACTTCATAATGACGATAATAAGATGAGAACGTCATAAATACGACAATGAGATGAGAACGTCATAATGACGATAATGAGATGAGAACTTCATAATGACGATAATGAGATGAGAACGTCATAAAGACGACAATGAGATAAGAACGTCATGATGACGATAATGAGATGAGAACGTCATAATGACGATAAAGAGATGAGAACGTCATAATGACGAAAAAGAGATGAGAACGTCATAATGACGATAATGAGATGGGAACGTCATAATGACGATAATGAGATGAGAACGTCATAATGACACTAAATAGATTAGAACGTCATGATGACGATAATGAGATGAGAACGTCATAATGACGATAAAGAGATGAGAATGTCATAATGACGATAATGAGATGGGAACGTCATAATGACGATAATGAGATGGGAACGTCATAATGAAGATAATGAGATGAGAACGTCATAATGACGATAATGAGATGAGAACGTCATAATGACACTAAATAGATTAGAACGTCATAATGACGACAATGAGATGAGAACGTCATAATGACGATAATGAGATGAGAACGTCATAATGACACTAAATAGATGAGGACGTCATAATGACGACAATGAGATGAGAACGTCATAATGACGATAATGAGATGAGAACGTTATATTGACACTAAGTAGATGAGAACGTCATAATGACGACAATGAGATGAGAACGTCATAATGACGATAATGAGATGAGAACGTCATAATGACACTAAATAGATGAGAACGTCATAATGACGATAAAGAGATGAGAACGTCATAATGACGATAAAGAGCTGAGAACATCATACTGAAGATAATGAGATGAGAACGTCATAATGACGGTAATGAGATGAGAACGTCATAATGACGATAATGAGATGAGAACGTCATAATGACGATTATGAGATGAGAACGCCATAATGACGATAAAGAGATGAGAACGTCATAATGACGATTATGAGATGAGAGCGTCATAATGACGATAATGAGATGAGAACGTCATAATGACGATAATGAGACGAGAACGTCATAATGACGATAATGAGATGAGAACGTCATAATGACGATAATGAGATGAGAACGTCATAAAGGCGATAATGAGATGAGAACGTCATGAAGGCGATAATGAGATGAGAACGTCATAATGACGATTATGAGATGAGAGCGTCATAATGACGATAATGAGATGAGAACGTCATAATGACGAAAAAGAGATGAGAACGTCATAATGACGATAATGAGATGGGAACGTCATAATGAAGATAATGAGATGAGAACGTCATAATGACACTAAATAGATGAGAACGTCATAAAGGCGATAATGAGATGAGAACGTCATAATGACGATTATGAGATGAGAACGTCATAATGACGATAAAGAGATGAGAACGTCATAAAGACGATAATGAGATGAGAACGTCATAATGACGATTATGAGATGAGAACGTCATAATGACGATAATGAGATGAGAACGCCATAATGACGATAACAAGATGAGAACGTCATAATGACGATAAAGAGATGAGAACGTCATAATGACGATACTGATCTGAGAACGTCACAATGACGATTACGAGATGAGAACGCCCTAATGACGATAAAGATAACGTCATAATGATGATAATGATCTGAGGACGTCATAATGGCGATAATGAGATGAGAACGTCATAATGACAATTATGAACTGATAGTTGTTGAAAAGGGGGTATTTTCTGGGAGCTAGAGAGCTAGAGGGTAGATTCTGGGAGTGTCGCATATAGTTGTTGAAAAGGGAGGGGTGCTTTCTGGGAGGGAGGGGTTGATTCTGAGAGAGTTGCACATATAAAATTGTTAAAAAGCGGGGTATATTCTGGGAGGGAGGGGTAAATTCTTTGAGGCTCGCATAATATTATAGTTGTTGAAAAGTGGGGTATATTATGGGAGGGGGGGGGGGGTAGATTTTGGGAGCGTCGCATAATATTATGGTTGTTGAAAAGGTGGAATATTCTGGGAGGGGGGGGGGGGTTGTAGAATCTTGGAGCGTCGCATAATATTATTGTTGTTGGAAAGGAGGTACATGTATATTTTGGGAGGAGGGGGGGGTGAATTCTGGGAGCTTTTTAGACACTTCGCACAATCAAAATAAAGGCGGGTAGATCCTGGGAGGGAGGGTAAATTCTGGAGCCGCCGTAATCCACCCCTCCCGGGTATAATCTGAGATGGGATATTTTTCCAGACTTTGCACCGAAACTGATCATATTATGAGTAAATTTGTGAAAAAATCACCAAGACAAACCACTGCCATGTTAACTAAACTCTTTAACGTAATATTAGCGCCAGGGGTAGTGCCAGAGCAGTGGAGTATATGAGTGAACCGATATATAAAACTTCAGGTGACGCTACAGACCCGAGTAATAATCATGGAATAACATTATTCAATTGTTCTATTAAACATTTTTCCAATCTTAAAAATCACAGACTGACACTTTTTCTTGATGATAACAGTGTTATCGGCAAGTTTTCAACGACCGACCACATGTTTGCTACTAAGCCAATATTTAACCTATATAATCATAAACCTAACACATTATTATGTTGCTTTGTCGATTACAGAAACGTTTTTGATAGTTTATCTCGCACTAAGTTATGGCATAAGCTGCTGGAACCTAATATATCGGGGGGGGGGGGGGGGGTCAGTTAAATCCATAACGTGTATATAACAGCAAAATCATGTGTTTCCAGTGATGATCAGATCTCTGATACATTTCATGGCTTCAAAGAGTTTGACTGCCTACTGCACAGAATCGAGGTGCAGATCCCACATGCCCTCTCCGTCTCCTCTAATGAGATTCATTGTAATTGTCAAATATTCTACGAAATTATCCTAGTACGTGAATGTCTCATTTTTTATGCCAGCAACTTCTCTAATTCGTTTGATGCCTTGTTCTTTGCTTTTGAACTCTTCACCCTCAATGACGGTTTGACACAAAATGCATTTTTCAATGTCCAGTTCACTGTCTGCTTCAATGAAGGCGAGGCTCAGTAGATTGAAAACAGTGGATAATGGAAATTATATAAATTGAACAAAAATTAGGTTACATAACTTAAATACGGATCCCTTGAAAACCTTCCCGATATAAATAAGAAAAAAAGTTGAAAAATATAACAAATAGTAAGTACAGGTCCTCTTTATTTCATTTAATACATAACTGGACTACTCAGGGTCATTGATAATGGTGTTTATACGTAATAACAATGGTCATAAAGTCACCCCAAGGCCAAATAATGAATATCGCTGTTATTTGGTATATTGCAAATTTTGGGGGGTAGAGTTGCACTAGAGGCTTTTGAGAAGCTGCCAATAGGGGTAAAGTAACACAATTATGCTCAAATGTTAGCTGAATGATAGAAGCAGTTTGTGCAATCAGTGGTAAAGCTATAAGTATATCACTATTTCACAAAAAAATAATTGGTGACATTTGAATATTAAAAACAAAGTCAAAATTGGGTCTGAAATGTCACATTTTCACAAATTGTGAAAAAATTCACACTCTCAATGCCATATTATGACACACCAAAATTATCATCATGCTGCTCCGGTCATTTTGGTACCTCATATGTATGATTTGCGGCATTCTGTGCCACATAACCCCAGAATATGTGTTTTTACCCGAGTCGCGAACGCCAAAAATACAAATAAGGTGATTTCTCAAAATTTGACAGGAACCTGGCTTGGGCACCAAGCTTAAAATATGTGTCAAGGTGTATAGAACAATAATCAAACATAACATCGAGGGTACCTTTCATGGTCAAATCCAACCCATCAGCTGAAGGACTACTAGTCTAGTTTGGGTAAGACAAGGCGAAAAAGTGTCTTCCTTATTGTTTTCTATATACCTGTGTGATTGACAGAAATCAATTACCCTAATGAAAAGCTATTGCAATCTTTTGAAACTATATATTAAGGTATCTAAAACTAAGATAACTATTTTCTCAAGAGGAAAGACACAACATTGGTGAAACACAATTACAAGGTGCCGACCAATATAAATACCAAGGCCTTATTTTCAATTTCAACGATAAATTTACTAAAGTTAAAAAAACACTTGTAGGACAAAGGTACCAGATCTATGTATACATTACTACACAGAGGCAGACAATTACAATTACCAGTAGATATTATGATACACCTATTTGGCACACTTGTAAACCCTTTGTCTTGTATGGTAGTGAAATTTGGGCCCATAAATTCTTGAAAAACTTCATCTAATATTAGGTAAATATATATTACAAGTAAACACCATAAACATGTTCAAGCATGGCATATGGTGAGCTATGTGAATACCAGCTAATTTTAACCGCCTAAACACGTTCTGGGCCAATATTTCTCAAGACACTGAGAAACCTCAAATTTAAAACATTGTGGTTTCCCTGGTATATGGGGAATTCAAATCATCTCTTCCATTAATAATAAGGAAATGATTTAAACAACAAATTAAACAAAGATTAGTCGATTAGTTTAGACAAAAATGGGCAACAGAAATCCAACAAAGTAGCAAGTGTTTCAACTATAAATACAATACTGTTAACACGACTTTAAATTATATGTTATACAGAGCATTTAAATAAATTTTACAGTCCATACAAAGATAAACAAAGTGGGCTTCAATAAAGCTTGGTATTTAACTGTTTAATTCCCAACAAAAACTATAGCTTAGTATAAACAATTTAGGCACCAAAAGCTATATTATTGCCTCCTCTGTAATTGACAATCAGAGAATATGCACTATAAAGACAAATTAAAGGGACTAAAAGCATAAAAAATCGGTGATTTTATTTTGGCTTCTTAATTTGACCATATGATGTAAACATGTCCATAGACTAGAACTGCAAAAGTTTTTTTAATTTTTGTACTGCGCATTCACCAGTTAGACTAGATATAGAGAGTTTTTTTGATGATTTTAGCCTGGGCCAGTCCCTTTAATAGGTCAAAAGAATGGTTTTATCACTCGTTTTATTCAAGTTATACTGCGATATTATGCACGTGTGTAAATGTATATAATGGGGTTTTTAATTATCTTTTATAAATGTCATATTCTCAGATCTGCCTACATCACACAGAGGTCTGGTAAGAGCGACAGAATCAGCTAGAATATCACTAATGTCACCGCAGAAGCATGGTAATTAGAATTGGCATTTGGTGAGCTCTAGATCAAACCCATCCATTATTTATGGTGGCAATGGTGGATTATATTACTAATACAGTGTGATTGGATGTAATACGGGGTAGATAACAACCCAGCTAACACGAGGCATTGACACGATGTTGTTTTGATGTTGTGCCGATACCGAAGACGGCGGGCCAACATTAGAACAACATTGGGTCAAAACCTTGTGTTTGCTAATACTTTGCAGAAATCAGCACCCAACTTTAATGCTAATTTATGGATTGGGATGTAACGTTCTATAGCCTGAACCCATGAAAACCATAGCTCATTGAGACCTTTTCTCCCAAACTCCCTCCAATAATACAGCTTAAGTACCCGAATATCAGTGTCCGCAGAGAGCAAAACTAGTCGTTTGGCACCAGCCTTAGCTGCCTCTGCAGCGTGCAAGACAAGGCTCACGCCAGCCTCTTCATAAGGTGAGTTGAGTTCAGGCACATTGTGTACAATTTTGTTTATCACTTTCGTTGCCATTCTATTATATTGAATGCTACCAAGAACGATATCCGTGTAGTTTCCATTATCTGGTGCATGCTGTATGAGTGTATCATACATGAGTACTTGTAGTTTTGTTTTGTTGTCGTTTAGTGGCCAGAAGTACTCCATATCTTTAGGTATTGGCTCGTGCATTTTCACTTCATCTAGTCCAATAGGGGGTTTCTCTGCATCTGTTCTGCCCATTCTTTCAGAGTCTTTTATGGAGCCATCTTTAGGGGAATCAAATACATACATGTACTCTTCGGTTAGCCTGAGGAGAAATAACATTAGTAGTGTTCACTGTTCTTTCAATCAGCTCTCCAAAAGCTGGCCTTCCTCATATGGGCCATAACGTCTACTAGGTATGTGGTGGCCATCTTCCCAGAAGAAAGGGACCCTGTGTAGTCTTCTGGGGAGAGATGTTTCTCCAGTTCATGCACTAGCTCACTCTTCGTAGATTTTTGCATGAACCCGTCGTCACCAAACAGTGGACTATTCCCCGTTATATCATATGCTAGCAGCTTTTCCATTGTGTATCCTCTTGACTTGGCTATGTCTACCATTTTCTGAATAGAACCACACTCTGGTTGACTTCTTTGTTGTGGACTTCTAGAAATAGTTTGTTTTGTGCAGGTACTTCATAGTCTTGAGGTTTGCTCGGGAGATCCTTTTGAAGATCTTTATTTTTTTGTGACAAAACGCTCCCTCCGACGTTTGATGTACCTGTCATGACCAACTGTTGGAGCCTTAAGAATTTGGTTTCTGATTTGATCTGTAGCTTTTTCTTGTGTTAAAATATGATGTAGTTCGGGTACCAAGAACTGTTGGTTGATATGAAATGGGTTCTCGTGTCGCGTGATGAATGTTATCATCTTTTAAACGCGTTCTTGACATGCTTTTGTTTCACCAGGGATGAACTCGTGATGTAATCCGAGATCGTGGTTTTGCATTCTTATTCCACTAACTTCTCGATAGAAGTTACTAACACGTAGCATTTCATGGTATATTATCTCCCACTCTGCTACAAATTTAGCTTCTTGTGTCTTTCCAATGACTCCTCCCGGACTTTTCTTTGATCTTTGAATACTTTGCTCTAAAGCTAAATCTAAGCCCACTGCATTGAATTCGCCGATTGCTCGCTTCACTACAAACTGTCCCATCATGAATGTTCTATGTACCTCTGGCGCAGTAACTGAAAGTCGCCTCATATCTTCCAGGTAGGTTTCTCCCCATCTCTTATAGTTTGTGGCATCCATGGCTTCAAAGAATTTGACTGCCTACTGCACAGAATCGAGGTGCAGATCCCACATGCCCTCTCCGTCTCCTCTAATGAGATTCATTGTAATTGTCAAATATTCTACGAAATTATCCTAGTACGTAAATGTCTCATTTTTTATGCCAGCAACTTCTCTAATTCGTTTGATGCCTTGTTCTTTGCTTTTGAACTCTTCACCCTCAATGACGGTTTGACACAAAATGCATTTTTCAATGTCCAGTTCACTGTCTGCTTCAATGAAGGCGAGGCTCAGTAGATAATGGATAAACAGTGGATAATGGAAATTATATAAATTGAACAAAAATTAGGTTACATAACTTAAATACGGATCCCTTGAAAACCTTCCCGATATAAATAAGAAAAAAAGTTGAAAAATATAACAAATAGTAAGTACAGGTCCTCTTTATTTCATTTAAAACATAACTGGACTACTCAGGGTCATTGATAATGGTGTTTATACGTAATAACAAAGGTCATAAAGTCACCCCAAGGCCAAATAATGAATATCGCTGTTATTTGGTATATTGCAAATTTTGGGGGGTAGAGTTGCACTAGAGGCTTTTGAGAAGCTGCCAATAGGGTTAAAGTAACACAATTATGCTCAAATGTTAGCTGAATGATAGAAGCAGTTTGTGCAATCAGTGGTAAAGCTATGAAGTATATCACTATTTCACAAAAAAATAATTGGTGACATTTGGAAATTAAAAACAAAGTCAAAATTGGGTCTGAAATGTCACATTTTCACAAATTGTGAGAAATTCACACTCTCAATGCCATATTATGACACACCAAAATTATCATCATGCTGCTCCGGTCATTTTGGTACCTCATATGTATGATTTGCGGCATTCTGTGCCACATAACCCCAGAATATGTGTTTTTACCCGAGTCGCGAACGCCAAAAACACAAATAAGGTGATTTCTCAAAATTTGACAGGAACCTGGCTTGGGCACCAAGCTTAAAATATGTGTCAAGGGGTATAGAACAATAATCAAACATAAAATCGAGGGTACCTTTCATGGTCAAATCCAACCCATCAGCTGAAGGACTACTAGTCTAGTTTGGGTAAGACAAGGCGAAAAAGTGTCTTCCTTATTGTTTTCTATATACCTGTGTGATTGACAGAAATCAATTACCCTAATGAAAAGCTATTGCAATCTTTTGAAACTATATATTAAGGTATCTAAAACTAAGATAACTATTTTCTCAAGAGGAAAGACACAACATTGGTGAAACACAATTACAAGGTGCCGACCAATATAAATACCAAGGCCTTATTTTCAATTTCAACGATAAATTTACTAAAGTTAAAAAAACACTTGTAGGACAAAGGTACCAGATCTATGTTTACATTACTACACAGAGGCAGACAATTACAATTACCAGTAGATATTATGATACACCTATTTGGCACACTTGTAAACCCTTTGTCTTGTATGGTAGTGAAATTTGGGCCCATAAATTCTTGAAAAACTTCATCTAATATTAGGTAAATATATATTACAAGTAAACACCATAAACATGTTCAAGCATGGCATATGGTGAGCTATGTGAATACCAGCTAATTTTAACCGCCTAAACACGTTCTGGGCCAATATTTCTCAAGACACTGAGAAACCTCAAATTTAAAACATTGTGGTTTCCCTGGTATATGGGGAATTCAAATCATCTCTTCTATTAATAATAAGGAAATGATTTAAACAACAAATTAAACAAAGATTAGTCGATTAGTTTAGACAAAAATGGGCAACAGAAATCCAACAAAGTAGCAAGTGTTTCAACTATAAATACAATACTGTTAACACGACTTTAAATTATATGTTATACAGAGCATTTAAATAAATTTTACAGTCCATACAAAGATAAACAAAGTGGGCTTCAATAAAGCTTGGTATTTAACTGTTTAATTCCCAACAAAAACTATAGCTTAGTATAAACAATTTAGGCACCAAAAGCTATATTATTGCCTCCTCTGTAATTGACAATCAGAGAATATGCACTATAAAGACAAATTAAAGGGACTAAAAGCATAAAAAATCGGTGATTTTATTTTGGCTTCTTAATATGACCATATGATGTAAACATGTCCATAGACTAGAACTGCAAAAGTTTTTTTAATTTTTGTACTGCGCATTCACCAGTTAGACTAGATATAGAGAGTTTTTTTGATGATTTTAGCCTGGGCCAGTCCCTTTAATAAGTCAAAAGAATGGTTTTGTCACTCGTTTTATTCAAGTTATACTGCGATATTATGCACGTGTGTAAATGTATATAATGGGGTTTTTAATTATCTTTTATAAATGTCATATTCTCAGATCACCAATGTCACCGCAGAAGCATGGTAATTAGAATTGGCATTTGGTGAGCTCTAGATCAAACCTATCCATTATGTATGGTGGCAATGGTGGATTATATTACTAATACAGTGTGATTGGATGTAATACGGGGTAGATAACAACCCAGCTAACACGAGGCATTGACACGATGTTGTTTTGATGTTGTGCCGATGCCGAAGACGGCGGGCCAACATTAGAACAACATTGGGTCAAAGCCTTGTGTTTGCTGGGAATATAATGATCATTATCATCTCTGATTGAATACGTCATACAATTGTGACAATTCACCTATCACTATTCGTTGCTAAAAAATGTGTACCAATCATGTCAAGAGATACCTCTGGCGGCATTGTTACAATTATTTATGACTTCATCTAGATTTTAATGAGTAGTCTACATAACGAATGTTTTCCTAATCTCATAAAATCAAATGTAATAAGAAGTAATAAAACAAACTACAGTGCAACCTGTACATACCGGACCCTGTACAAACCGGAATCCTGTCTATACCGTAATGATTATTTGGCCCCGAATTAATTACACTCAAAACAATACAAATTAACCCTCTCCAAACCGGAACCTGTCTACTCCGAATACCGGACTCATTATTTTTCCCAAATGCATAAATTGTAAATTGTATTTCACCTGTCCAAACCGGAATCAATTTTTTATTTTATTCTTTTTAAATCGCATGCGGTGCACTAAGGGTTAAACAGGGGGCGGCAAGGTGACGTAATGTTCATCCTGCTTGTTATTATGTGTTTTATATATGAATCATGCTTGAAAAAATAATGTATGAATTGAGTATTATATGCTTATTATTATAATATAATGAAACATCTTTAAAAAATGGTGTCTTTTATTATATCAATTTATTTGCATTCATCCATCTATCATTTGTAGACCTACCGACGACACATCTTGAATTATAACCCTCATGTCAATTGTACAATTGTACAAGTTATCGTTGTTTGGTCCTCTCCGAAAGCAAAAACCCTCTCCAAACCAGAACCTGTCCAAACCGGAATAAAAGTTTGTCCCCAAGGCATTCCGGTATGGACAGGTTTTACTGTACTATGTCAACGCGACCTAGATCTAGTATTCAAATTAGCTTTTATTTTTCAAACAAGTCATGGTCGGTAGTTCCAGTAATTTTGATAATTCCCTGATTTAATACCATTTCCTGCAACTCCCACAGTTTAATCACTTTTAAAAGTGTATTCGATTGTAATGTAATGCATTGTATTGTATTGCTTTACACCGTGCCCATTACCACAGACAGCTACGTGGTACACGGATAGCTTTGGATGTTGTTATAGCTTAACCATGTTTCGCGGGTTTAATTACCATGGCTCGGAGAGGCATAGGTTTTTTTCAGCAATACGCCCAGTGGCCTGTGAATACACAATATACACAAAAAATTATAACATGCCATGCCGTGTGAAGATAATATAAGTGATACAAATAAACCATAATTATGATCAATTCAGTTTGTACAAACCTTTATAATTATACAAGTTACCAAGTTAGCCAAGTTACGGATCGTTTTTCCGCTTTCACTCGTAAGGAGTTGTGTTAATTTACACATTAACCCTTTAAGTCCTCACGATGCATTAAAGCATCATTTTACATCTCTGAAAACAGACTTGATTTTCCTGTAACTAGGGGTTTTAGAATAACAATATCCATGAAACTGGTTTACCAATACATGGCAATTTTCAATTTTGTAATTTTTGAACCACAGCAAATCATCTTCATCCACTACAAGTCGAGAATTGCGACAGCAATTCGCGGCTTGTAGTGGATGGAAATGACCATGGTAAATTCAGGCCTGAAAGGGTTAACAAAATAATATGAGTTTATATAGCGGCGGCGAAGTTAAACAAGATTATATTTTTTACAGATTAAAACAAATGATATTCATCTTCTAGCTCCCGATATTGTTGACATAACCTTTCATTTCGCGGCTGTCCTAACCATCGACCACTTACAATTGCAAGCCTATATTTTCTTGCGAAAAATTTACACATTGCATACCTATAGCTAGGAATGCTAACAACATCAAAATATAAAGAAAGCCTCACTTTCACATATCTATGCGATTATATATCGGAGCCAGTCTCCATCTCTCCAAAACCAGCCCTGTATAAACTGATCATGTAACCGTTGTTTACAAATATTACAAAAATGGTGAGTATTTCCTACGCGAATCACAGTTTAAACAGTCAATTTCGTGTAAGACTAGCCCAGTTGATTATGTTTTCATCTTCATTTAAACGTCCATGCAGCAAATCATATATTTTACATACTTATGGATTTATGGCATACAATTTTTAACCTGTAATTTATAATTCTAAAATATCTCTGCAAGTAAAGAGGTAATCTTCCTAATTCACCATACACAATATTGCTAAATGTCATGTGTCTCACCTCTCAACAATGGGACATTGTTGCATGATTTTGATGTTCTGTCCTTGAGCAAGACAACCATGATGTGATTCACTGCACTCAAGTGTAAATAACTACATGGTAAATCGGTACATCCAAGTATACAAGTATTCCTTGTACATCGTAGGGGTCATCATTCTCCCAGGGGAGTTGACAGGACACAGGAAAGAACAGTTCTCGAGACAATGGGGTAAAATCGGCTGAAGGGTCTTCAGACGTCCGAGTAAACACAAAACATTTGTACAACGTCGGTGCAATTTCTTCGGCTATAAAATCTGGCATCACCCTTAACTTTATAAAAGTAGTGTAACACAATACGGGTGGCCCTTGTGCTAGCGACATATATTTGTGTTAACGAGGGTCTTCTTGTCGACTTTACTTAGTTCATTAAATAAATGAATCCCGAATCCTGAATGCATTGATAGAATAATTATGATCAAGTAAAACTATTGGTTGATATTGTTGACTGCACTATCACCCTAAAAGTCATTTTACTCCGTAGGTTAATTTTGCTTCACAGTGGCTCTTATCCTCCAGGTAGTGGGCCCGAGCCCGGATCTTTTTTTATTATTGTAGTAGTGCGAGCCGTAATGTTCCAAATGCACACAGTATGCAGTATTGCCTTCGGCACTTCACTACATGTGATAGCATTTAAATATTTTCACAATGTCATCGCTTTTACTCGGCAAAATACATTTCCTGCAATAAATTAGCAAGACTATTCTTTCAAACCACTTTAAAATGCTGCCACATAAACATGTACACCCATAAAAATGTGGTAAATAAGGCTACAGACGAAATGGAATGTCTCTAGAATTGCTAGAAGAGCTAATAGTGGTAGAAGCTTTTCTGATCAAATACTAGTAATTCAATTTGTCATATATCCGTTTTTCAACAATATCAATATTTTGCATCATTTAGAGCTAGAAATTGTATTAGCAATTCCAGCTTCAAATGATGCAAAATAGAAGAAAACAAAAATCAACAATACAAGGGTTGGTTAAAACGCTAAGTTAGATAATTTAAATTTTCAATCACTTGAAGTTGTGTCTCGCTACCGCGGCCCATAACTTTAAGTTGGTGAACATTATTGATATTTGTTCTACTTGAGAACAAACATTTGCAAATCTTGATGTTTAAACATTCTCTTAGTTCCCAATAACAATGATTTGATCGAGTAATTATTCATAATTAAACCGATTAAAAACGTGTCGTGCTTAGCGGGTTAGGGGGTTTAATACACGTCATACATACGGTAGTGCGAAGGTACAACAAACATGAGACATGGTGTCAACGTTGGAATTATGTGCAACCATCGTTGGTCCATCGTCGCATTAAACATTAAATCAACATTTGGTTTATGGCTCGTCAGCTCGGCACTATAATTGTGGCACTGTTTTCATGCTTATGTTCTGTTCCCTTGCAGTGGTCGCCTGTGTATTCTTTTTCGCGTTCATATTGGTCTGTTTTGAGATTAACAGTGTGGTCACTGGGAGATACTACATAATATCATCATAAAATGTTCTTTCGAAGCCAAGAAAACATTCACTGAATTAAAATGTGTCAGATATCAGACAAAAATAAGACATCACATTTTTTGTCATTTTGAGGATGATGAACAAGTAAACCACATGCACTTTAAAAATTAAACCACTGCATTTTCTTAGCAATGTAAAAAGTTTTAATTATATGCCTCTCCAGATCCATTGACAGAAAACTACATGAAAATAGCAGATATGCCATGTCTACCATTAGTAGGCCTACCGGCAGTACTACCAGCATAGAGTTAATATCTTTATTAACTCTATGCTACCAGCGAGTGATGATAACACGTCGTAGCACTGGCTTTGTATAATGCATAGGGGCCTACGTGACATGAATTAATATTTCTATATGTATGTTATTTATCTTATTATATTATTGGTGTGAGTAAATGGAATGTGCGATTTACATTGTTTTCTATCGGGTTTTCTCGAAATCTATAATTAATTGAGACATTCGAAAATTAATTTGTGTTTGAGATAAATATTTTGATTAGTGTGGATTGTTCAGCTTAAAATACAAAAAATAGGGTCTGGTGGAAAGCAGACAAGTGTCACCAAAGACATTGTTTTAACTCTTTGTCATTTGGTCACTACTGTGTAACATTTCCTTTGACACAATAACAGACCCATATCCACTGAGCCACCTGCCTGGTGTATAATTGGCATCAGCATTAAAACAACATTGGGGCAATGCTACCTGTTTTCTTGGATGTGGTAATTACCATCACGATTATTTACTGCGTAGGCGATCACTTAGCAATATTTTGACAGTTCTGCTCTATCTGCTTACTTGTAAAGTAAGCAGATACACTAGATAAGCGAGCTCTTAGCAACCTAATTTACACATCAGTAATTAGTGTTGTACTTCCAGGCTCTGTGTCATTATGTGACCAACGATAAATACAAAGCGAAAAGTAGTCATTTATGTTGACTTTTAACATGTAAGGCACCTACAATTTGAGCAAACTCCAGCACCATTAGCATGATCAGAGTGCTGGATAATGGATAACATCGTTAATAATATGAGTATGAGCGAATAATGTGCAATCGGATGTTCCCGTGCTGAGAGCTAATGGCCCTGACACATCTGGCCGGATAAGCCCGATGGACAAGGACCGAGCGGCATCCGTTCTTTGTTCGTCATCCCTATTGAGATTCCGTGATAATACTGAGCCAGAAAGTAGTCAATACTGGCGACCACAACTGACGCTGACCTTTCCTTTTAAACGCGCCTTTCCCAGCAAACACGATACATTGACCAATGCTGGGGTAATGTTGGGCCGACGTCGGAGACGGCGGGTCATAATTAATCCAGCATTGGGTCAATGTATTGTGTTTGCTGGGTTGGCGGCTCTTATTCCTTGTTTTGACCTGGCACACGTGGACGGGTACTGTTCTCCAAATAAAATAAAGTAGGCCTACAGGGTCATAAATTATACTGAGCCTATATAGTGTGTATGTTTTTAAGAAAAATATGTCGTCTGCTGTCATTGCTAGAGATGTAAATCTCATTATTTTTGCATTGTCTCTACTCCTAATAACGTTGGCCTTATCTCAAACTGGTATTTTTTACGTTGAATATTTGTTGGCATAAATTTCATCATCACAATAAAAATGAAATATTTGATGATTGACAATTCAAAATCTTCAGGTATTTTTCCGGTAAAATGAGCGACCATTATTAAAAGGGGGAGTCCTGGGAGATTTTTTTCCTCTAGACTATTTTTTCGCCATTTTTTTAAGCCAAATTTTTTCCCATTCTTTCTTCGGCTAGTTTTTTATTCGCCATACGCAATGCCGTATGACACCGAATACGGTTGAGTTACCCAAGACAGTTTTTGATTTTTTTCCCCTCAAATTAAAAGCCGGATTATTTTTTCTGCTTTTAATTGGAATTCCCTGAATACTAATTCAATAACTCCAGGAGTGAAGCCCGACACAACTGGTAGTGTTTTACGACCGTTTTATTTCACGTTGGCCAATTATCTCTGTACTTTTCAAAGCTTCCCTTACTCATTTTCTTCACATCGGCTTGCAATTTTCTCCGGCAGCAGTCTTCAAGTCAATTACGCTGGACGAAATAGCTGAAAACGATAATAGAAGAACAAGAATAAAACATTAAAACTACTCGTATTTAAAGAAATTTCGCATCCACATGGTTATTTTGTGGGCGATGGTAATAATATGTTTACACTGGCTGGCTACCAGTAAACACGAGGTGTGGATCCGGTGCTGGTTCACTGTTGGACCAGCGTCGCAGACGGTAGGCCAACATGGAACCAACACCGTATTCACACCTCGTGTTTGCTAGATTAACACTCGCTGAGTTGTAAATTAGTATTTTTTAGCTGGGATTATATCACAATTTCCAGCTTCAAATGAAGAAAAATATTTGTATTAATCTAGTATTTGTAAATTTGTATTTTTGGATAATAGAACTATCACCGGGATCTTATAATATTATATGGTGTCAATTATCAAATAATCTGAATTAAATAATTTATAAAAGACAACGTTTAATAATCTAAAAAAAAGTTATTTTCTTATTAGGCCCTACAGAGCCATATGTTTTTCAAACGTGCATTTATTTAATCCAAAAATTATTTGAGGCTCAATTGGCTGAAAAATAGTAGGCTCTAACCAACAATTCAGTAGTGGAAGGGTTAGGCCTAACCCTTAAAGTGTTAATTATTGCCGTATACGTCCTGGGTATTTAGTTATCCCATCAAATAACATTATGTTCCATCCCCTTTAACCCTTTAAGTCCTCACGATGCATTAAAGCATCGTTTTACATCCCTGAAAACAGACTTAATCTACCAACAACTAGGGTTTTAGAATGAATATTCCCATGAAACTGGTTTGCAAATACATGGCAATTTTCTTTACTTTTTCACCCACATCAAATCATCTTCATTCACTACAAGTCGAGAATTGCGACAGCAATTCGCGGCTTGTAGTGAATGAAGATGACAATGTGAAGTCAGGCTTGAAAGGATTAATTGATGGACCGCACAGTAGGTTAACACTGTTAAGCCAGCGTCACAGATGATAGAGCAAAATTTAACCAGCAAAGCTGCAGGGTCAGTTTTATTAAGCTTGCCACTGGTATTAAACCAATCAAACTGGAGTGAATTGTCATAGATCTCCTACTTTACTTTGCGGCTTAACCTAACTCGTCAAGACAAGAAAATTATTTTACGATGTTGAGTTAAGTCGCGTCTCAGGGTGTACGCTGGCTGTAGACATGACGTCATGAGCATGGACTGTACAGCGCACGTTACAAACAAAATCACAAGTGCAAGTGTCGCTTATTTAAAAAACAAACAAAAATATTGTATGGTTTTCTGGACTTTCGGAAGAGCTATACAATAACCATGGATTGCTCGAAATTGGTGAATCCGGTGTGCAAGTACAAGATGGAATTATTAGAGGACAAAAAGAGCAAATCACCTGGAATTAGCAGGACATGAGCCTTGATCTCAAGATAAATAGAACTAATCTCAAGTGTCTGTCTAGACATCTGAGGGGCTCTGTATAACGCCATAGTGTCAAGAACAAGACAGTGTTAATAGTCCAAGCTTGTGTAATGTATTTTGCCACTTAACCTTGTTTTGTAACATATGTAATGTTTTAATTCAAAATGGCCGCCATACGAAAATAGTTAAAAATAAATATTTTCCACAAAACGTTTTTTCCTCG
This sequence comes from Flabesymbios commensalis, assembly GCA_964017125.1. Taxonomy (NCBI): domain Eukaryota; kingdom Metazoa; phylum Annelida; class Polychaeta; order Terebellida; family Flabelligeridae; genus Flabesymbios; species Flabesymbios commensalis. The sequence continues at coordinate 20,693,202 of OZ024910.1, forward strand.
TGCCAATAATGTCTTTGAAGGCATACTGTACCATTTTGACTTTGACTTGAATTGACCTTTGCATATACACATGTATGAGCCAACAGACCTCCATTTGGAGTATCAGGCGGGGGTTATAGTGCTGATCGAGCAAATCGAGCAAATCGAGCTAATCATTAAGTTGTATAATACTTTTTCTGATCTAGATTTAAAAACAGCTTGTGTTAGAAGATTTACATTGGTCATTATAGTCTACTGTCTTGCTCAGAAAAAAAAATATTGATGAATTGGAGTATCAGGCAGTGGGACTGACCGTTCACTATAGTCCGGCAGCTAGGGGTGGTAACCCAAAATTCTCTGATATAGTTATTTGGGAAACACATCAAACGTGTTTTACATGTTATGACCCATATTTGGGCCACGGTTTTTCAATATGCTTATAAATAAGCCTGTATGTTGTGTGTGCTTTGAAATTTCACACAATTTTTGTGAAAGACAAATACAAAATGACCGCCGTCTGTTTGAACAATTGTGTATATAGACACAAAAAGAAAAAGCCAAATTAAAAAAAAATATACCAACATCTTTGATATCAGTTAAAAGTCACTATCAAGGGCTTTTACATCGATACATGAACAACGAAATGTAGCACAAAGCACTAAGTTTGTATTGTATCCCTCCATGTGAACAATTTCCAACGGTTTTAGTGAATACAAGCAGGACTTCTCGCTCATGGTAACTTTATATGGTATAAATGCTTGTTAATACTTTTACATTATCTGGTGCCATTTTTTAAAAGTCTTGCTCAGAAAAAAAAATCATGGATGAATTGGAGTATCAGGTAGTGGGACTGACCGTTCACTATTGTCCGGCAGCTAAGGGTGGTGACCCAAAATTCTCTGATATAGTTATTTTCTCTGCTGATTATTTATCTTTGTGGTCTACATAAAGATATCCAGGGTGGTGTGGAGGTGTCACCTTTGAGCAATTTTAATTATTCAATATGACCGCTATGGACTTAAAAAAAAATCTGAAAATGCCTCAGTTATAATGGACTCGACTTTATAAAGGGCAACACTCGGTTAATGTGTCTTTTAAAAATGTATGTTTGTCAAATTTTATTCACATAAATCTGTTCCATCTCCATAGTTTGAAAATGCCAAAATGGATACCATATGACTAAACGTTCAGTTATAATCATATGAAAAAAAATTATATATGGGCAAGCGAAAACATTCAGGCGATGGACTACTTATGGCTACCATGTACCAAACCCCCCCCCCCACATTTCAACGAAACTTAAGTTTTTTGGAGTCCTGGGATATACTGAACACGGAATCGAATGTTAAAATTAGAATTATAGGGATGCAAACCCGACGACGACTTTCGACGACTTATATAGAATTACTCTAAATATGTTTTTAACAACGTCGCGTAATTTTGCATAAGGGGGTATGGTTACTTGAATGTATGTTATTTCTGTTCTGGTAATCCGATCTGCAACTGCCATATAGCATATAAGCAGTTATTGAATTCCGCTTCTTGTGGTATATAAATCATTGCATTGAAAATATTTATCGCTTCATATATGCCTAAACATAATTTAATTTGAAAAATCAGCGAAATCCACAACAAAAATAACCCGTTGGGAAACACATCAAACGTGTTTTACATGTTATGATCCACATTCGAGCCACGGGTTTTCAATATGCTTATAAATAAGCCTGTTTGTTGTGTGTGTTTGGAAATTTCACACATTTTTTGTAAAAAACAAATACAAAATGGCCGCCGCCATATATTGTATATATAGACACAAAAAAAACCACCAAATTTAAAAAATATACCAACATCTTTGATATCAGTTGAAAGTCACTATCAAGGGCTTTTACATCGATACATGTACAACGAAATGTACTACAAAGCAAGTTTGTATTGTATCCCTCCATGTGAACAGTTTCCAACGGTGTTTAGTGAATACAAGTGGGATTTCTCGCTCATGTTAACTTTATATGATATAAATGCTTGTTATTACTTTTACATTCTCTGGTGCCATTTTTCAAAAGTGATCCTCACCACTGGTGAAGTGATCACAGCCACTTTAAAAGTTATCTCAGCCACTACAAAAGTGATCTTGGCCACCGGAGAAATGATAACAGCCAATTATCTTAACCACTATAAAAGGGATCTTGACCACTGAAGAAGTGATCACAGCGACTTTAAAAGTTATCTCAGCCACTACAAAGATGATGAAAAATAAGTTATTGAACCCACACAATTCTGGTTTCCACTCTCTTGACGGTACTGTTTCTCAACTATTATCCATTACGCATAAGTTAACCGAGGCCTTAGATGATGGTAAAGATGTGAGAATTGTTTTCCTAGATTTATCAAAGGCATTTGATAAGGTATGGCATAAAGGTGTTCTATTTAAACTAAAGCGGAAAGGAATTTCTGGAAATTTACTTAAGTGGATCTCATCATATCTTCATCAGCGGGTACAATGCGTTGTGCTTGATGGTCACCATTCGGAGACCCTCCCTGTGGACGCTGGTGTACCACAGGGATCTATTTTAGGACCCTTAATCTTTCTTGTGCATTTGGACGACATGGTTATAAACTTAGTATGTGCTATTAGATTATATGCTGACGATGCTTGCCTCATAGAAATTAAAGACTCAAGTCCGGCTGTGTCAGCGACTAAGATAAATTCTGATCTCCAATCCTTACTTAACTGGTCTAAGGTTTATGATATTCAATGCTTTAAAAAGCTTAGCATTGACACTGACTAGAAAGCGTAAACTATTACATCATCCACATCTAACTATTAATGGAGTTATACTCGAAGAAGTAAATCAGCACTGTCATCTCGGATTAGAATTAAATAAATCTTTAACATGGGAAAACCACATAAATTACAAACTTGGTAAGGCAGGGAAAATTGTAAACATAATGAGATGCCTGAAATATACTCTACCCCGGAAAGCACTTAAACGACTATTCATTAACCGTATTAGACCCATAATAGAATATGCAGACTTAATATATGACAAATGTCCTATGCAGATGGAGGCTGTGAGGAAATGTACTGGTGGGATGGGGCAAACTAGCTCCGAAAAACTTTTAAAAGAAGGAAGTGGCATAAACTAATTTATATGTTTAAGATCGTTCATGGGCTATCACCATTGAATTTGTCCCAAATTTGTCAACCAACAGCTAGCTCAACTAGATATGCTACACGAAGCGCTAATAACATCAGGGTGCCACGTTGTAGAACTTCCTATTTAAAAAAAAAAAAATTTCCTTCATCTATTAGGTACTGGAACAGTTTGGATTACAGTATTCGAAACTTAGATTCGTTATCTTTCTTTAAGCGACGCATAAAAGAAAAATATGGTTATAAACGCCCACCACCTCATTATTATTCAGGTTTACGAGCAGCTTCCATCTGACACACTCGTCTGCGTCTCGGAATGTCACAGTTATCTGCTCATCTCTTTCCCTTCGGCTTTGTTGAGTCTCCTAGATGCTCTTGTGGTGTAACGCATGAGACTGTTCCTCATTATCTCCTGGACTGCCTCCTCTATGCTGCTCAACGAGAGAGACTACTGGTTGCAATTAGAAATATCATCGCTCCTACTCTACATCCGGCTACATTACCAATTTTAGACAAAGATGCATATATTGAAATTTTACTTTTTGAATCCAAAGATTTATCTTCGGAAGAAAATATTCTTCTTTTCAGAGCAACACAAAATTTCATTTTAAACTCTGATAGGTTAGTCAACATAATATTATATCATAATTTACCTTATCCATAACCGAGTCAAATTGGTGATATAACGCGGAGCTACGATGTTTTTTCGATATGTGTTTCCTGCTTTAAATGAAACAAAATTTACGTAACATTTTGCTGAATAATAAATTAATGTTTTTTATTGTATTGTATTTTAAGGTATTGTATTGTATTGTACTGTATTGTATTGTATTGTATTGCTCGTATTGTATTGTTCGTATTGTACATAAATGTTATGTATATGTGGAGAACCCCTACCCTAGTGCTTAATGCGCTATTTGGGCAATCCACCTGAAATAAATATGTTTATATATATCTTGGCCATAGCAAACTGGTGTCAGTCACTAATAAAGTTATTCAAGCCACCACGAAGTGATCAAGGCCACTGAAGAAGTGATCACAGCGACTTTAAAAGCTATCTCAGCCACTACAAAGTGATCTTGGCCGCTAAAGAAGTGTCCACAGCGACTTTAAAAGTTATCTCAGCCACTAAAAATGTGCTCTTGGCCACTAACAAGCTGATGTAGCCACTGAAGAAGTGATTACAACCACATTAAATGTTCTCTCAGCCACCAAAAAGGTGACCACTTTTGTAGTGGCTGAGATAACTTTTAAAGTTGCTGTGATAACTTTTAATTCAGGATTTTTCAGTGCATTTTCGGGTCTATGGCGGCCATCTTGAACAATTAATATTGCATGGTGCATGGTAGCCATAAGTAGCCCATCGCCTAAATGTTATCGCTTGTCCATATGTAAATTTGTTTCATAGGATTATAACTGAACTTTTAGTCATGCGGAAGCCATTTTGGATTCCAAACTGGTCTCCATTATTGCATTTTCAAACTATAGAGATGTAGCACATACAAACATATATACATTGTTACAAGACATATTATTACCGAGTGTTAGCCCTTTATAAAGTCGAATTCATCATTATAAATGAGGCATTTTCAGAGCTGTTTTGAGACCATGGCGACCATCTGGAATAATTAAAATTGCTCAAAGGTGACACCTCCACACCACCCTGGATATCTTCATGTAAACCCCAAAGATGGATAATCAGCAGAGAAAAAAACTTTATCATGGGCATTCTGCTGCCGGACTACTAGCAACTGGCGGTTTATGATGACGTATGCTTTTGTACAGCAAATAAGTTTTTTTTAATTTATGTTACCTTTAATATATTTGAAAGATTGACCAGGACCTACGAGTTATTTCTCTGTTATGATAAATATAGCTGAGGCCCCTATATAAAGTGCCACAGACAGGAACAGCGATTAATCTGTTTAAATATTCTTAAATATTATGGGATTTTTCTGTTTCCCCAACGTTTCTCAAACGCGCATTAGGGTATAACCTAAATTTAGTATGAGAACAGGTCCACTCGATTCGTGGAGATAACATTTTTCTACAACCTGTACAGCAGGTCTTTGAGTTTTGCACAAATTGTTATCAATGTAAATAAGTAAAAAATAGGCATAATTAAACCTAAATGTTTGTTCACCTATTTGTTAGAAATAACTATATCACCCTCATAAACAGAGGTAAATACACAAGTGGGCTCAGGCGCGGATCCAGCTTTCCAGAGGACAAAGGAACATTTCACTGATACTGTCCGGGTGAGAGGCATTCCCCCAGAGTCTTTCTTTTGCAATCTAAGGCATATTGTTCACTGTTTGTCCCTTAGTTGTAACCAGCTCATAAGAAAACCTCTAAATAAGATTATTGTTTTTTTACGGGGGTGAGGGAGGTTAAACTACCTAACCCTCCCCCCCCCCCCTGGAACCGCCACTGACCTGGCCTATCATTAAGCAACCTTCAATTCAGAGAAACTGTGTAATTAGCATAGCGGAACAAAACTCCACAATACAGTATATTGAAATAAAGAAAACATGTCCACACGATGCACGTACTCTGCACTTTGGTAAAAGAAGCATGCTTTGAGAAAGGCTAGTTTTAAAGAAGCCACATAGAGTATCATGGATGCCTATGTGATTTCAACATGAAGTGTTCAAGTAATTGATCAACTTTTTATTTCATCTTGCATTCCGCTCGAAGATTGAGTGAGATAGACCATTGCTGGAAAAACCAAGATGATAGTGTACCATGCAACACCAGGGTAGTAGACGGACAAACATGTTTCTAAGGACCATCTCTGGGTATCTCTCTTTGTGATTCCCTGCCGGGTGACTTCACTTTGTCATGATTGTCATCAGATGTGTATCACACTCAAAGCCACAGCCCTCTCATACATTGTACATCATCAGAGGGAGCCAATTCTGAATTGTGCATGCTTTATTTAATACTCAAGGTTTACAATCTGCATTACAATCGGCATGGGCAAATCATGTAAAAACAGTCATGAAAGTTTATATGTGACCCTTCTCCATTGGTTAATATTCTATGTTATTGACTAGGCCATCACATTGTTTGCGTAATGATTTGTAGACCTACTTTAAAATTATGAAGGTTCAACATCAGCCGTGACAACCCGTCTGGTAGCCCGTTTGGACTGGATCATGTTACTATGACGACAGCAGACACCACCACAGTATATGATCCACGATGACAATTTTTATCTTTCAACCCTTTAAGCCGTCACGATGCATTAAAGCATCATTTCAAGTCCCTGTGAACAGATTTAATTTTCCCATAACTAAGGGTTTTAGAATGAAAATTCCCATGAAACTGGTTTACCAATACATGGCAATTTTCTTAAATTTTTCACCCACTTGAAGTCATCTTCATCCACTACAAGTCGAGAATTGCGACAGCAATTCGCGGCTTGTAGTGGATGAAGATGACAATGGTAAACTCAGGCTTGAAAGGGTTAAACCATAAAGTACATTGACGACAAAATAATTCATCAAAGTGGCATACATCATAAGTTTGTTGGTCGGAAGTAGCAGTAAATCACTATATCATATGACAATAGGCAATATATCAATTTAGACCAGCATAGGCCTATATTATGTTTTCTTTCTAAAAATCATGACGACATCTTCAATTTATCTAAAAGACACAAGACATAAATTTCTCGACCAACAGTTACCTAGAAACGAGAAACTATATTATCTGGGTGATAAAACAAGATAATATAAATGATAAAACGGCAGCCATCTTGGATTTACGGGTGAAATATAGGTAAATTTATCTAAAAAACACAAGAAATGAATTTGTCGACCACAAATCACAATAGAGTCCATAAACTAAACAAATCTAGGTGACAGACAAAAATTATTATTCAGAAATAAAAGAACGGTGGCCATCCTGGATTTGTAGGTAAAATATAGGTCAAACTATCCCAAAAACATGTGTCTCGTTAAGTAACTGAAAATGTTTGTGATTTGTGAAATTTAAGTCCCAATATAGGTGTTTTAATATTGAAGGCATATTATACTTTTAACATCCGGTTACCAGGGGTTATAAAGGTGCTAATAAAACACAGAATGTCTACTGTAGTCGACACCAGTGCTCTAAGAGTTAAAGTGGGACTACCTAGCTGCACGATCCCATTTAAGGAAGGATCCGTGGAGACAGAACTCACAGAAACTATATATGAGAAGTGCGCCTTATGTTGTTTTAATGTTGGGCCAGCGTCGTAGACGGTAGCCCAACATTAAAACAACATAGGCTCGATGTCATGTGCTTGTCTACTTCCAGGGGACACCCACTTGTTGCTCTGGTTTCCCATTTTCCAAACCATCTGGGTAATGAGACTAATTTGGGATCAGCATGCGATGCAGACACCTTCCTACTTGACCACTGTGCCATCATAAACCATGTCTGGACATGACAATGTACTGCGTGAAAAGCCAAAGAGCAGTAGCTGCTTGCCTTTCATGTAAAGCATTACTCGCAGTAGGCCTTAAGTGTTTGGAGTAATCTTAAGTACCTGATCAATAACTTGTAAGGGCTTGTGAGTTTCAGCTCCGTCGATACCACCTACGTAGGCATAAATCGAGCTCTCGGAAGTACGTTATCACCGAAGTAGCGTTGTGTAAACACCTGGTAAACACCGGTAAACTTAGAGTGTCTTATCTGCCAGGGAAATTAGCTGATTAGTGGTATTATGAGATATGGTAGCTCCTTAGTTAGGTATGACATATCGGCTACATAATATATCCCGTATCTACTGGTGGAGGCATTCAAAATGTCGGAGCCTAATTGTCTATTACTTATTTGATTATTTTTCTATAAAAAAAAATTGTCGTTGCCATTCTGTATTATTTAGCCTAGCCCATCTTACAAAAATAAAAATCATGTTAAATGAGTTTTTGAGCGTGTTCCATGAGATAATTTTTTTTAATATTATTAATAAAAAATGTATCAATTAGATCATTTCTCGTCATAACTTTAATAATTTTTTAATAATTTCGAAAATACTCTTCAGATGATTGTAAAACACACTTAGTATTAGATAGCAATTGTTCTAAAAAATTGTTTTGTGTCTCTCTTACATCAGTATCTGGAAAAGTATAGCTAGCAGTCACAGCTGTTTGCTTTTACATGGCAGTATTGACCTATCACGCCAGACTTTGTAGCGTGGGAGGCTGGATTTCCGCTCTGTTCTTGAGTACATGCAATTAGCAGAATTACCCTCTTTTATATCAATGGTGAAAATGAAAGAAAATGGCGGTTTTTACATAATTATTTGATGGTACATGGCTCACTCTACACTAAAAACTGTGGTGACCAATGGAGTTTTTTAATTTGAAACCACAATAAAGAGCTCTTTCCGCTTCATTTGAATACAAATGTTATGAATATACGGCTATCATTAATTTGTTTACTCTTACAGTGCGGGGATCGATTTTAGACGTCAGAATCTGACGTCTGAAGACGTCAGATTCTGACGACTAAAAACGATCCCCGCGCTGTAAAAACGGTGATCTGGCCAAAAACAGCGACCTATGACTAGACACCGCCAGATTCTCTTCATGTTATTATTATACATATAATTATATCAAAAGAGCGCGAGTGACACATGCACACTCACTTCGAATATCAAACAAAATATCCTTATTAATGACAGCACAATTTTGTCAGTTGTATGAAGATCATTCCCAATTTTTGCAACACAAACAAATCAGTTGATTTCAGTCAATTAATTTGATCCCCTTAATAAGATCTCATTACTGGTGACATTAAAAGTCAGGAATCAAATTTCCAGTCAATAATGAGATTATCCGGAGCATATCAAAGTGATGGAACCACGTATTACCTGTGGGCACGTAATGAGAATTTCCTAGCAAACACGAGGCGTTTTCTAAATGCTGTTTTAATGTTGGTCCATATGGTTTGGAAAATGGGTAACCATAGTAACAGGTGGGTGTCCCCCACAAGTAGACAAAGACATGACATGAAGCCTATGCTGTTTTAACTGCTGGCACAACGTCACTGAAGCTGGTCCCGCATCCACGTTTTGTGTGGGCTGGATTGCGTAATTTTGCTAGGAAGTAAATGTGCTTTTTGTTTCATTCTGAACAATTAACAAATTAAAGTTCTGGTTACGAAAAATCAGTGCTGCATGATTGCTTCATTATTTCATCTGGATAATCTGCATGCTTAGAAACATTTTATGCAATATAATTGTGCGTGTTTATATCTTATATTAAATGGGCGCATTTGTCACATTACAAAGGGAAAGATACGACATTTTAATACAAAAGTGAAGATTATAATTATTCGTTATATGGTATACAAAACCAGGTACATTGACTGACCGGGAAGATAATGATAACAAACTATATTATGATTCATTCATCTACTGGTAAATTAAAAGACTACTGTATTTATTCTACTGCTTATTTTATATATGGTGATCAGTCAATGTTTAATTAGATATATATATTGCTCTTATATTTTACACCATTATCTCTTTTATCATATGATTCTTATACTCGGGATCATTCATTACATGCGTAGTTGAATATCGCCGATAAAAAAATAATATGTTTAGTAACAGCAAGGAGACTAAAACTTGTAGTATCCCTGGTAACAGAGACGTGATGTTTTTTTTATTTTGCCATATGCGCATGCGCATATTTCTGCATGCGCATATTCGCAACGTCTATCGTCTTGCTATCTCGTTTTATAGTGCCATCCCCGCAGACACAAGCCGTTGAATTATTGTTGGTTAAGCGTTGGCCCACCGTCTACGACGTTGCACCAACAAGGATTAAACGTCTTGTGTCTGCTGGGATAAAATAATATTTTACGTTTAACTGTGTGTGTATGCTCACAGTACCAAAGTGAGACGACACCCCCCCCCCCCACAACCCTTATGGCATTGTCACGAATAAGCTAATTTTTATCCAAATTTAGTATTTTCGATGCAATTTCACCATTAGACCTTGACATTTGCCCTTCAAATTGGTCATTATAAGGATGGGGTGTTATATAATTTTGTTTTCATCGAGTTGCCACTTAAACCGGTTTCCGGTGACGTCATTACGTTTCACAGAATTATATATAGGCCTATTATATACAAAATCCATTTTGTGTAGCATTTTTATGTAGCAAAGTTAGCCACCGAAAGTGAAAGTAGCCAGGTTTGATAACGTCCTGCGGGGGCGTAGCATTTCAATGAGATCCGGAAAGTAGATGTAAGCCCATATACGTGCCATTATTGTCATCATTTCAATATGTAATAATTTCTTTTTTTGGCACCTGCTCTCTGTGCAGATAGAACGTTCCAGACGCTTATATTTTACGTCTCAAAACTGAACTTTTTGACCCTTTCAGTGCGAGGGCCGATTCTAGACGTCAGAATCTAACGTCTAAAGTCGATCCCCGTACTGAAAGAATTTAAAATTTATAACGGCCGTAGACCCATAACATAGGTGTTAAAGGAAAGCGGAAAGAGCTAAGACATGCAGGCCCAAGTCTCGTATTCTACCCCCTAATTTAAACTAGAAGGGCTTAGTTTTTTGTGAGCAAAAAACTGGAGATGTTTCCCCTCCAGCAGCATAACAATAAAGGTTGATACCTTATAGATGTAGTGTCAATGGCTTTTGTAATTGATGTTATTAAATGGCTCCTGTGGACAGTAGAGACTATGTATTAAGCGGTTTTTTATTCCGTTTTGGTGCGAAACACTTGTAAACACTCCAAGCAAACACGACGTTGAACCAATGCTGGCCCACCGTCTGCGACGCTGGCCAAGCATCAAACCAGCACTAGTTCAACTCCTCGTGTTTGCTGGGAGCTGCGTTCAGCTGGTCTAGTATTGCTTAATACTGCTGGCGACGATTACAAGCCGACACAGACCCAATGTCTGTTAAATGTTGGGCCAGCGTCGCCGGTGCTGGCCAGTATTCATCCAGTCCTAGTCAGTACTTCATGCTGAGGTACATTCATGTTTGTTATTTGTTTGTTTTCTAACTTTGTTTTTTTTCAGATTTCATATATATATATAAACATTCACAGTAATACAATATACAGTACAGAACAAAAGAAAACAATACAATACGTAAGGGGCCTTGCGAAGTTAAAACAATTCCAGACAACCAAAAAAATTTGATAGAGCTCACATCAAATGAAAATCAAAATTGACAGTATGTAATACCCAAAAATAAATAATCATCAAAGGTTTTTATTTTTTTTTGGGGGGGGGGTTTCCAATTTTCTATTTTCTATTCAAAATGGCCCTGGACCCACCCACCCACTTCCAAATTTATTTTGGATGTTTGGAATTTTTTTTAACTTTGCAATACCCCTAAAACATGATAAAAAAGAACAAAGCTAAAACAAAAATATGCTACATCTATGTGAAGTGTTTTTATGTGGTATTATCTGGTTAATTTTTAAGAATGGAAAAAAGTCATATTATATTCACAATAATATGAAAATTCAAAATCTATATTTTTCGTCATCTGATCACTGAGCAAACACGAGAAACAAGCCCAGTGCCGATTCAATGCCGGTCCACCGCCTACGACGCCGGTCCGGCATTAAATCAACACTAGGCCAATGCGGCGAGTCTACTGAGCAATAGCCCCCATCGTCATCAAAACAAACCAAATTATACGTCCACCAAACGTCGGTACAACGCCGATCCAGCGCCGTAGACTATGGGCCAACACTGTACTAACACCGGGCGATCGCTTTGTGCCTGCCAGAATGATCATAAGCCACATACATACAAAAGGTACCTGCACGCTGGCGGTACGGTCAAAGCTGGGTTAGTGTTGGCCCGCCGTCTGTGGCGCTGGCCCCCATTCAGCGAGGCGTCAAACACGATACCGTAACCCAATACTGGGCTGAGCGTCGTAGACAATGGCCAACAATAGCCCGGCACTGGGTCAAAGTCTGGTGTTTGACCACCTGCAGGATAGACGGAGCAGACACAAAACAGTATCGTCTTTGACCGCCTGCAGAATAGACAGAGAAAACGCACAGACACAAAACAGCAGATCGGACGAACAAATGAGCGGTGAGAGGTAAAGCAATATATCCCCACCTCTACAGAGGGGAGACATAATAACAACTGAATGGGGGCGATGATTGGCCGATCGCGACATGTGACAGGCTGAACCACTCTTCGATTTGTCGGGGGTGGAATACAAGACTTGGACCGACATGGATGATGATTCCAAATTGAAAAACACCCTTCAGGCTTCCTGGTTTATATACAAATAAATTAGCGCCTCAAGGATTAATGTAGAGGCATAGCATTAAGGTAAAAGAATTCATTAAGGTAGATGTTTAAATATTTGGCCTGCGCTTTCACAAATCGTAATAATTTCACTCACTTTGGATTTGTGGGTCATGCGAGCAAGACACTTTGCTTGACGTGGTTGAAACTCTTAACCCTTTAACCGCCGGTGTCGCATATATTTGGGTTAACATTTTTTATTAGCACATTAAGTACCACATTTTAAATCTGTTAAAGAAAAAATGTGGCATCAACCAGCAAGATTTGAGAAGAGTTGACCTACATTTTGTCAAATCTGAATAATTTTCACTCACTTGAAGTTGTGGATCGCGTCAGCGAGACACAACTTCAAGTGGGTGAAAATTCAAATTGAATAATTTGGCGGTTAAAGGGTTAATGAAATAAGTTTGCGTCTGACCCATTCAATAGAAATGTACAGAACTTATTGTTGATCTCATGTTAAAGCGATAAAAACAGGCTAAAATCATAAAAAATCAGTACTTTATTTTGGCTTTTTAATCATTATGGCCATAACATGTGAACATATCAGACTAGAATTGCGGAAGTCTTTTAGAGTTTGGGTTGCTGTGGCAACGTAGCAAGTGTGACGATACCCCATTTATCAGTTATTCCCCTATTTCTTATTTTGAACATACATGTCCGAAATTAAATTTCGTCCCTACTTCTCGCTTATTTCCACTTATTTCCAGATAAGTTGATTATTTTACACAGTATTCATAAACTGCTCTGAAAATTCGTAATGCACTAGCTGTTTATTTGTAAATTAATCAGTTATTGCCTTTTGGTTATTGTGCAGTACATTATAAATATCAAAATCATAAATATCGTAAAATTACAATCATTCACCAGATGTCTCTCCACCCCAAAAACACACAACAGTTTAGCGAATACCCAACAAACATGACGTGACCCAATGCTGTTTTATTGTTGGCCCACTGTCTTTGACGTCAGCCCAACATCAAAACAACATTGGGTCAACGTCTCGTGTTTGCTGGGTATAGTTCTTCAACAAGATAAGCATAGCAACTGTACGGTCAACTCATGAAAATACATCATACTTTTTAATTGTGATTTAATTTAGATTTCAGGTATAATACACTATCGGGCTCTCAATATCCTATCAATGACAATACTACCTCGTAAAATCAAAAGGCAGTAACTGTTTACTCTTTAAGTAAACAGTTACCTCCTTTTGGCATTGTAGAGCAGAATAGCAGAACGGAACCAACCACGGTCACGCTACCTTCTAACAAATTATTGGGAGTGGTTTGAAGTAGGATATTACATTGTATATATATCTTTAACTACTCTGCAAATACGAGAACTTGGCCAATGTCGGCTTATTGTAGGTCCACCGTCTACGACGCTCATCCAACAGAGGGTTTTTTTCAATTTGAAATCATCATAAATGTATTAGCTATTTAGGTTTCATTTGAATACCCATTTTATGGGTCTTCGGAAATTATAAATATTTTATTTCTGACAATGCGGGGATCGACTTTAGACGTGAGAACCCTCGCCAGGCCAAACCCCGTGTGGAACGGGCCGGGGCAGTTCACGGGCAGCCCGTGGCTGGAGTTTCAGGGCAAATGCGGAGATCGACTTTGGACATCAGAATCTGACGTCTACAGACGTCAGATTCTGACGTCTAAAGCCGATCCCCGCGCTGTAAGGGATAATAATAACTAATGTCGGCCTCTATGATGAAAGATAACACATTATTAATGTAGAGTAAAGTAGCTGGATTATGGCATTTAACTGGCGTAGTCATGTTCCCTGTCATTAGTAAAGTGAACACACTTAATTTGTGGACAATTTCACCATTATCTAAATTGAGCATGTTAAACATTTAACGCAGAGATCACTTTCGTATTTCTGTCGCGATTTAAACGTCAATGGGAATTACCTGAATATTTTAAAAAACACACAAGTGCTGAGTGTGATACAATATAAAAAAGTAAGTTCGAAATCTTCTGATTTTACCGGCTTACAGATTATCATCTTAATTTCACACAGTTTCCGCACAATTTACCGCGATCCACAACTTGAAATGAGTGAAAATTATTCAGATTTGACAAAATGTAGGTCAACTCTTTTCAAATCTTGCTGATTGATGTCACATTTTATCTTTAACATATTTAAAATGTGGTACTTAATGTGCTAATAAAAAATGAAAACCCGAATATTTGCCGCACCGGCGGTTAAAGGGTTAAGTGGTACGAGTTAATAATGTCTGCTGTTTGGTCACGCGGTCTGAAGCCGACAAACTAAACTGTAGACTGGTAAGACAGGTTTCTTAAACCCGTACTGACACCTGGCATTGTAAACACGTCAAAAGGCACTATCATAAATAATGACGGAAGATGTAAATGACACTAACTGTAAATGAGAGTACTGGTGCAAAACCCCGTCTATAACTCTTAAATAAAGCATTCTTATTAAATAAACAACTCTTGAATGAATGTGATGAAAATCACAGGCAGCACAATCATATTGATCACATACAATTTAGCTTTATATTTGTAAAGTTTGTGTTTGCGTGGTTTTCACTAATAATAGCCGAATAGCTAGCCCCTTATATTCGTAGGCCTACGTTGAATAAATTACCCGTTTGAACGTGTCTTCTGTCAGGGAAATATACTTTCCCTAGATGATAGATAATTACATTTTTCAAAATTTACGACGCAAGTTTATCATTCTCATTTTTGCTAACTAAATCTTTTATCACCAAGAGCCGCTCTTTGGTAAGGCAATAAAAGACACGATTGCTACCAATCAAGAATCTAGATATACTATTTTGCACTCAAATCATCAATTTATCAATAAAATCAGGTGCAATACAATTAATGAACTAACACAATTGTGTTATTTTTGTATCGTATTTATAGAAACAATAAATTCACCACATAACTTGCTGGTAATGGGCAGACTAATTTATAAAAACCCTTTATGATATGCATTCTTTGCGCCGTCAAATAATTGGCATTCTATCCAACAAACACGTTGATCCAGTTTTGTTTTAATGATGGGCCAGCGTTGGCCCATCATTAAAACAACTAAATGTGTCGTATTTTCTGGTTATGCCATCAGACAATGCGTTTATTATAACAACAGACATTTAATGAAAAACCCGTCGTCTGCGAGCTGTTACCACAGTTAATAACCAGTCGGCTATTAACTGCATTGTAAGTCCATTTAGAGACGTATAATGGCCAAATTATCGCACTCTACTTCAATTGAACCCTTTAACTGCTGGTCACAATTATATTATTTTCTTTATTTTTATGAGCACATTGAACAGTGTTAAAATCAGCTTTTAAACAGTGTTAAATATCAGCGTTTAAACAGTGCTTTCTGACATGTTAAATATAAAACGTAGCACTAGTCAACAAGTTTTCAAAATCGTTGCCCTCTATTTTGTCAAATCTGATTAATTTTCGCACACTTGAAGATGTGATTTGCGTCCGCGAGACACAACTTCGAGTGTGTGGACATTTTAATTAAATTATTTGGCGGTTAAAGGGTAAAATACCAGTAGAATGACGAGAGGGAAACATATAAGTTGTTTCTAGCACGTTATATATATATATATATATATATATATATATTATATGACCTTCACTTCACATCAGGTCTATGGTATCAAATACTTCGGCCAATTTATTTCCTATTTCGTGTCATTTCAAGGCGTTGCTTACCTTGCGTCGAATAACCTGTTAACCATCTTACACTTTATATACACCATAAAAATGATCACTATATAATATAGATTGCATAAATCTGTGATAGATTGATCTGAGTATAACTACACTTATATATATATATATATATATATATATATATGTATCATATTCTTTTGATATTTTTTATCATAAAACACAGGCTTTATAAACAACAACCTCTTCTGCGAAATATTCCATGCCAAGCATTTAGCCATATGACTGTTCACACATATTGACCAAATTCTCAGTGGAATCTGAACATGCCGAAGCTTTATGTAAGGGCAATATAAATGTACACCTCTACATATCAGAGACGTCAAGTCTCAGCAGGTACAAGATGTTGACCAAATGTTTATCTAATGCTGGGCCACCGCCTACGACGACGGCCCAAAAATAAAACAGCATTGTGTCAACGTCTCGTGCTTGGTCGGGTTGCTTTCTTGGTGAAATATTACCATAATTGCAAGTGGTATTTGATTACAAGTACATGATTGTCTTCAAATACCGCAAATTTCTTATTATACGCAGCTAATCATAGTACTATATATGTACATGTATCACAAATAAACATTATTATCAAGCTAATTCCAGATGTGTCGGGACATTGGCACGCTGACTGTGTAATTTTGTCACTGTAATTAATTCCTACTCACAGAGGTATATACTTATATACGAAGCTCTGGAGATGACATGAATTAAACATATTCACGGAAAATGTGGCTTTCTTGTACGTACATTTCTGCTAACCTGTACGTACAATATAGCAATTTGACTATCTTGTACGTACAACATAGCAATTCGATTATCTTGTACGTACCAGATAGCAATCCTGTTACTTTGTACGTACAGAATAACAATTTGGCTATCTTGTACGTACAATATAGCAATTCGGCTATCTTGTACGTACAATATAATAATTATGCTATCCTGTACGTACATTATAGCAATTCGGCTACCTTGTACGTACAGTATTCCTTGTACGTACATTCCTTGTACGTACATTATACAAGATAGTTTATTGGACGTACAAGATACTATATCCTGTACGTACAAGATAATCATATTTTCCGTGATTTTTTCTTAATGCATGTCGTCTCCGGAGATTCGTACTTATCAGTAAGATATGCACCTGGTTCAATTATGTCTATTTTTTATTATTAAAAGGACAATACGCAAAAATACGCAAATTATACGCAAAAATACGCAAATTATTTCTTCCTCAAAGAGGCAATGTTCGCCCTATATGATCGAACACACACACCTAAATAATAAATAGTTGTATCTGCTCATTTAAACAGTGGTAGATACAACTCTTTAACCCTTTAACCGCCAGTGTCGCATATATTCGGTTTTTCATTTTTTATTAGCACATTAAGAACCATCTTTTAATAAACATGTTAAAGAGAAAATGTGACATCAATCAGCAAGATTTGAAACCAGTTGACCTCCATTTTGTCAAATCTGAAAATTTTTCACTCACTTGAAGTTGTGGATCGCGTCAGCGAGACACAACTTCAAGTGGGTGAAAATTCAGATTGAATAATTTGGCGGTTAAGGGGTTAATACCTCGATGACGAAGTGATAATATAAAAAACTACCGTCGTAAATCATAAATTTTTACCCACGTAACAGGTTTGTGGGGCATCCAGCAGTTAAACGACGATGTTTGTAATAAGATCTGAGGCTGAATTAAATTATAGACAAGATGATTCGTCAAGTATTATGAAACTCACTTGTAAGTCCATGCATTATTTAGCAAATAAAGCACCTTACAAGCTGATAAAATGGTGGCGAAGCGATACAACATGTACCGTAGCTAACCGGCAAATTGATGTGCCCCTATCCTAGTACCACTCCGTCACATACAACTCCGTCACGCTCATTTTGTGACGGAGTTGTAGAAAGTTCACGCTAGCCACCATGCAAATATCTGAAGAGGTCAATAATACTTTTTTAATAAGTAATACAATTTCTACTGTTAATAAAAAATGCAATTCCAGGCGATTGCGTGAATTTGTTCATGATTATGTTGACTTTTATTGTGTATTTACAATTCCGTCAAGAATCTTACAACTGCGTCACCTTTTCACTGCAACATTCCATCAGTACAGCTATTATTTTATTATTTTATATTGCCTTTTTCTTGACACTTTCACTTACAACAGATCGGTGTTTGCTCAGTACTACATGACCTCGTGAAAATCCTAGCTCGTTGTTTTCGTGACGGAGTTGTAAAATGCTGTTTTGAGTCATATATTTCTTTTGGCTACAAATCTGTTAAAAAAGCTTTTTAAGCTCAACTGGTAATTGTTTTATATTGGCTATTGATGTGCTCCAGTGGAGCAACACTGATAACAGCAATGCTTTAAGGATTTTTTTATACTTGGTGTAGCCTGTATTGACCCGTATTTAAAAATTACCCATATAGCAAATATATAAATCAGTGTAATAACTACTCAGTATATGCCAGATATATGCCACAACAAGACTAAAAACCCATGTCCTAAATGAGCTTCCGTTAAAGGTGATATATACCCCTTATATGGTATGAATAATTATGTCCTTATATGGGGTGATTGGCTATCATGTGACCCTCTCAGAGGGTCACATGATAGCCAATCACCCCATATAAGGAAACACTTGTGCCCCATCTTGTGGCAACTTTGATTTATTTGTCACAAAAGTATTCATACTATATGAGGGGTGATAGATCACCTTTAATATGTTTATCATGTTGCTTAATATCTTCTTTTTTTCAGCGTACAATTTACATGTAATAACCCATTCCAAAAACGACAGAATAATTCCTGAAGGTGACGTACAAAATAGTTCATATTTCGTTCTGAGTAACATTTTTTTGGACATACAGAAAGGCATCTTAAATTGCCATTCATTTATTCCCGTATCAAATAAAATTTATATTTAGTACAATGGTACAAATATATCGAAATCGTAGTATAAAGTACTTCATCGGATGAATGCATGGGACAGTGGTGATTAATTCACGTCTGAAAGTCAGGTACCCAGCTAAGTATTTGTACAGCGTCGGCCCAACGTCTTCGACGTTGGAACAGCATTATACAAATGTTATACAAATGTTTTGTGTTTGCTCTGTTGCTTGGTCACCTATGGTCACGGCAGGTACTCTGAATTAGCGATGATAAATAAGACTATCCTCTGGCAGCCCCGGCTGCAATGGCGAACATTAGTAACTACTGACTTGTAAAATAAGCAGCTACTGTTGTTTGCCTTCGCAAAACAGTGTTGTTCAACCATCCATCCATATACCATCACACACTAATGGCAATAAGCTTAAACTAGTACAACTGATTTTATAAATGTAAGTAAATAGGAAAGGATAAGTTTGATCTAGGAATATATATAAAAACATAAATTGAAAGCTACCCTATCCTACGCAGCAAGCAAAATGTAACAACTTATTATTTTTAATTAGACAACTTAGTCAAGACGGCGAAAAAGTGAATTTCAGTACATTTCGTCAACACATTTATTTTCAGCTTAAATCATTTTCTATTTTCCAGACTGTTATCAAATTTCAGTCACCTGCAAAATATCATGAAATCATGGTCATAGAGGTTATACTTCCACGGAACCTGAGACGGCGCTATGAATGTTCGGCGCTATGAATTAGTGGATACAGTTCAAAATAGAACTTTACGAATTCTGCTCAGACGCTGATCAATTGTTTATACAAGAGGTATAGCTTTGTAGCTAGCATGGTTGACTCTGAACAAAAAGGTTTTGATGTCGTGCCCCTCTACAGCCCACGTTTTGTATTCGGTGCCAGCGTTACAAAAACATTATCCATTTGTTCTCCCTTCGACTATAACACATGGTGAGTCACTTCTTTCAAACGTTTCCATAATTATGGTATCGCTAAAAATACAACAAAATACGTCACAAAATTCATCGACTAAATTATAGCCGGTGAGATTCTAGGCGAACATCCTGAAGATGGCATCCAGACAAAGGATTCAAAATCTGAACCCGCGAGCTGTCGGTCTTAAGCCGAGCACGCTACATCTCAATCACGGAGACCTGAATATACCATAAAACACACAACTATTTTCTTTGTCCGACCACGTCATTCTAAGCCGCGAATGGAGAGTTATTTTTCATCAAGTACAGACCAATTATCATGGTAGGCCTAGATAGTACCATAATCAGTCAGGCGCGACCGAACTGTTGATCATGGGAGGGGGGGGGGTATTATTTGATTATGGTCGTATGTGTTTTAAGTCAGTTAAAACACTCGGAGCTCTACATTCTTACCTTTGATGTCGTTCCCTTCGGCCTCGGCCTTTTTCAAAGCTAAGCCTGTAGAGCTCCTCGGGCTTTATCCTATACAGAGCGGGGGACGAATCCGAACACATGGCGGACCAATTTACCAGGACCCCCCCCCCCCAACTTAACAAAAATCAATCAAGAACAAAAAACTAATTAAGTTTTTATCTAATTGAATTCATGCTGTACCCAGCATAAACACAGAATGCTAAACCAATGTAAGCTTAATGCTGGTCGTGGTCAGGACAAATATTTAAACAAAATACATACCTTTCGTCACGAGACGACATTCCAACCCTGGTCTCAGGCCGAGCACGCTATCTCTCGGTCACGGAGGCTCCCCACAATACTGCGGTTTACGAGTGGATGGGAAAGAAACATTTTTGTTTCTTTGAAACCGCCGAAATCGGGAAACGAACCCCGAAATCTAGCGTGAAAGGCAGCGGTGCTAACCACTAAACTAAACGCCACCTGCAGCGTTACAGGTAGTAGATCTAACCACTACCCTGTCCCTTAAATGATGGAAAATAAGTTCAAACAAAGACAAGTATCAGCCGCACAGTTTGTGTCTCATGTATCATTTCTGACCTCTAGCACAATTTGCTTGATATGGACTTGAGGTGCTGTATGTGGACATAGTACATGGCCTTCAACATACATGTATGTCATAGTCATTGGCTTGCAAAATGATAACCACCAATAGTGTTCCGCAATGTCACAGTCAGTCACTACTTACTTACTGCTCCCTGTCTTTGCAGAGCAGACTCGTTTTCTTTATTTATTGGATGTAAACAAATTGCACAAAAAAAGAAAATGAAAGTCTTATCCTCAATTGTTTTGTTGTACATACGTGGACATAATAGAGATATAATTATGGGAAATTGGCTTTATGGTAGCCTATGAAATGAAATGAATCGGGTATTAGGCCACCTTTGTGCTTATATGGGCTAAACTGGGCCAGGAGAACCTCCTGAGGATGATGAGATGACACTGTCCTCCAGACACAGGATTCGAACTTCGAGCCCTTGCGGTCTGAGGCCGAGCACGCTACGTCTCGGTCACGGAGGCTCCCCACAATACTGACTTTCACACGTGGATGGGGAAGAAACATTTTTTGTTTCTTTCAAACCTCCGAGAACCGAACCCCGAACTCTGGCGTGAAACGCATAGTGCTAACCACTACCCTAGGGCCTCCGCCCGTGGTAGCCTATGTTGCATCTGAAAATTATTATCCCTTCATATTACTGGTGTTGGATATTATCGAAAAACTCAAAAGGGTTTGCATGATCAGAAACAGTCAAAGGATTTATATGATAGATGTTTATGAAAATACTACAGAAATCTATCATGGGGCATTGTACCCAGAAAACGTAAAACATTTGTAGAACATTTGTACAACGTCGGCCCAACGTCTTCGACATTGGTCCAATATTGTACAAATGTTATACAAATATTGTGTGTTTACTGGGCATGTGTATCTATGCCCAGCATGCCAACACCTCGCGAGCACTGTCAGCGAGGTACATCTGAGGGCTGGACATGGTCTAAGAAGTCCGCAATGAGCCATTGCAAGGACCAGAACTGTTCATTTGAGAAGTCGGCAGTTACTGCTGTCCCTCTGTACCCGCTGTGTACTGCAATGCACGGCAGTTTGTCCAGCAAAAACGAGACGTTGACCCAATGTTGGCTTAATGTTGGTCCAGCGTCGCAGACGCTGGAACAACAATAAACCAACATTGGGTCAACATCTCTTGTTTGCTAGGTAGCCTAGATGAGATGTGTGGGATTTGAAGGCTGTATCGGTCTAGTAATTAGTTGATAATGGTGACGATAGTGTACTAGAAGAGGATCAGAATGTACCTAATGAAGCTGTAACCTGGCAGGAGTATCATAGAATTCAACTATGGCAATCACATGTTGAAACACACCACTACATTATCTTATTTGTCCCACCACGACATTCTAAGCCGAGAATCGAGAGTTATTGTTGACCAAGTGCAGAACCGATTATCATGGTAGACATATGGTACTATAATCAGTCACCTGTGACCGAGCTGTTGATTGTGAGGGATCCTCATAATGGTTGGATGTGTTTTGAGTCAGCTCGGAGCTCTACATTCTTAGCTGGGGAAAAGGCCTCGGCCTCGGCTTTTTCCACAGCTAAGAATGTAGCCTTCCTCGAGCTTTATCCCATACATACATTTATTTTGTCTCGGACATCGCATCTATATTGCAATGCAAAAAACGACAAAGACTTACAGTTACTGTTGTTTGCGTTTTTGTGATTGAATACAATTTATTTTCCACTTTGTGTGGGAACAATACTCGATTCAGCCAGGTTGTCCGCAAAACATTCAGACAAAATTCCACTTACTATCCAACTACTAGATTAGCATCAATGGCGATTAATACAACAACACAACCCAAGATTATTTAAATTTGAATTAGAAAAATATAAAGAACAATTAGTAATTATATTGTCATTAAAGAATGTTATTGTTCAGAAATGTAAACTGTTTTAATTTTGTTTTTAACAATGAGGTACGTTTAACTTTGGGCTTCTCTCCGGTTCTATGTCCTTTCACATGCTTAATTTTACAAGTTAAATGTGCTGGAGTCTGAGTAACTGTTTTATTTCTTCCATTTAGACATCTAGACAGCCAGGATTACCATCTACAAAAGTAAAAAAAATACATTTGCCACTACTGGTAACGTCTAGTAAAACATAAGTAGATTACTCCACTTCATTAAGATGGGAATAAATCAATGTCTATTTTATACAGTATGTACATAAACTAAACGATATTAACCCTCAAAAAGTTATATTTAAAATAAATTAACGCACTGGAAATTGTGCCTCGCTACCGCGATCCACAACTTCAAGTGGGGGAGAACTCCGAGTCTATATGAATTTCCTACTAAGAGCAAATGTAAATGTAAAATGTAGATATATATATATATATATCATTTAATTTAAATGTATATTTAACACTTTAACCGCCAAATTATTAAATTGGAATTTTTACTCGCTTGAATCTGTGACTCGCTGATGCGATCAACTGAAAGTGAGTAAAAATCATTCAATTTTGACAAAATATAGATCAAATATTTTCACATCTTGCTGCTTGATCATCTTGATGTCACGTTTTATCTTCAACACGTTTAAAAGCTGATGAGCAATGTGGTAACAACAAGTGTAAAAAACGAATATAATCGGTACCGGGGATCATGGGGTTAATTATTATGCTTACTCATGTTGCAGATCCATTGGTAGTCGCCGTTGGCCATCATCTTGAGGACTCCCTCGCTGAACCAGGCCATGCTGGTGTCCTTACGGAACATAATGGATATCCCGCCGGCGGCACATGGGATGGCTTCGTTCCCTATACGCTTGACGTTGTTGGGACTCACCAATTCTATCTCTCCAGTAAAGATGGCATCCACCTACAACAGCCGCTGTATTGTGAGCTAAGAGGAGCTATACTGCTCTGCAAAGTCAATAGGCAGCATCGGTTGTAAAGTAAGCAAATACTGTCTTTTGTTTTTTTGCACGGTGGTATAGCCCACAACTACATTTTGGTAAGGATTATCAATAATTCTCAACTTAACTGGTGCATTATTCTTTTTCTAAGAACGCATCACTGATATGTATGTTTAATAATGCAACTGTTGTTGTTTTATTGATGACAATCATAAAAATAAAAAGTGTTCTGTCTAGTCCCCTTGAATATAGTGGCACAGTAAAATGATTTGAATCAAAAAATGATATTGCAGATTTGAGCTGACATCAGTCACCATGATTAACCGCAATAGAAGCTCAACAATGAAATTTCATATTCAAAAGCGTCGTTTGAAAATAATAATGCGGATATAAATTGCCCTAATTTACAAGAAATAACTACATTAAAATTCCACCACTGTATGCCTGCCTATATATTATTCTGAATGTGCCTACTGCGAAAACAAATGCGATTCCATCTCTTAGAAAATAATAACAAAAGGTATTGAAAACAAATCCAGTCGCAATTAGAATCTATACTAAGAATAAGAGTGAACTATTGTGCTGAATGTTTGTGTCGTTTTTTATTCATTTGAAGATGGAATTTGTTGACGCCATTACCAGCTTTAAATAAAGAAAAAAGTATAATTATGAGCAATATAGGCCTACATTATCTGCTTCACTCGGTTTCTACTACAACCCAAAAAAATGCCTTGGACTAATCTTGCTTTAAGGTTGGACCATGGTCCGACATTAATTCAACACTGGTTCAACGTCTCGTATTTACTGTGATGGAGATATACGTACATCGTCGTTGCGGAGAGCGGCTTCCAGATCCTCCTGGTTGTCGTAGTACATGGCTTTTCTGGCCAGAGACACCCCCAGGTATTTCTCAAGACATTCCCCGCTTGTCCAGAATCCGGCTCGGAATCCTGAAATGATGAATTGTCTCACGTGTTAGATACAGTGAAACATAAAATGCCAAGCTTACTTAGCTGACTGAATATTTTCATTGAGATTGAAAATGGTATGAATTATTCACCAATTAAAAGTAAGCTGCAATATATTTTTCCTGCGTGAATGGATTTTATGAATGGATTTTATCATGATTATCTTTAATACACTTAATTATTATCAGCCATTCTTATTGTTAACCCTTTCAGGCCTGAATTTCCCATAGTCATCTTCATTCACTACAAGCCGCGAATTGCTGTCGCAATTCTCGACTTGTAGTGAATGAAGATGATTTGATGTGGTTTAAAAATTAAAGAAAATTACCACGTATTAGTAAATCAGTTTCATGGAAATGTTCCTTCTAAACCCTTGGTTTCAGGAAAAATTAACCCTGTAACCGCCAAATTATTCAATTGGAATTTTCACCAACTTGAAGTTGTGTCTCGCTGACGCGATCCACAACTTCAAGTGAGTAAAAATTATTCAGATTTGACAAAATGGAGGTCAACAAATTTTAAATCTTGCTGATTAATGTCACCTTTTTATCTTTAAAAGGTTTAAAAGCTGATATGTTATGTGCTAATAAAAATGTAAAAAACGAACATGGACGGCACCGGCGGTTAAAGGGTTAAGTCTATTTTCAGGGATGTAAGATGATGCTTCGGTGCACCGTAAGGGCTTAAAGGGTTAAACTATTTATTGCAGTGCATATGGTGAACACTCACTGTTCTGCAGAACTTTGCACGGCATTTTAACAGTAAATATTACTCGTACGTTTATCAGAGGAAAATATTTTGTGTAAAAAAAGCGCAGGTCGCGATAATTATATAAAAACTCACCAATTTTGTCGGCATCACTCTTGACATCGCTGATGTCGTGCATGCCGCTGCCACTCTTGACGTAGATGTAGGAAGCAGGTTCTTTGGCGTACACCTCACAGAGCTCGTACGAGGCCAGTCTCTCCTTGGTGTACACCCAGCTAGCCAGGGCGTGGTACCATCTGCCATTCAGAGCTGTTCGGGGAATAATTCACACATAGAGTTGACATCACATGAAGCTTTCTTTATATCAATAATTTAAAATAAACATCACAAAGATCAAACTGTGTAGAAACATTTCTTGGCCAAAAAATATGTTGTGGTGAATAGAACAAACTAAATTATTAGGCTACAAAATATTGACATCATCTTGGGGAGTAGGCCTATTATTGTGGCGAATAGAACATTGTAATTTATCGACTACAAATTATTTCCATATTCTGGGGGAGGTATTGAATATCAATTCCTAACAGTTAAAGTTATTCTGGGTCATGCGTACGTTTATGGGAATAGGGATTTGTCCATGATTGTAAAACATCGGAGGCTTATAAATATTTAAATTTTAATATCAGATTACGCAATATCATTGATTTTAATTAACCGTTCAGCAAACATGAGCTACTCACATTATAATATAGGCTTAATGTCGGTCCATCGTTTACGACGCTGGCCCACCATTAAACCAATATATTTTCTGTTATCCCCGTTTGTTTCGGCGGTGACGAAGGCGCGGTGATATTTGTCTTATATTAATAGAACAATTCCCATTTCCAAACGAAAATTTACCATTGTGTATCTATTATCTAGGCCCTATGTCTTTCAGCAGGATATATTTGTTTCAGCAAATGAAAATGAAATGAAATGAATCGGGCTTTAGGCCACCTTTGTGCACATATAGGCTAAACTGGGCCAGGAGAACCTCCTGAGGATGGTGAGATGATCGAGATGACACTGTCCTCCAGACACAGGATTAGAAATTCGAGCCCTGGCGGTCTGAGGCCGAGCACGCTACCTCTCGGTCACGGAGTCTCCCCACAATACTGACTTTCACACGTGGATGGGGAAGAAACAATTTTGTTTCTTTCAAACCGCCGAGACCGGGAAGCGAACCCCGAACTCTGGCGTGAAAGGCATCGGTGCTAACCACTACCCTAGGGCCCCGCCCTGTTTCAGCAAAGATAGATAACATAATATATTCAGGAAAAGCAGGACACATACTGACAAGAACAATGGTACATGGACAAAACTGATAATGTAATATAACTTTATGTAGACTCAGCAGTTACAGTTAAAACATTGTTATAGAATTTTGCTCGTAATTCTTGGTCTTTTAGTGGACTTTTAGTGGGCGATAAATTAAATAAATTTCACATATATTATTGAAAAAGTTTTTTGAAGATATTAGTTCTAAAACTCTCAACTTTCAGTTTTCATAGACGCGAAATGATGCTTTGATGCACCATGAGGATTGAAAGGTTTAAGTCACCATAAAGGAGAATAAACCAAAAGGCAATAGCTGCTTACTTTACAATTGAGCAGTTACAGCCTTTCGGCTATGCACGGCACCAACCTGGCGAGGTTTTCTGGTCGTTGTAGGCCAAGTTGTAGTCGTAGTAGACAGAGTGTTCACATTTCTTGTTCATTGTTTTACAGGCGGTGCGCACAATGTCATACCCCAGACCCATAAGCTCTCCATCGTCATTCCTGAAAAATACAGTCAATAATACTAATAATAATAATAAATGTGTTGTATGCATTTTTGCCATGTCTGTATATTGTGTATACTGACAGTTTCTTGTCATACCACCACGCATGTCTCACAGAAGCTGTACAAACAGCACTGCACAAGACAGCGACGACGTTGAAGTGTTATAGGTAGCAGGTCTAATAAGTTTGCATATTTGAGTGTCGGTGCTGAAATCGGAAAACTAATATACCCGACAATTAGCTAATATATACAGAGAATATGCGAGGTATGTTTATTTTGCCATTATATTTTTCGTTGCATGGTTTTCATAGCGTCAAAATCCAGCCACGAGGTTTTCCAATCGCTCTTTGATGGACTGAGATGGATACCACACTCAGCCTTACTGGGCTACACCGGCATTACCTTATTTTCAAATGACATTTGTATGGCTTGAATTTCCAAAGTCGGATCTCAAATTAACGCATTGCCATACGGAAGTATCCCACA
Organism: Flabesymbios commensalis; assembly: GCA_964017125.1. Classification (NCBI taxonomy): domain Eukaryota; kingdom Metazoa; phylum Annelida; class Polychaeta; order Terebellida; family Flabelligeridae; genus Flabesymbios; species Flabesymbios commensalis. The sequence goes on from OZ024910.1 coordinate 20,721,146, forward strand.
AAACATTTGTATAACATTTATACAATGTTGGACAAACGTCGAAGTTGTTGGGCCGACGTTGTATAAATGTTATATCAATGTTTTGTGTTTGCTGAGTTACGCTATTGTTATATCAAGGAATTTAGATCCTTGGTTATATTGACGGTTTTAATGCAATATTTCCACCGCCATTGACATCGCCTTTTAAATGACAAATTGCCTTTCAATCAGCGGCATGATCAAATATTCTAACGCAAATAGTGTTCAAATTAAACGAAAATACACAGATCTTGGGATGTAGCAAGGACAAAGGCTAGGAATATCATTACCATCGAAAACTCAACCAACATAATACTTACAAATATTCATAAGGACCAAAATTGTATCCGTATCCAAACAGGTAAACGGTGGGGTCCTGTTCTCTGAAAAAGATACATATAAATTATAAGACAATAATATTGTTGCCTGGTTTCCTATATTACACATGGAGGCCTTGGTATGAACACGTCTTATCTGCTACCCCGCCACGTGGCAGAAACGACCCTTTAATACCAGCGTAGAGACATTCTCCTGATTATTTGTTTCTCTTGTAAATGTATTTTGTAAATAAATATATACACATTTTACATAGATATGCAAGATAATATATACACAACTACAGTAGACCACAATAATATTTCCTTAGTGTAAGTCGGTCGTACTTGAGTCTGGCTGATCTGAACATCAACCTAAATTTACTGTCTTGAGTTTTTGTCAACCGATGTGATGTGACTTCTGGGAGCTACATTGGTTGAAAAAATACCGGGTGATAAAATGCCACCCCTCAGCTTTTTTTTATTCGAGATAAATAATCAGATAATAGCATTTTCGTCAATGGCCCTTTGAAAACTCGAATACAAAAAGTTCGACACTAGCCCTACCTGCGATAGGGCTGATGTCGCCTGTAAAGTAACACTTCTGTCAGGTGGGGCATCTCAGAAGAATGCCGCACTTTCCTTCTGATTCATTTTTCGTAATATTTTTTTATGATCACATCTTACGAAATATGACAAATATTCAAAGTTTATCTTGGGAATTTGAGAATATTCTTGACAATATCTAAGACGAAAAATATCACCTATACTTCATGCACTTACACATCACAAGTGTCATCGCCTATTGCCACGCTTACAAGAGCGAAGAGCAAAACTGCTGTCAACTTCATAATCATATTTCTGAAAAAAAAGAGTTATATGTAGTCAAAACATGATTTTCATATCTGAAAGAAAATATGATATGATCCTTTTCATACGTTTGCATATTTTGTACAAAAAGAAAATAAATTATTTAACATGATTGTGTACTTTAACAAATACGTAGTTTAACACGGTAGTTTTTTTTTCAAGAACATTGTGAAGAAATCAATGGTTTGAAGTTTGTTATCTTGATGTTAATAAAAGTATACGTCCGCTGTGACAAAGTAGCCATTATGTTTGAAATTATTATATTACCCAGCAAGCACAAAAAGTTCACCCATTGTTGAGTTGATGCTGGCCCATCGCTTTCGACGCTAACCCATCACTGGATCAACATCTAATATTTTTTGGAATATTCCAACTATTAATATGATTACACTTATAATTATGCAACCTGGTTGCCAGAAAATTACATAACATTATCGTCGTGTACACATCTCTTTCTGAAGATCTCTTGCTAAGATACTGTAGATCTGTTAATATTCGGGAGGTTTTAATTTTCGCGAATTTCGCAAGGACAAATTTTCAAAATTAAAAAACTCGCGAAAATTATTTTTATAATAGCGGTACTACGGAAAAATGAAAAATCGCGAATTCCAAACTTCGTGAAAAGTCCCAAAATCAGAAATTTGCGAAAATTTAATCACGCGAAAATTATCAGATCTACAGTATATCACATAACTCACGGGTTGGATCGATCTTAGGTAAACGACCCAGACATGGCATTAGTTTGAGTCAGCGTATTTCAAGCGATTAACGTTGAAGAATTCACCCATTCGTTCACCCATTCATATATTTGAGCCGATTACTCGTGCATGTACCGCACAAACAACAGTCATTTTCAAGAACCCCAGCAAACATGAGCCACTGAACCGATGCTGCTTTAATGTTGGGCCAGCGTCGCAGACGGTGAACCAACATTAAATTAGCACCGGTTCATTGACTCACTACTAATTATTCTTATTCTTAGAATTTACTAACTACATTAATGCTACTCTGGTAACAGCGCTTTATCAATGTCGGCCGTCAGCATATAAAAATGTTAACGGTTAAAAAATACTGTTGTAATTCTACTGTATGCCTTCCTGTTAAACAAATAAAAATGCATAGCTTTTGTATATATTTCAAATGTCTTCTAACAAGATTAAGAGAGTAAACTTGATTTGATTTTATATATTTTTATAATTCGGTATTTCAGAAGGAGCTTTCTCGGAGCACATTCAATTAAATTATATTTGGCTTATTTGAAGAAATTATCTAGATCAAAAAATATTAATATGCATTTCTGCCAAAAGAAACTGATGTTGAGCTGACGATTATTATTATAAGTAACCCCCGTGACGTAGCAATTACCCAGAGCTACAAAATATTAACAAACAAATTATTATTAGTTGTAACTCTACTATATGCTTTTCTGGTAAACAAATAATAATGTATAACTTTTTTGTCTCACATGTCGTCTACAAAGATTAAGAGAACAAACCTGATTTCATTTTACATATTAGTATAATTCAGAAGCAGCTCTCTCGGATCACATTCCCTTTCTTTGAAAATAATTCTAAGTAAATATCCATTTATGCCAGAACAAGATGTTGAGCTGACGGTAAAAATTATAAGTAACCCCCGTGACGTAGGCCTACATGTAACAATTAATCTGAGCTACAAAATTTAATTTCATTCCTTGATACATGTACCTAAATATTTAGTATTTCACTCACCTAGATGTTTCGGTCACAATCACTGACGGGTACTAGTAATTAACGTCTACGAGCGGCTCGCTTTATATACGTGCTCTTCTGTTTTCTACACAGGTAAGCAAGTTGAAACCAGTTCCCTGCAGACACATGTACTCACCCAACATCAGACCAATGTTTGAGACAGTGGGCCGCCATCGAGCCAACCCTATTTGGGGTGGACTTACAGTGACCGTCACACTACCCGGTGATTAAAGTTCGATTAAAGTACAAGAAGACGGTCACCAGGGTCGTAGCCTGGGTCATGAACAATGTTTGAACCATTTGTGCGGCTTTCTCGAGGCGGCTTAGGAAAACCAAGTCTCTTAGATCTTATTAATCCTCAATTTACCAACATAACTATTCTGATTTATATTACAAAATAATACCCTTTACATCTACAATACACGACAAGACACAACGCGTTTGAAATATACTGCTATTTTCTGGTTATGTGATGTGTTTCGTCTTGG